>CM057449.1:392720000-393310000 GCA_016271365.2 Neoceratodus forsteri
TCGACGCCATTCATGGTGCCGTGGGCCCTGACAGAGCCATCGTTGGTGCCGGTTTGTTGCGCGGTGCCGTGGCTATTGTTTGAGCCGTTCATGGCATCGATACTGCTAGCGGTGCCATGGGAGCTTCTACGGTGCCATCTTTGTCTGTGTCTCACCTCGGCGCTGTCCCGGTGCCGAGGTTGGTTAACGGCACCATGTCCGTGATCGGCACCGCGGGAGCCATCGGATTCTGCCGTCGACATGTCATCAGCACCACCTCTGCTCTCGGCACTGCTCGCGGTGCTATGGAGCCGGGCGTCATCACAGCCATCGTCAGCGCTGTCTTCGTCCTCAGCGCCGCTCGCAGCGCCGTGGGGCCGGATGGCACTGTGGCTGATCATGAGTCTGCTCCTGTTCGGGCTGGAGCCGTGCCCCCTGTGGATTCCGCTCACGGTGCTGTAGGGGACACTGGCACTGGCTCGGGCATGGTTGTGGTTTCTGGCACCCCTTTCGGCAAAGATGGCAGTAGGCACCCTCCTACAGTCTGGCACAGGGCCTCGGCCTCTACCTCTTCAGAGGCGGAGTCGGGCTCTGAATCAGACAGACAGTCTGACTCTTTGGGGTTGATTGTTGGAGTGGGCAGCCCTGTAGTATCCTCGACAAGCCGGAGTCAGCCGCCTTCTGAGGTGGGGTCGGTGGTTACCGAGACTGGGGTCAGGGGTGCTGACCAACGGGCAGTGGTGCAGGCCACCATTGCTCTGCAGCCCGGTCTTGGTTGATTCACTGACCCCTCAGCAGTGGAACCCCCACCTGTGGTGTGCCTGAATCGTCCAACTTTGGGGCTGATCAGGGCACCTGCGGGAGGGGAAGGTACTGTGCCCTGGATAGCTCCTTTGGGTGCTGCCCAGAGCTGTCAGCTACTTAGGCTGGCCCTCTTGAGGAGAAGGAGGGCTCTTTTGGACTCAGAGGGGTAGGGGGCATGGGGTCTGCATGGCGACCTTTTTCAGGGGTCCACCTGGGCTCTGGGAGAAGCCGTACTGCGGATCTCCACTCTTCCTTCTCGGTCTCTTTGAGAGAGTCCCATTCTTTAGAGGTAGGGGACCGTCCTTCTGGACCTATATGGCCCCAGTCGCCTCACAGGGGGGATTCTTCCGGGCGCAGCCAAGGCAGTACTGAAATGGTTGTTCAGCTGTTGGCTGTGGGGTCTTCCAGGGCACCTTCTTCCATGGGTGCTCCTGGTCCGCTCCTTAGCCCAGGCGGAGGTCAGCCGACATCTCTTCCCGGCTCTGTCCCCATTCCTCTGCCACATTCTCCTGCGCTCCCAGGCATCCTTGGTCATAGCGGGCCTCTCTCCTTGGAACAGTTCAGGGTGGTGGCTGCTCGGTTCCCAGCTTACGTTAGAGCAATGGACAGTCAGGCTTTTCAGCCTCCCCCTGAGCAGCCGCCCTCTGAACAGCTGGTGCCCTCCAGCTCTTCATCCCCCTCTTCTGGCGGAGAGGAACCTTCTGTCCATATCTCTCCAGCTACTGATCTTGCTGAGTATCAGCACTTCCTCGTGAGGATGTTGGAGGAATTGCACCTCACCCCTGCCACTGTTAGCGATCCTGAGCACTCGGCACACGCCTTTCTAGGCGATTTTGGCAAGGCCAAACTTGTGGTGCCGCCCTGGCCTGCTCCCTCTCGGGAGGCATCATTGCGTTTCTGGCAGAGGCCCTTCTCTGGAGTTCCTGCCCCTAGGGATCCCAGCAAGAGGTATTGCGCGCCCCCCCCCGGAGTCTCCAGGTTCTAGGGACATGGATATGTTGTTCATCCACACTGTCTGGCCGGTTCCTTGCCGCTTTAAATCTTGCCAGAAGGTCTTCAAGCTGGCTCCTCCCACCCACCCGGGTGGTAAAACTCTCGGCTCTGCCCCATGACGCTAGATCTTCCTTACCGCTTGCAAGCTCAGGTTCCCTCCTTAGCTGCGTTTTCGACTGGTTCCTGATTCTTCTGTTCGTCCAATTTAGTTTTGAGTTTTCTAAACTTGGTCTTCTTTCCTCGCGGCTGCGATAGGCAATTAATTTCCAGCTCGGGCGCCCGGCGGGTAAGAACATTCCAGGACTGATCCACACTCCACGTGCATATACTGCCTCAATTGGGACCACGACCTGCAGGTCTGCGAGTTGCGCCGCACTTTTTCTACTAACGTCCTGGAGGATCGTGCTGCCCGATTGAGGCTCGGGCGCCCCAAGGGGTTTTCCCCGGCGGTAACATCCAAAGAGGCTCGTTGGGCTGTGTCCGCGACGGCTGACTCAGCTGAGCAGCTCGAGCACTCTGTCGCCCTGGAGGAGGCCGCATCCCCCTCCTCCTCGGTCGCGGCATTTATCCCGCTGTCTCTGAGTTCCTCTCGTTCGGCTTCTTTCAAGGAGCTTTGCCAGTCCCTTTCCACGAAGGGAGAGGGGCCATCTGGACATCTCCAGGGGATCGAGAAGTCCAGTGCCACTCTGGACTCGGTCACCTCCGCCCAGAGGGCCAAGGGCTGCCGGCAACCTCTGCGGAAGCCCCTTCGGCCCCTCCGCACCAGCAAGAGGGCCAGCAGGCTTGCGCTTGGCATCCCAAACCCAAGCCAGCGACTTCCTCTAATGGGAAACAAGGAGGTAAAGGCCCAGGAGCTCCCTCGGCCAGTCCTTCCTCCAAGCCTGCTCAGTGACCAGTTGGGGGCCTCACCCCCGACCTCGTCACCTTGCCAGGAGTCCCTCCCGGAAGGGCGTCTCGCCACCTCCCTTCCGTTGGGTGTGGGAGGGGTGGAAGGTGAGCCTGTCTCTGGTCTTTGGCCGGGCCCTTCCCTTTGACCGTCTCCCCGAGGGACCATGGTGTCCAAGCCTTGCCCGTCGGCCCTGCTGCGTGCGATGTTGCCCTGTGCCTCGAGATAGGTGATCAGGAAGGTGCAGATCCTCTTTCAGACCCGGGGCTCATGTCCAGGTACTTCCTGGTCCCCAAACGGACATGGGGCTGGTGCCCCATTCTCGACCTGCATGACCTGAACAAGTTCCTAAGGTCTTGGACTTTCAGGATGGTCACTCTGACTCAGATATCCCATCCTTGGAACGAGGCGTGTGGTTCTGTTCCCTGGACCTCCAGGACGCATCCTTCACGTTCCTATCTGTCCGTCTCTTCAGAGGTTCCTCCGCTTCAGAGCGGAGGGATTCCTTTACGAGTTCCAAGCCATGCCCTTCGGCCTCTTCCCAGCTCCCAGGGTCTTCTCCAGTGCATAGCAGTGGTGACAGCATTCCTGCGACGCCGAAGGGTCCGGGTGTACCACTACCCAGATGGCCGGCTGATTGCAACCCCCTCTAGAGAGGAGGTGAAGTGGTCCAGAGTTCTGGCCCTCCAGGTTGCTCTCAGATGGGCCACCTCTTCAACGGGGCCAAGTCGGAACCCGTGCTGAAGCAGGTGATTCTTTTCATTGGGGCAGAGCTCGACTCTTCGAGCCAGAGCTTGGCTCCCAGAGGACAGGGCCAAGGTTCTTCCTCATTTGCCCAACCATGTCTGGTTGAGAATTCGCGCCCTGCCCAGGAATTCCTGCGCCTCCTGACCCTCGTGGTGGCCTGCACCAGCATGGTCTGTTGGGCCCGTTGGTACATGCGTCCCCTTCAATGGGGAGCTGGCCAGCCAATGGTCACAATGCTGTGATCCTTTGGTCCAACCCGTGACAGTGACCCAGGAGATGTGGAACGTTCTGGCACATCCGCAGGAGGGTATCCCGTTCATCCACCCCGAGGCGATGGTCTTCTATCGACCGATGCATCTCTGATGGGTTGGGGTACCCATCGGGGGAGTACGGAGTGCATGGCCTCTGGTCCCCTCGGGAGTCCCGATGCCATTTCTACCTGCTGGAGCTTCATGCGGTCCGCCTAGCTCACACTGCTTTTGCTCCGTTTATACGGGGTCAAGTGGTTCAGGTCCAGATAGACAATACCACGACCATGTGCTCCCTAACCCGCCAGGACCGGACGTGCTTGCCGTTATGTAAGGAGGCTCTCCGCATTGGTCTCATGCGCAGCCTGGAGGCGGTTTCCTAGCCATTTGGATGGCAGGAGCCTCCAACACCCTGGCCGATGCCCTAAGCGGATAGGGGCTGCGTCTCACGAGGGGTTCTCTCCTGCGGAGTAGCACAAGATCTTTTCTTCTCTGGGTCACCCTCTGACCTTTTTCCTCCAGGGAGAATGCGAGTTGAGACTGTTTCATGCCCACCCCTCTCAGCAGGGCTTGCTGTAGGGGATGCCTTTTCGAGGCTGTGGACCCTGGGCCTCTTTTACGCCTTTCCCCCATTTCCCTTGATCCACAGGGTGCTTCTCAAGGCAAGGAGGGATAAGGCGCAGGTGATTCTGGTAGCCCCAGACTGGTTCCGCCAGCTCTGGTATCCAGCTCTCCTCAGTCTCGGCTCCAGGCTCCCGAGGCGGCTTCCAGCCCACCCAGACCTGATCTCTGTTATCATGGGAAGGTATTCCATTTGGACCTTCAATCCCTGCACCTGACAGCCTGGTTCCTAAGTGGCTAGTTGCCAGGCCTTGGGTCTTCCGGCGAGATCCTCAGCGTCTTTGAGGCGTCCTGTCAGGAGTCGACCGGATAATGCTACGCCTTCAAATGGAAGAGTTTCTCCATTTGGTGTTAGGGAAGGGTCTGGTCCCTTCTCCTGTCCCTCGGCGAGCACTCTGGACTACCTGTGGTCCTTTCTTCTTCAGCAAGGGCTTCGGTCGACGACCCTTAAGGTGCTTCTGGCAGCCATCTCTGCCCTCCGGGCGCGGGCCGGAAGGCAGTTGGTGGCGCAGGAAAGGTGGTCTGGTGCTTTCCAAGGCCTTGATCACATTCCCCCCTCCAGTGTGAGATTCTCCACCTCCGTGGGATCTGTTGCTGGTATTGGGCAAGCCATTCGAACCAATGCACAGGTGCGATTCTCCCACCTGTTGTGGAAGAACACCTTCTTGGTGGCTACCACATCAACCAGAAGGATGGGAGAGCTCCAGGCCCTTCCTTCGAATCTCCCTATCTGGTCTTCCACAGGGACAAGTTTGTCCTGCGCCCCACCCGAAGTTCCTTCCGAAGGTGGTGTCGGAGCTTCACCTTAACCGGGTGTTGACTCTGCTGGTGTTCTACCACAGTCACACCTCAGAGGCCGTATATAGGCTCCATTTGGACCCTAGTTGAGTGCTCGCCTTCTTAGGGAGCATAGGGCTGAAGTTCGGGGAGAGGTTCGCCAGCTGTTTGTCATCTACGCTGAAGCTGCACCTGGCAGACCTGCAGCCAAACAGACGATGAGCGGGTGGGTCACCTCCTGCATAGATCTCCGCTATAGGTTGGTGGGCATGGAGCCTCCCAGAGGTATAAGAGCTCATTTTACCCGCCATACCACTGCATCAGTGGCTGCTTCTAGGGATATCCCTATCCAGGATATCTGCAGGGCTCCTACCTGGAAGTCGGCACATACCTTTAATTACCCATTACCACATCAACCTTGGGTCACACCGGGATGCTGGTTCTGGGGCCTCAGTTCTCCAGTCTCTATTCCCTAAGTAGGGGGTGTGCGTCTTGCCTCCCTCCTCCCGGAGAACTGCTAGGAGTCTGCCAGACAGTGTGGATGAACAACATATCCATGTCCCTAGAAATACAGGTTACTCACCTGTAACAGGCGTTCTAGGAATGGTATATGTTGTTCATCCTGTTTCCCGAGCATCGACACACAACCTGGCTCCAGCGAGCTAGATCTGGCATCATGGGGCGGGCCGAGGTTTTACCACCTGGGTGGGTGGGAGGAGCCAGCTTGAAGACCTTCCGGCAAGATTTAAGCGGCAAGGAACCTGCCAAACAGTGTGGATGAACAACATATACCATTTCCTAGAACTCCTGTTACAGGTGAGTAACTTGTATTCCTAGGGACATGGATATGTTGTTCATCCCACATATGAGCAGGTTCGCTGCTGCTGCATCTTTGCAAGCTTGCGGAAGAGTCAGCTACTCCATCGGTAAAATCTCGACTCCCTTAACTCCCAGATCTTCACTGCAAGCTTGGAAGCTCAGGTTCCCTCCTTAACGCTCTGCGTATAAGACTGGTTCCTAATTCTTCGAAATTTCGAAATTAAAAGTTTTTGCTAAAAAGACTTCGGTCTTCTCTCCCTCGCAGGTGCGATGGACAAATCGACTCCTGGTTTCCGGAGATGCCTTTGCGGGCAGAAGATGTCTCGTACGGATCCGCACTCCACGTGCGTTTACTGCTTGGGCCTTGAGCACGACCCGCAGGCCTGCGACCTGTGCTCTTCCTTTTCGGCCTACGTCCTCGAAGACCATGCTGCCCGTTTACAGCTGGGGCGTCCCGAGAAAAGATTTCCTCCGGTTAAGTCAAAAGAGTCCCGGTCGGCGGTGTCCGCAGTGGCGGGCTCGGCGGATCAGCTCGAGCAGATGATCGCCCTCGAAGAGGAGGCGGCGCGGGCCGCTTCTACCTCGGCTGCGGCTTTTGTCCCGCTTTCTCTTGGTGCCTCGTATTCGGCTTCTTTTAAGGAGCTTTGTCTGACCCTCTCGACGAAAGGTGAGGTCCAACTTCTTCTGGACCGTTTTCTCGGTCAAAGAAGACAAGGTAAGTCTCACCGTTAGCGCTCTTGGGAGGCGGGAAAGATCCCCTCCTAGTTGTCGGCAGCCACTTGGTCGATCCTCGGCTTCGGCCACTGGCTTCACGGTGTCCCGTCAGGCCAGTTGACCGAGACTCCTGTCGCGCCGGTTGAGATTTTTCTCGACCCGTTGGACGGGTTGTCGGCTGAGAAGCTGAGAATCCCCTCTCCTGGTTCCCCGGTGGAGTTGAGGATCCCGTCGGCTCGTCTGTGCCTCTGGTTCCAGAGCCTGCGGTGGAATCGTCCGAGCCGAGGGGAGTGTCGATTCTCTGCGACACCTCCCCGCACCGTCCTCGGCCTAGCCAAGGGTCTCGGTCTCGGACGTCTTCGCGGTCCAGCCGATCCCGCCGTCATAGGCAGTCTCGGTCTCGCCGCTCATCCTCTTCCTCTTCCTCGGAGGAGGGGAGGCTTCGGCGCAAGTTGCGTCAGAGGTATGAGGAACTCATGTGGCAACAGCTCCTTCTGACTGGGAATAAGCCGACGCCGTCGTCTTCCCCGGCCATTAAGTGGCTGTCAACGGAGCGGCCGAAACAACCCCTCGTTTTAGCCGAGGGGCCTGTTCCCAGGCCGGTTGTTCAGCCAATTCCAGCTGTCCCACCGATTCCAGTGGAACCTCCGCCTCCACAGCCGTTAGTTGGGGCTCCGACCAAAAATTCTCAGTCGGCTCAGGGACTGCCCCATAGGCTGTCTGTCACCCTCACTCTCGATCGACCTCGGCAGGTGGAGGGTGGCTCAGGCCCGAGACAGCTCTTTGAGGACTCTTCCGAGTCCGAAGACGATTCCTCCCTTTTCTCCAAGCAAATGGACTTGGAGTCCTCAGGAGGTCAGTCGGTGGACGATAGCCCTTCGTCCTTCCTAGGATTGCTTCGGCTCATCTCGGAGTCCACCGGGATGAAGCTCGAACCCGTTTCTAAGCGGGCCAGGTATCCCCTCACGGAGATTCTGGACCGAGGGGATTCCCCTACGGAGGCCTTTCCGGTGGCCAAGGCCATAGTGGATCCGGCCTTGGAACTCTGGCGGCGCTTCTTCCCTGCCCTGCACCTTGACCAGGATGGCCAGGAAGTATCTTGGTCCCCGGTTCCCTGTCCGGTTTTTCGGAACACCCCTCTGCTGAGGGGTTGGTTACCGACAGCGTTTTCCTGCGTGCCGGGAACGCTAGGGATGTGGACAAACCTCCCGACAAGGAATCCAAGAAATTGGATTATGCCGGGCGAAAAGTCTATGCTGCGTCCTCTCTTGGCCTTCGTCAGGCCAGTTCGGCCGTCCTCATGGCACATTTTTCTCATGCCCTGTTGGGCTCCCTGGATGAGGTCGTCCCTCATCTTCCCACGGATCTGCAGACTACGGTCAGGCAGGTGCGGGACCAGGGCAGGGCAGTGGCCAAACAGCAGCTCCAGACTGCTTTAGACATTGGGGACTCATGTGCCAGGTCTGTGGCGGCCGCAGTGGCCATGCGTCGTCGGGCTAGGCTGAGGATATCCACCTTTGCCGGATACCCAGCACAAGTTGGCGGATGTTCCTTTTGGGGACTGACCTCTTGGCCCTGGGGTGGAAGGTCACCTGCAGAGGATCAAGAAGTCCAGTGCTACCTTGGACTCGGTCTCTTCCGCTCAGAAGGACAAAGGCGCAAACCACAGCCTAAGCCCTTTCGTCCTTCTCGCCCCCGAGCGCCGCCAACAACGTCAGGGCCAGCAGGCTCGGGCTTGGCATCCCAAACCCAAGCCGGGCTTCCTCCAACAGGAAGCAGGGAGGTAAAGGCCCAGGAGGTCCCTCGGCCGGTCCCTCCTCCAAGCCTGCCCAGTGACGGGCTGAGGGGTGTCGCCCCCAACCCCGTCACCTCACCCCAGGTTCCCCCCGTGGGGGGACGGCTCCGACACTTCCTTTCCGCCTGGTCCATTATTACCACGGACAGGTGGGTACTGGAGGTGGTGGGAAAAGGCCTGCCTCTAGAATTCGAGCAGGCCCCGCCCTTCAGAGCCGTCACACCTCGTGGGGCCTCGGGGTCCGCAGCCTCACTGTCGGCTCGTCAGGCCGACATCGCTCTCCTCCTCCCAAAGGAGGTGATCAGGGAGGTAGCGGACCCTCCCTCAGACCCGGGGTTTGTGTCCAGGTACTTCCTGGTTCCGAAACGGACGGGGGGCTGGCGCCCCATTCTCGACCTACACGACCTGAACAAGTTCCTAAGGTCTCGAACCTTCAGGATGGTCACTCTGGCTCAGATAATACCATCTCTGGAACACGGCGTGTGGTTCTGCTCTCTGGACCTGCAGGACGCGTTCTTTCGTCCCTATCCGTCCATCACCCGGAGATTCCTTAGCTTTCGGCGGAGGGATCCTCTTCAGTTCGAGCCATGCCCTTCGGCCTGTCTCCAGCTCCCAGGGTCTTCACCAAATGCATTGCAGTGGTGACAGCTTTCCTGCGGCACCGAGGGGTCCGGGTGTACCCTTACCTGGATGATTGGCTGATAGCAGCCCGCTCCAGACAGGAGGTGGAGCGATCCAGAGATCTGGCCCTCCAGGTTTGCTCTCAAGTCGGCCTTCTCATCAACGAGGCCAAGTCGGAACTCGAACCGAAGCAGGTGATTCTGTTTATCGGGGCAGAGCTCGACTCTCTTCAAGCCAGAGCACGGCTCCCGGCGGACAGGGCCGAGGTTCTTACCTCCTTTGCCCAATCATTTCTGGTTTGGGCAATTAAATACCGGGACTTCCTGCGTCTCCTGGGTCTCCTGGCGGCCTGTACCAGCGTGGTCCGTTGGGCACGCTGGCGCATGCGCCCCCTTCAGTGGGGACTGGCCAGCCAGTGGTCATAATGCTGCGATCCATTGGACCAGCTAGTGATGGTGACCCAGGAGATGTGGAACACTCTCTCGTGGTGGACCGTTCCATCTCATCTGCAGGAGGGCATCCCGTTTGTCCGCCCCAAGCCGACGGTCTCTCTGTCGACCAATGCCTCTCTGATGGGTTGGGGTGCCCATCTGGGGGAACACCGAGCGCACGGCCTCTGGTCCCCACGGGAGTCCCGATGCCACATCAACCTGCTGGAGCTCCGAGCGGTCCGCCTAGCTCTCACCGCCTTTGCTCCGTTTCTCCGGGGTCAAGTGGTCCGAGTCAGGCGGACAATACCACGACCATGTACTACCTAAACCGCCAGGGGCGGGACCGTTCCATGCTTCTATGCAAGGAAGCTCTCCGCATTTGGTCACTCGTGCGCAGCCTGGAGGCGGATCTCCTAGCCATTCATGTGGCAGGAGCCTCCAACACCCTGGCCGATGCCCTGAGCTGGATAGGGGCTGCATCTCACGAGTGGTCTCTCCTGCCGGAGGTAGGACAAGATCTGTTCTCCCACAGGGGCACACCTCAGGTGGACCTGTTTGCCTCCAGGGAGAACGCGAAGCTGAGGCTGTTTCATGCCCGCCCCCCTCAGCAGGGCTCGCTGCAGGGGGATGCCTTCTCGAGGCTATGGACCCCGGACCTCTTCTACGCCTTTCCCCCATTTCCCTTGATTCACAAGGTGCTTCTCAAGGCAAGGAGGGACAAGGCGCAGGTGATTCTGATAGCCCTAGACTGGCCCCACCAGTTCTGGTACCCAGATCTCCTCAGCCTCAGCTCCAGGCTCCCGAGGCAGCTTCCAGCTCGCCCAGACCTGCTCTCAGTCAATCAGGGGAAGGTGTTCCATCCGGACCTTCAATCCCTGCACCTGACGGCTTGGTTCCTGAGTGGCTAGAGTTCCAGGCCTTGGGTCTTTCCGACGAGGTCCTCAATGTTGTTGAGGCGTCCCGTAAGAAGTCGACCAGGAAATGCTATGCCTTCAAATGGAAGAGATTTTCCATTTGGTGTCAGGGCAAGGGCTTGGACCGTTCCTCCTGTTCTTTGGCAAGCATCTTGGACTATTTATGGTCCCTTTCTAGTCAAGGGCTTAGGTCGACGACCCTAAAGGTGCACCTGGCAGCCATCTCTGCTTACCGAGCGCGGGCCGGGGAGCAGTCGGCGCAGGAGAAGGTGGTCTGGCGCTTTTTCAAAGGCCTTGATCACATTTCCCCTCCGGTGCGAGAACCTCCACCTCTGTGGGATTTACTGCTGGTACTGGCAAAGCTCATGGGCAAGCCATTCGAACCAATGCACAGGTGTGAACTCTCCACCTGTCGTGGAAGACCGCCTTCTTGGTGGCTATCACGTCAGCCAGAAGGATGGGAGAACTCCAGGCGCTCTGCATTGAGTCTCCTTACCTGGTCTTCCACAGGGACAAGGTTGTCCTCGCCCCAGAAATTCCTTCCGAAGGTGGTGTCGGAGTTTCACCTTAACCAGGTGTTGACTCTGCGGTGTTCTACCCCAATCACACCTCAGAGGGCCGAATACAGGCTCCATACTTTGGACCCTAGAAGGGCGCTTATTATAAGGAGCACACGGCTGAAATTCGGGGAGAGGTTCGCCAGCTGTTTGTCACCTACACTGAAGCCGCACCTGGCAGACCTGCAGCCAAGCGGACGATAGGCAGGTGGGTCACCTCCTGCATAGACCTCTGCTACAAGTTGGTGGGCATGGAGCCTCCCAGAGGGATAAGAGCTCATTCTACCTGTCATACTGCTGCATCGGTGGCTGCTTCCAGGGACGTCCCTATCCAGGAAGTCTGCAGGGCTGCTACCTGGAAGTCAGCACACACCTTTATTACCCATTACCACATCGACCTTGAGTCACGCCGGGATGCTGGTTTTGGGGCCTCGGTTCTCCAGTCTTTATTCCCTAAGTAGGGGGTGTGCGCCTTGCCTCCCTCCTCCCGGAGAACTGCTAGGAGTCTGCCAATAAGTGTGGATGACCAACATATCCATGTCCCTAGAAATACAGGTTACTCACCTGTAACAGGAGTTCTAGGAATGGTATATGTTGTTCATCCACACGACCCACCCGACCTCCCCGGCTTCGACGCACAACCTGAGCTTCCAGCGGGCCAGATCTGGCGTCATGGGGCGGAGCCGAGAGTTTTACCACCCGGGGGAGGGAGGAGCCAGCTTGAAGACCTTCCAGCAAGATTTAAAGCGGCAAGGAACCTGCCAATAAGTGTGGATGAACAACATATACCATTCCTAGAACTCCTGTTACAGGTGAGTAACCTGTATTTCCATGCCTCATCCACAGTCCGGATTGATGCAGTTGGATACTCCTGATGGGCTTCACGCCCTTCACTGTGACCGGCCCCAAGATCAAGACTTCTCGGATTTTGACTTCTAGGGGAATAGGACTTTTTACTCGGCATGGTTATTGCTTTCCATTTCTGCACATCAGGCCCACTATGCAGCCTATGACAGGTTCTTGTGGTCCAGGATAGGTCAACTCCTAGCCTCATTGCCTGATACGGAGCAAACCAGACAAGTCATTACACCCTCTGTGCGTGGCCTGGAGCTAGCAAGGCACCAAGCGAGGGCATCCCGTGATGCCAACGAGGTAGCTACCAGGGTCGTAGGGACAGCGATCTGCACTAGGTGGACGGCATGGCTGCATCTTTCCCGGTTGTCAGCCTTGGCCCGGCATAGGGTGATTAACTCCACTCACCAGAGAACCTACCTTTTCTCCTGTAGAGCAAGACGGCGCTTGTCGGGGCGGGGCTCGGCACTCACCCAAAAGTGATGAATGGTGAAGAATGACACAGATAATATATGTAAATTACGTACCTACCATAATTATGATCTTTCTGTGTACCTTCACCATTCATCACAATCCCACCCTTCATCCCCCTGGGGCCTCAGTCTCTGGGTCCCCCTCCCTCTCTGTGCCCATCCCTTCTCCCCTTCCTGTTTGTGTCATGAGTGGGGTAAAACAGGGGCACATAGGGGGATAATGTTCTGGGGAGAGTGGTCGGCATGGGGGGCACTCCTCTGGTGCATTAGCTCCACTCCTGTAGGGTGGGAGTGGGCAGTTGCCCTCCATTCTCTCTTCCTCCTTGTTTCTCCTTGTTTATTAGAAAAAACATTTTTTTTCCTTTTTCTACTTTTTTTCACCAAAAATCTTTCCTTGAGAGGGTGGTAATTCTCTGTACCCTGTCCTTCTTCCAGAATAGCCAACTCTGCTTATCTGGAGTGTTTTGCCAACCATTCTGTACCTTGAATTCTGGCAGAAAGCCTTTGGCTACTCCTTGCAGTTCCTACGTAATCTGGAGACAGACCAGAGTTTGGGATGTTTAACTCCCCCCCGCTCCTCCTAAATTCTCTACCCACCCTACCTCCCTCTTCTATTTCCAGAGATTGGGACCCCTCCCAATCCCTTTAGTTTCCGACGACTTCTTCTTCTGTTCTCTCAGTCGTTATTTCTTCTTTTAGTTTATACATCTTTTCCTTTTTCTGTCACTTGGACTTACTTGTCCCACCCTCCACTCCCTTCCTCTTACCTCTCCGCCAACTCAGAACTGGCAGGTAGGCGGAGTCGATGGCACCTAATGGCCAACCCGCGAGCACCACGCGGTGAGTTGCCCTCGAGTGCGGCGACGATGGTGTGTCTGCTCCGCTTACCTAAAAAAAAAAAAAAAAACAGGCTCCTGCGGGGTCCTGACCTCTGGCCAAGTACCCAACAGCGACGAATGGTGAAGATGCACAGAAAGATCATAATTATGGTAGGTATGTAATTTTCATTTTTCTCCTTCAGGATTTAGTGCATGGTACCGGTCCTAATCAGTTTAAAAAAAACAAACAAAAAAAAAAAAACTTGTTTTTTACATTTTTTACAAATACCGTAACACGGTTAGAAACCGATAAGGGAGTCTTGCCCGACTGAAGCCGAGTAAAGGGTAAGTTATGTCTGTTAGTATGGCCACGTCTGAGAAGCCCAAAAGAAAAACCGGGCCCACTGGGTTTCAACACTGCAGTGTGTGTGTGGGGAGGCCTTTGCTAAGGCTGATCCCCACACCACTTGTGTGTATTGTCTGCGGTTTGAACACTGCAATTCAGACTGCCAAATGTGCAAGAATTTCCCTGAAGCCACCCTGGATGAAAGATTGGGCAGGCTTAGGGAAAAGGAGGCCGAGAAGTCCGCTGACCTGGATGGCCAGCCTGGTTCGGTTCCGACCAACCAGAAGGAGTGCCCTCTGACCAGGGCAATACTACTTCAGGCAAAAGGAGAACCGATTCCGAGGGATCAGTTCCGTCAAAAAGAAACGAAAAATCGTCTGGTTCGGATCCAGAACCACATCATCCGACCACCGAGGAAACTGCCCGAGTGATTAGCATAGTCGAATCGCTTCATCCGGTTCCGAATAATCCGGCACCTTCTGGCAGACGTTCAGTTCGGTCGATTCCTCAGGTTCATGATTATACCCCTGAAGATTTTTATGAACCAGATTTGGAGGGGGATGATGATGAAGATGATGATGATGGAGTAGAAGGTCTGGATGAGCCCATAGAACCGGAAATCTCCCTAGACAGGCCTTCTGGTGTTTCTCCTCCTAGGCTTTCTGAGTCACTTTCCCACTTTATGTTCTACAGGAAAGTGGCAGAAACCCTCCAGCTCCCTTTGGAAGAAGCTGTTGAGGAGCCTGACTACATGGAGATGATGGACATCCCAGAGTCCAAAAGGTTGTCTATTCCCCTTTAAAAGTCTTTTGTGAAACAGACACAGAAATTGTTAAAAACTCCACATTTTTTCCCCTGTGGACAGAAGGATGGATAAGAGGTACATGCTGACTGTCTCAGGTACGGAGTACTTATACCAGCAATGCAGCCATGTTGGGGTCGTGGAGGCTGCGGCCTCTGATAAGGCTAACATTCCCTTGGTTTCACACCCTCCAGATAAGGACTCCAGGAAGTTGGATGCCATGGCAAAGACACAGTACATGGCACCTTCTCTGGGACTCAGGCAGGCTAATTACATGGCCTATACAGCCAGGTACCAGAAGTCCAGTTGGGACACTGTACTGGAACTGGCTAAGAAGGCCTCCCCCCCAGCTTGCGAAGGAGCTGGAGGAGGTGGCTGCTGATGGGATTGAGGCATCAAAGATCCAGTTTCATGCTGCTGTAGACTCCAGTGATGTCATCCCGAGTCATGGCTACATCTGTGGCTCTTCGGAGACTAGCTTGGCTCAGCTGTACTAGCCTATCCCAGGATACCCAGGCTAAGGTTGTGGATTTCCCTGTGGTTAATAATTCTCTGTTTGGGGAGCAGACAGAGAATTATGTGAAAAAGATGGATGAATGCAGGACCACCTACAGGAGTGCACAGGCCAAGGAAAGGCAGGCAACTCCTCAGAGGCAGCAAGCTAGGGGCAGGGGCAGGTCTTTTCATAGGCCTTTCTACCAAGCACGGGGCTCCTCTTCTGCTTATGCTCAGAAAGGGTTCTTCAGAGGGAGAGGCAGACTGGGAATGAGCAGGCCTGCTTCCACCCCTCAGCCTAAAGCACCTGCCAAGCAGACACCCTAATGGGTCTGCCTGGGCCGATTCTCCGCTACCCTGAAGGGGGCAGGCTGGCTTACTTTGTCCAGGACTGGAAGTCTCTGACATCAGACAGGTGGGTCCTGGAAGCAGTAAGCCAGGGACTGGTTCTCAGCTTCAAAAAATTTCCCAAGATGAGAACCAGATCCTTTCCACCTGCAAATCCATCAGAGACACTTGCCCTAGAGGCAGAGGTTTCTTCCCTCCTGGCTCTCAGAGCCATAGAAAGGGTTCCAACCCTACACAGGGGCAAAGGATTGTACTCCAGGTACTTCCTAACCCCCAAAAAGACAGGAGAATGGTGCCCCATCTTGGATCTAAGATATCTGAACAAGCGCCTTTTAAAACCAAAGTTCAAAATGGTAACTCTGGGAATAATTCTTTTCTCTAAGGCCAGGGGACTGGCTAGCCTCTCTGGACCTAAAGGATTTCTACTTTCACATTCCCATCAGGTGCTTCCACAGAAAGTACCTCAGGTTCGAAATGCCTTCAGGCCATTACCAGTTCAAAGCAATGCCCTTCGGCCTAACATCAGCTCCAAGGGTGTTCACAAATGCCTAACAGTAGTAATAGCATTCTTAAGGAGGAAACATATTTCCATATTCCCATACCTGGATGACTGGCTCATTGTTGGTCAGTCTCCAGACCAAGTCAAGTCAGATCTGCAAGTGACCCAGCAAGTGCTCACTTCTCTAGGATTTCTTCTCAATTTTTCCAAGTCAGTTCTCGAGCCAGTACAACTCCTGACCTTCGTAGAGGTAGAATTGGATATTGTCAAAGCAAGAGCATTTCTCCCCTTGGTAAGGGTAAGGTCCATAATAGAGCTGGCTTCTTCCTTCCACCTTCTGGTTTCTCGACCAGCAAGGCATTTCCTTCAGCTTCTGGGCCACATGGCAGTTTCCACTGCTGTGGTCCAAGGGGCCAGATTTCAGATGGTCATTCAGTTTCACATGAGAGCCTTTTCATCTTAGAAAAAAGATCCTCTAACCAAACTTATTCAAGTGACTCAGACTCTGATCCGGGCTCTTCAGTGGTGGCAGGATCAGGACAATCTCAGGCAAGGGGTCCCATTCATCACCCAGTCTTATTCTGTGGTTCTAACAACAGACACTTGTCTCCTGGGGTGGGGAGCTCACCTGGGAGCTATCACAGCTCAGGGAGTGTGGTCCACTCAGGAGTCTGTTCTCCACATAAATCTTCTGGAGCTCAGGGCAGTTTTCCTGGCTCTGCAAGCCTTCTCGGAATCAGTACAGAACAGGGTGGTTCAGGTCAGGACAGACAACACCATCACCACCATGTGGTACATCAACAAGCAGGGAGGCGCTCTGTCTGTGGCCTTGTGCATGGAAGCCATGCAGTTATGATCCCTGGTTTATTCTCTTCAGTCCTCTCTGGTACCAGTCCAGCTCCCAGGAAAGGACAATGTGCTAGCAGATGCATTGAGCAGGATTTCCCAGGGCCATCACGAATGGTCCCTGGATCCCCTAGTGTTAAAAGTGATATTTTCAAGGTGGGGCACTCCAGAGATAGATCACTTTGCAGCCCCAGACAATCTCCAACTTCCTCTCTTCTGTTGCAGACCCCCAGTCTTGGGCTCTGTCCCTCTGGATGCTCTGATTCTGGATTGGGAGGGGACACTTCTGTGCGCCTTCCCTCCTTTACCTCTACTGTTCAAGGTCCTGGTCAAAAGAAGGTCACAATCTTGCAAAGTGATCCTGATTGCTCCAGATTGGACCAGGCAGCCTTGGTGTCCCCTGTTGCTCTCCCTAGCAGTCCATCTTCCCCTGTCTCTTCCCAGGAATCACAACCTGTTAACCTTC
Source organism: Neoceratodus forsteri (assembly GCA_016271365.2). NCBI lineage: Eukaryota > Metazoa > Chordata > Ceratodontiformes > Ceratodontidae > Neoceratodus > Neoceratodus forsteri. The sequence goes on from CM057449.1 coordinate 392,736,852, forward strand.
TCTCAGGGGAGGATCTGGTATCCCAACCTTCAGTCTCTCAATCTCAAGGCATGACTCTTGAAGAGTTAGAGTATGCAAATTTGCATCTGTCTCAAGGGGTTCTGGACATTCTCAGAGCTTCTCAAAAACCTGCCACCAGGAAAACTTAGAACTCCAAATGGAAAAGATTCAGCATTTAGTGTTCCAAGAAGCATATATCGCTAGATACTGCTGACTTGTCTACAGTTCTGGATTACATGGTTCATCTTAATGGCCTAGGGCTCAGACCAGCTACTCTCAAAGTACACTTGTCAGCTGTTTCTGTTTTTCTGTCAGTGGGGAAAGCCCTCCTCACTGGCATCTCATCCCGTTTTCTGTAAATTGTTCAAGGGATTGCTTCATACCAATTCCCCCTTTAGGGACCCTACTCCTGCTTGGAACCTTAATGTTTGCATTGCTCATCTTATGCAATCCCCTTTTGAGCCTTTGTCTTCAGCAGAGCTTATGTACTTGACCTGGAAAACTGTGTTCCTGGTAGCAATTACCTCTGCCAGACGTGTCAGTGAATTGCAAGCACTGTCAGTGGAGCCTGATTTTATCTCATTCCATAAAGATAAGGTGGTCCTCAGAACCAACAGGAGTTCTTACCCAAAGTGGTTTCAGATTTTCATCTGAACCAATCTATGTCTCTTCCTGTGTTCTTCATTGATCATTCTTCTTCAGGAGAGAGGGCTCTTAGCTACTAGATTGAGCGTACTAAGGCAATCTGGTTTGACTCCCTTCAGTTGTTCCTAACTTATGGGAAAGTGGGTAAGGGTAAACCTGCCACTAAGAGAACTATTGCCAGGTGGATTGTCTCTTGTATACAATTCTGCTATGAAAAGCTAGACAAAATACCACCCTCAGGCCTGAGGGCTCTTTCAACTAGAGGTACAGCTGCTTCTCTGGCTGCTGCCAGGGATATACCCTTACTAGAGATATGCAAAGCAGCCACCTGGAAAACAGTCCATACATTCTCCAAGCAGTACTCTCTGGATAGCCAGGCTAGGAGTGATGCTAGGTTTGGTACATCAGTACTGCAGAGCCTATTCCCAAAATAGGTTCGACTCCCTCCTCCATGGAGGTACTGCTTGGTAGTCTGCATATGTCAGAATACAGCAAGACTTCATGTTGTTTGAAGAAAAATGACTCACCTTAGTAACTGTGTTTTTTCTAATGGAGTCCTGCTGTATCTGACTTCCCTCCCTGCCTCCCTTCTCAGAAACTGTTTTTTGGGAAGTGGGCTGATAGACGCAGTGTTGCACCTCAGTGGTGTACTTGACACTCCCCCCTCTTTGGACAGGGGGAGTGGGTTATTTATATGTTTTGGTAATTATTTTGTTCACTACCCAGTTTTTGTTTTGGATTTCTCGACTTGAGTCTTTTGGGGATCCAAAATATTTGGTTGCCTTTTCGGCTAGTAAAAAATGTTTACAATTTCCACACAGTGGGGGTAGTTAGTATTAGCTCGTAAGAATCTAATGCGATGGATAAGTTGACTCCCCGTTTTCGGCGGTGCCCATGTGGGCAGTAGACGTCTCGGACCGATCTGCACTCCGCGAGCGTTTACTGCCTCGGGCTTGATCATGATCTGCAGGCCTGCGATTTGTGCAAGTCCTTCTCCGCCAATGTCCTCGAAGACCGTGCTGCCAGACTTCAACTTGGGCGCCCCGAGAGACGTGTTCCACCAGTGAAGTCAAAGGAGGCCCATTGGGCGGTGTCCGAGGCGGCTGGCTCGGCTGAGCAACTTGACCAGATGATCGCCCTCGAGGAGGAGGTGGCCCAGGCCACATCTTCGTCCTCCTCGGTCACAGCATTTATTCCGCTCTCCTTGGGCTCCTCCTACATGGCTTCTTTTAAGGAGCTTTGTCAGTCCCTCTCTACGAAAGATGAGGATCCATCGAGACACTCCTCTCGGTCCAAGAAGAAGGACTCGAAGGGTAAGTCCCACTGTCGGCGTGAGTGGGAGAGGTCCCCTTCCCTGGACAGTCGACACTCGACTTCGGTCGAGGTTGCAGCCTGGCTTCACGGTGCCCCTTCAGGTCAGCCGGCCGAGACACCCGTCGACGTGGTCGAGATTCTTCTCGACCCGTCAGACGGGCTGTCGACTGGTGAAGCCATCAACCCTTCTTCACCGATTCCCCTGGTGGAAACCGAGGACTTGCCTGCACCTCCTGTGCCGGAGTCCCTGGTTAAAGTTCCCAAGCTGAGGGAGGAACAGGTTTCCCCCGCTCCCTCCCAGACCCACCTTCGGAAACACCAACGGTCTCGGTCTTCTTCTCAGTCCAGCCAACACCGGCAGTCTTGGTCTCGGCACCAAGGAAGGCGGCGGCGCCATTCGTTCTCATCATCTTCCTCCTCAGAGGAAAGACTTCGGCGCAAGTTGCGTCGACGCTATGAGGACTTAATGTGGCAGCAGCTCCTTCTGACCGGGAACAAGCCGACCCCGACGCCTTCCCCGGCCATTAAGTGGCTGTCACCTGAACGGCCGAAACAACCCCTTGTGGTTGTCGAGGAGCCCAAACCGGCGCCGGTTGTTTGGCTGAAACCAGCTGCACCACCTATTGTGGTGGAACCCCCACCTCCACAACTTAAATCTGGGGCTCCGACCAAGGATTCTCGGTCGGGTCAAGGGTTGCCCCATCGGTTGTTGGTCACCTTCACTCCTGACCGTCCTCGGCAGGTGGTGGGTGGCTCAGGCCCTAGGCAGCTGTTCGCAGACTCTTCGGAGTCTGATGACGACTCTTCGCCGTTCTCCAGTCTCCTTGACCTGGAGTCCACTGGGGGACAGTCAGTGGACGAGAGCCCATCCTTGTTCATGGGTCTGCTTCGGGTCATCTCAGAATCTACTGGGATGCAGCTCAAACCCGTGTCCAAGCGGGCCAAGTATCCCCTCACGGAGATACTGGACCGAGGGGATTCTCCAACGGAGGCCTTTCCGGTGGCTGAAGTCATTGTTGGCCCAGTCTTGGAGTTATGGCAGCGGCCGGCTTCTTGTCCTGCTCCTTCGGCCAGGATGGTCAGGAAGTCCGCGGTCCCCACCGGTTCACTGTCCATTTTTTCGGAGCACCCCTCTGCAGAGGGGCTTGTGACCAATAGTGTTTTCCCAGCGTTCCGGGAACACCAGGGATGTGGACAAGCCTCCTGACAAAGAGTCCAAAAAGCTGGACTACGCCGGGCATAAGGTGTACGCTGCGTCCTCCCTAGGCCTCCGTCAGGCCAGTTTAGCCATACTGATGGCGCACTTTTCCCATGCCCTTATGGGCTTCCTGGATGTGGTGATCCCTCATCTCCCAGCTGACCTCCAGACTACGGTCTAGCAGGTGCGGGATCAAGAAAGGGCGGTGGCGAAGCAGCAGCTCCAAACTGCTCTGGATATTGGAGACTGTTCTGCCCAGTCAGTAGTGGCCGCAGTGGCCATGCGCCGCAGAGCTTGGCTGCAGATCTCCACCTTCACGGTGGATACCCAGCACAAGCTGGCAGACGTCCCCTTCCTGGGTACCGACTTGTTCGGTCCCGGAGTGGAAGGCCATTTGCAAAGGATCGAGAAGTCCAGTGCCACATTGGACTCTGTCATGTCTGCCCAGAAGGACAAAGGCCGCCAGCAGCAGCAGCATAAGCCCTTTTGCCCTTCTGCCCCTGTGGCACTTCTGGCCCAGCAACACCAGGATCAGGGCCAGCAGGCTCACACTTGGCACCCCAAACCCAAGCCTGCAGCTTCCTCCAACAGGAAGCCAGGAGGGAAAGGCCCGGGAGGTCCCTTGGCCGGTCCCTCCTCCAAGCCTGCCCAGTGATGGGTTGAGGGGTGTTGCCCCCAGCCTCGTTGCTTCCCCCTGGGTTCCCCCTGTGGGGGGACGGCTCCACCACTTTCTTTCCACCTGGTCCGCTATCACCACGGACCGCTGGGTGTTGGAAGTGGTAGGAAAGGGTCTGCCTCTGGAGTTCAAGCAGGCCCCGCCCTTTTGAGCCATCACCCCACGGGGGGTTACAGGGTCCGCGGCCTCTCTCTCTGCCCGTCGAGCCGACATTGCCCTGCTCCTCAAGAAGGAGGTGATCAGGAAGGTGGCGGATCCTCTACCGGACCCAGGGTTTGTGTCCAGGTATTTCCTGGTCCCGAAATGGGCCGGGGGGCTGGCTCCCCATTCTAGACCTGCACGACCTGAACAGGTTCCTAAGGTCTCGAACCTTCAGGATGGTCATTCTGGCTCGGATCCTTCCATCCTTGGAACGAGGCATGTGGTTCTGTTCTCTGGACCTCCAGGACGCATTCTTTCACGTCCCAATCCATCTGTCCCACCAGCGATTCCTCTGCTTCAGAGCAGAGGGATCCCTTTACGAGTTCCGGGCCTTGCCCTTTGGCCTCTCTCCAGCTCCCAGGGTCTTCACCAAATGCATGGCAGTGGTTACAGCACTCCTGCGGTGCCGAAGGGTCTGGGTGTACCATTACCTGGACGACTGGCTGATTGCAGCCTCCTCCAGACCGGAGGTGGAGTGGTCCAGGGATCTGGCCCTCCAGGTTTGCTCTCAGGTTGGCTTCCTCATCAGCGAGGCCAAATCGGAACTCATGCCAAAGCAGGTGATTCAATTCATCGGGGCAGAGCTCGACTCTCTTCGAGCCAGAGCACAGCTCCTGGCGGACAGGGCCAAGGTTCTTTCCTCCTTTGCCCAGTCATTTCTGGTTGGGCAATTTCGCCCTGCCCAGGACTTCCTGCGTCTCCTGGGCCTCATGGCGGCCTGCACCAGTGTGGTCCATTGGGCCCATTGGAACATGCGTCCCCTTCAATGGGGACTAGCCAGACAATGGTCACAGCGCTCCGGTCCTTTGGACCAGCCAGTGGCAGTGACCCAGGAGATGTGGAACACTCCCCAGTGGTGGATCATTCCAGCTCATCTGCAGGAGGGCATCCCATTTGTCCGCCCCGAGCCGACAGTCTGTCTATCGACCGACAACTCTCTAATGGGTTGGGGTGCCCATCTGGGGGAGCACAGAGCGCATGGCCTCTGGTCCCCTCAGAAGTCCCGATGCCACATCAGCCTGCTGGAGCTTCGAGCGATCCGTCTAGCCCTCACCGCCTTCGTTCTGTTTGTACGGGGTCAAGTGGTCCAGGTCCAGACGGACAATACCACGACCATGTACTACCTAAACTGCCAGGGCGGGATGTGCTCCATGCCCCTGTGCAAGGAAGCTCTCCACACTTGGTCCCTCGTGTACAGCCTCGAGGCGGATCTCCTAGCCATCCATGTGGCAGGAGCCTCCAACACTCTGGCCAGTGCCCTAAGCTGGATAGGGGCTGCTTCTCACGAGTGGTGTCTCCTGCTGGAGGTAGTACAAGATCTGTTCTCCCACTGGGGCATGCCTCAGGTGGACCTATTTGCCTCCAGGGAGAATGCGAAGCTGAGGCTGTTTCATGCCCGCCCCCATCAGCAGGGCTCGCTGCAGGGGGATACCTTCTCAAGGCCATGGACCCCAGGCCTCTTCTACGCCTTTCCCCCATTTCCCTTGATCCACAAAGTGCTTCTCAAGGCGAGGAGGGACAAGGTGCAGGTGATTCTGGTAGCCCCAGACTGGCCCTGCCAGTTCTGATATCCAGATCTCCTCAGCCTCAGCTCCAAGCTCCCGAGGTGGCTCCTAGCATGCCCGAACCTGATCTCAGTCAACCAGGGGAAGGTTCTCCAACCGGACCTTCAATCCCTGCACCTGACGGCCTGGTTCCTAAGCGGCTAGAGTTCCAGGCCTTGGGTCTTTCCAACGGGGTCCTCAATGTTGTTGAGGCATCCCGTAAGGAGTCGACCAGGAAATGCTATGCCTTCCAATGGAAGAGATTCCACATCTGATGTCAGGGCAAGGGGTTGGACCCTTCCTCCTGTTCCTTGGCAAGCATTCTGGACTACTTATGGTCCCTTTCTCAGCTAGGGCTTCGTTCGGCGTTAACAAGGTGCACCTGGCAGCCATCTCTGCCTACCGGGCGCGGGCGGGAAGCAGTCGCTAGGCGCAGGAAAATGTGGTCGGGCGCTTCTTCAAAGGCCTTGATCACATATCCCCTCTGGTGCGAGATCCTCCACCTCCGTGGGATCTACTGCTGGTATTGGCTAAGCTCATGGGCAAGCCATTCGAACCAATGCACAGGTGTGATACTGTATCTCTTACCTGTCATGGAAGACTGCCTTCTTGGTGGCTATCATGTCAGCCAGAAGGATGGGAGAGCTCCAGGTGCTTTCCATCAAGTCTCCTTATCTGGTCTTCCACAGGGACAAGGTTGTCCTTCGCCCACCCGAAATTCCTTCCAAAGGTGGTGTCGGAGTTTCACCTTAACCAGGTGTTGACAGTACCGGTGTTCTACCCCAGTCACAACTGGGATGCCGAATATATGCTCCATACTTTGACCCTAAAAGAGTGCTCTCTTATTACAAGGAGCAGATGGCTGAAGTTCAGGGAGAGGTTCGCCAGCTGCTTGTCACCTACGCTGAAGCCGCACCTGGCAGACCTGCAGCCAAGCAGACAGTAGGCAGATGGGTCACCTCCTGCATAGATCTCTGCTATAAGTTGGCGGGCATGGGGCCTCCCAAAAGGATAAGAGCTCATTCTACCTACCATACCGCTGCTTCAGTGGCTGCTTCCAGGGACGTCCCTATCTAGGAAATCTGCAGGGCTGCTACCTGGAAGTCAGCACACACCTTCATTACCCATTACCACATCAACCTAGAATCACGCTGGGATGCTGGTTTTGGGACCTCGGCTCTCCAGTCCTTATTCCTAAGGAGGGGTGTGCACCTTGCCTCCCTCCTCCCGGAGAACTGCTAGGAGTCTGCCATGAAGTGTGAATTAAACAACATATCCATGTCCCTAGAAATACAGGTTACTCACCTGTAACAAGAGTTTTAGGAATGGTATATATTATTCATCCACACAACCCACCCGACCTCCCTGGCTTCGATGTACAACCTGGCTTCCAGTGGGCTAGATCTGGCATCATGGGGCAGAGCCAAGAGTTTTACCACCCGGGTGGGTGGGAGGAGCCAGCTTGAAGACCTTCCGGCAAGATTTAAAGCGGCAAGGAACCTGCCAGACAATGTGGATGAAAAACATATACCATTCCTAGAACTCCTGTTACAGGTGAGTAACCTGCATATCCTCACTTTCGCCGCTCTGATTTGGTTTTCCATAGTTTCTAGTCTAGCTCAAAAATGCTGTACCTCCTTCACTGCCATTGCAGAGGAACTGGTCGATGCAGCAACTTGTTTTTTAATGTCCAGTATCTCTACTTTCATGCACTCCATGGTAGTTTCCACTAATGTTACCCTATTGGTGAAGGAGTCAATTTTTTGGTGGAGATCCAAAACAGTCAAGATGAGTCACTGCATTTTTGCTCCCACTGATTGCATGGTTTCAGTTCCTTCGTTCTGTTCCAGGGCTATAATGGCGGCATCTGTGTGGGTTGGTGGTGGGCCTGTTACCGCTTGCTTCCCTCTGGAGTGGCCCGTAGTGCCCCAGTCTCGGGGAGGATTCCCCATATTGTGCTCTGGACGATATTCTACTATTCTGTTAAATTCTTAAATTCAGTAGAAAAAAAGGGCTTAATTAGTGCCTTTTCAGGAGTTATACAGTGGTCTACTTGGGCTCCACAGCGCCCTGTCCCCTGCTTCATACTCTCGGGTGTGCATAGAACATTGAGCATTTACCTCCTCCTCACTTCACAGTTGTGAAAAACTGAGCAACTTTTTGTTTCTTTCGCCCCTGGAAACCAGGGTATTAGTGTTTTAAAGTAGTGCTTGTCCACATGGTTGGCCAACTGCATCAAATTTATCTATACGAAATATGAAAAACTTTTCATAGGGGTTGTAAAACCCCATCCTGCCAGAGGCATGGCAGCGTCTACAGTGTGTTTCCAGGACGTTTCTGCCTTGGATAGTTGTGAAGCCGCCACATGGTCTACTGTATGTACCTTCACCAAGCATTACAGTCCAGACTTCGCTTCTAAGAAGCAGACCGTTTTTGGACAGGGCCATCCTACAAGGCCTCCTGTCCGAAGTGCTAATGATTCGCTTCCTCCTCCCATGTTTTATGACCTGCTGCAAGAGATTGCCTCAAAGAAGATGGTACGGTTGCATAAGAACTTACAACAGTAGTTCTAGGGACATGAATATGTTGTTCATCCACACTTTCTGGCAGGTTCCTTGCTGCTTTAAATCTTGCCGGAAGGTCTTCAAGCTGGCTCCTCCTACCCACCCGGGTGGTAAAACTCTCGGCTCCGCCCCATGACCCCAGATCTTCCTTACCGCTTGGAAGCTCAGGTTCCCTCCTTAGCGCTCTGCGTTTTCGACTGGTTCCTGACTTTTCGGTTTCTCCGAATTTAGTTGGAAGTTTTCTAAAACTTTGGTCTTCTTCCCTCGCTGCTGCGATGGATGTTTCGTTTCCTGGCTCCTGGAGCACAGGAATACCTCCAGGAAGGACCCGCACTCCACGTGCGTTTACTGCCTCGACTTGGACCATGATCCGTAAGTTTGCAATTTTTGCTGTGCTCTTTCGACCAGCATCCTGGAGGATCGTGCAGCCCGTTTGGGGCTCGGGCGACCTGAAACTTTTTCCGCGCCGGAAAAATCCTTGGAGGCTCGTCGGGCAGTGTCCGCATCGGCTGTCTCGGCTGAGCAGCTCGATCTCTTTTCCTCCATAGAGGAGGCAGCGGCCAAGCCTGTCTCTCCCCCCCCCCCCGGTCACGGTGCTTATCCCACTCTCTTTGAGTTCTCCTCATTCAGCTTCGTCAGTCCCTTTCCTCGAAGGGAGAGGGAGCTTCAGGACCTGCCTCTCTGCCCAGGTCAAAGGAGTTGCTGGCTAAGTCCCATCGTCGGCATTGGCAGGAGCGGGAGAGTTCCCTTCCCCTGTATGCCGACTTTCGACTTCGGTCGAGGGTGCGGCTCAGGCCGCTGGCTTCACGGTGTCCCCGTCAGGTCAGCTGGCCATGACTCCCGTCGACGTTGTCGAGTCTCTCGACCCATCACCTGGGCGGTCTACTGCAGGAGCCGTCAACCCTTCGCCGGTTTGCCCTGCAGAGGCCGAGGTTCTGCCTGCACCTTCGGAGCGACAGGCCTTGGTCTTTTCATCCGAGCCGAGGGAAGAGCGGGCATCCCCTGCTCCTTACCAGGCCCACCCTCGGTTTCCCCGAGGATCTGGGTCTCGGTCTCGGTCCTCTTCTCGGTCAAGCCGCTCCCGCCGACTTCGGCGATCTCGGTCGAGGGCACCGAGTTAAGTAGCATTACGTTTCTCCTCGTCTCCCTACCGGATGAGGGAATAACCCGATACGAATAGCGTCGACGTTACGAGGAGTTCGTAATAACGGCAATTGCTATTGTCCGGGAATCAATTGACTCCGATTCATTCATCTTCCAGCAAGCAGCTGCTGCCCGAACGGCCGACTCAACCGCTCGCTGCAGTCGAGGTGCCCACTTCAGGGCCGGTTGTTCGTCCAAACCTTGCTGCCCCACCGTCTTGGATGGAACCTCAGTCGGGTCACAACCGTACCGCAGGTTGTCTGTTCCCCTCACTCCCGCCCACCCTCGGTGGGCGAAGAGTGGCTCAGGCCTGAGGCAGCTCTTTGCAGACCCTTCGGGGTCCAACGTCAACTCCTCCATGTTCCCCAGTCGGGAGGACCCGGGGTCCTCTCCGGAACGTTCTGCGGATGACAGCCCATCGTCCTTTATGGGTCTGCTTCAGCTCATCTCGGAGTTCACCGGGATGCAGCTTGAACCCGTGTCCAAACAGGTCTCTTATCCCCTGATGGAGATTCTAGACTGAGGGGGTTCAACCCTTAGAGGTCTTCCGGGGTGGCCGAGGCCATTGTCGGCCAGCCCTGGGAGCCTCTGCAATGACCTACTTCCTGTCCCTCGCCCTTGGCCAGGATGGCCAGGAATGCACTCTCTCCCTGTCGGTTCTTTGCCCGGTTTCTCGGAGCACCCCTCCGCCGAGGGGTTAGTTACCAATAATGTCTTCCAGTGTTCTGTGAACGCTCTGGATGTGGATAGGACCCCCAACAAAGAGTTCAAAAGGATGGACAATGTCGGGCGCAAGGTTTAGGCTGCGTCCTCCCTAGGCCTCTGACAGGCCAGCTCGGCCGTACTGATGGCACATTGTTCCCCACGCCCTTTTGGGCTCCCTGGAAGAGGTGCTCCCTCATCTCCTGGCTGACCTGCGGACCACGGTCCGGCAGGTGTGGGAACAGGGTAGGGCAGTGGCGAAGCAGCAGCTTCAGACTGCTCTGGACTTAGGTGATTCCTGTGCCAGGTCGGTAGCGGCCGCAGTGGCCATGGCCCGCAGGGCGTGGCTGAGGTTATCCTCTTTCTCAACGGATACCCGGCACAAGTTGGCGGACATCCCCTTCTTGGGGACTGACCTCTTCGGCCCTGGAGTGGAGGGACATCTCCAGGCGACCGAGAAGTCCGATGCCACTCCGGACTCGGTCACCCCCGCCCCGAGGGACAAGGGCCACCAGCAGCCTTTGCATAAGCCCCTTTGTCCGTCGGCCCCTGCGGCTCGACTAGCCCAGCATGAGGGCCAGCAGGCTTGTGCTGGGCATCCTGACCCCAAGCCAGCAGCTTCCTCTAAAGGGAATCAGGGAGGTAAAGGCCCAGGAGCTCCCTAGGCCAGTCCCTCCTCCAAGTCTGCTCAGTGAGGGGCTGAGGGGCGCTGTCCCCGGCCCCGTCACCCCTATCCGGGTTCCCCCATGGAGAGACGGCACTGCCCCTCTTCCACCTGGTCCGCTTTCCTGGACCTCTGGGTGTCGGAGGTGCTAGGGTAAGGTCCTGTCTCTGGATTGCGAGCAGGCCCCACCCTTTTGAGCCGTTGCCCCTCGGGGGGCCATGGGGTCCGCAGCCTCGCTGTCGGTCCGCCAAGCCGACTTGCGTAGCCCCTCGAGATAGAGGTGACCAGGAAGGTGGCGGATCCTCCTCCAGACCCTGGGTTCGTGTCCAGGTATTCCTGGTCCCTAACGGACGGGGGGCTTGCCGCCCATTCTTGACCCACACGACGGGATGGGCACTCTGACTCAGATATCCCATCCTCAGATCGAGGCGTGTGGCTCTATTTCCTGGACCTCCAGGACGTACTTACACTTCGATCCATCCGTTTCTTGGGAGACTCCTCCGTTGCTTACGCGAGGGATCTCTTTACGAGTTCCAGGCTATGCCCTTCGGTCTCTGCTCACAGCATTCCTGCGGCACTGAGGGGTCTGGGCGTAACCCCACCTGGATGGCGGCCTGACTGCAACCCCTCCAGGGCGGAGGGGGACGGTCCAGAGTTCTAGCCCTCTAGGTTGCTCTCAGGCTGGTCTCTTTTTTATTGGAGCCATGTTGGAACTCGTGTCTAAGCGGGTGATCCTTTCTTCGGGACGAAGCTCCACTCTTGAGTCTGAGCTCAGCTCCCAGCGGACAGGGCCGAGGTTTTTCCTCCCTTACCTAGTCAGGTCTGACTGGGCAATTGCGTCCTGCCCGGGACTTCCTGCACCTCCTGGGCCTTGCGGCGGCCTGCACCAACGTGGTCTGTTTGGATCCGCCCGGTTCATCACATCCCTAATGGGGGCTGGCCAGCCACGGTCCTGGCGCTGCGTTCCTTTGGACTAGTCCGTGACAACAGCCAGGGTTAGGAGCAGCTCTCCTTGGACCGTTCCAGCTCATTGCAGGAGAACATCCGCTCATCCACCCCGAGTCGACGGTCTTCTCCAACCGATGCATCTCAGATGGGTGGGGGTGCCCATCAAGGGGAATACAGAGTGCACCGCCTCTGGTCCTCTTGGGAGTCCCAATGTCTTTCCTACCTGCTGGAGCTCCAGGCGGTCTGCTTAGCTCACACTGCTCGCTCCGTCTGTGTAGGGTCTAGTGGTTTAGGTCCAGGCGGACAATACCACGACCATGTGCTACCTAACCCGCCAGGGTGGGATGAGCCCCTTGCCTCTATGTAAGGAGGTTCTCCACATTGGGTCTTTTCATGCAGCCGGGAGGCGGTTTCCTAGCCATTTTGATGGTAGGAGCCTCCAGCACCCTGGCCGATGCCCTAAGCCGGATAAGGGCTGCGCCTCACGAGTGGTCTCCCTCCCATAAGTAGCACAAGATCTTTTTCCCTCTAGGTCACACCATGGGTGGACCTTTGTTTTTCCCTCCAGGGAGAATTTGAGGCCGAGACTGTCTCATGCCCGCCCCCTCAGCATGGTTCGCTGTAGGGGATGCCTTTGAGGCCGTGGACCCCGGGCCTCTTCGCCCTCTCCCCATTTCCTTGACCCACAGGGAGGCGAGGAGGGAGCTAGGCGCGAGTGATTCTAGTAGCCCCAGACTGTTTTGCCAGCTCTGGTATCCAGCTCTCCTCAGTCTCAGCCCCAGGCTCCCGAGGCGGCTTCCAGCCCACCCGGTCCTGATCTCTGTTGTTAGGGGAAGGTATTCCATCCGGACCTTCAATCCCTGCACCTGACGGCCTGGTCCCTGTGCAGCTATTGGCCAGGCCTTGGGTCTTCCGACAAGGTCCTCGATGTTTTTGAGGCGTCCTGCCAGGAGTCGACCAGATATGCTCACCTTCAAATGGAAGAGTTCTCCATTTGGTGTTTGGATAGGGCCTGGTCCCCTCTCCTGTTCCTCGGCGAGCATTCCGGACTACCTGTGGTCCGTTCTTTTCTTGAACAAGGGCTTCTGTCGACGACCCTCAAGGTGCTCCTGTTAGCCACTCCTGTCTTCCGGGCGCAGGCTGGAAGGTAGTTGGTGGCACAGGAAAGGTGGTCTGGCGCTTTCCAAGGCCTTGATCACACCTCTCCTCCGGGGAGAGTATCCCCATCTCTGTGGGATCTTACGTTGGTATGGGCTTAGCTCATGGGCAAGCCGTTCGAACCTTTGCACAGGTGTGTTTCCCCCACCTGTTGTGGAAGAACACCTTCTTGGGGGCTACCATGCCAACCAGAAGGCCGGGAGAGTTCCAGGTGCTCCTTTGAATCTCCCTATCTGGTCTTCCACAGGGACAAGGTTGTCCTGCGCCCCACCCAAAGTTCCTTCCATAGGCGGTGGCGGAGTTTTTCCCTAACCGGGTATTGTCTCTGCCAGGGTTCAACCCCATTCACACCTCGGAGGCCGCATATAGGATACATTGGGACCCTAATTTAGCACTCGCCTTCCCAGGGAGCGTAGGGCTGACGGTCGGGAGAGGTTCGCCAGCTGTTTGTCATCTACGCTGAAGCCGCACCTGGCAGACCTGCCGCCAAGCGGACGACGAGCGGGTGGGTCACCTCCTGCATAGATCTCCGCTATAGATGGGCAGGCATGGAGCCTCCCAGAGGGATAAGTGATCATTTTACCCACCCTTCCGCTGCATCGGTGGCTGCTTCCGAGGATACCCCTGTCCGGGATATCCGTAGGGCTCCTGCCTGGAAGCAGGCATATACCGGTCTCCCCCTTCCTCTTCAACCTTGGGTCACGCCGGGATGTTGGTCGGGGCCTCGGTTCTCCAGTCTTTATCCCTAAGTAGGGGGTGTGCGCCTTGACTCCCTCCTCCCGGAGAACTGCTAGGAGTCTGCCAGAAAGTGTGGATGAACAACATATCCATGTCCCTAGAAATACAGGTTACTCACCTGTAACAGGAGTTCTAGGAATGGTATATGTTGTTCATCCACATGACCCACCCAGCCTCCCCGGCTTCGATGCACAACCGGTCTTCCAGCGGGCTAGATCTGGCATCATGGGGCAGAGCCGAGAGTTTTACCACCCGGGTGGGTGGGAGCCAGCTTGAAGACCTTCCGGCAAGATTTAAAGCGGCAAGGAACCTGCCAGAAAGTGTGGATGAACAACATATACCATTCCTAGAACTCCTGTTACAGGTGAGTAACCTGCATATCTTCGAGAGTATCTCTTACAGGAGATCATGCAGCCCCACCCTCCTTCCCCCTTGCTGTTACTTCATATGTTTTTTTTTCTCCTGTCTTTTACGACTCCATGAGCTGCTGCCTTGCTTTCCCTCCTTGGTTCCCATTGGAGGCTTAGGATATGTTTTCACATTCAATCGCCAGGATGGAAAAGAACTGAGGAGTACCTTGGACCCCCCCCCCTTTACACCTGCCAGGTAGACACCACATGGTGGTGCTGGGGGTTGGTCCCAGGGCCGACTGCTGAGAAGTCATCCAGAGGAAATGACACCTGAGGCTGTAATCCTATTTGTTATGACCTGCTGCAAGAGATACTATCAAAGATCTACTGTTACAGTAAGTTCTTATGCAACCATACTTTCCCTTGGCACAAAGAGGGAAGGGATTCTATTCCCACTTCCTTCTAGTCCCCAAAAAGACAGGGGACTTGAGAACAGTTCTGGATCTCAGCCACTTGAACCTCTACATAGAGTACAGGCATTTCAGGATGGTCATTCTGCATGGGTTATTGGCCCTCCTTCACCAGTGGGACTGGCCTTTATCTTCCTGGACATTGTGTCCACCACTCATTCACACTATTGGGATCTATACTGGAGGCGCTAGGACCCAGCGGGAGCAAACTTTTTGCAGGAGGGCCGGAGCCAGAGATGGAGCCACGAGCCTCTGCTTATGCGGCAATGACTATCTCTGCGTCGACCCTCCTCAGTTCCTTTTTTCCCGCCGTCAAGTGCACTTCAGTGACGATGACGACGCTCGCCCGCCGGGAGTCAAACTTCAAACTAGCAGCATAGTTTTCAGGTTTTTTTTTTTTATTTTGTAGTATTTTTCCGAGTAAAGTACCGCTCACAATAATTTATTCTTATTAAAGAAAGAAGTCTCAGCCTACATTGAGGGAGTCGACCATTAACGGGTCAGGTGACGGTGGGGAGACTTCGTATGAAAGCTGTTCAGTCAGCCGGGCTGGGTCCCATCTGCCGCCTTCGCTGGGGGGTGGGGTCTGACAACAGATGGTCCAGTGTCCGAGGGGAAGGGTAGTCCTCCCAGAAGCATAAAAGAAAACAGTCGCATTCTCTGCACCGTTCGGCCTCGAGCTCTTCTTCGCCCTGTAGGTCAAGAAAGAGAAGGCATCACTCAAGGTCGTCTTCTGATATGTCTGCGCATTGACGGTTGGTCATTGGGGTCAGTTGCCGGTCTCCTCATTTGGAGTCACCGGTTTCTGTTTCTGGTCACTGACCTCTTAAACATCGGAGCCCTTCCCAGCCTTCTAGTAGGGCTTCCGATGAGCAGTTTCATCAGTGGGCCACTGTTACAGAGCAGTGGGCTTGGAGGTTGGGCCATCTGCCTGGCCTGGTCACTCAGGGACGTTCGGGTTCTTCAGGAGATCGGGCAGGGCCAGTGAGCTTTCCTGGTCGTGCGGCGCCCTCTTCGGTGCCATCGACTCTGTGCTCATGTGTTTTCACCCCTCACATGGCTGTGGCGCAGGGGGCTGCACCAATGCCTCTGTCTCCTGGTATTCTTTCTTCTTTCCCCTCACATCCGAATTTTCGGGGCCCTGGATTGGTGTTGGTGTCAGTGGGTCGCTCAGCGCCGATTTCAGCACCAATGCACCTGTCGGCACCGTCCTCGGTGTCGTGTGCCCTTTCGGCACTGTGTGGCTTTTCAGCACTGTGTTCTTCTTGGGCGCCATCTGCTTTGTCAGTGTCATACGGACTTTCGGCGCAGTGTTCTTCAGCGCCGAGGCTGGGCTTTTCATCAGCCAATCTTCAGGGCTTCTCCTCTCTGAATTCTGTTCCTTCCTCTTTTCCTGCTGATTTTCATCTCTTTTCTGTCCATACAGTCCCTTCTGGACTGTCAGGAGATGATATTGAGCTTGACCCAGATCTTAGACTGGGTGATGATGTGGAAGGAGCAGGACCTAATTCTGTTACAGAGCCTGTGGTTGAGGAACTGTCTTTTAAGTCTGTTGAGAAATTTTAATTCCACTCTTTCTCTCCAGACTATGGACATCGATCCTGGGAATCTTTTGAGACTCCAGTACCTTCATGTTCTGGACATCCCTATGGACTTAACTCCCCTGGTGCAACCCTCCTTTGAGACGCTTTCTCAAATGGTATGGAATAATCCTGCTCTCATTCCTTCTGTGGCTAAGTCCATAGATAGGAAGTATGCTGCTCCCAAGGATCGACCTATTTTGTCCTCCCAATCCTTTGTGGATCCTATTGTAGTTTTGGCAGAGCATGATAAGGTCGTACTTCCTCAGACTACTACAGCTCGACCTATAAACAAAGAATCTCGTAAGATAAGATACTTTAGGTAAGAGAGTCTTTGCTGCATCCACCCTGGGTATGCGTATCGCCAGCTACCAGGGCTATTTCTCTCAATATGAGTATATTCTTTGGCATTCGCCCAAACAAATGGTTGAAACTCTACCAGACTCAGACGCTAATTCAGAGCTTCTTCAAGCCATAACCAGGGGTATCGAGTCCAAAAACCAGCAGGTTAAAGCAGCTATGGATGCCTTCAATACAGCCTTATGAGCGGCGGCGGGCATTTGTACCCACAGCCATTCCTGGCTTCGCACTTTAGGTTTCACAAATGATGCCCAGCAACAATTCATGGTGTTGCCCTTCGATGGTGTGTATCTCTTCAGCCCTCAAGTAGAACAGGCTCTAGAGGCCACACAAAAGACTAGGTCAGTCATTAAACTGGCTCGACCTCCTCCCGCCCCCTCTCGAGGGGGAGTTAACAAACACCAGTTTCTAGGGACATGGATATGTTGTTCATCCACTCTGTCTGGCAGGTTCCTTGCTGCTTTAAATCTTGCCGGAAGGTCTTCAAGCTGGCTCCTCCCACCCACCCAGGTGATAAAACTCTCAGCTCCGCCCCATGACGCCAGATCTTCCTTACCGCTTGGAAGCTCAGGTTCCCTCCTCAGTGCTCTGCATTTTTGACTGGTTCCTGATTCTTCGGTTCGTCCGAATTTCGTTTTTAAGTTTTTCTAAACTTCGGTCTTCTTTCCTCTCACGGCTGCGATCGACAATTCGTTTCCCGGCTCTTGGAGGCGCCCTGGCAGGCAGAAATTATCCAGGTCTGATCTGCACTCCACGTGCGTGTACTGCCTCGACTTAGATCATGACCCGAAGGTCTGCGAGTTGTGCCGCGCCTTTTCAGACAACGTCCTGGAGGATCGTGCTGTCTGATTGAGGCTCGGTTGCCCCGAGGAGTTTTCCCCACCGGTGAAACCCAAAGAGGCTCGTTGGGCGGTGTCCGCGGCGGCTGGCTTGGCTGAGCAGCTCGAGCACTCGACCGCCCTCGAGGAGTAGGCAGTCCAGGCCGCATCTCCCTCCTCCTCAGTCGCAGCGTTTATCCCGCTCTGAGTTCCTCTCATTCGGCTTTGTTCAAGGAGCTTCGCCAGTCTCTTTCCTCAAAAGGAGAGGGGCCATCGGGACATTCCTCTTGGCCCAAGACGAGGGAGTCGAAGGGTAAGTCCCATCGTCGGCGTTTGTGGGAGTGGGAGAGGTCTCCTTCCCCGGACAGCCAACCGTCGACTTCTGTCGAGGTTGCGGCTCAGGCCGCTGGCTTCACGGTGTGCCCATCAGGCCAGCCTGCTGAGACTCCCAGTGACGTAGTCGAGTTGTCTCTCGACCTGTCAGCCGGGTGGTCGACTGGTAGAGCCGTCATCCCCTGTCCGCCAGTTCCCCCGGTGGAGACCGAGGATATGCCTCTGCCTTTGGAGCAGCAGTCCCCGGTCAAAGCGTCCGAGCCAAGGGAAGAGCGGGTGTCCCCCGCCCCTTCCCAGGCCCGCCCCCGGTTTCACCGAGTGTCTCGGTCTCGGACGTCATCTCGGTCAAGTCGCTCCCGCCGACTTCGGCGGTCTCAGTCTGGACACCGAATTAAGTGGCGACACCGTTCCTACTCGTCATCCTTCTCGGATGAGGAGAGGCTTCGACGCAGATTGCGTCAACGTTACAAGGAGCTTATGTGGCAGCAGTTGCTGTTGTCCGGGAGTCAATTGACTCTGATTCATTCCCCGGCTATCAAGTGGCTGCCGCCTGAACGGCCGAAGCAACTGCTCACCACAGTCGAGATGCCCATTTCTGGGCCGGTTGTTCGACCAAATCTAACTGCCCCACCGATTGTGGTGGAACCTCGGTCGGGTCATGGCCTGTCCCGCAGGTTGTTGGTCACCCTCACTCCCGGCTGCCCTCGGCAGGTGAAGGGTGGCTCAGGCCAGAGGCAGCTGTTTGCAGACTCTTCGGGGTCCGATGACGACTCCTCCGTGTTCCCCAGACGGGTTGGCCTGGAGTCCTCCAGGGGCCAGTCTCTGGATGATAGCCCATTGTCCTTCTTGGGTCTGCTTAGGCTCATCTTGGAGTTTAACGGGATGCAGCTCGAACCCATGTCCAAACGAGCCTATTATCCCCTGACGGAGATTCTAGACCGAGGGGATTCTCCCACGGAGGTCTTCCCTGTGGCTGAGGCCATTGTCAGCCCAGCCTTGGAGCTTTGGCAGCGGCCTGCTTCCTTTCCTCGCCCTCGGCCAGGATGGCCAGGAAGTATCACGGTCCCTACCGGCTCTTTGCCTGGTTTCTCGGGCACCCTCTGCTGAGGGTTAGTCACCGATAGCGTCTTCCAGCATTCCGGAAGCAGCTCGAGGACATGGATGAGCCCCCGACAAGGAGTCCAAAAGGCTGGACTATGTCGGGCGAAAAGTATACGCTGCGTCCTCCCTCGGCCTCCAGCAGGCCAGCTCGGCCGCGCTGATGGCACACTTCTCCCACGCCCTCATGGGCTCCCTGGATGAGGTGATCTCTCATCTCCCGGCCGACCTGTTGACCACGGCCCAGCAGGTGAGGGACCAGGGAAGGGCGGTGGCTAAGCAGCAGCTTCAGACTGCTTGTACATAGGCGATTCCTGTGCCAGGTCAGTAGCGGCTGTGGTGGTCATGCGTCGCAGGGCGTTGCTGAGGATATCCACCTTCTCGGTGGATACCCAGCACAAGTTGGCGGACATCCCCTTCCTGGGGACTGACCTCTTTGGCCCTGGAATAGAGGGACACCTCCAGTGGATCGAAAAGTCCAACGCCACTCTGGATTCGGTCACCTCCGCCCAGAGGGATAAGGGCCGCCAGCAACATCAGCATAAGTCCTTTAGTCCTTCGGCCCCTGCAGCACGACCGGCCCATCAGCACCAGCATGAGGGTCAGCAGGCTTGCACTTGGCATCCCAAACCCAAGCCAGCGACTTCCTCTAATGGGAAACAAGGAGGTAAAGGCCCAGGAGCTCCCTCGGCTGGTCCCTCCTCCAAGCCTGCCCAGTGATAGGTTGAGGGGCATCGCCCCCAGCCTCGCCACCCTTTCCTGGGGACGGCTCTACCACTTCCCTTCCACCTGGTCCTATCACCACGGACCATTGGGTGTGAGGTGGTAGGCAAAACCCTACCTCTGGTTTCGAGCAGGCCCTTCCCTTCGACACGTAGCCCCGGAATACGAGTCCAAAACACACCATGGTCGGCCCGCCGAGCCGATATTGCTCTGCGTCTCAAGATAGAGGTGATCAGGAAGGTGGCGGATCCTCCTCCAGACCTGGGGTCTGTGTCCAGGCAATCCTGGCCCCAAAACGGATGGGGGGCTGGTGCTCCATTCTCGACCTGCATGACCTGAGCAGGTCCCCAAGGTCTCGGACCTCAGGATGGTCACTCTGTTTCAGATATTCCCATCTCTGGAATTAGGGCATGTGGTTCTGTTCCCTGGACCTCCAGGACGCGTTCTTCTCATCCCGATCCGTCCGTTTTGTCAGAATGTCTCCACTTCAGAGCGGAGGGATCCCTTACGAGTTCCGGGCCATGCCCTTCGGCCTCTTTAGCTCCCAGGGTCTTCACCAATGCATGGCAGTGGTGTCGGCATTCCTGCAGTGCCGAAGGATCCGGGTGTACCCCTACCCGGAGGACTGACTGTTGGCAGCTTCCTCCAGAGCGGAGGTGGAGTGGTCCAGAGATCTGGCCCTCCAGGCTTGCTCTCAGATTGGCCTCCTCATCAACGAGGCTGAGCCGGAAGTCATGCTGAAACAGGTGATACCCCTCATCGGGGCAGAGCTCAACTCTGTTCAGAGCCAGAGCTTGGCTCCCGGCGGACAGGGCCGGAGATTTTCCTCCCTGCCCAATCATTCCTGGTTGGGCAGTTGAGCCCTGCCCAGGACTCCTGCGTCTCCTGGGCCCCATGGCGGCCTGCACCAGCATGGTCCGTTGAGCCTGTTGGTACATGCGTCCCCTTCATCGGGGACGGGTCAGTCAGCGGTCACAATGCTCGATCCATTGGATCAGTTGGTGACGGTGACCCAGGAAATGTGGAACGCTCTCCAGTGGTGGACCGTTCCGGCACATTTGCAGGAGGGCATCCCATTCGTCTGCCCCGGGCCAATGGTCTCTTTACCAACCGACATATCTCTGATGGGTTGGGGTGCCCATCGGGGGAGCACAGAACGCACGGCGTCTGGTCCCCGTTGGAGTCCCGATGCTGTATCAGCCTGCTGGAGCTCCATGCGGTCCGCCTAGCTGTCACCGCCTTCACTCCGTTTTCTACGGGGTCAAGTGGTTCCGGTCCAAACGGACAATGCCACGACCATGTGCTACCTAAACCACTAGGGCCAGACACACTCCTTGCCGTTATGCAAGGAGGCTCTCCACATATGGTCTCAGGCGCAGCCTGGAGGCGGATCTCCTAGCCATTTAGGTGGCAGGAGCCTCCATCACCCTGGCCGATGCCCTAAGCCGGATAGGGGCTGTGTGTCACGAGGGGTTCTCTCCTGCCGGAGGTAGCACAAGATCTGTTCTCCCACTTGGTCACGCCTCAGGCGAACCTTTTTTGCCTCCAGGGAGAATGCGAAGCTGAGACTGTTTCATGCTCACCCCCCTCAGCAGGGCTTGCAGGGGATGCCTTTCAGTCGTGGACCCGGGCTCTTCTCGCCTTTCCCCATTCCCTTGATCACAAGGTGCTTCTCAAGGTGAGGAGAACAAGGCGCAGGTGATTCTAGTAGCCCCAGACTGGCTCCGCCAGCTCTGGTATCCAGTTCTCCTCAGTCTCAGCCCCAGGCTCCCGAGGCGGCTTCCAGCCCGCCTGGACCTGATCTCTGCCATCAGGGGAAGGTGTTCCATCTGGACCTTCAATCCATGCACCTGATGGCCTGGTTCCTGAGCGGCTAGATTCCAGGCCTTGGGTCTTCCGACTAGGTCCTCAATGTTGTTGAGGCATCCCATAAGGAGTTGACCAGATAATGCTATGCCTTCAAATGGAAGAGACCTTCCATTTGGTTTCAGGGGTCCCAACCTGCCTCTAACTGGTTCCAAGCCTACCTGTCAGGCAGAGTGCAGGCCGTAAAAATTGGCCCTCACATCTTCTCCCGACTACCAGTGAACATGGGGGTTCCCCAGGGTTCAGTCCTGGGTCCCCTACTTTCTCTATATTCTTAAGCGATCTGCCTCAAGTCTGCTCTAACTCAGCGCTGCAAATATGCGCAGATGATACAGTACTGTACACCTCTGGCCCCTCTACCGATGACACAATTGCATCTCTACAGCAGGTTTTGATGCCATACAAACATGGCTCAGGTCCAACCAGCTTATCCTAAGCACCAGAAAACCGTCTCCATGACCTTCGGCACCCCATCCCAAATTATCCGCCCCACAGCCCCCTGTCTTCCACACCCTGGATGGCTCAAACCTAGATTCCTGCCTCCTTCAGGTACCTAGGAATTTGGCTGGATCAACATCTCGATTTTCACGCCCACATCGAATCACTGCAGAGAAAACTCCACCTAGGTTGGAGCACTGTGCCGTTACAAGGCTCCTTCCTACCCATGTTAGGCGGGAGCTAGTCCTCAAAATGATCCTTCCCATCTTGACTACGGGACGGGTCTACAGCGTGCCCCCCATCCACATTGGCTGGACTGGACCCCTCTATCACTCATTCTGCCATTCAGCTCTTGACTGCCCTCCTACCACCCATCCTCGACCTGTACAGCGCCCTGGCCTTCCATCCTTAGAGTCTCGCATGAAACAACATTACTAACCTTATCTACAAGTACTGGTCAAATACCCTCCCCCCCTACCTCAGCAGTGCTCTATCAGCCCAGCCTTCCCCTGCCTACCCGCTCCAGGCTTACGATCCAGAAAAGCTCCATGTACCTTTCATGCACTACCTCTAAAGGGCCAAATGGCCTTTGTCATCGTCTGCCAAAACTATGGAATGAGCTATCTGCATACATCAGGCATTCAGACTCCCATGGGCTCTCAAACCACTCCTGAGGTCCTACTCTGCTGCTTGTAATTGCTACCCGATGATCTAACTGCCAAATAATTTTGCCTCTGAACCGCTGTCTATTGTCTCCCCACGCTGTGCACTTTAACTATGACTATGACTACTGTTAGCTACTCTAGACCTATGTAACACTGATGTACTGTGTTTTACTGTTTTACTGTATCTGTTGTACTGTGTTTTACTGTTTACTGTATCTGTTGTCTGACCTATGTAACCCCCAAGTCGCATCTGCTTTACTGTTTACTGTATCTGTTGCCTGACCTATGTAACCCCCAGGTCGCATCTGGAAACGAGCGGTCCCCTCTCAGAATGCTTATCTGGTAAATCTCTTAAATAAATAAATAAATAAAAGGGCCTGGACCCTTCCTCCTCTTCCTCAGCAAGCGTTCTGGACTACCTGTGGTCCTTTTCTCAGCATGGGCTTTGGTCGACGACCCTTAAGGTGCACCTGGCAACCATCTCTGCCCTCCAGGCGTGGTCCGGAAAGCAGTCGGTGGCGCAGGAGAAGGTGATCTGGCGCTTTCTATGGCCTTGATCACATTTCCCCTCCAGTGCAAGAACCTCCACCTCCATCGGATCTACTGCTGGTATTGGCCAAGCTCACGGGCAAGCCATTCAAACCAATGCACAGGTGTGATATCCCCCACCTGTTGTGAAAGACTGCCTTCTTGGTGGCTGTCACGTCAACCAGAAGGACGGGAGAGCTCCAGGCGCCTCCTTTGAGTCTCCCTATCTGGTCTTCCACAGGGACAAGGTTGTCCTGCGCCCCACCCGAAGTTCCTTCCGAAGGTGGTGTCGGAGCTTCACCTTAACCAGGTGTTGACTCTGCCGGTGTTCTACTCCAATCACACCTCGGAGGCCGAATATAGGCTCTATATTGGACCCTAGTTGAGCACTCGCTTTCTTAAGGAGTGTACAACTGAAGTTCGGGGAGAGGTTCGCCAGCTGTTTGTCACCTACGCTGAAGCTGCATCTGGCAGACCTGCAGCCAAGTGGACGATGAACGGGTGAGTCACCTCCTGCATAGATCTCTGCCATAGGTTGGCGGGCATGGAGCCTCCCAGAGGGATAAGAACTCATTTTACCTGCCATACCGCTGCATTGGTGGCTGCTTCCAGGGATGTCCCTATCCCGGATATCTGCAGGGCTGCTACCTGGAAGTCGGCACATACCTTAATTACCCATTACCACATCGACCTTGGGTCACGCCGGGATGCTGGTTTTGGGGCCTCGGTTCTCCAGTCTTTATTCCCTAAGTAGGGGGTGTGCGCCTTACCTCCCTTCTCCCAGAGAACTGCTAGGAGTCTGCCAGACAGTGTGGATGAACAACATATCCATGTCCCTAGAATACAGGTTACTCACCTGTAACAGGAGTTCTAGGAATGGTATATGTTGTTCATCCTACATTCTCGACCTCGGCTTGACGCACAACCTGGCTTCCAGCAGGCTAGATCTGGCGTCATGGGGCGGAGCCGAGAGTTTTACCACCCGGGTGGGTGGGAGGAGCCAGCTTGAAGACCTTCCGGCAAGGAACCTGCCAGACAGTGTGGATGAACAACATATACCATTCCTAGAACTCCTGTTACAGGTGAGTAATCTGTATTTCATAACCATCAGTCCTCTCAAGGCAAAGGCAGAGGGAGTTTCAATAAAAACCAAGCCCCTCAACCTCAAAAGAAAACGCAGCAGAAGGCACAAGGACCCAAAGCACCCAGTGCCACCTCCTGAGTTGTTGGCTTGAGTCCCACCTCAGCTGCCCGAGGGGGACTCTTCCTCAGAGGTGGGAGGTCATCTGACTCAATTCTATAAACGGTGGAAGTCCATAACATTGGACAAATGGGTTCTCAGGTTTATCCGCAAGAGGTATTCCCTCAATCTTTTAGAGACCCCTCTGGACCCCCAAACCACAGCCCAGGCTGTCAATACTTCAGTCAGAACCTCTTGCCTCCGAGATACAAGGCCTTCTGAGCAACAGGGCAGTGGAAGTAGTTCCGCTGGATCAATGGAACACAGGGTTGTACTCCCATTACTTTCTGGTTCCAGAGAAAAATGGGAGCATGCACCCCATTTTGGACCTCAGAAAATTAAACAAGTTTCTTCTCAAAGACAAATTCAAAATGATATCGCTAGGAACCCTGTTACCTTTGTTTCATCAACACAACTGGTTAGCCTCCCTGGACATGCAGTATGCTTACCAGCATATCTTATTCACTCAAGGCATCACAAATACCTGAGGTTTGTGGCTTTGAGCCAGCATTATCAGTTCAGAGTCCTGGCCTTTGGGCTGTCCTCGGCGCCACAGTTTTTTTCAAAATGTTGTGCAATACTTGCAGTGCATCTCAGAAAAATTGGAATACAAGTGTTCCCATACCTGGACGACTGGCTTCTAGCAAGCCCTTCCAGGCAGGGAACCCTCAACATCATTGCCATGGCCTCAGACTTTCTGACATCCATGGGAATCCTGCTAAACCTCAAGAAATCACAGTTGCAGCCCTCCCAGAGTCTCCTTTTCATAGGCACTCTTCTGGACACCTCCTGTGCGAAAGCTTTTCTACCAGAGGACAGAAGGACCGATATTCTGCAGATGGCCCGATACATCAAAGAGAACAGCTCAGTAAGAGCTATCTCGATGCAGCGGATGCTAGGTGTCATGGCATCCTCGGTGTTCACTGTACCCCTAGCATGCCTGCACATGAGAACCTCTTAATGGATGCTCAGTGGTCTCCTACCACTCACCCTCAGTCCTTTCTCACCAAGTTGACAAAAACCTCTGAAGAAGTCACTCACCTGGTGGTCGCAAGAGGACAACCTTCTGAAAGGTATCCCTTTGCTCTTCTCGAACATCAGATTTCCATTACCACGGACGTATACCTGATGTGGTGGGGAGCTCACTGTCAGACTCTCCACATTCAAGGTACGTGGACTCAGGAAGAGTCCCACCTTCACATAAATGTCCTAGAAATGAGGGCCGTCCTTTATGCAGTCCGGGCTTTGAAGGACATTCTCTGTCACAAGAACCTTCTCCTTCAAATGGACAACAAAGCAGTGATGTTTTACATCAACAAGCAGGGCGGTGCTCACTCTTACCTCTTATGCAGGGAAGCGACGAGAGTGTGGGAATGGTGCTTGGAGCACAAGGCTCTAATTCAGGCGGTCTACCTGGCGGGAGTGCAGAACAAACTGGCTTTCGACTCAACCGTAGTTCAGTCACTATTCACAGAGTGGGGAACTCCAGGCCTGGACCTTTTTACATCCCCACTCAACATAAAACTGCCTCTCTTCTGCTCTAGAAATCCAGGGCCTGGCATTTTCTGTCAGGATGCGTTCAGGCTGCAGTGGACAAAACGCTTTCTGTGCCTTTCCACCTTTTTCTCTAATTCAGAGGGTACTTCTCAAGTTCAAGTCCCAGGGGGACAAAATGATCCTCATTGCTCCCTTCTGTCCTCAACAAATATGGTTTCCGTTACTCAACAGTATGTCGGTAACCCCTCGAAAGCGCTTCCCCCTTCAAACAAACCTTCTGACTCGGGCCTGTGGTACATCCCAATCTGAGATCACTTCACCTTCATGCTTGGCTCCTGAAGAGACAGAAGTGAACAGGTTCAATGTCTCTTGCAGAGTTTCAGATATCCTTCTGGCTGCGCGCAAGCCAGCCACTAGGAAAACTTACACAGCCAAATGGAAGCGTTTTTCGCTCTGGTGTGCAAAATCCTCTTTGAATCCCTTTTTCTGCCCACCAAATAAAGTTTTAGAGTACATTTTAGACCTCTCAAATTCAGGTCTGCAATACTCTACAGTCAAGGTTCACCTTTGTGCTGTTTCAGCTTATGAGCTAGTACTTTCCTTGTCACTGGCTCAGTTACCTGTGGTTAAGAGGTTTCTTAAGGGTACTCTGCATACCAGACCTCCTGTCAGACGTCCAGTCGCAGCCTGGGATATTAATCTTGTGCTAGACATGTTCACTCAAAAACCTTTCGAGCCTCTAGCTATCTGTGAGTTGAAATTTCTCACTTAAAAAACAGCCCTCTTGGTGGCCATTACCTCAGCCCGCAGGGTCTCTGAGATACATGCCTTGGTCACAGACCCCCCCATATACTGTTTCATAAAGACAAAGTAGTTCTTAGGACCCATCCTAAGTTTCTCCCTAAGGTTGTTTCAGAATTCCATCTAAACCAACCTTTGGTCTTTCCTACTTACTTTGCGAACTTCCAAAATGAAGGGGAGCGTTCTCTTCATTCTTTAGACATCAAAAGAGCTTTGCATTTCTATTTAGATAGAATGAAAGAATTTCGAAAAGCTCATCAACCGTTTGTTTCCTTCGGCGAGACCCGGCTGGGTCAACCTGTCACTATCAGATGCATTTCAGCATGGCTGGTGACATGCCTTCACCACTGTTATTCCATGGCGCAGGTTAAACTGGAAGGCAGAGTGTACGCTCACTCTACTAGAGCAGTCGTGGCATCCCTGGCGGAGATCCGCAGTGTGCCCATTGCAGATATTTGCAATGCAGTTACCTGGAGCTCAGTGCATACTTTCATCATACACTATGCCCTGGATGTCCATGCCAGACAACATATTTTGTTTAGCAGATCCATCCTTAATGGTCTTCTGTTCTAAATTTGTGAGCTCTTGGTCTCTTCTGCCACCCTCTCGGTGGATTATTAGCTCAGTACTCTCCCAATAGTGTGAATGAGTGGTGGAGACTTAATGTCCAGGAAGATGTGGAAATTATGTACCTACCGTAATTCTTGATGGTCTTGGACGAAGTCTTCACCACTCATTCACATGCCCACTCACCATCCCCCGAGCTCACCTCTCTTGTTGGTCTTCACTCCCTCTTCCTTTAGACTGTGAAGACTTCTTTCTTGACCCTTCTTATATGGGTCTTCCGGATTATCTTATGTCCGTTTTTTGTTAGGCCATCCTTCTAAGTTAGTTAACGCTGCACCTCCTAGGAAAAAAAGGTACTGAGGTGGTTGGAGGGTCGACGCCAAGATAGTCATTGCCACACGAGCAGAGGCTCGCAGCGCCACTCCTCATGGCTCCATCTCTGGCACCAGCCCTCCTGCAAAAAGTTTGCTCCCGCTGGGTCCTAGCGCCTCGGGTGTAGATCTCAGTAGTGTGAATGAGTGGTGGAGACTTGGTGCAAGAAGATCAAGAATTACGGTAGGTACGTAATTTCCATTTCTCAGGCTACACAGAATGCCTGTCTCCATATCCTGGTTTTCCCAACCCACCGCTGATTCCTCTGATCTTCCCTTGTCAATCTTCACCATTCATTACTTCCTGGGTGTAAGCAGAGGCGCGCACCGTCCGCGACTTTTTTTTTTTTTTTTTTTTTTAAGTTGCCTATACCCGCCCTCGAGGCGGCGTCATCGTCATCTGCGGGCGGCGATAGTCATGACCGACTCCTCCTCCAACTCAGTTCTGTTTCTCCGCCGTCGAGGCAGCACCTGTTCGGGCGTCCATATTTTGACTCGTCAGCGACTCCTCTTTCCCTTTCTCGGCCTAATCGGTAAGACCGTTCTTTTTATTTCTAAAGCGGCGCGGGTTTGCTTTCCTACTGTTTTTCTTGTTGATTTCGCGTTATGTCCGGTTCCGGAGCTAACGTGTTCAAGACGGGCCGCGCTCTATGCGTCGTGTTACTGTGGCGGCACTTCTCCGTCTCGGACCGGCGCCAGCGTTTGTCTTCGTTGCCTGGGACCCAACCGCGGCATGGATTCGTGCGGCGCCTGTTTCTCCATGGACCGCCGTGTCCTCGAAGTCGGCGGCGTTCAAGCTCGTGAGCCCGCCGACCTTAAAGGGCGGCGTAAACTCAAAGGTTCTCAGGTAAGGTCTCTAGCCCTTCCCGGGTCCCTCCGGGCCTATACGATCTGAGGAGGAGGGTCTCCTGCGTCTTTTCTTGCGAGGAGAGGCCCCTTCGCGGTGTCGAGGGCGTCGTAGTCCCTTCGGGGACGCGGCGCCGACACATCCTCGGCAGTCACCTCTTGAGTGCAGGCTCCCCCCCGTGGCGGGGCCCTCGACTTTTGGGCCTGGCTCAGGTGGACCCTCGACGCCGCCTTCCGGCGCCCGTTCGGATCCTGGCACCGTTCGCGGTACCCGGTGATCAATCTGCGGCGCCGTTAACGCCAGTATCAAGCTGGCGCGTTGGCGCGCACAGCAGGATCGGCGCCGTTCGTGGCGCCCGGTCATCAGAAGCGGCGCCGTTGGCGGTACGCTTTGGGCTTTCGGCGCCCGTTAGCGGCGCCGATGGACAAACGGCGCCCGTCGGCGGTGCATACCGCTTTCCGGCAGCGCCGCGCCGTGGGCCTTGTCCTTCCTCCAGGCGGTGCGACATGCAGCGCCGTTGAAAGTTGGAGCTAGGCCTGGCTGCATCGGCGTGAAGGAGCGGCGGCGCCTCCCAGCAGCCGGGGCGTTCGCGGCCCGTGGCCTCAGGGACCCCTGGGGTGGCCAGCATTGAGTCCTGCTGATCTGGTCCTCCTCGGAGGCGATGATTCAGACGTGGACCCATCCTGCACCCCACTCTTGAGTCTGGGTCCCGGTGGCTAGAGGTGCCAGGCGAGCGGGCCCCTCCTCTGTCCCCTTCCGTCGTCTCCTGAGGGTTCCCCGGCTGGGGTGGCGGGAGCCCGGGGCACCGTGGGGTGACGCGGGGAGGCTCCCTCTCTGGAGGCCCGGTGACAGCTACCTTCTACGGGTGCTGTTGCCCTCTCTGGGACAGGGGCTGTGGTGAGGAGGAGGGCCCTCTCGGAGTCCGAGGGGTTGAGGGGCAGGGGGTCTGCTGCTCGGTCTTCTTTGGCCACCCCAGGGGGGGTGGCCAGGAGCCGAGGTGCAGAGCCTTGCCCCTCCCTCCAGGGTTCTAGGGTGTCCTCCGGCGGCGTTTGTGCGGACTGCCCTTCTGGATCCATGCAGTCCCGGCGTCGTCATAGGGGAGGTTCTCCCCCAGGGCTCTTCCAGGCTCCGCTTCCCCAGAGTTCCGTTCTGCGGCCTGGTCTGATATCCGGGATCCCTCTTCCAGGGCTCCTTTCCCCGGATTCCAGAGCCCTCGCAGAGAGCAGTTACCTCCGCGGAGGTGCCCCTCTCCCATCTCTCTGCCTTCACCACCCCCGCTCCCAGGCCATGTCGGTCCTACGGGTCCGTTATCCTGGGGCAGTTCAGGGGTTCTGCGGCGGCCTTCCCCTCATATGTTAGATACATGCATGAGCGGGTCTTTCGACTCTCCCCACCGCCGCAGGAATCCTCTGGGCATTCCAGTTCCCCATCATCCTCGTCTCCCTCCTCCGAGGGAGAGGAACCCCCTGCTCATCTGTCCTCCGATGCTGATTTCACAGAATATCAGCGTTTCCTCTCGAGGATGGTGAGGGATCTCCGGATTTCCTACGTTCGAAGAGACAATACCGAACGGGAGACGCGTGAATTCCTTGGTGAATTCAGTGCCCAGCATCTGGTGGTACCTTCCTGGCCTATCCCCTTCCAGGAGGCGTCTATCCGGTCATGGCAGTCCCCTGCCGCTTCTTCCCCAGCCCCGGCGGACTGCCAGCGTAGGTATTGTGCCCCCTCTGAGTCTCTAGGTTCCCTTCCCAACCCGTCCTCAGGTTTGGTATACCTGGATACTCCTTCTGGGCGCCGTTGCCTGGCGCACGACCGCCCACCGGATTCGGACTCTCTCCAGTTCGACCGTTGGGGGCGAAGAGTGTTCTCTTCTTCTCGTGCGAGTGCATGTATTGCATCACATCAGGCTCACCACGCTGCCTACAACTGGCATCTGTGGTCGATGATGTCCCAGCTGCTGGCATCTATGCCTGATACGGAGCAAACCAGACAAGCGTTGCCCTCTCGCGGTAGGCCTGGAGCTGGCAAGACACAAGCAAAGGGCATCTTATGGCGCCAATGAGGTGGCTTCCAGGCTTGCGGGGACAGCGATCTGCATCAGGCGGGACGGCATGGCTTCGCTCTTCCAGGTTGTCACCCCTGGCCCGGCGTGGGGTGATTCGCCTCCGCCTTCGGGGACCCGTCTTTTCTCTTCCAGAGCTAGGAGACTTTTACAGGGGCTCCTCCATCTCCTCGTCCTCGGGAGGCACCTCCTAGCTCTTCTCCCACTTAGGCTTTCTGAATAAGCCAGGGTCTTCTTCTGTTTCTCACCAACAGAAGGCTGGGGGTCTTGTTCCCTCAGGGTATGGCCTCTTCCCCCTCCAGGGGAAGAGGAGCTTGGTACTCACCCAGGAAGTAATGAATGGTGAAGATTGACAAGGGAAGATAGGAAAATTACGTACCTACCGTAATTCTTGATCTTCTCTTGTATCTTCACCATTCATTACTTACACCCGCCCACCATCCCCTCAGTGGCCTCTTCCTGTGGCTTCTCCACCTCCCGTCTCCTTCCTCTCTCTGCATTTATATAAAATATAGGGAAAATTGCTTCATTTTCCAAAAAAAAAAAAAAAAAAACAAAGTAAAAAAAAAAAAATCTTCTTTGAGGGGTTTGAAAATCAGAAAAATTATTTACTCTAACATTCATGGGCCATCTCGCGGATTGCATTGGCGATCAGACTGCACAACTATCTCTTGCTATTCTTATGGCAAGATACCTCTGGAGTTGTTTGGCCTGGCTCAGGCTATTCAGTTTTGATCCTGCAATCCCGTGTTCAGATAGTTGCCCTGAAATCTAATCCCCCTCTATTCTTGCCTTGCAGAGCAGAGAGCGAATGGAAATCTGTTCCTTTCTCTTCTAAAAAAAAAAAAAAAAAAAAATGCTGAGAGAACTCTCTCCGACTTATAGGCATCTTGGTATCTGGGTCATGCATCTAGTTATAAAAAAATTTTTTTATCTGTAAAAAAAAAAAAAAAAAAGGAAAAGAGAAATCAAACAAGAAGGCAAATGAGAAGGTAGGCTATCCTTCGCTGTTTTCTAAGTGGTTTCTCCCTTAAGTGTCCTCCTGGACAATTTTACAGTAGAGCTCTGCTGACCATATCCAATCTTAGCCAGCCTTAAGCCTTGGCCGCCTTAGCCAGTCAGTCTGAGTCCCGTTTCTATCTTGGGAACGCCTGAAAGGCTTACATTTTCCATTTCTAACCCCTGAGCAGCGCTCTCATGCTGCTGGGGTTTTAGTCTTCCTCCTCGGCTGTCCTCCAGTTAAAGGCCTTCCGCGAGCCAGGAGCCCGGGAGGTGGGTGTCAAGAACAATGGCATGTTGAAGATGAGACTATGCCCTCCTGAGTCTGTCTAGCGGGTTCGTGAACCTTCTCTCAGCTCTATCTCCGGGATTCTTGCTTCCCCTTTAGTCGAGCCTTCAGCTACAAGCTAACTATGCTCGTTCGGCATTCTGGTCCCTTCAACATCCCATCTCTCTCTTCTCTTTCTTCTTCTTCTTCTATTTTCTCATTTCCTTACTCATCTCTCCTCCTAGAGTCGCCCAGGTAAGGAGGCCCTGCACTCTAGGCTAGGATGTTCTTATCTCCTCTGTCCTTCCTCCATCGGCTTATTCCTTTTCAGTTCATTCTTCCTTGCTTTGCTATCCTGGCTATCTTGCCTCGCTATCTATATTTTCTGCTTTCATTTTTGCCTCTCCGGCTCACAGAACTGAGTTGGAGGGAGTCGGTCGCTAACGCCGCCCCCGCATGACGCATGAGCGTCGCTCTCGGCGGGGCCGTTAAGCAACTTAAAAAAAAAAAAAAAAAAATCCTGTGACGGGTGCGCGCCTCCAGCTTACACCCAGGAAGTAATGAATGGTGAAGATACAAGAGAAGATCAAGAATTACGGTAGGTACGTAATTTTCCTTTTTTGCTTTCAGGGGGACCACTTTCAGTTTCAGGCCCTCACCTTTGGCCTTCCCTCAGCTCCCCGAGTCTTCAAGTGCCTAGTGGAGGTGGCTGTAGCTCTTTGGAGGAAGGGCTTTTATGTCTTCCCGTATCTGGACGATTGACTGTTGACAGCCCCCTCCAGGGCTCAGTTTATTCAGACCCTGGAGTCCACTTTTCAGTTGTTTCAAGTCCTGGGGATTACTCGAAACCTGCCCAAGTCTTGTCTCCTACCAAGCCAGTGCCTCCAGTACATAGGAGCGGTCCTAGACACATCCCAGGACAGAGCCTTCCTGCCAGTGGAAAGGCGGAACATTTGATGGCACAGGCCTGCCTGGTATCTTCCTCCTGTCAGGGTCCAGCCAGTTCTTTTCTCTGTCTGTTGGGACTTATGGCAGTGGCTATAGCTATGGTTCCCCTGGCCCACCTACATATGAGAGTCTATCAGTGGACCCTCCGGGTTCAGTGGGACCAACGCATCAATGACCTGAATCAGTCAGTACTAGTCTCTAGTCCAGTGAGACAGACCCCGGAGTGGTGGCAGAACCCCTCCAGTCTACTCAAGGGTGTTCCTCTCTGGGTGACGTCCCTGCAACAGATCCTAACTACAGATGCCTCAGGCCTGGGCTATGGCACCCATTTGGCCGACCGTCAGACTTGAGGGATTTTATCCGAGTTGGAGCAGCATCTTCACATCAGTGTGCTGGAGATGCAAGAAGTTCTTTATGCCATGCAGCCCTACCAAACCCACCTTTTTCCAGGCCTGCTCTTGATTCAGACAGACAGAATGTCTGTAGTCTTCTATATCAACAAGCAGAGGAGGGACACACTTCTATCCCCTTTGCAGAGAGAGGCCATGAGAGTCTGGTATTGGACCATAAGGCACAACCTAGAATTGTCTGCCGTACATGTTCCAGGCATCCAAAACGTCCTGGCGGACTGTCTAAGCAGGTACAGGTCAAGGACCCACTAGTGGGAACTGCTAACCTCAGTGGTCAAGGACCTCTTTGACAGGTGGGGTCATCCAGAGTTGGACATTTTTGCGTCCCCCCTCAATGCAAAATTGCCCAATTTCTGCTTGCTTGATCCAGGGCCTGGAGTTCTTTGGCATGACGTGTTGTTCCTCTCTTGGCAGGGATGTTCCTGTACACATTCGCTCCCTTTCCACTTCTGCAGAAGGTACTCATTAAGCTTCAGTCAGAAGGGGTGGAGATGATTCTCATAGTGCCCTACTGGCCCGCGTCAGGTATGGTTTCCATTACTGCAGGAGCTAGCAGTGGAGCCTCCAGTCCCCTTGTCCCTGTACTCCAGCTTGCTCTCCCAGAAACAGGGCACTCTGGTCCACCCAGACCTCAAGTCGCTGTATGTTCATGTGTGGCTCCTGCAGACTTAGCTATTGCCCGCTTCAGGGTCTCTTCCGGGGTGGCAGATGGCCTGGTGGCTGCTAGGAAACCTTCCACAAGAGTTACTTATGCCATGAAGTGGAAAAGCGCTTCTCCATCTGGGCCACCGCTCAACATCTGGATCCCTTCACCTGTCTGGTGAATCTCATTCTGGAGTACCTCCTGTCTCTTTGGGACTCAGGCCTGGGGTACTCGTCGCTTAAGGTACACGTTTCCGCCATCTCTATGTACCATGCACCTATTGAGGGCAAGGCTGTTGCCCAGCTGGAACTTTCCTGCACTTTCTTGTGGGGTATTTTGCATTTGAAACCTCTCATTAGGGACTGTGTCCCACCATGGGATTTTCTTTTAAGTTGGAAAAGTTCACCATGCCTCCCTTTGAGCCAGCCGCAAGCTGCAAGCTATGCTTCCTGTCGTGGAAAGCATTGTTTTTGCTTGCTGTTACTTCTGCTCGGAGGATTTCCGAGCTTCAGGCTCTGATGTGTAAAGAGTCTTATTTGGTTTTTCACAAAGACAAGGTGTCTTTGCGTACAAATCCTAAATTTCTGCCTAAGTTTGTGTCTGAGTTTACGTTAAATCAGTCCATTCACCTGCCTGTTTATTTTCCTGAGTATTTAAGTCAGGGGGAGGCCCTGCTTCATACTTTGGATGTTCACCAGGTGGTCCGTACTATTTGCACCACACCCACCCTAATTATTAGGAAGACCAATCAGTTGTTTGTCTCATTTGCCCCCAAGAGAGATTGGGCTCCTATTTCCAAACAGTGTTTGTCTAAGTGGTTAGCAAATTGTATTGTTTAATGCTACTGCATATATGACAAGTCTTTGCTGGGACCGGTCAAAGGCCACTCTACCAGAAGCTTGACTGCCTCATTCAAAAATGTGTCCACTGCAGACATCTTCGCAGCCACCACTTCAGTTCACACCTTCATCAAACATTACAGTCTAGACATCTCCTCTAGGCGTAGGGCCAACTTTGGACTTGCAGTCCTTCGGGGCCTTCTCTCATAATTGCTCTGTAGCTGTTTTCTTCCTCCTCCCTGCTGACCAGGTCAGTTCCAGTACTGCTTGGGACTCAGTCCTGCCAGTGTTGCCTGCTGCAAAAGCCCCTTGAAGTAAGCTAGTACAATTATGTAAGAACTTACCATACCAGTAGATTTTCGAGAGGAACTCTTGCAGCAGGTGCTGATTTCCCTCCCTCCCTCCTTTCCCCTGATTGCTGCTTTTCTTTCTCTGCTTCTCTGCTTTCCTCAGTTTTGAGGAACCACCTCAGTTGTTCATTTATTTGCCTTTGGCGCTGGGGTCTCCAGCGGGAGAACTGAGGTAGGTCAGGGGGACCACCCCTTTTATACCAGAAGACGGATGGCGGTGTGCCAACATCGGGTGGTACCCCACTGTGGACTGCTAGCTAGAAGTTTTCTGTGTGGTCCTTGCACCTGGCAGCTAAGTCCTATCGGTGTTGCCTGCAGCAGGAGCTCCTCCTGAAGATCTATTGTTACGGTAAGTTCTTACGTAGCTGTACTTTTCATCTGCGAAGTGCGAATAGTTTTTACTAAAAGTGTCCTCTATTCGGACCAAGATCTTGCCAGACAGGCTACCACAGCCCAGCAGAGTTTAGTCTGCACCGTGTAAATGCACTCGTTGCCCTGGGAAGAATTTTGGCCAGTTATGATGGAAGAGGTCTGCGAGGTGATCTCGGAGCTGCAGCTCACATTTTGTGAACTAGACCCAGGCCCCACATGTCTACTAATGAATTGCATGGTGTCTCTGGTGTCTGTGTTTGTTAGAATAGTTTGGTGCTCCCTTTCAGAGGGGGTCTTCCCAGGGGCATTGAAGAATGCACTGGTTTGGCCCTTTCTGTAGAAACCATCACTTATCGTGGGTATTCTAGCAAATTCTAGGGACATGGATATGTTGTTCATCCACACTATCTGGCAGGTTCCTTGCCGCTTTAAATCTTGCCGGAAGGTCTTCAAACTGGCTCCTCCCACCCACCCGGGTGGTAAAACTCTCGGCTCCGCCCCATGACGCCAGAACTTCCTTACCGCTTGGAAGATCAGGTTCCCTCCTTAGCGCTCTGCATTTGAGACTGGATCCTAAATTCTTCGGTTCACCCGAAATTGGTTTTGAAGTTTTCTAAACTTCGGTCTTCATCTTCCTCGGCTGCGATCGGACCAAATCTATTCCGGCTTTTGGAGGTGCCCTTGCAGGTAGAAAATGTCAGGACGGTCCGCCTCCGCGTGCGTTTACTGCTTAGGCCTAGAGCACGACCTGCAGGCCTGCGAGTTGTGCCGCTTTTTCTCGGCCAACGTCCTGGACAATCGCGCTGCCCGATTGAAGCTCGGGTGCCCTGAGAATTGTTTCCCACCGGTAAAATCAAAAGAAGCTTGGGCGGTGTCCGCGGCGGCTGGCTCGGCTGAGCAGCTCGAGCAGATGATCGCCCTCGAGGAGGAGGCGGCCCAGGCCGCATCTTCCTCCTCCTCGGCCGTGGCATTTATTCCGCTCTCTCTGAGTTCTTCAAATTCAGCTTCGTTCAAGGAGCTTTGTCAGTCCCTTTCCACGAAAGGAGAGGGGCCATCGGGACATTCTTCTTGATCCTAGAAGAAGGAGTCGAAGGGTAAGTCCCAGCATCGGCGTTCGTGGGAGCAGGAGAGGTCCCCTTCCCCGGACAGCCGACTGTCGACTTCGGTCGAGGTTGCGGCTGAGGCCGCTGGCTTCACGGTGCCCCTGTCAGGCCAGCCTGCCGAGACTCCCATCGACGAAGTCGAGATTTTTCTCGATCCGTTAGACGGGCTGTCGACTGGAGAAGCTGACAACCCTCCTTCACCGGTTCCCCCGGTGGTTACTGAGGATCTGCATGTGCCTTCCGGACCTCAGTCCCTGGTTAAAGAGCCCGAGCCGAGGGAAGAGCGGGTGTCCCCCGCCCCTTCCCATACCCACCCGAGGGTCTCGGTCTCTGACCTCTTCTCGGTCTAGCCGTTCCCGCCGACATCGGCGGTCTCATTACCGAAGTAAGCGGCAACACCGTTCCTCAAATTACACCGGCACTACGAGGAGCTTATGTGGCAGCAGTTGCTGTTGTCTGGGCCTAAGCGGACACCGGTTAAGACCCCGGCCATCAAGTGGCTGTCGCCTGAACGACCGAAGCAACCTCTCGCCTCAGTCGAGTTGCCCGCTCCAGGGCCGGTTGCTCGGCCAAAACCAGCTGCTCCACCGATCATGGTGGAACCTCCGCCTCCGCAACTGAAGTCTGGGTCACCGACCAAGGATTCTCGGTCGGGTCACGGCCTACCCCACAGGTTGTCAGTCACCCTCACTCCCGACCGTCCTCGGCAGGTGGAGGGTGGCTCAGGGCCGAGGTAGCTCTTTGCAGGCTCTTCGGAATCCGACGACTCCTCCCTGTTCTCCAGGCAGGTCGACCTGGAGTCCTCCAGGGGTCAGTAATTTGACGATAGCCCATCGTCCTTCTTGGGTCTACTTAGACTCATCTCGGGGTCCACCGGGATGCAGCTTGAGCCCGTGTCCAAACGAGCCAGGTATCCTCTGACGGAGATACTGGACCAAGGGGATTCCCCCTCGGAGGCCTTTCCAGTGGCTGAGGCCATTGTCGGCCCAGCCTTGGAGCTTTGGCAGTGGCCTGCTTCCTGTCCTGCACCCTCAGCCAGGATGGCCAGGAAGTATGCGTCCCTACCGGCTCTTTGCCCGGCTTCTCAGAGCACCCCTCTGCCGAGGGGCTAGTCACCGACAGCATTTTCCGGCGTTCTGGTAACACTCGGGATGTGGATAAGCCCCCTGACAGAGAGTCCAAAAGCTGGACTTTGCCGGGCGCATAGTGTATGCTGCGTCCTCCCTCGGCCTCCGACAGGCCAGCTCGGCCGTGCTGATGGCACACTTCTCCCACGCCCTCTTGGGTTCCCTGGATGAGGTTGTCCCTCATCTCCCATCTGACCTGCTGACCACGGTCTGCCAGGTGCGGGACCAGGGTAGAGCGGTGGCGAAGGAGCAACTTCAGACTGCTCTGGTCATAGGTGATTCCTGTGCCAGGTCAGTAGCGGCCGCGGTGGCCATGCGCTGCAGGACGTGGCTGAGGATATCCACCTTCACGGCGGATACCCAGCACAAGTTGGCAGATGTCCCCTTCTTGGGGACTGACCTCTTCGGCCCTGGAGTGGAGGGACACTTCCAGCGGATCAAGAAGTCCAATGCTACCCTGGACTCAGTCACCTCCACCCAGAGGGACAAAGGCCGCCATCAGCAGCAGAAGTCCTTTCGTCCTTCGGCCGCTGCATCTCGACCAGCCCAGCAGCACCAGCAACAGGGCCAGCAGGCTCGCGCTTGGCGTCCCAAACCCAAGCTGGCGGCTTCCTCGAACAGGAAGCAAGGAGGTAAAGGCCCAGGAGGTCCCTCGGCCAGTTCCTCCTCCAGGCCTGCCCAGTGACGGGTTCCGCCCCCAGCCTCGTCACTTCCCCTTGGGTTCCCCCCGTGGGGGGACGGCTCCGCCACTTCCTTTCCGCCTGGTCCGCTATCACCACAGACCGCTGGGTGTTGGAGGTGGTAGGAAAAGGCCTGCCTCTGGAGTTCGAGCAGGCTCCACCCTTTCAAGCCATCGCCCCTTGGGGGGCCACGGGGTCCGCAGCCTCGCTGTTGGCCCGCCGAGCCGATATTGCCCCGCTCCTCGAAAAAGATGTGATCAGTAAGGTGGCGGATCCTCCTCCAGACCCGGGGTTTGTGTCCAGGCTACTTCCTGGTCCCAAAACGGACAGGGGGCTGGCACCCCATTCTCGACCTGCATGACCTAAACAAGTTCCTAAGGTCTTGGACCTTCAGGATGGTCACTCTGGCTCACATAATCCCATCCTTGGAACGAGGCATTTGGTTCTGTTCCCTGGACCTCCAGGACACGTTCTTTCACGTCCCAATCCGTCCGTCTCATCAGAGATTCCTCCGCTTCAGAGTGGAGGGATCCCTTTACGAGTTCCGGGCCATGCCCATTGGCCTCTCTCTCTCTAGCTCCCAGGGTCTTCACCAAATGCATGGCAGTGGTGACAGCGTTTCTGCGGCGCCGAAGGGTCCGAGTGTACCCCTACCTGGACAATTGGCCGATTGCAGCCCCCTCCAGAGTGGAGGCGGAGCGGTCCAGAGATCTGGCCCTCCAGGTTTGCTCTCAGACTGGCCTTCTCATCAGCGAGGCCAAGTCGGAGCTCGTGCCAAGGCAGGTGATACAATTCATCGGGGCAGAGCTCGACTCTCTACGAGCCACAGCACGGCTCCGGGCGGACAGGGCCGAGGTTCTTTCCTCCTTTGCCCAATCATTTCTGGTTGGGCAATTGCCCTGCCTGGGACTTCCTGGGCCTCATGGCGGCCTGCACCAGCATGGTCCGTTGGGCCCGTTGGTACATGTGTCCCCTTCAATGGGGACTGGCCAGCCAGTGGTCACAACACTGCGATCCGTTGGACCAGCCCATGACAGTGACCCAGAGGATGTGGAACGCTGTCCAATGGTGGATCATTCCAGCACATCTGCAGGAGAGCATCCCGTTCGTCTGCCCCAAGCCGACGGTCTCTCTTTCGACCGATGCATCTCTGATGGGTTGGGGTGCCCATCTGGGGGAGCACCGAGCGCACGGCCTCTGGTCCCCTCGGGAGTCCCAATACCATATCAACCTGCTGGACCTCCGAGCGGTCCATCTAGCTCTCACCGCCATCGCTCCGTTTCTACGGGGTCAAGTGGTTCAGGTCCAGATGGACAATACCACGACCATGTACTACCTGAACCGCCAGGGTGGGACACGCTCCATGCTGTTATGCAAGGAAGCTCTCCGCATATGGTCCCTCGTGTGCAGCCTGGAGGCAGATATCCTAGCCATTCACGTGGCAGGAGCCTCCAACACCCTGGCCGATGCCCTAAGCCGGATAGGGGCTGCGTCTCATGAGTGGTCTGTCCTGCCGGAGGTAGTACAAGACCTGTTCTCCCACTGGGGCATGCCTCAGGTGGACCTGTTTGCCTCCAGGGAGAATGCGAAGCTGAGTCTGTTCCATGCCCGCCCCCCTCAGCAGTGTTCGCTGCAGGGGGATGCCTTCTTGAGGCCGTGGACCCCGGGCCTCTTCTACACCTTTCCCCCATTTCTGTTGATCCACAAGGTGCTTCTCAAGGTGAGGAGGGACAAGGCGCAGGTGATTCTGGTAGCCCCAGACTGGCCCCGCCAGTTCTGGTATCCAGATTTCCTCAGCCTCAGCTCCAGGCTCCCAAGGCGGCTTCCAGCCTGCCCGGACCTGATCTCAGTCAACCAGGGGAAGGTATTCCATCCGGACCTTCAATCCCAGCACCTGACGGCCTGGTTCCTGAGCGGCTAGAGTTTCAGGCCTTGGGTCTTTCCGACGAGGTCCTCAACGTCATTGAGGCATCCCATAAGGAGTCGACCAGGAAATTCTACGCCTTCAAATGGAAGAGATTCTCCATTTGGTGTCAGGGGAAGGGCCTGAACACTTCCGCCTGTCCCCTGGCTAGCATTCTGGACTACCTGTGGTCCCTTTCTCAGCAAGGGCTTCGGTCGACGACCCTTAAGGTGCACCTGGCAGCCATCTCTGCTTACCAGGCGCGGGCTGGGAAGCAGTCGGTGGTGCAGGATAAGGTGGTCAGGTGCTTTTTCAAAGGCCCTGACCCCATTTCCCCCTCCAGTGCGAGAACCTCCACTTCCGTGGGATCTACTGCTGGCCAAGCTCATGGGCAAGCCATTCGAACTGATGCACAGGTGTGATATTTCCCACCTGTTGTGGAAGACCGCCTTCTTGGTGGCTATCACATCAGCCAGAAGGATGGGAGAGCTCCAGGCGCTTTCGATTGAGTCTCCTTAACTGGTCTTCCACAGGGACAAGGTTGTCCTGCGCCCCACCCGAAATTCCTTCCGAAGGTGGTGTCAGAGTTTCACCTTAATCAGGTGTTAACTCTGCCCGGTGTTCTACCCCAATCATACCTTGGAGGCCGAATATAGGCTCCATACTTTGGACCCTAGACGAGCACTCGCTTATTATAAGGAGCGGACGGCTGAAGTTCAGGGAGAGGTTCGCCAGCTGTTTGTCACCTACACTGAAGCCGCACCTGGCAGACCTACAGCCAAGCGGATGATCAGCAGGTGGGTCACCTCCTACATAGAGCTCTGCTATAGGTTGGCGGGCATGGAGCCTTCCAGAGGGATTAAAGCTCATTCTACCCGCCATATCGCTGCATCGGTAGCGGCTTCCAGGGATGTCCCTATCCAGGATATCTGCAGGGCTGCTACCTGGAAGTCGGCACATACCTTTATTACCCACTACCACATCGACCTTGAGTCACGCTGGGATGCTGGTTTTGGGGCCTCGGTTCTCCAGTCTCTTTCTCTCAAGTAAGTATCGGGGGTGTGCGCCTTGCCTCCCTTCTCCCGGAGAACTGCTAGGAGTCTGCCAGATAGTGTGGATGAACAACATATCCGTGTCCCTAGAAATACAGGTTACTCACCTGTAACAGGAGTTCTAGGAATGGTATATGTTGTTCATCCACATGACACACCCGACCTCCCCGGCTTCGACGCACAGCCTGGCTTCCAGCGGGGTAGATCTGGCGTCATGGGGTGGAGCCGAGAGTTTTACTACCCGGGTGGGTGGGAGGAACCAGCTTGAAGACCTTCCGGCAAGATTTAAAGCGGCAAGGAACCTGCCAGATAGTGTGGATGAACAACATATACCATTCCTAGAACTCCTGTTACAGGTGAGTAACTGTATTTACTGTCCTATCTAACCTACCTTTTTTTAGGTAAGGTTATTGAGAAGGTTGTGGCACTACAGCTTGAGGCACACCTCGTAGCTCATGACATCTATGAACCCTTCCAGTCTCATTTTAGATCTAGGCATAGCACTGAGACCGGCATTGGTCAGGCTGCATAACAACCTCTTTAGGGCTAGAGATGAGACGAATGGTTGTTCTCCTCGATCTCTCTTTGGCATTTGACACTGTAGACCATGGGTGGTTGTTGGATCGGCTGAGAGAGTAGGGAAGATTCACTGGTACTGTCATTCATTCATTCAAGTCCTACCTCAGGTATAGGATGCAGAAGGTGGTGATGGGAACCTACTCTCTGTTTCGTGCCCTTAGGTTCGGTCCTGTCGTCTATGCTGTTCACAGTGTACATGCTGTCCCTGGAGGGGATCATTTGATGATACAATCTGGGTTTCCACTGCTCTGCGGCCGATACCCAGTTGTATTTTGTTTTTGGCACCTGGAACACCTGACGGGGGTGCATGATCATGGAGGGATTTAAGCAAGGTTTAAAAAACATGCTTATGGCACCAAGCATTTGGCGAATGACTGTGTAATTATATTAGTTGTTTTATGTAATTAATGTTGCTGGGATGTCTGACATGTGATTTTAAACTTTGTTAGGCTTGATATTTGAAAGGCGCCATAAAAATAAAGATATTATTATTATTGAGGTGCTGAATGTGTTCCTGAGATTCAGACATGGATGGAATCTGACTGAGGCTTAATCCAGACAAGACTGAGGTACTAGTAGTTGAGCCAGGTCCGGGGGCAGAAGTAGTCTTGGGAGAGACAGGGCTTCAGCTCGGGTTGTCCAGGTTGTTAGCTTCTGCAGTGGTGAAGAATCTGGCAGTCATTTTGGTTGATTGGCTGACACAAGAGACTCAGGTGTCAGCAGTTGTCAGGAGTAGATTTTACAACCCTAGGGACATCAGTCAGATTAAGTCCCTTATCCCTCCTGAAGACCTTCCAACACTGATGCATGTTTTTGTGATGTCCATGTTGGACCACTGTAACATGCTTTACCTAGGGATTAGAAGGGGTACCCTACAACACTTGCAGCTGGTGCACAATGCAGCAACCAGGTTATTGACTGGCCTTTCGAGGTCTGGTCATTTGACCTCAGTCCTATATGATCTGCACTGGCTGCCTGTGAAGTGGGGTGTTACTGTCAAGGCTGGTTTACTAACTTATAAAACCCTACATGGGTTGGGCCCTGTCTTCTGTTAGATCTTCTGAATCCTCTCCAGTCCTCATGTCCCCCTTCACTTCTTCAGGGAGGATCTCCTCTTGGTCCCAAGGGCCCGACTTAAGTCCTCGGTGGAACATACATTTGAGGTTGCTGGCCCTTTATTGTGGAACGCCTTGCTTAGGGGGACTGAAGGAGGCCTGCTCGGTGGAGAACTTCAAATGCTTGGTGGAGGACTTCAAAAGGGGACTGTTGGCTTACATGTTGCAGGCATTCAGGGACTAAATTCTTGGTCCCTAGATATTATCCATCATTCACTGCTGCGATAAGTATTTTAGTTGATTTTAGTGACTAAATTACTTATTTATGTTATTATGTAATCCTGTTGATTTATTTATTTGTTTATTATTATGTTTTACCTGCCTGTCTTGCTTGTGTGGTGCCCTGAGCCTCTGGGGAAGGGTGCCTATAAATAAATGGTAATACTATTACTACTCCTCTTCATTAGGTTCAAGCTGCTCACTTCTCAGTAAGAAAGGTACTGAGGCAGTTAGGGGCTGTTGCTACTGTATACCAGCAGGCGCATGCAGTGACATGAGCTTGGTCTACTTATGTCACCAGCCCCCACTAGAAAAGTTCTGGCTCCAGTAGGGTCCTAGTGCCTCCAGCTCAGACCCATTAGTGGTACTCTATGGAGAAGATATTTCAAAAGACCCAGCAGTTATTGGAAGTATGTAACTTTTATTTCTTAGGTTATATGTCAACAAATCAAGGGAGCGTAAGTAGTCAGCTCAGCTGTGTTGTGTCCTAGGATTCTAATGCCTAAGGGAGATAGGTCTCCAAAACATACCGGCCTTACTGGGTTGTTAGCTGTCATTGATTTGCCTTTTGCCCTGATTTGTTTAGGTCGTATTTAACATGAACTCTTCTTTCACAGATTGGACATATTGAAGGGGATCCAAGTCGCAAAGGAGCATTTCCTGTGCCTTTTGTGCATTTCATTGCCGAGTGATCTGTACTTGACAAAATGATGCATGGAGACTGGAACAGAACCTCTCTAGCTGTGCGGGGAAGATTAA
Organism: Neoceratodus forsteri; assembly: GCA_016271365.2. Lineage (NCBI taxonomy): Eukaryota > Metazoa > Chordata > Ceratodontiformes > Ceratodontidae > Neoceratodus > Neoceratodus forsteri. The sequence goes on from CM057449.1 coordinate 392,780,327, forward strand.
ACAGTACCACACCTACAGGACGAAAGAAACTCGGAAGCCTTTAGATTGACAAATTCCTTGAGAGGTTTCATAATCAACCATTCAAAGAACTGAGTATTTAACACATCAACCAGGAACTGAGCAATATTTAACAATAAACACACTTTCTTCCAATATATCCAGTGGAGTTTTCTTTAGGAACTTATACATTCTTTGATCTGTTGTTCAACTATAACTTTAAATAATGTGAACAAACATATATTGTCATCTGACATCCATAAACCATTACATTTACTTTCTCATGAAGGAAACAAATGGAAGTCCTTAAGCAATTTAACATAAATATCTGCATTACAAAATGGTTGTTTTGTGTATTAGCTATCAAGTTTCAACATATCAATCCTTTCACTCAGTTTAGAATGGAAAACGGTTCCATTTCCTAGCAATCAGTTCAGATATTGGACATGTATAAAGATGTACTTCATGACATTCTGGTTTTCAGTCATGAGATTGTTGGATTCTAAGTAGCTATATGAAACATCAGTTAGGCTTGCCACTCCAACACAGGAATCCGATATTGCAATAATTAATATTTAAAGATTAAAAACTGCATTATCCTGAATTTAGTTGTAATACTGAGCATGAAGGATTGCAGATTTTGTTAAGGCCTTAAAAATTGTTAAACAGCACATTAAACGAAAACACATACATTCTTGGTCTTATGAATTGAGAATGAAATTATGACAATGTTATCAGCTAAATAAGTGGGAGCAACCAGGCATTTATGGTGTGGGTATATTGATGTTTATTTTTTCAAACTGGAAAATATGTCTATATGTATATAAAAGCTACTGGGAATTTCTTTATTGAGAATTACTCTGTAAATTATAAAATTGTAAGCATAATAAAACAGCACATTAATCTGCCTTTAAAAAACATCTTGGTAATGGTGGGTTATTTACATTACTTCATAAAATAGGACTATTTAATGAGAACAGTGTTGACCTATGTGTTTAGTTTTCATGCCACATCTGTTCTTCTACTGTTAAAGTAAGTGTTATCGTGTACTTGTACAAACTTTTTTCCTGTCTGTGGCTTGAGATGGCAAACTTTTAGATAAATAGTGATTAGTTTTTGTCTTCTTGTGGTTTAAAGAGAACCTCATCAAGGACATCTCCTCCATCAGGCCACACCTTTGGAACTGTTAGCCGTCTGCAGTAGGACAACTCAGAAATCTTTGCTAGCCAGGGGCTGCCCACAGTGACATGCAGGATTGGTGCCTGTGTAATCGAGGGTGGACCCATTACTCTTCAGGTCTTTCTTCCGCCATCAGCTGCTCATCAGACCTTCAGAGAAACAACACCATTGTTTTCTATGACTTTATTTTTGTTTTAACTTTCATTTCACCTGTCAAAGTAGTCGTTTTATGCTGCAATAGAAAGAACCTTTATTTAGGTTTCGTACCTTACAAAATGTACAAGCACAACACTGCTGTTTGGGCCTGCCCCACAACATCAGAGCCTGCAAGATCTGACAGGGATTCAATCAGGCCACAAGGAGATGCCAAAAGAAGGCTATAGAATCCTTCTTCACCATTAAGGCCATGGAAGCTCAAGCCAAGGCTGTGGGCTGCAGTCCAGCTTTTCCCCCTCTCTCTCGACCCCCTCCGGGAATGGAACTCCCTGGCATTCAGTGACACTGTTGTTGCTGCAGTCATCAAGGACTAAGGACAAAGACAAGGATAAGTTTTTGTCGAAGTCATTTTCTAGCCATCACCACATAAGGATAAAGCTAATTCTTCTCAAGCAAGGTTGAGGCCTTCATTGAAGGAGGGTAAGTCCTCCTCATCCACTACAGCCATGACAACTGCAGCCCCACAAACCTTTGAACAAACACCAAGGCCGGGGCCTAGCGCTGCCGTACCTACTATGTAAGGTATGCACCCATGTCATTGAGTTCTAGCCCTCAACGTTGGTTGTCCCCACCCTTTACAGGGTGCTGTCAACTCCCAGGTTGTGCTGGTGTTCTCGGAACTATTTTGACATCTGTTACCATCAGTCCCACCAACATGTAATGGTTATCACATTGAATGGTCCTTCCCTGTTAACCCCATCATCGTCAGTGGGATCCAGAAGCACCCCTATCCTTCCTCCATAGCTGCTGCCTCCATCACTGGCTTCATCAATCACTCTCGTCATCATCCTAGTTGACAGTGAGGTAGAATACAGTCATAGTCTCTTTCCCCAAAAATATTGTTTATTGTCCTTAGGGGCCATAGGCTAGGACCTTCTTCGACTACCTCCAAGAGAGCTTCTCTTTGTACCTGAAACCCTGCTACCCTCTCTACCTGAAACCCTGACGCAACTTACTCCTGGTCCCTACGCCCACTCGCGACACACCCCTGTGCTATCTCCATCCTCCCCCCGGTTACCCCCTTTGGGCCGAATACACCTTCAACCAGTTTGGCATCTCTTCCATGCAGTCATCTGGTCCACTCAGGGTGGAGGTGAAAATGGCGGGTCTACCCAAGGAGTGTTGCAACCAGGATCCAGTGTGAGAGCGGGTCAATGGAGGAGCTTCATCTGCCCAGCACTGTGCACTCAACTGTCCCATTTTCTTCCCACCCCTTACTAGGAGCCTCCATCGGGATTGGCTGCTGGCAAAACCTGATACAGCCAACCTGTGGGCATACTACAACAGTCTCGTCTATCATTCACATCTCTCTTACACCACCCCCTGTAGTCACCCAGGTAGCAGTAGAGCAGCTGGACACAAAACCCTCCCTCCCCAGAGGAGAGCCTCCTGTGGGGTGCTTGATGCTCCTCCCCCCGGCCAGCCCTCCGATGGCTGAGGCTCATTCTTGAACCCGGTTCATCGGCGTTAAGGGATGGTAGCACTACTGGTGTGCCGGCAGGCCAGCTTAATCCTGATCTCTTTAATATGGAGGAGGTTTGGTGGATGATGAAAGGGACACTGAGCCCCATGATAGGTTTGCCTTCCAGCTCTACCCTCTCCTCATGCAGTGAGGACTGTGTTGTATACCCTCAGATCTCCTCCTAAGGATCCCTCTTATCAGGCTTTGCTCAGACAACTCCAGGATGTCATGGGATTTGAAACTGAGGAGGAAGATGCCACTGAGAAAAATGTAATGCAGTTTTTGGAGATATCCACAGTGCTCGCCATTGTGATTCCTCCTGTATATCCTGCCTTAGAAGATGCTACCTTTGCTGCTTGGCATAGGCCTAATACCTTGCCTGCAGTACCTAGAAAGGCTGGTAAGCCATACCCTGCCCCATCTGTTATGCCTTCTTACACTTCCCAGCCTGAAACTGATTCTGTAGTTATCATAGGTGTTCATGACCGCTCTAGAGCCCCTAAACACGAGTACTTTGCCTCCTGACAAAGAATCAAGGAGATTGGATGTTATAGGCAAAAGAACGTATGCTTCTGCATTCTTAGGCCTAACAATTGCAATCTACCAGGCAGACATGATAAAATATCAGAATAGTCTGTGGAAATCTGCTCTGTCTTTCATTCAGGCTTTGTCTGATGGTCCTTCCAAGACTTATTTGCTTATCTGATGTGGGATACTGGAAGGCATCTGTTATGCTCTGCATGTGATGCTTCTGCCAGGACTGCTGCCTTCGGTATATGCCTTCAGAGATATTCCTGGCTTTGTGTAGCTGGATTTGCTACTGATGAACAGCAAACAGGTTGCGCTAAATGCCCCTTTTGGAGGCTCCTGGCTGTTTGGGAGTGATGGTGAAAATGTTCTACGAGCTTCATAAGGTCACTTAAATATCTGACCTTTCAACTTGTTAGGGGCATGGTAAAGGCTTGTTTTGCAGGCCTGTTATCTGTGGTGGCTGTGCATCCTGTCAGCAGTGCCATGCACAAAATCATGCTGGTGGTCCCCTTCAGGGACCCCTTCCCGTGGTGCTCATGGAAAGGCACCAAGCAGTATCGGTCATAGCAGTGCCCTACTATCTTCTAACTCCCCACTTCCTCCCCCTCCACTGTTATCTCCAGGGGTGCAGGTAGGGGAACAGATCTCCCGTCATCTGCCAAAGTGGAAGAAGATCACAACAGCTGAGTGGGTCCTGAAAATAGACAAGGGGCATGCTCTGGAGTTGCTGTCGACCCCTCCAGTTCATCCTCTGCCTGTTCATTATCCTCCGGGCCACTTGTCCCTTCTGCTAAAGGAGGTTCAGTCATTTATACAGAAGCAGGCTATCAACCCCATTCCTCTCCAAGAAAGAAGCAAAGGGTTCTATTCCAGATAATCCTGGTTCCCATGTGAACAGGAGATCTTTGTACCATACTGGACCTAAGAGACCTAAACTTGTTTTTCAAATGCAAAAAGTTTCAGATGGTGTCTCTTCAGGCTGTTATCCCCTTGCTGCAAAATGGGTGTTGGCTGCGTGCCCTAGACAAGAAGGATGCATACTTTCATATCAACAGGCAGTACCTCCGCTTCATGCTGGAGGGGCAGCCATTATCAGTTCAGAGTCTTGCCCCCTTGGTGTATCCTTGACACTGTGGGTATTTACCAAATGCTTAGTGGTTGTGGCAGTGGCCCTCCAGAGGGAAGGGCTTTATGTATTCATATATTTGGATGATTGACTCCTGAAAACCCCATCCTGGAAAGCCCCATTTGGTACACACTGTCCAGAACAAGACAGTTTTTCGAGGAACTAGGTGTCACGTGAGTGTACCAAAGTCCATAATCATTCCTTGTCAGTGCTTCCACTGTATTAGTGTGGTGCTGGACACAACAGTGAGCAGTGCCTTCCAGCCTACAGACAGAATGGAGGCCCTTGTTTCCCCAAGCCCAGCTGATGCACAGAAGCCAGTATGTGTCAGCCCAGAAGATGTTAACGTCTGCTGGGGTTGATAGCTGTGGCCATCATCATGGTTCCCTTTGCCCATCTCAGTATACGCAGACTGCATTGGACTGTCCTAGGAACATGGATATGGTTCACTTATCCACACATGGACAGTCTCTCCTTAAGAGCTGTTCTTGTTGGACAGTCTTCAAGAAAAGCTCCTTCCACCACCCGAATGGTATATCTCTTGGTTTGGTTCCAGTGATGTCAGATCTTCCTTTCCGCTGGAAAAGTCAGGTTTCTTCTTTCACAGCTCTGCACGCTGTGTAGGCCTGAGTATCTTTTTCAAATGTTCAATTTGGCTAACTTCCTTTTTCAGACTTCAACTAAGTATATCCTCAGTTTTGTCTCCATCTTCGACATTGACACCATAGATTGTGGGGATTATAATCCATTTCCCAGTTTTAAGCAGTGCATCCAGTGCAACCAGAAGATGTCTCAGCCACCAGCCCATTGTTGTGGAGGGCTGAGGCACTGCAAGCACCTTACCTCTTGCCACGTTGGCAACCTGTGTTCGGCAACAAGCATGGGCAGTGGGGGTCAGCTGGAGTGGGAGAGGATCGAGCACCCAACAGCTGCTGTCCTCTCCCAGGGTAGGACTTGCGTGCTCCGCTGAATAATTGCTACCTGTTGGAGGCCACGTTGCAGTACAGGTTGAGGAGAATAGTAGAAGGGAGGGCTGTGGGACTCCATGGCATGCACGTGCCTCCCCACGCACATGCTTATATGCGTGCCCCAGCATAAGGAAGTGAACTAAAAAAATTCAGGATGAAAATGATGGTAGGACAGGCGTAAATGACACCTGTCTGCTGATCCCTGCTGTACCACTTAACCCCTAGAGGCCTATGTCTGGATATGTGACTTCAGCGGGAGGATGGCCCTCACCCTCCAGACCGCCACCATGGGGCACTCTTGTCGGGAGTACCAGGCTTCCAGGTAAGTACTGGAGAGGTTTTGGACAGTGGGGGTTCAGTAGGGCAGAGCAGAAGGGGAACCCAGCCTGTTCTGGCCAAGGAGACTAAACCATGGATGAAAGAAAAAAAAGATGATGTCTCAAATGGTTCCGCATATGTCGTGCGTCTACTATCTCAGCAAACAGCATGATGTCGCTACCTGTGACATGTGCCAGACTATGCTTCTCTCCTCCCTGATAGACTGCTGTGCCCGTCGTCTGCCAGTTGGCCAACCAAACTGGACCCTCTGGTAAAGTTGAAGCAGGCACACTAGTTGGCCCCCATGGCTGCAGGGTCCATGGCCCATATGGTAGCCATGGAAAAGGCAGTGGGTAAAGCCGCAGTGGGTACCTTGTTGGTCACCACGTTGCTCCTATTGGGGACCAACATGGGTCCAATCTTTGCTGGTAATTACAGAGAGAGATGCAAACGCTCCAGACCTTTGGGGAAAGCCCTGCCCGCCAAGGTAAAAGTAAGAAATCTAGGAAGTCCCCCCATCAGTTGTGGGATTGGGAAAGGATGCACTCTTCCCACTCCCTCCATTCCCCTGATCACTCGACTGTTGTCGAGTATTCGACTTTGGCCAAACCTGTGATCAAGGACCAGCCAGCTAGCTCCACAGTGCCCCCGTTGAGCTTGCCAGTCACAACACAGGTTGAGCAGGTGGTCGAGATTTTTCTTGACCCTGTTGACCTGTTTTCAAAGGGGACTGATAATGATGACTCAATGTCCAGGACCCCAGTCCTGTTGGACCTCAACCAAGAGATCCAAGAGCAGTCAGCGAACCCGGCTGACTCCTCTCAGAAGTTGCCTCCCTCTAGGGTCGAATGATCAAACCCTGTGTGGGCGGTCTGTACTGCCCCTCTAGTCATATCACCTCAGTGTCATTGATGCAGTCAACCCTCAAGGTTGAGGGACTCCTCGTGCTCTCAGGCTCTGTTAACTGGGAGGTGCTGCCGTCAGTGCTTCTCTTCATTCTTGGATGAGAGGCTTCATTGTCACGTGCGGCAGCACTATGAGGATGTTCTCTGAAAGTTATTGTCCTTGGTTGGGCAGGGTGGGACTCTACCCTTGACCTCTGCAGTTACCTGGCAACTGCTAGTTCAGCTCATACTGGTCCTACCGGGACAACTGTCTCCAACATGAGTCTTACCACCAATACCGGTGGACCCGGCTCCACGACAGCCCATACAGGGAGCCCCCTCCAAGGAATCCTGTCCAGCTTCTGGCTTGCCAGGCTGGTTGTCCATGGAAATCACTAGTGGCAAACAACTGAGGGCCATATTCGAGGATTTCTTGTCTAATTCCAAAGGGTCCTTGATGCAGTCTTCGAGGGCTCATGCCGTCAACCATAAATCGGTCAAAGAACTGACTACTGACCACGGGCTGGTGTCTTTTTATTTATTTATTTTATTTATTCTTTGGTAACCAGGTAAGGCCCACTAGGCACAAGTGCCTGTTTTCAGGGGCAACCCAGGAGCACTGGGGAGGTTAAATGACTTACTCAGAGTCACACAGTATGCAAGTGGAGATTGTGGGAATCAAACCCAGATGATCTTGATGTAATGAACTCATTCACAGCTTGTTACTCTAACCTCTAGGCTATACTGCCAGCCCAGTCAGGGCTTTGGGGCTCTTCTCAGAAGTATGTCTTGAGTCCATAGAGGTTCCCTAGGAACCAGTCCAGAAAAGGGCTAAGTATTCTTGCATGGAGATACTGGATCAGGACGATTCCCCTTGAGTTACCTTCCTGATGGCATAGGCCATCTTGGGACCAACACTGGAGCTTTGGCAGTATCCAGCTTCCTGCCTGGCACCCTCTGCTCATATGGTCCAAAAATATGCAGTCCCTGCTGGCACTGTATCTGGATTTTCGGACCACCCTTCAGTCGAGGGTCTGTTGCAGATGCAGTCTTCCGCAAATCTGGAAACATTGGGGACATGGACAGGCCTCCTGATAAGGAGTCCAAAAAGCCTGACCACGCAGCTAAAAAGGTCTATGCTGTGTCCTCCCATGGTGTCTTGTCAGGCAAGCTAGTCTCTGATGATGGCCCATTTCAGTCCCTGATGGGAACCCTATACACTGTCCTCCTTTACCTCCCTACTGACAAGGAGTTGGTGGTAAAAATGGTCCAAGGCCATGGTCAAGTGCTGACTAAACATCAGCTTCAGACAGTGGTGCAAGTGGTAGACAGGAAGTACAGGAACTCAGGCACTGGCAAATATGAAATGCAGAATGAAGATCCTCAATCTGAAGGATAGCTGTGTCAAGACACATCTATCTGTTTAGACATGAGTAGATTCAGTTAGAGATATTAAAGTACTTCTAGGAAAATAGAATTGTTGTACAAGTCAAATAATGTTACGGAAACCCTGATTTCAGATCACAGGCCCAGAAACTGTCGTCATGTTGCTGGTTTAAGAATTCCAGTTCTAGTGTCAGTGGGAAGAATTACGTTCCTGCTGCCAAAAAGGTACAGGAACTGAGTTCCTGTTCACTTTCATCACTGGCTTCAGATAGCCTTGGATGTGGGTGATTCTTGTGCCCATGCCATGACTGTGGCCATCACAATGCATAGCATGGCCTGGCTGAGGATCTCCTCCTTTATGGCAGACACCCACCACAAGTTGGCCAATGTCCCCTTCTTGGGCACCGACGACTTTGGCCCCTGGGTGGAGGACCACCTCGCCAGGACTGAGAACTCCAATGCCACCCTAGATTCTGTGACCTCCTCACAGAAAGAGCAGAGGCCGAAGAAAAAATCCTTTTGTGTTTGGCCCTTTCCGTCACAGCAGCCTATGCAGCTGCAGCTGGGGTTTTCGCAGGCCTGGCACCCCAAGACCAAGTTCCCTGGTCACTGTCCCAGAAAAGGCAAGTGTAAGGATGGTAGTGCCCCTCCAGCAGCAGGTGCCCATACCCCCTCCCAAGCTGCCCACTGATGGGTTAGGGGGTGTCTGCCTCCCTCCTGCCCAGTCCGTGCCCCAACTCCCCATGGGGGGTTGACTGTGCCACTTCCGGCACGCTTTGTCCATAATTACCTTGGACAAGTGGGTTCTAGAGGTGGTAGGTGGAGGGTTGCCTCTTGATTTTGAGGCTCTTCCATCTTACCAACCCCATGCACCAAGGGAGTCTGTGGTATTGCAGAACACGCTGTCCGCCCTCAGGGAGGACGTTGCTCTGCTCCTAGATAAAGGAGCCATAGCCCGTGTCCCAGACTCCATGACAAATCAGGGCTTCATGTCCAGATACTTCCTAGTCCTGAAACGGATGGGGGTTGGCACCCCCATACCGGATCTTCACAGTCTGAATCAGTATCTCTGGAAGCACAAGTTCAGAATGGTCAGTCTGAACCAAATAATACCATTTCTGGAGCAGGGCATGTGGTTCTGCTCCCTGGACCTCTAGAACGTGTTCTTCCACATTCCATTCCATTCTTCCCACTGACAATACCTGCGGTTCTGTGCAGACGGGTTTCTTTACCAGTCCCAGGTCATACCTTTCGGCCTCTCCTTGGCACCCAGGGTCTTCACCAAGCGCACGTCAGTGTTAGCAGTTTTCCTGTGGGGCCAGGGAGTCAGGATATGTATCCCTACCTGGATGACTGGCTGATAGTGAGGCCATCTAGGAGGCAGTGGAGAGTGGTCCAAGGACCTGGCCCTTCAGACCCGCGGAGATGTTGGCATTCTGGTCAATCCTGCCATGTCCCAACTCAAACCCTAGCAGGTGCTTCACTTCATTGGGGCAGTTAGACTCCTTGCGGACTGGACAGTCAATCTTACCTCCTTTGCCCGATCATTTCAGGTTGGAAATCATGCCTTGCCTGGGATTTCCTGTGGCTGCTGGGGTACATGGCATCCTGCACCAGTGTGATCTGGTGGGCCAACTGGTGGATGCGTCACCTTCAGTGGGAGCTGGGCCATCAGTGGTCTCAGTGCCTAGGTCACTTGGGTCAGCCAGTTGCAGTGACCCAGCCAGTGTGGGATGCCATTCAGTGGTAGTTTGTCCCAGAACATCTGAAGGAAGGAGTCCCATTTGTTTGCCCAGAGCCATCAGTCAGTCTGACTACAGATGCTTCTCTGGTGGGGTGGAGAGCACACCTAGGGAGGGACACCCATCAGCACATAAACCTGCTGGAGCTCAATGCAGTGGGCCTAGCTCTAATGGAATTCGCACCTTTTGTTCATGGTCCGGTCGTGCAAGAGTAGCTGGCAAACACCACAACCATGTTCTACCTGAACAAGCAGGGCGGCATGCACTCCCTTATCTTGTGTCAGGAGGCCCTCTGCCCCTGGGCCATTGTGTGCAGATCTCCTGGCGATTCATTTTGCAGTAGCCAACAACCTGCTGGAGAACGCTCTCAGCTGGGTGGGCAAGATGTTGCACAATTGGTCTCTGCATCAGGAAATGATGAACCACCTGTTCTCCCTGTGAGGCACTGCTTTGGTGATCCTGTTTGCCTCCAGGGAAAATGTAAAACTAAGACTGTTTTGTGCCTGCTTCCCTCAGTCTGAGACACTGGTTGGGGATACCTTCATGAGGCCCTGGACCTCAAGCCTCCAGTACACCTTCCCTCCCTTTCCCTTGATCCACAAAGATGGTGCTTAAGATGCGGAGAGACAAGGCACAGATGCTCCTGACAGCACCGGCTTAGCCCCCTCAATTTTGGTACCTGGATCTCCTCAGCCTCAGCAGCAGACCTCTGTGGTGGTTGCCTCTGCGCCCCCTTGTCATCAGGGGAAGATCCTACACCCAGATCTCCAATCCTTGCACCTCATGGCCTGGTTCCTGAGTAGCTAGAGTTCCAGGCTTTTGGATTTCAGATAATGTGCTCCATCCAAATTGTGGAGGCATCCCAAATGGAGTCAACTCATCAATGCAATCCTTTTAAATGGAAAAGAGTTTCCATTTGGTGCCAAGGCAAGGAGCTTAATCCCCTTGCCTGCCCCTTGGCTAGCACCCTGGACTAGCTATGATCCCTCTCCCACTTAGGTCTGAGATTGATGACCCTCGAGATGCATCTGGCAGCCATCTCTGCATATCTGTCATGGGTGTTGGTGGAGGAGAAGGTGGTCAGGTGCTTTTTTTAGGTCCTTGACTACTTGAACCCACTGGTGCATGAACCACCACTACGGGATCTGTAGCTGGTTGTGGCACTGGTCATGGGCATGCCTATGCAAAGGTGTAAGATGTCACACCTGTCATGGAAAACTGCCTTCTTGGTGGTTATCACCTCTGCCAGTGAGCTCCAAGCACTCTTGGTGGAGTCTCCTTACTTCCACAGGGACAAGGTAGACTTGCATATGCCTATATATATATATATATATATGTATGTATGTATATATATATATGTATATGTGTGTGTGTGTATATATATATATATATATATATATATATACACACACACACATACACATATATGAGGAGAGCTTGAGGGTACTGAACATGTACTCCCTGGAAGACAGTCGAGGGGGGCTGGGGACAAGATTGGGATGTTCAAGTACTTGAAAGGGATAAATAAGGTTGACAAGGAGAGTTTCTTTAAGCTGAGTGGCAACCATAACACAAGGGGGCAAAGTCTTAAGCTGGAGGATGGGAGGTTTAGGAGGGTGGTCAGGAAGCACTTCTTTACAGAGAGGGTGGTGGAAACTTGGAATGCGCTGCTGGAAGAGGTCATCTCGTTTAAGACAGTGGGCAGCTTTAAAAGAGGCTGGGATAGGCATAGGTGGAAGATAAAGATCATGGGTAGGGAGGATGGGAGGAGTGGGGAGAGACATTAGCTCAAGCTGTGGACCCTGCAATACGAGCAGACATGATACACCAAATGGCCTTCTGCTGTCTTCCTCGTATATATGTTCGTATATAGTTTGGTGCGGGAGAAGGTGGTCAGGTGCTTTTTTGAAGCCCTTGACCAACTGAACCTGTTGGTGCGTGAACCACCACCACCACCACCTTGGGATCTGTTGCTGGTTCTGGCGCTGCTCGTGGGCATTGTGCCTATGCACAGGTGTGAGATGTCACACCTGTCATAGAAAACTGCCTTCTTAGTGGCTGTCACCTCTGCCAGAAGGATCAGTGAGCTCCAGGCACTCTCGGTGGAGTCTTCTTACTTGGTTTTCTACAGGGACAAGGTAGTCCTGCACCCCCACCTGAAGTTCATCCTGAAGGTTGTATCGGAGTTTCACCGTAACCAGGTAATTAACTTACCAGTATACTTAACCAATTCATCTTCAGGGGATGACCGTGGACACCATACTTTGGACTTGTGGCGAGCGCTCTTATTATAGGGAGCACATGGCTGGAGGTTGGGGTGAGGTTGACTAGCTCTTCGTTACACATGCTAAAGCCGCACCTGGCACACCGACAGCTAAGCAGACAGTTGGCAGGTGGATTGGATCCTGCAATGACCTCTGCTATAGGTTGACTGGTAGGGAGCTGCATGTGGGAGTGCTGCTAGCCAGTACCCGTGAACTAAAGTGTTTTGAATCAGACAAACCAGTGTAGGTTTATTTCATTCCTGTAGTTCCTTTGCACGGTCTGTTGTGAAGATTTGGTCATTCAGTACGTCCGGGAGCTTAGCTGACCAGTTTATTTAAAGCCTTCACTTGTTTGGATGGTAGGGAGACTCCCGTAGGGCTTGGGGCTCATTCCAGCAGACATACTGCTGTCTCGGTGGCTGCTTTTATGGATGTCCCTGTTCAGATCATCTGCAGAGCGGCAATCTGAAAGTCAGCATGCACTTTTGTTTCCCATTACAGCAATGCCTTTGAGTCACACTGGGATGCTATTTTTAGGACCACAGTTCTCCAATCGTTTGCTTGCCAAATAGGGATGTATGCCTTGCCCCCTCCTCCCAGAGAACTGCTAGAAGTCTGCCAATGTTAGGATAAGTGAAGCATATCCACATCCCTAGAAAAACAGGATCTTATTTTCGAGACGGCTCTTGCAGTAGGTAATTACATATAGGACTGAAGCTGGCAGGCGTCAGGACCCCACTGAAAAATTTCTAACTAGCAGTCTCTGGCGAGGGACCGCCCCATGTCAGGTGACTGGCAGGATATGTCGGTATAAAGAGGCGGTCCCTCACACCTGCCTTCCAGTTCTTTCCCGCCGTTAGCTCATGCCAGCACCTCACAGTAAAGTTCCTTGCTCGTCAGACTCTATCGTCAGTATTTTCACCGAGTATTCTTTGATTTTTTTCATCATTCATCAGGTACTCATTGGTGTATGTCGTCCCCTACACCCTCCGAGCACAAAAACACGTGCGACTCGTGCGGCGCCCAACTCCCACACAAGGACGGCCATTCCCTGTGCCTTTTTTGCCTAGGCCCCGACCATCTGGTGGAGAAGTGTCAGCACTGCCTCAGCTTTAACACGGCCACCCGAAGACAGTAGCAGCAGTCCCTGGAGGCCCATATTTTGAAAAAGAAAATGAGCTCCATGGAGAAGGAATTGAAAAAGCTCTGGCAGCCCACCTCCCTGAAGGCCATCATGAGAAAAAGATAAAGAAAGCACCTGGACAAGGGCTTCTCATCCACCGTGGTCGCCGTGTTAAAGGTAATGCCCCGGGGACTTGCTCCGATGGCTGGCTTAGGGTCTTCAAGGCAGCGGCCCGCCCGCCTAGCTCGAGGCCTTGGTGGCCTCCAGGCTTTTGCAGGCCACCGCTCCTGGTAAAGCCGTGATTTGTAGCCTTCTGGTGTGGCGGCTCTGATAAAGCAGACATCGGCTCCTCGATGCCCGCTGAAAGAGGTCGGTATGTCGCCCGACCCTTCGAGCGCGCAGCCCTTCCTCTCCCAACCAGGCCGCCCCTCCATCGCAGCCTGCCTCCGGCGATGGGTCTGTTAAGTCAGATGCCAGCCCCTCCGGCGCCTGCCCGGGTCCCACTGATAAGCTGCATGTCGGTTCGCCCGATGTCCGCACGGCGGAAGAGCCGACGCCGGACCCTCCCACGTCCGTCCTTCTTGGCTCTCCGCAGCCTTCGCTGCCCTCCAGGGACCCTGAGTCTCCTCAGCCCGACCCCGAGGATTTCTCTCCTCCATCCTCAGGCAACACAGAGGTTCCTGTTCCACTTCCGTCAGACCATCCACCTGCTGGTTCGACCGATCTGACGGCTCCCCGGACGTCAGCTCCGATGCCAGCTCCTCGGCAGCCGGCTCCAATGCCGGTATTGCTGACTCCGGATGACATCCCGCTTCTGGATGCCGCCCCAATGCCAGGCCCTCCGCCCACCGGGCCTTCTGCTCCAGATCCGCCAGTGGGGCCTCCGGCTGGGCCATCTGCTCCAGCAGCCCCCCCCCCCGGTTCCTGGGTATCCAACGCCATCTTACCCGGGGCCGCAGTGTCCGACGCCTCAGTACCCAGCGCTGATCTATCCAATGCTGCAGTACCTGGCGCCTCACCACCCGACACCGGGCTTCCCGCCGTCAGGTTACAGATACGCGCCTTATGGGTATAATCCATACCCGTATCCCCTCCTCCTCCACCTCCACCACCCCTCCAGCCGCCGGTGGACCTGCAGGAGACTCTGGCCTCCTGGTGGGCTGAGGCCAAGGCTCAGCTCACCAGAGAGGTGGAGAGTCATCTTCCCGACAATGGTTCCGGTTCCCATATGTCCACGACGACAAACTCCCTCCCCACCTCCAGACACCAGGGTTAAACCCTCTGGGTCCAGAGAGGGGCAGGACATGCTTCCCCGAGGGCTTCCCAAGGGGTCCATTCCTCCCCCTCGCCAGGAGAGAGAGTCTTCTACATCTTCATCATCTTCTTCCTCGGACACCTTGGACGCTTCCGACGGTTGTTCCCAGTAAGACGATGAGCCACGCTCCCTGTCCAAGCCCAGGCCAAGGACTCCTCCGAAGTCTCCGGAGGATCCTTCCTTCACGGAGTTGCTACGTAAGATCCAGGAGGTATATAAGTGGCACTCCTTGGAGCCAGACCCCCAGCATAAAAAACGTGCTGATTATCTGGATCTGCCCGTGACAGCTCCCCACCTTGGTGCCACCCTGGATTGAGCCTCATGCCGACCTTATTACCACTATATGGAAACAGCTGTTGGCCTTAGCCCCACTTCCTAGGAAGTCGAACAGGCTACTATACCAGGCTCCAGAGGGTGTTGACTATTTAGACTCTCACCCTCGAGCTGACTCGGTTGTGATTAGCGCCGCTCATGGCCGGTCAGCTCACCCCAAACATCTTAGCTCGTCTCCACCTGACAAGGAATCCCGACTTCTGGACCAGTATGGCAAGAAGATTTTTGCTTCTTCCACTCTGGGTATTAGGGCCCTGAATTATGTCGGTCACATAGGAGATTACCAGAAGGCGATTCTCGGTGAGGTGGAATCTAAATTGGACTCCCTTCCAGACTCTCAAGTCAAGCAGGAAGTGGCTGACCTTGTCCGCTCTACACATTCGGCCAGTCGGCACATGCTTCATGCAACATACGATGCAGTGGACACTGCTGGGAGGAGCTTAGCTTTTGCCGTAGGCTTACAGCGTCATGCTTGGCTCCGAGTGTCAGGGTTGGTCCCTGAAGTGCAGTCCGCCATTCAGGAAGCGCCCTTCCAGGGTTCGGTGCTGTTTGGGGGTGATGTCAAGGACATCATCACCGACCTGCAGGAGAAGGGGACGGCACTAAAGTCTGTTGATTCTATGTATCATCCCCATCAAACGCAGCGCTGTCCCTTTCGCAGACGGAATCAGCCCAAAGTGAGACCCCAGGGAAAGCGGGCCACTAAACGTCGGGGCCCCCCCGCCAAAAAAAGCAGCAGGAGCTTCAGCTGTGGCACTGCCCCACACCACATGACTCCTTCCCTCTCCCACATCCTCCGGGCTTCCCGGAGGAACCGGTAGGAGGGAGGTTTTCCCTCCACCTTCTGGGCTGTGAGAGGATAACATCAGATTCATGGGTGCTCCAGCTAATTGCAGAAGGACACTCAATAGAGTTTCTACAGAAACCACCTCGTCACCCTCCCCCAAGGTCGTCGTATTCTCGGGAACATCATCTTCTGGTCCAGGAAGAGATTTCAGCACTTTTGCTGAAAGAGGCGATAGAACCCATCCCCCTTCCTCTGCAGGGAATGGGTTACTATTCCCACTTCTTCCTGGTCCTGAAGAAGACAGGAGATGTAAGGCCTGTTCTAGATCTCAGTTCCCTGAACTTATTTGTGGAGTACAAGAGGTTCAGGATGTTCTCACTGCAGAGCCTTCTGCCCCTCCTTCGCTTGGGACAGTGGCTGTGCGCTCTGGATATGCAGGATGCTTACTTGCACATATCTATCCGCCCTTCTCACCAGAAATATCTCCATTTTGCTTTTCAGGGGGACCACTACCAGTTCAAGGCACTCCCATTTGGCCTTTCCTCAGCTCCCCGAGTATTTATCAAATGCCTTGCGGTGGTGGCAGCCTATCTGCGTACCGTGGGAGTACAGATTTTCTCGTACCTGGACGATTGGCTCCTGGCGGCCTCGTCCAGGGAGGAACTCCTGCGCTTCCTCTCCCTTACCCAGCAGGTCTTTGCCTGTCTGGGTATTACCATCAGCCTTTCCAGGTCTTACTTGATCCCATCCCAGAGGCTTCAGTTTATCGGAGCGATACTGGACACGACACTGGGCAGGGCCTTCCTGCCACCAGACAGGGCGGCCACACTCCAGACTCCGGTAAGCCTGTCGTCTGGCCGCAGGCAGGTCAGTGCAAGGTCAGTTCTTTGCCTCCTCAGGCTTATGGCAGCTGCTATCCCAACAGTCCCTCGTGCTCGGCTCCACATGAGGGTCTCTCAGTGAACGCTTCACTCTCAATGGGATCAGTTGGTGGACAACTTGGACCAGTTGGTCCTAGTCTCCTCTCCCATGGTTCGAGACTTGCAGTGGTGGATGGTTCGAGAGAACCTTCTTCGGGGAGTTCCATTCTTCCTTCCTCCCCCCTCCCAGACTCTGACCACAGACGCCTCAGGTGAAGGTTGGGGAGCCCATCTCGGTCCTCATCGGACCCAGGGCTCTTGGTCCAAGTCTCGAACAATCCTTCACATCAATGCTCGAGTTTCGGCAGTGCTCTATGCTCTCCAGGCTCTCCATCTGCATCTTCCCGGCCACCTAGCCATCCAGACGGACAATATGTGTGTGGTATGGTACATAAACAAACAGGGAGGGACTCGGTCCTACCCTCTTTGCAGGGAAGTGATGAGAGTTTGGGATTGGGCAGCACAACACGACCTTCACCTCACAGCAGTTCATGTATTCGGGGTCAGAAACACCTTAGCAGACAAATTAAGTTGCACGTCTGCTCAAGCTCATGAGTGGGAACTGGATCAGGGGTCTTAGACGATCACTTCCTACGTTGGGGAACACCTCAGGTGGACCTGTTCGCTTCACCTCTAAACGCAAAGCTTCCCGACTTCTGCTCGCTCGTTCAAGAGTGAGGCATTTTCTGGAGAGATGCTCTGTCTCTAGATTGGAAGGGCAGATTCGTCTATGCCTTCCCCCGATTCCTCTGATCCTGCATGTCTTGCAGAAACTCAGTTCAGAAGGAGCACGAATGATTCTGATCGCTCCTTTCTGGCCCAGACAAGTTTGGTTCTCTGTTCTGCAACAGTACTCAGAGGAACCTCCTGTTCCTCTTCCTCTGTCATGAATTTACTGACCCAGGATCAGGGGACCCTGGTCCATCCAGGTCTCAGGTCCCTTCAACTACATGTGCGGCTCCTGCAGACATAGCTCAAGCCCGCTTTGGGGTTTCTGCCCTGGTGTTTGAGATCTTGGTGGAGGCTAGAAAACCCTCCACTAGGTCTACTTATGCCATGAAGTGGAAACGGTTCACAATCTGGGCTGCTTCTAAAGGCTTCGAGCCTTACTCCTGCTCGGCCAGACGACTGCTGGAGTACCTGCGCCATCTCTTTGACCTGGGTCTTAGTTACTCGTCTCTGAAAGTACACATGGCAGCCATTTCGGCCTACCATGTTCCCTTTGCAGACAGGATGTTTGCTCAACTGGAAGTCTCTAAGACTTTCCTCAGAGGGGTTCTTCACTTGAGACCCTCTATCCGAGTCTCCGCCCCTCCTTGGGATTTGAACTTCGTTCTTGAGAAACTTACTTTGCCTCCTTTTGAACGGCGGCCTCAGCAGACATGAAGTTCCTTTCATGGAAGACGCCTTCCTAGTGGCCATTACCTCTGCCTCGGAGGATTTCGAGCTCCAGGCCCTGATGTGTAAAATCCTCGCACTTGATTTTTTCACAAGGAACGTGTGGCTCTGCACACCAATCCTAAGTTTCTCCCCAAGGTGGTAGCGGAATCTACATTGAACCAGTCCATAGAGTTACCCACTTTCTTTATGCAGTACTCCAATCGGGGAGTATCTACTTCACACTGTGGACGTTCCCCGGATTCTGAGATACTACACTAACAGAACAAAGGATCTCAGAAAGACTGATCAACTGTTCATCTCTTTTGCCCCCAAAAGAGAAGGCAATGCTGTTTCCAAGCAATGCCTGTCTAAATGGTTGGCTCATTGATCACCTTCTGTTACAACAAGTACAACAAGACCCTTCCGGGTCAAGTAAGAGGACACTCCACCAGAGGAGTCGCTACCTCGGCGGCATGTTTCAAGTATGTGTCAGCGGCAGACATCTGTGCTGCTGCCACTTGGACTTCTGTCCATACATTTACAAAACATTACAGTTTGGATGTTGCCTCTCACCGTACAGCAGGCTTCAGGCTTGCTGTTCTGCAAGGCCTCCTTTCTTAAGGCCTTCACAGCTAGAGGATCTGCTTTGAGTAGCTTTCCTCCTCCCATGTGCTGCTTCTTGTTCCAGACTGCTTGGGGCTCAGTCCTATATGTAATTACCTACTGCAAGAGCCCTCTTGAAGTAAGATAGTACAATTACGTAAGAACTTACCATAACAGTAGATCTTCGAGAGAGGCTCTTGCAGTAGGTAATACCTTCCCGCCCTCCATCCCCCTAAGCTTTTTCGGCTCCTTTTCCAGTGAGGGAAATATTTGCTTCTCTCTCGTCTGGCCTCTTTGGCTCGTGGCGGGAAAGAACTGGAAGGCGGACATGAGGGACCGCCCCTTTATAACGACGTCTCCTGATGCTGGTCACCTGACATGGGGCAGTCTTTGGCCAGAGACTGCTAGCCAGAAATTTTTCCATGGGGTCCTGATGCCTGCCGGCTTCAGTCCTATATGTAATTACCTACTTCAAGAGCCTCTCTCGAAGAGGCAACTGCTACGGTAAGTTCTTACATATCTGTACTTTACTCACCTGTAACCTTACTTCTAGGAGTGGTATATGGTTCACATCCACACCACCCACTGACCTCTCATGGCAAGTGGCACACAGATCCTTGCTTCCAGTATGCAAGATCTAAAGTCACGGGGCAGAGCTGAGGGATATACCACCCGAGTGGTGGGAGGAGCTTAGCTTGAAGACTTTCCATCAAGAACAGGTCTTAAAGGGAGACTAGTCATGTGTGGATGTGAACCATGTACTGCTGCTAGAACTACAGTTGCAGGTGACTAACCTGTTTTTCTAGGAACGTGGATATGGTGTACTTATCCACACATTCTGGTAGTGTCCTTTTCCCTTTAAATCCTGCCAGAAAGTCTTCAGGCTGGCTCATCCCACCCACCCAGGTGGTAACTCCCCTAGCACCGCCCCCGTGATGCTAGTTCTTCCTTTCCACTTGGAAGAATAGGTTTCCTCCTTGCCGCTCTGCATTACTGAGGTCCTAAATCTTTCTTAAAAAACACCCTTTCAAAAGTTTTTTCAACTAAAATTGTCTTCCCTGCTTCTTGCCACTCCAATGGACAGCATGAAGTCCACTCCAGGATTCCGGTTCTGCAGTTGCGTACAGATGTCACGATCTCACCCGCATTCTGCGTGCATATACTGCCTGGGCCACGAGCACGATGTCCAGGTCTGCGATTTTTGTCACACCTTTTTGCCATCTACTCTGGAGGATCACATCACCCGCTTACTCCTTGGATGACTGACTGAACGGGATCCACCCATCCGCTCACAGGAGGCACGGAAGGCGGTTTCTGCAGCTGCAGGTTCCGCCAAGCAGTTAGCGACCATGGAGGAGGAGGCGGCTCGGGCTGCAAGTGCAGTTCTCCTTGGCTTTAATCTTCATGCCTTTTTGCCTGAGTGTGTCATTTTCCGGTGCCTTCCAGGAACTGTGTCAGTCTTTGCATACTTTTTGAGAGGGTCCCTCTAGCCCAAAGAAGTCAAAAAAATCCTAGGATTCCAAGGAGAACGTGACCAAGAAACAGTCTCGTTGATGCTCGTGGAATCGCAAACACTCTCAGGCCTCTGATTTCCATGTTTCTTCAGAGCGCCGGGCTTCGGCTGACATTTTAATTTTGGTCGCTGGCTCCACAGTACCCCCGTCGGGCCAGTTGGCTGAGGATCGGACCAACTCCCTGGCCAAGACTTTCTTGAGCCGATCCTTTCTTCAGAGGAGGTTGACACCTCTCTCTCCAGGACTCTGGTTCTCTCGGGGGGGGGGGACAGGGCAGGCCACTGTCCTGCCACCTCCCACTCCAGAGCTTCCCAACCAAGGGGTGGGTCGGCAGTCGCTGACTCTCTCTGATCGACCACGCCTGTCCCCCAGCATCGGCCGAGGTCCCTCTCAGGTAGCCCTTCTGGGATTCTTGGGCGAGGTGCTTCCCCACCTCCCTGCAGACTTGCTGACTACTGTCAAACTAGTCCAAGACCAAGGGCATGCCATAGTGAAGCAACAGTTCCAGACAGCCATGGACATTGACTATTCCTGCACCTGGTCGGTGGCTGCAGTAGTTTCCATGCACAGCAGGGGTTGGCTGCACATCTCTACGTTCACTGCAGATACACAGCACAAGTTGACAGACATGCCCTTCTTGTGGACAGGCTTGTTCAGTCCTAGTGTGGAGAGGCATCTCACCAGGATTGAAAAGTCCAGTGCCGCCCTGGACTTGGTGACGTCTGATCAAAGGTACCAGAAAGGTTCCAAGTCCATCAAGAAAAAGCCTTTTCGGCCCCTGTGGCCAAACCTGCCCAGCCCCAAGCTGGTCAGCAGCAGGCCTGGCTTCCGAGACTTAAGTATGTGGCCTCAGTCATCCAGAAGCCAGGAGGTTAGTGATCCCTCAGCTGGATCCTCCTCCGCTTCCAAGCCTGCCCAGTGACAGGAAAGGGGGTGCCCTTCCCTCTCCTGTCCTGAACCCCGTGGGTCCTCCTGTGGGGAGCCAGCTCTTCCACTTTGTTTCCGCCTGGTCCACTGTCACAACGGACAGGTGGGTTCTCGAGGTGGTCGGCCAGGATCTGCCTCTGGAATTTGAGCAGTACCCTCCCAGGCGAACCTGCACCCCACGGGAAGACATGCTGTCAGTCAATGTTCAGTCAGCTCTTCGGGACGACATTGCCCAACTCCTGATCAAGGAGGTGGTGGCCTTAGTTCCGGACCCTCCACAGCATCCGAAATTTGTGTCCAGGTACTTCCTGTACCCAAACGGATGGGGGGCTGGTGCCCCATTCTAGATCTCCACAACCTGAACAAATTCCTTAGGTCCGCATTTTCAGGATGGTCACTCTGCCTCAGATCGTGCCATCTCTGGAGTAGGGCATGTGGTTCTGTTCTCTGGATCTTCAGGACGTGTTCTTCCCTGTTCCAATCCATTCATCCCACCATCGGTTCCTCCACTTTCGGGCAGAGGGCATCCTCTATGAGTTCCAGGCCATGCCATTCGGCCAGTCCTCGGCGTCCAGGGTCTTCACCAAGTGCATCGCAGTGGTGGCTGCCCACCTGAGGCACTGGGGAGTTTGGGTATATCCTTACCTGGATGACTGGCTTATCGGGGGTCCCACCAGACAGGAGGTGGAGTGGCCCAGGGATCTGGCCCTCCAGACCTACATCTCTCTGGGCTTCTTGGTCAACGAGGCCAAATCGGAACTCGTGCCTTCACAGGTGATTCACTTCATCGGCTCGGCTACCAGCGGACATGGTGGAGGCTGTTACCTCCTTTGCCCAATCATTTCGGGTTGGGCAATCACGCCCTGCTCAACACCTCCTGCGTCTCTTGGGCTATATGGTGGCCTGCACCAGCGTAGTCCATTGGGCCCACTGGAGAATGCATACCCTGAAATAGGAGCTGACCGGCTAGTGGTCTCAGCGAGGGTGTGACTTCAACCAGCTGGTCATGGTGACCCAGTGGATGTAGGATGCGCTTCAGTGGTGGCTAATCCCAGAACATCTGTAGGAGGGTATCCCATTTGTCCACCCCGGAACTGATGGTCATACTGATGACCAATGTCTCTTTCATGGACTGGGGAGCCCACTTGGGGGGATCACAGAGTCCACAGGTTCTAGTCCCCATCAACCAGCTGTAGCTCAGGGTGGTTTAGATGGCACTGACCACTTTCACTCCATTTCTCAGGGGTCAAGTGGTGCAGGTCCAGATGGACAACACCATGGCCTGTACTACTTCAGCAAACGGTGACACGCACTCCCTTCCACTGTGCATTGAAGCCCTCCACATCTGAATGCTCGTGCACAGTTTGGAGACAGACCTTCTGGGTATCCATGTGGCCAGTGCCTCCAACCGTCTTGCAGATGCCCTCAGTCATGTGGGCAAGGCATCACACAAGTGGTCTTTTCATCCTGAGGTAGTACAGCATCCGTTCTCCCACTGGGACAAACCTCTGGTGGACCTGTTTTCCTCCAGGGTAAACGCCAAGCTGAGGCTGTATTGTGCCCACCCCCTCAGCTGGGAACGCTGCAGAGGGATGCTTTCTCGAGGCCCTGGACCCCAGGCCTTCTCTGTGCCTTCCCTCCATTTCCCCTGATCCACATAGTTCTACTCAAAGTCAGGAGGGACAAAGCACAGGTGATCCTTGTGGCTCCAGACTGGCCCCGCCAGTTGTGGCACCTAGATGTTCTCAGCCTCAGCAACAGGCCCCCATGGCATCTCCCACTACGCCTGGACCTGCTCTCAGTCAGTCAGAGATAGGTACTCCACCAGGACCTTCTGTCTCTGCACCTGACAGCCTGGTACCTGAGCGTCTAGAGTTCCAGGCTTTGTATCTCTCTGAAGATGTACTGAACATTGTTGAGGCATCTCGAAAGGAGTCAGCCAAAAAATGTTACGCCTCCAAATGGAAGAGATTCTCCATTTGGTGTCAGGGCAAAGGGCTGGACCCTTTGGTTTGTCCGGTGGCTGACATCCTCGACTACCTCTGGTCCCTCTCTAAACGGGGCCTCTGGTCGACGACCTTCAGGATGCACCTGGCAGTCATCTCTGCTTACTGGGCGTGGGGCCAGTCAGCAGTTGGTGTTGCAGGAGAAGGTGGTCTGGTGCTTCTTTAAGGGCTTGGACCACATTTCATCTCCAGTGTGTGAACCATCACCACCATGGGATCTACTATTGGTATTGGCAAAGCTCATAGGCAAGCCATTCGAACCAATGCACAGGTGTGAGATGTCACACCTGTCGTGGAAGACCACCTTCTTGGTGGCTATCATGTCAGCCAGAAAGATCAGTGAACTCCAGGTGCTCTTGGTGTAGTCTCGCTACTTGGTCTTCCACAGGGACAAGGTTGTCCTGTGCCCCAACCCGAAGTTCCTTCCGAAGGTTGTGTCAGATTTCCACCTTAACCAGGTGATTAATCTAGTGTACTTCACCAATTCACTTTGGAGGCTAAGCACAGACCCCATACTCTGGACTTGAGGTGAGCGCTTGCTTATTATAAGGAGTGCACGGCTGGAGTTCGGGGAGAGGTTTGCCAGATGTTTGTCATCTACTCTGAAGCTGCACCTGGCAAACCTGCAGCCAAGTGGACGATTGGCAGGTGGATTGTATCCTGCATTGATCTCTGGTATAGGTTGACAGGTAGGGAGCCTCCTGGGAGGCTAAGGGCGCATTCCACCTGCCATACCACTGCGTCAGTGGCTGCTTCCAGGGACATCCCTATCCAGGAACTCTGCAGGGCTGCTACCTGGAAATTGGCACACACCTTCATTTCCCATTACCATATTAACCTCGAGTTAAGCCGAGATGCTGGTTTTGGAGCCTCAGTTCTCCAGTCACTGTTCCCTAAGTAGTGGGATGTGTGCCTTGCCTCCCTCCTCCTGGAGAACTTCTAGGAGTTTGCCAGAATGTGTGGATAAGTATACCATATCCACATCCCTAGAAAAACAGGTTACTCACCTATAACAGTAGTTTTAGGAGTAGTATATGGTGTACATCCACACTGACCCACCCAACTTCCCCTGGCAGTGGCGCACAGATTTGCATTCAACGGGCAAAAACTGGCGTCATGGGGCGGTGCTAAAGGAGTTACCGCCTGGGTGAGTGGGAGGAGCCAGCTTGGAGACTTTCTGGCAGTATTTAAAGGGGAAAGGACACTGCCAGAATGTGTGGATGTACACCATATACCACTCCTAGAACTACTGTTACAGGTGAGTAACTTGTTTTTCAGGTACAATGGGATCAGCTGATGGGCGAACTAGAACAAATGGTCATAGTCACGTTTCCCACTTTGCCATGCTGCAACATGGAGGATGGACCACCATAACCTGTTACAGGGCATTCCATTCTTTTCCCCAACTCCAGCGCAGATCCTTACAATGCATGCCTCAGCATCCAGCTTGGATGCCCATCTCTGGTCCTTTCAGACTCAAGGGTCTTGAACCAATCTGGAGATTGATCTCCAATTCAATATTCTGGAGACGAGGGCTGTTCTGCTTATTCTTCAGGCTTTCCAAGAGCATTTCAGTTCTGGTCCCTTGCCGATTCGGACATGTAGTGTCAGTCTTGTGCACTACATAAAGAAGCCGTAGGGCACCCACTCTTAACCACTGTGCAGGAAAGTGATTAGAATGTGGTACTGGGCCATGTCTTATGGCATCCAGCTGTCGCCCATGTTTCTCCCAGGTGTCCAAAACGTCTTGGCAGGCAGACTCAGACAGTCTCAGTCCCTGGTACACAAATCAGAACTGCTGACCTCTATGGTGAGCAATGAGGTCATCCAAAGTTGGACCTTTTTGCGGCCCCACACAACACAAAACTGCCCTGTTGCCACTTGCTCATTCCAGGGCATGGAATTTATCGTGAGACATGTCCCTCTCCGGGGAAGGGAGGTTTCTTTATGCTTTTCCTCCAGTCACTCACAAAGGGCTGTGCTCAATCTGCGACTGGAACATACCACCCTAACATTGATGGATCCCTTCTGGTCTTGCCAGATTTGGTTTCCACTTCTGCAGCATCTGACTTTAGAGCCTCCTGTTCGGCTCCCCCTCTGTCGGGCCTGCTGCTGCAGGTCTGGGGTCCCTGCTCCATCTGGATTGGAGTCCCTGCATCTGTTTGCCTGGCTCCTGAAGACATAGCCACTGCCAGGTTTGGGGTTTTACCCCAGGTGTTTAATGTTTTCTTACAGCCAGAAAGCTGTGTATATAAGACACGCCTACTCTTTGAAATGGAAGTGCTTCTCCATATGGTATGCTCCTATTCAGTGGACCCATGTATGTGTACTGTCAATGCTGAACTTGTCTACCTTCTGTCTCTGACTGTGGTCTCCAGTACTCATCCATTAAGATGCATTGGCTGCCATTTCAGCTATCCATGCCCCTACTGATTGGTTCACAATGGTACAAATAAAGCTATCCCATATGTTTCTAAATGGTATTCTGCATGTGTCTCCCAACTTTTAAACCAGTTATGCCTTGGGACCTGAATTTCATTATAGAAAAATGAACTTTGTCTCCATGTTATCGTGTTGTGACCTGTGAGATGCATTTCCTTTCATGGAAAATGCTGTTTTTTGTCATCGTGACTTCTGCTCATAGGATTTCCAAACTTCAGCCTCCTTATTTGATTTTCTGTCTTTGTGGACCAGTCTTCATCTCCTACCTAAGAGGGTCTCTGATTTTACATTGAATCAGACCATACACCTTCCTGTGTATTATCCGGAGCATGCTAACAAGGGTGAGTCATTGCTACATACACTTGATGTATATAAAACACTACATTTCTACCATGATCGCACCAAGGGCTACAGAAACCCCCGTGAGTTTTTTGTTCCTTTCTCCCATGAGGAAAAAAGGTGCCCCTCTAAACAGTGCCTTTCTAAATGGCCGGTAAACTATATTAAGTTTTGTTATAGGAAGTACAGTAAAGAACGTCCTAGTGTTGTTTGTGGTCATTCCACATGTGGTATGGCCACTTCTGTTACCTGCTTTTTGAATGTTTCTGCTGCTGACTTGTGTGCTGCCACTACATGCAGCACTATGTATACTTTTACTAAGCACTAAAGTCTAGACATCATCTTTTGTAGATGTGCTGACATTGGTCTTGTGGTGTTGCAAGGCCTTCTGTCCTGATGTCTTATCAGACTTTGCCATCCTCACTGGATACTTTGGATACTGCTTGGGAATCTTTCCAAAGGTGTAGTCCAAAGGAGGAGATGTCCTCGATGAAGATGGAACATTTACTCACCCTAACATTAGATCTTCAAGAGAATCTCCTTCATTGGGCCACAGTGCACCCACCCTCCTTTCCCCTTTCTGAAATATAAGCTGGCAGGTTTGTCCATTGCCTGGTTGTGAGGTGTCCATAAGTGCCTTATGTTTACTGTGTTTACAGTTCCATGCCTCTCCTTGTGTGCCTGGTACTGGTTTGGTCTCATGGTTTTTCACAGTAAGAGACCCTCCAAGTTTATCTCTAATGTGGAGCCAAGAAGCAATGGAGCTGCCCCCAATTATATAGGTGCCAACATTGCATGTCATCATGGGTGGCCCCTCCGGCTAGCAAAGGTTTCTGAGTGGTCCTGATACCAACTGTTTAGAGTTCCAAATATGTGGCCCAATGGATAAGATTCTCTTGAAGATCTATTGTTACAAAACTGTTTATATTTTTCCTAGATATTTTATCATTAGGTAGAACAGATAAGTAGAAGGGACAGTGTGCTAAAATATAGTTCGCATTTTTGGGGGCTTTATGCTCCATAAGATCTCTATCATATTAAATATCCCTATATTTTATCAGCAGCTTATAAGGATTAATGCTTTTTCTTCATGGTGAGAGCTTAAGTTAAGAAACTGTGTTCTGTTTATGTGCCTATTTATAAGTATATTGTTATACTGCTTCATTTCAAAAAATAGGGAAGCAGTATTTCTAATCAGTGAGACTACTACAGAACACAATGAGCATCATAAACCTTTATTTTTACCATAATATGATACTTAAAAGGAACATAAATCCTGTTGTTTACATGTAGTAATATTATTGTAAATCTAGGCATGTAAAGTCTGTTTAATACCCCCAGGGTATTTTTTGTGTTTATTATGAAATATTATGTGGCTAAGGTTAATGATTCACATTGAGGAAGCACTTTTCTGAACCTGATAATTCATGGAATTTGATTAACAGGTTGTGATAATCCATTGTTAGCTGTGGATTACCACAGTGTGATTGTCAGTTTGTGATAGTGACCTAGCCATGGATTATCACCACTTGTCAATCAAATTCCTTGAATTATCACAAGCTGTTGATCAAGTCTCCATTAGTAAGTTTTCCAGGTGTCACAGTGCCCATTTTCCTTGTGCCTTTTGTTTCTTTCGCTGACCTGACTAACGGCTTATTCAAAGTGAGCCACAAAAGTGGCATTGTGATCCTTATTTATTGCTACATACTTGGATTACCCTATAATATGAAAAATAAAACGATGTGCAAGAGTGAGTTACAAGGTGACTATTAAATCTTTGGCCTTGTTGATTATGTTCCATAAACCCATCGATTTAATTATTACCTTGTAATTCACACTTGCCCATCATTTATTCTGTATGCAGTACAGTACTGTTTATTCCTAAATTTAGGGTTCCTTGTTAATGCATTTTTTCCTGCCTAGGGTTCATTTTTTAATTACTTACAAGTTCTAGAACTCTGTGACATCAGTTGAGTAGAAGTCCTGAATGGAAAGGTTCATTGCAGGCTTCCACTCAACTGTTGTCAGAGAGTTCTAAAACTCAAAACATATCACACAATACACTGGAGCTACTATGTAGACGTAAGACATGCTTAAACTTAAGAGTTATAATAAAAATGTAAACAACAGGGTGATTGTTCCTATTAAGACCCATAGTTTAGAGATCTTGTCAGAGTTAGAAACAAAGACTATGGAATATAGTCCAGCATTCATCACTGACTTGCACCATATTGTGTATCTGTAGGTAGGATGCAGATACAGGCTATGTAATGTAACCTATAAAACTTGGTTATATATAATTATTGTGTAATTGGGGTTGGGGTATTGTCTTTATATAGTTCATCATAGTTTTCAGTTTTACATGAAATGGTCACAGCATACACAGTGGATAGTTAATTCAAATATTGAAATTAGTTAATTCAAATATTGAAATTAATCTGTGTAATTCTAACTTTAGCAGGAAGCAAGTAATAGCTGAATGATAGTGCTGTATATTTTACATGATTCTTCTAAATCCAAAAGGACACAGAAGCCAATGGGTAATCTAGAATAAAGTAAGGAGCCAGTTTACATTTGAGAAATGTACTTTTATTTATGACATTTTAGTCTGACATGTTGCATCTTTCATCTCTCTAGTTGTTTTTTTACTCATAATTGATTTCAATGGACTATTACTCAGAAGACTGTAGTTAAAGGCAGACATGTATTGCAGCATTACTCATTCAAAAAATGAGTGTTTAACTTACCATAGAACTAAGAAAGCTATTTGAGAAATATGTTTGATGTATTAAAATGTGATCTTGATTTGGTTGCAGAGCAACTTTATATGTATTGTATAACCTAAATCATGACTCCTATATATTTTAATTGTACTGGATGCAGTGATTTGAAATTAGAGCATGAGTAATAAATGAATGTACTGTATATTTCATTCACACAGTTTATTCACTGGAAGAATAAAAGTACTTTCAAACTAATTTATGTTTTCAAGCTTTTTTTTCATGAGATATTTGTCTGAATTGATTGACAGGCTGTGTATAGCACTGTTGCAAGTGTGATCTAGTGGTTTGAGCACAGATCTGTGAACTATTATGTCCCAGGTTCAAATCCCAACATAGCCATTGACTGACCATAATGTCTTGAACAAGCTATTTGACTTCCGTGTGCTTAAGTCCATCCAGCTGTAAAACTGGGTAAAAAACAGGACTCTACTGAAAAATATCCAGCCCCCACACTAAACCCAGAGCCCTGTCTCAGCTCTGGGCCTCCCCTCCACATCATTGACAAATGCAGATTTCTAATCTTCCAAGAAATGGAAATTATGTACCTATCATAATTCTTGATCTTCTTGGATGAAGTCTTCATCACTCATTCACACTGATGGGAGTTCACCAGAGGCACTAGGATCCAGCGGGAGCAAACCTTTTCAGGAGGGCTGGTGCCTGAGATGGAGCCGCGAGGAAGCAGCACCGCGAGCCCCGTCTTGTACGGTAATGACTATCTCAGCGTCGACCCTACAACCACCTTAGTACAATTTTTTCTGAGGAGGTGCATCGTAACTAACCTAGAAGGACTAACCTAAAAATCGGAATCAAGGTAGTCTGAATGACCCGTGTAAGAAGGTCAACAATAAAGTCTTCACAGCTCAGCCATTGAGGGAGTGAAGACCATAAGCACAGAAGTGAGCTTGGGGGATGGTGGGTGGGTGTGTGAATGAGTGGTGGAGACTTCATCCAAGAAGATAGAGAATTACGGTAGGTACATAATTTCCATATCTTCCTGGACATAAAGTCTCCACCACTCGTTCACACTAATGGGAGAGTACCGAGCTAGCAGTCCCCCGAGACAGGTGGCAAGAGATAAAGAGCTCACGTGCTTAGGACAGAAGTCTATTAAGAATGGTCCTGCCAAACTACAGATGTCATCTGGCATGGACATCCAAGGTGTAGTGCTTAATGAAAGTATGCACGGAGTTCCAGGTAGCCACATTGCAAATATCTGCAATGGGCACATTATGAATTTCCGCCAGAGATGCTGCGACTGCTCTGGTAGAGTGAGAGTACACTCTGCCTTCCAGCTTGACCTGTGCCATGGAATAGCAGTAGCAAAGTCATGCAACCAGCCACGCTGAAATGCACCTGATAGCGACAGGTTGACCCAGCCGGATCTCGCTGAAGGAAACAAACATTTGTTGAGCCTTGTGAATTTCTTTCATTCTATCTAGATAGAACCGGAATGCTCTCTTAACATCCAGTGAATGAAGGGTACGCTTCCCTTCATTCTTGAAGTTCGCAAAGTAGGTAGGAAGGACTAAAGGTTGGTTTAGATGGAATTCTGAGACAACCTTAGGGAGAAACTTAGGATGAGTCTTAAGAACTACTTTGTCCTTGTGAAATACAGTGTACGGGGTGGGGCTGTGACTAGTGCATGTATTTCAGAAACTCTACAGGCCGAAGTAATGGCCACCAGGAAGGCCGTTTTCCAAGTGAGGAATTTCAACTCGCAAGTAGCTAGAGGCTCAGAAGGTTTATGAGTGAGTATGTCTAGCACAAGGTTAATGTCCCACGCTGCAACTGGACATCTAATAGAAGGTCTAGTATGCAGAAAACCCCTAAGAAACCTCTTAACTAGAGGCAACTGAGCCAGCGATATGGAAAGTACCAGCTCATGATATGCCGAAATGGCACAAAGATGAACTTTGACTGTGGAGTACTGCTGGCCTATATTTGAGAGGACTAAAAGATACTCCAAGACTTTATTTGGTGGGCAGGAAAAAGGGTTCCAAGAGGATTTTGCACACCAGATAGAGAAACGCTTCCATTTAGCTGTGTAGGTTTTTCTAGCGGACGGCTTACGCGCAGCCAAAAGAATATCTGAAACTCTACGAGAAACATTGAACCTATTCACCTCCATCTCTTCAGAAGCCAAGGGTGAAGGTGAAGTGACCTCATGTTGGGATTTTTTTTTTCTCAGAAGAAGCCAGAAGGGGAAGGAAACATATTCAATTCAGTGCTTTACAGTAACTGGTAATTGCAATTTTTTTTAAAACTTAGATTGTGGGCTTTTAGTGACACTGTACTTTCTTTGTTGTCTTTACTTAGAATTGTTTTTGGGCTGTTGAAAATTTAAAACGTAGTGGTGGTGTATTTCTTTGCTGTCTTTAATTGCTGCTAATTTAGTCTTGGCTTGTCTGACTTGCCCTATAGTTTGAGTGAAGGGTGTTAATTGTCTGGCCTCTGACCTCAGCTATGTGATAACTGGAGGTGGGGCTTAGGAGTTGAGGTAGCAAGTGAGTTTTATTTTCTCAGAAGAAGCCAGAAGGGGAAGGAAACATATTCAATTCACTGCTTTACAGTAACTGGTTATTGCTATTTTTCTTTTAAACTTAGATTGTGGGCTTTCAGTGGCACTGCACTTTATTTGTTGTCTTTACTTAGAATTGTTTTTGGGCTGTTGAAAATTTAAAACGTAGTGATGGTGTATTTCTTTGCTGTCTTTAATTGCTGCAAATTTTTGCCCCCCCCCCAACTCTTAATTATATGCCCTGTTAAATCTGACTGACAGGAGCTAAACACAGGGTATAGTAAGGGGTGTGGAGTAGGAGGGCATAAGGGTGAAGAAGCTCACCATCAGCACAAGTAGTGTTTTGACTCATTTATTTATTTATTGGTTTATTTTCTTTTTTTAAAAAGAAAAGTATCTGAGGATCAGTGGCAGGATTTTTAGTACAGTAAATTAATAAAAAAGGAACTAGGAGAGCTTCAGTAGCAGACAAGTAGTGGAATAGCAGTATAATTGCAGTATAATGTGGGGAGTGGTGCAATGCAGTGGCTGTGGGCAGCCAATTCAGGCAGACCTTCTGGACACTGAGGTGCTGCCCATCTGCATGCATCTCTGGACTGCGGGATGAGGTAGCCAGACTCAGAGCAGAAGTAAACTGGGTCAGGAGTACCATCACCCCTATCCAGAGACCACCCAGTCCAATGCAACTGCCTCAAAGGATGCCGAGAACGAGGAGCACTTGGATGACAGTGAGCTCAAGGAGGGTTAGAGCGGTCAGGCAGAGGCACATCCCAGATCCTATTCCACTCAAGAACTCGTATGCCACACTGGCAAACGGGGACAACCAAATAGAGGTACCCAGAGAAGTGGAAGGGAAGGATGTGGAGGTGAGCCAAGGTGGTGACCTCAGCGGGGAAAGCAGTGGACCCCAGAGGAGGAGGAAGCGAAGCCTGGTGGGGGACTCCATCATAAGAGGGTTCCAGCTAGGAACACAGGAGGGGGAGGACAGGGAGGTGAGGTGCCTAAAAGGTGCCATGGCATGGAGGGATGGAAGGAAGATCCTGGGGATCACTGGGAAGGCAAGACAGAAGGGTGAGCTGGATGTCATTATCCACCTAGGTACTAATGACCTGGCAAATGGGGAGCCAAAGGAAGTTCAGGAAGAGTTTAGGAAATTGGGGAAGGGTCTCAAGCAAGTAGCTACTGCTGTCACTTTCTCAGAAGTACTACCTGCAAGAGGCAAGAGAGACACAGGAGTGCATGCACCAGAACTTTAACTCATGGTTGAAGAACTGGTGCTGTGAGGAAGGGTTTGATTCATTGGTGACTGGGACCCACCTGGAGGGATGGAAGTTTGTTCAAGCCTGATGGCCTGCATCCATCCTGGAGGGGAATCCAAGCACTCAATGATAAGTTTAAATGCTACATTGACATGCATTTAAACTAGCAAAGGGGGGTGGCAGGCCAGCAAGGAGGGTACCTACTTGCTCACCCCCCACAGCTAGCAGTGGAACCAGTGAACCAGAGGAGTGGCTATCTCTACAAAGCAGTGTGCAAAAGATGGAGATTAGTGCCCAAGAGGTGGATAGGCAGAAAAGGGGCAAAATTCAGCAGAAGGGCAGACAGCAAGGAGAACCAGGGATAAAGACAACCAAGGAAGGGGCTGGAGTAGAACAGCAAAACAGTCTAGGAGGTCAAATCATGGAAAGCCATGTGTGCAAATGCCAGGAGCCTTAGCAACAAGATGGAAGATCTAGAGGCTGTCATGGTGCAGTCAGACCTGGACATTGTGGCCATCACTGAAACCTGTGTAATGATGACCACGACTGGGAGATACATACCTGGCTACAACATATTCAGAAGAGACAGGGCAGGCAGGAAGGATGGAGGAGTGGCACTGTATGTGAAAATGACATAAGGGCCATAGAGATCCAGGAGGAACAAATGGGGAGTGATACTGTGGGTTAAGCTGAAAAGGAAAATGGGGACAGCATCCGCACAGGTGTGGTCTATAGACCACCAGCCCAGGAGGAAGAAACAGATAGGAGTTGATGCTAGCCATCCAAAGGATGGCAGACAAGGTGAGGTAGTACTGGTTGAGACTTCAGTATTCCAGACGTGGACTGGAGCATCCCACAGCAGCATCAACTAGAGCAGATTTATCCTGACTCCTTCAGGTTCCTTCCTCAAGCAACTGGTCATGGAAACAACTCAGCAGAAGGCAATACTGGACCTTGTGTCACTAACAAGGACAGTGTGATGGGGTAACAGTGGGGAGCACCTGGGGAACAGTGACCACCAGTCATTGTGGTTTGAAATCACAAAAGAGCAAAACCAAACCACAAAAACACGATCCTGGATTTTAGGGGGTAGACTTTGGGAAATGGGGAGATACTTGAAAGAGGCATTAGAATGTGGCAGATCAGGGGTTGAGGAACAGTGAGAGTATTTAAAATGGGGATTACAAGAGCAACAGAATTATGCATTAAGCAGGTTAGCAAGAGGAAAAGAAGAGGAGACCATTATGGTTTTCCAAAGAGGTAGCAAAGAAAGGAAGCCAAAAGATTGCATTCAGGCAATACAAAACAATACAGGGAGAGGGGATAGGGAGAAGTACCAGGAGAAGCAAAGGGAGGCAGGGAGGTCAGTAAGGGAAGCCAAAGCTCAGACAGAAGAACACATTGCAAAATCAGTGGGTGGAAGGGACAAACCTTTACAGGTGCATATGAAAAAGAAAGGCAAAGGGAGGGATAGTGACCGAAGGGAGGAGGGGCTACGTGAGGATGAGACAACAGTAAAGTTGACATATTGAACAGGTATTTTGCCTGTCTTTTACTGAGGAAGAGGAGGGTAATGGGTCTAAAGGTAGTACAAGGGGTGAGAATGGTGCAGAAATGGACACAAGTCTCTTTACACGAGAAAGGGTCCTGAAGGAACTTGAAGTAATAAGTGTTGATAAAGCAATGGGGCCAGATGGGGTGCACCCCAGGGTCCTTAAAGAACTAAGAGAGGTGGTGGCTGAACCTCTGGCTATTCTGTTTAGCTGATCACTGGAAACAGGAGAGGTACCCAAAGACTGGAGGATAGCAGATGTAGTCCCCTTATACAAAAGTGGGAACAAAGAGGAAGCAGTGAACTGCAGACCAGTCAGCCTCACCTCGGTAGTGGGGAAGATCATGGAAGCACTACTGAAGGAGAGATTGGTGGAACATCTGGTTGTCAATGGACTACAGGACCCAAAGCAGCATGGTTTCACCAGGGGGAGGTCATGTCAGACCAACCTCGTTGAATTTTGTGACTGGGTGACTAGGGAGGTGGATCAGGGAGGCAGGACATGGCCTATCTGGACTTCAGCAAGGCCTTTGACACTGTACCACATAGAAGACTATTACACAAACTGGGGAATATGGGTGTGGGCAGGACAGTAGTGTGGTGGGTAGGTAACTGGCTGGGCGGCAGGACACAGAGGGTGGTGGTAAATGGTGTCACCACAGAGGGAAGAGTGGCCAGTGGGGCACCACAGGGATCAGTGCTGGGACCGTCCTATTCAACATCTCTCATCAGTGACATTGCGCAGGACCTAGAAGGCAGAATTTCACTGTTTGCTGATGACACAAAGCTCTGTAACAGAGTAGACACACCAGAGGGTGTAGACAGAATGAGAACGGACCTGCAGAAACTTGAAGAATGGTCAGGGGTTGGCAGTTGAAATTCAGTGCAAAGAAGTGCAAGGTAATGCATATGGGGCACAAAAACCCTGGCACAATATATCAGTTGGGGGTGAGGATATAGCATGCACCAAGCAGGAAAGGGATCTTGGGGTTATCATCCTGATGACCTCAAGGTAGGGAAACAGTGTGACAAAGCAGCAGGTAAAGCAAATAGGATGCTGGGATGCATAGGCAGGGGCATCACCAGCAGGAAAGGGAGGTCATAATTCCACTATACAAGACACTAGTGAGGCCCCACCTGGAGTACAGTGTACAGTTCTGGAGACCTACCTACGTAAGGACATAGACAGGGTAGAGAAGGTTCAGAGGAGGGCAACAAAGATGGTGCATGGATTGCATCACAAGTTCTATGAGGACAGGTTGAAGGAACTAAACATGTACTCCTGGAGGAGAGGAGGGAGAGGGGATATGATAGAGACATACAAGTATCTTACAGGGAGGAACAGGTGCAGGAATACACTATTTTAGTGAAAAGATGTTCCAGGACTAGAAGGCATGGGATGAAGTTGGAGGAGGGAGATTCAGAGGAAACGTGAGGAAGAATTTCTTCACAGATCAGGTGGTGGACAAGTGGACACCCTGCCAGAGGAAGTGGTGGGGGCTGAAACAATCACGGGATTTAAGAATGCATGGGATAGACATAAAGGAATTCTGGAGGTCAGGGGTAAGGGGCAACAGACTTCTAGGAAAACATAAACTGAACTTACAAGCTCATATGGGCAGACTGGGTGGGCCATAGGCCCTTATCTGCCGACACTATCTATATATCTATGTAGGACCCTGGGTCAGAAGGTTCGTCTGAAGGGGAAGTGTTTTTGGGTTGGTTTCCGATACTCTGTTAAGTAGTGGGAACCATATCTGCCGAGGCCAGAAGGGGGCAGTGAAAATCATTCTGCCCCCCTGAGACTCCAATTTGAGTAGTACCCTCTGAATTAGGGGAAGAGGAGGAAAAGCGTATAGAAAGCGTTTCGTCCACGGCAGCCTGAACGCTTTCTGACAAAAAATGCCAGGTCCTGGATTTCTGGAGCAGAAGAGACAGTTTTGCGTTGAGTGGGGATGCAAAAAGGTCCAGGTCTGGAGTCCCCCACTCTTTGAAAAGTGACTGAATGACGGTTAAGTCGAGAGACCACTCGTGAGGATCTGCCGCTGTTCTGCTGAGACGGTCTGCCAGCTCATTTTGTACTCCTGGCAGGTAAACCACCTGAATCAAAGCCTTATGCTCCAGGCACCACTTCCACACTCTCATTGCTTCTCTGCATAATGAGTAAGTGTGTGCACTGCCCTATTTGTTGATGTAGTACATCACTGCCTTGTCCGTTTGAAGGAGAATGTTCTTGTGACAGAGTTTGTCCTTCAAGGCTCGGACTGCATAGAGGACGGCTCTCGTTTCCAGGACGTTTATGTGAAGTTGAGACTCGTCCTGAGTCCACATACCCTGGGTGTGGATGTCCTGGCAGTGGGCTCCCCAACCCATCAGGGACATGTCCGTGGTAATGGAGATCTGATGATCCACTGGGGCAAAGGGAGATTGTCCTCCTGCGACCACCAGGTGAGTGACCTCTTCAGAAGTTCTGTCATCTTGATGAGAAAGGACTGAGGGTGAGTGGTTGGGGACCACTGAGCATCCACTGAGAGATTCCCATGTGAAGATGAGCCAAGGGCACAGTAAACACCGAGGATGCCATGAGGCCCAGCAGCCACTACATCGAGATAGCTCGAACCAAGCTGTGTTCTCTGATGTATCGGGCCATCTGTAAGATATCGCTTCGTCTTCTGGAAGAAAAGCCTTCGCACAGGAGGTGTCCAGAAGAGTTCCAATGAAGAGGAGCTTCTGGGAGGGCTGCAGCTGCAATTTGTTGAGGTTCAGCAGGATTCCCATGGAGGTGAGGAAGTCTGAGGCTATAGCCATGGCCTCCAGAGTCTCTTGCCTGGAGGGACTTGCTAGGAGCCAGTCGTCCAGATATGGGAACACTTGTATTCTGATTCTCCTGAGGTGTGCTGTGAGAATTGCACAACTCTTTTTAAAAACTTGAAGCGGTGAGGATAGCCCAAAGGACAGGACTCTGAACTGATAATGTTGACCCAATGCCATGAACCTTGGGTATTTGTGGTGCTTTGGATGTATAAGAATGTGTTGGTAGGCATCCTGCATGTCCAGGGAGGCTAGCCAATCGTGTCAATGAATCAAAGCTAGCATGGTACCAAGTGATATCATCTTGAACTACTCATTGTGAAGGAACTTGTTTAGCTTTCTGAGATCCAGAATGGGGTGCATGCCGCCGGTTTTCTTTGGGACCAGAAAGTAATGGGAGTAGAAACCTGTGTTTCGTTGATTCAGCAGAACTACTTCTATTGCCCTGTTGTTCAGAAGGCCTTGTACCTCAGAAGCAAGAAGGTCTGACTGTACTGCCGACAGCCTGGGCTATCATTTGGGAGGATGATCCGGAGGAGTTTCTGAAAGATTGAGAGACTACCCCTCATGGATTATCCAAAGGACCCATTTGTCTGATGTTATAGATTTCAACTAGTTGCAGAACTCAGACGTCCTCCCACTGCTGAGGAGGAGTCCCCCTCGGATAGCTGAGGTAGGACCTGGGCCAGAAAATCAGAAAGTGTCACTGGGCGCTTTGGGCCCTTGTGCCTTCTGCTGCGCTTTCTTTTGTGGCTGAGGGTTCTGGTTTTTGTTAAAACCTCCTCTGCCTCTGCCCCAAAAGGACTGATGGTTGTGAAACTGTCGCTTGTTGCCACCCCCTCGGGATGGTACGGGCGCAGGTCTGTCTGTCTTAATGGCAGACCTAGTCTTCTGTGTGGCCTCCAGAGCTTGTTCCACCTGAGGTCCGAACAGATACATACCATCGAAAGGTAAGGTCATGACTTGCTGATGGGCATCATTCAGGAAGTCCGAAGTACGCAGCCAAGAGTGGCGATGGGTGCAGATGCCAGCCACCGCCGCTCGGGCAGCAGTATCGAAGGCATCCATTGCAGCTTTAATCTACTGGTTAATGAACTCGATACCCCTAGTTATGGTTTGAAGTAACTCTGAGCTAACCTCTGATTTGGGCAGAGTTTCTACCATTCTTTGAGTGAATGCCAAAGGACATACTCATATTGAAAAAAATAGCTCTGGTAGCTGGCAATGCGCATACCCAGAGTTGAGACGGCAAAGACTCTCTTACCTAAGGTGTCTATCTTGTGAGATTCTTTGTTTACAGGCCAGGCTGTAGATCCCTGAGGTAGGACAACCTTATCATTCTCTGCCAGGACTACAATGGCATCAGCAAAGGCTTGTGAAGCCAAAATGGGGCGATCCTTGGGAGGGGCATACTTACTATCTATGGATTTGGCCACAGAAGGAATGAGAGCCGGATTCTTCCACACCATCTGTGAAAGGGTCTCTAAAGAGGGCTGTACCAGAGGGGTTAAATCCATAGGGATTTCTGGGACATGAAGATGTTGGAGACGCAAAAGTTTCCCAGGATCGATTTCTGTAGTCTGGAGAGAAAGAGTAGAATTTAAATTCTTGAGCAGAGACTTAAAGGAAAGGTCTTCAACAACAGGCTCTGCAGGAGGATTGATCCCTGCTCCCAGGGCAGTGTCATCAATATCATCACCCAGGCAAAGATCTGGAT
This sequence comes from Neoceratodus forsteri, assembly GCA_016271365.2. Taxonomy (NCBI): domain Eukaryota; kingdom Metazoa; phylum Chordata; order Ceratodontiformes; family Ceratodontidae; genus Neoceratodus; species Neoceratodus forsteri. Next base: position 392,818,732 of record CM057449.1, read on the forward strand.
CAGGTCCAAAATCATCTCCTGACAGTCCAGGAGGCACTGTATAGACAAGAAAGGAGTGAAAATCAGGAGGAAGAGTAGAAGAAGAAAGAATCGGAGTCGAAAACCCCTGAAGACCAGATGGCACCACACTCATCCCCAGTGCCTTAGAGGAAAATGGCACCTAGAACATGGAAGGAGGTGCTATCGGAAACAGTGCCACACACTGCGTGCCGACAGAACCCTCAGTGCCGCAGATGGCGCCGACAGAGCCCACAGCACAATGGATGGTGCCGATAAAGCACGTGGCGCTGTGGACTGCACCGGCAGAGCCTGCTGCACCGTGAATGGTGCCGAGAGTGTCACAGGGGTCTGAAAACTGTGATTTGAAGTAAAAGAGGGATAAATGGCAGGAGATAGAGGCATCGGTGTGGACCCCTGTGCAACAGCCATGTGAGGGGGATAAACACCTGAGCGAGGAGTCGATGGCACTGAAGAAGGCACCGCACTATTAGGAAGACCCAACCGCCCCACCTTTCCTTCTGAAACTGAATGGCCTGAAGGCCCCTGTGTCAGACTGACCAGCTCAGACAACTGGACCAACCTCTGAGCCCACTGCTCCATAAGAGCAGCCCACTGGTGAAACTGCTCATCAGAAGCTCCTACAATAGGTGGAGAGGAGCTCCGGTGTCGAAGAGGTCAGCCACCAGAGACAGAAACCAGTGACTCCAACAGAGGTGGAGACCGGTGCCTGGCCCCAATAACCGACCGTCTACGCGCAGATGTACCAGAGGGCAACCTTGAGAGATGCAGTTTCTTCTTCAACCTATGTGTCGAAGAGCTCGAGGCCAAACGGTGCCAAGAATGGCACCGTTTCCTTTTATGCTTCTGGGGTGACTGCCCATCTCCTTGAGCATTGGACCATCCATTCAGACTCCCTCTCCGGGGAGGGTGGCGGACCATACCCAGCCTGGCTGACTAAACAGCTTTCATACGAAATCTCGCTGCCGTCACCTGACCCGCTCATGGTCAACTCCATCAGTGGAGGGCAGAAGACTTCTCTTGTACAATTGTTCAAATTAGTAATATAATCGGTACTGATTCAAAACAATCTACAAAACAATAAATTGAACTATTGCTGCTACTGAAGTTTAACTTCCAGCGGGCGAGTGACGTCATCACTGAAGTGCACTTGATGGTGAGAAAAAAGGAACTGAAGCGGTTGGAGGAGGGTTGACGCCGAGATAGTCATTACCGCACAAGCTGGGGCTTGAGGTGCTGCTTCCTCGCGGCTCCATCTCAGGTGCCGGCCCTCCTGAAAATGTTTGCTCCCACTGGGTTCTAGCGCCTCTGGCAAACTCCCATTAGTATGAAGGAGTGGTGGAGACTTTATGTCCAGAAAGATTCAGTCTTTACATAAATCCCCACCAGTGGGTCTGAGCCAGAAGCGATAGGACACCTTGAGAGCCAGAACTTTTCTGAAGGGATCTGGCAGTGTGAGCAGCAGCACGTGCAGGTAGCTGGGTGCCCACTGGTTTACAGAGGCACCAGACCCCAGCTGCCTCAGTTCCATCCCCCACCCCCGCAGTCAAGTGCACAGCTCCTCCTCAACACTTCATGTTAGGTCAAGAACTTCACCATCTATACTACAGCATCCAGTTCTTCAGTTTAAATATTAGAAAGATGTTAGTGTTTATGTGTATTTATTTATGTCTTTGATAACTGGGTGAGTGCACTGATCCAAAGGACCATTTTCAGGCACGACCCAAGCCATGGCACATTAAGCAATACAGTTGTGGAGAACAACAGTAAACACAGGCTTCAACATGAGGTGCAGGAAATTACAGAACAAGGGGTCATTACATAAAGTACAATTACATAAAAATACAAGTCTGTTAAGTTTTCCTAATGTCCCTACTTCCTGAAAACTGTCAACACCATGGAAGGTAGGGAGCCTGAACAAGTTAGTAGCTGCAGTATTGGGTCTTTGTTTGGCCAACACTCCTCTCTGGACAAGTGCACTAGCTACAGGCAGTCCAGTGCCTGAGGGAAAGGACAGTCCTCCTGGAGTCGCCAAAAGAAATAGTCTAGATCCCACACATGGTCTGTGTCATGGTCTGTGCATAATTGTGCCTCAACCTCTCCTCCCAAAAAGTGCGAAGAGATGACACCAATCGAGGTCACCCTCTGGTTATTCTACCATGAGGCTTTCCATGTGTCCCTAGGGTTGTCTCTCACAATACTGGGGACCCCAAAGCCTGCAGACTCATTGTGTTCATCCCAGAGTTTCTCCTTGTCCCATAGGGAGGCTTTCTGTGAGCATTCTTGCTGCTGGGCAACTATTATGGAGCAGTGGTTTCAGCATAGAAGAACAAGGATTTTCCAAAGATCAGTCGTCACCATTCGTCACTGGTGGGTATCAGCCAGAGGCACAGGACTACACAGGAGCATATAGCTTTAAGAGCTTTAGAAGGACAGTGCCACTTACGAGGCAGATGTATGATGTGGTGCTCATGGACTGGGCAGTAACCGACAACGCCACCCCCCTTCCCTCTTAGTTCTGTTTTTCCCGCTGTCGAGGCTGCATCTCCATGGGAACAGTCCGTGAAGATACTGTGTCACAGATCTTTACCTTGTCAATCTTCATCATTCATTACTGCTTGGGTGTAAGCCAGAGGCACGCACCCACCACAGGAGGGTTTTTTTTTTTTTGAGAGAGTCGGCACCAATGGCGCTGCCCCCAAGAGCGACATACTATGTGGTGAGCGAGGAGCAGCCATTAGGTGCTGCAGACTCCTTCTCCATCCCAGTTCTGTTTCTCCTGTCATCGAGGCAACACCTGCTGCGTGATTTGTCAGTACTACGCCATTAGGCCTAAAACTTCAAGCGAACCTTCTACTCCATCCCAGTTCAATTTCCCGACGCCGTTTTCCGGTAAGACCATTCCTTTTCTTTATTCTGATGGCACTGGGAGCTTTACTGTTTATAAGTTAATGTCACGTCATGTCTGATTCGGGAGCTAAACGTAAGTCGAAAGCGGGCCATGCCCCCATGCTTCAGTTTTCCTGTCACCGGCATTTTTCCATTTCGGACCGACATGATGTCTTCCTTCGGTGCCTGGGACCTAACCATGATATGGACAGATGCGATGCCTGTTTCTCGATGGACCACAATGTTCTCAAAGTCTGCGCATTCAGAATTGGCAAATCTTCCTGGACCTAAGTCTCCACCACTCATTCACACTAGTGGGATTAGGGCCGGAGGCACTAGGACCCATCGGGAGCAAACTTTTTTGCTGGAGGATCGTGAGAGAGATGGCGCCCGTGAGACCCGCCGGCCGCCCATGAGCGCTGCGGCTCGGCCAGTATGACCTTCGGCGCTGACCCTCCAACCGCCTCGTTCCTTTTTCCCCTGGCCGAGGCGCTTCAGTATACGACGCGCTGGTCTTGTCGGGAGTCAAACTTCAAACTACGCTTAGTTTTCAGTTTGTTTTTTGTAACATTATCACAATAGTAGTATCGCTTAATTTATTCCATTTCAAAATTTTTCTAATATCTTAAATTTAACTTACTTGAAGAAGTCTCGCCTACTGGACGGAGTCAACCATGAGCAGGTCAGGTGACGGTAGGGAGACTTCGTATGAAAGCTGTTCAGTCAGCCGGGCTGGGTCCGGTCAACCTCCTTCTCAAGAAACTCAGCGGGGTTCCGACAACGGTCAGTCCGATGCCCGGGGGGATGGGCGGTCCCCCCGTCAGGCATAAAAATAAACGGTCGCTTTCACGGCACCGTTCGGCCTCGAGCTCTTCTTCGGCCCACAGGTCAAAAAAGAGAAGGCATCTCTCGAGGTCGCCCTCTGGTATGTCTGCGCGTCGACGGTCGGTTATCATTGCTAGTTGCCGGTCTCCTTCTTCGGAGTCGCCAACTTCTGGTAATCGTCGTCCTCGACATCGGAGCCCCTCCCCGCCTATAGGTAGGGCTCCAGATGAGCAGTTTCATCAGTGGGCGCTCTATGGGAGCGATGGGCCTGGAGGTTGGTTCTTCTGCCTGGCTCGGTTGCCTCGAGCCCTCGGCCCCTCCGGCGATCAGGTAGGCGGTTGACCTTCCCAGTCGCGCGGCGCCTCTTCGGTGCCTGCGACCTGCGTAGGTGTTTCCTCACATGGCTGCGCGCAGGGGCCACACCGATGCCCTTATCTCCTGGTTTTGTTTCCTCCTCTTGCTTTCCAGGTTCCTGGGCTTTTCCGGTGCCTTCTGCGGGTCTGTTGGCTTGTCGGCCGCTTTTGGTGCCGGTGGGTCTATGGAGCCGTCCGGGCGCCTGTTGATCTGGCGGCACCGCCGGTGGCGCAGTTAATGGGCGCGCCTGCGCGGGCGCTATCGCTTGGCGGCGCCTATCTCGCTTTGGCGGCGCTTACGGTGTGGCACGGGTTTGGTAGCGCTGCAGGGCGCCAGGGTTTGGCGGCGCTGTGCAGCGCCGAGCCAGCTTCAGGCGGCACGTCGTGTGCCGCTGCCGCTTCGCGGCGCCTGCATGCTGCGCCGCCTGGGTTTTATGGGCTGCGTGCTCCTTGGCGCCTGTAGCCTCCTTGGTGCCGCCTTGCGCCCGCTCATCTCGGCGCTGGGGTCCTCGGGACTCTCCTTGTTTTTCTGATATTTCTCCTTCCTAATTTTCATTCCTTTCCTGTCCAAACAGTCCTTTCTGGACCATCAGGAGATGATGTTGAGCCTGACCCAGACCTTCGGTTGGTGATGAAGTGGAGGAAACAGGATCTTTCGCTACAGAGCCTGTGGTCGAGGACCTGTCCTTTAAGTCTCTGTTGAAGAACCTGAGATCCACTCTTTCTCCAGACTACAGACATCGATCCTGGGAAGATATTAAGACTCAGTACCTTCATGCTTCGGAGATCCCTACGGATTTGACTCCTCCGATCCAGTTCCTTCGAGACGCTGTCTCAAATGGTATGGAATAATCCTGCTCTTAATCCTTCAGTGGCTAAATCCATTGATAAGAAGTATTCAGCTCCCAAGGATCGCCCTATTTTTGGCATCCCAAGCATTTATGGATCCTATTGTAGTCCTGGCAGAGAATGACAAGGTCGCTCTTCCTCAAACTACTTCAGCTCGACCTATTAACAAAGAGCTCGTAAGATTGATACATTAGGTAAGAGAGTCTTTGCTGCCTCCTTCTAAGTATGGGCATTGCCAGTTATCAAGGCTATTTTTCTCAGTATGAGTATATCCTGTGGCACTCTATGAAAAGAATGGTTGAAGCTCTTCCAGATTCGGACTCCAAGTCAGAGCTTCTATTGACCGCTACTAGAGGTATTGAATCCAATAACCAACAAGTCAAAGCCGCCATGGACGCTTTCGACACTGCTTCGCTCAGCTGCTGCAGGGATTTGTACTGACGCCATTCCTGGGCGCTCTTCGGCTTCACGAAGGATGCTCAGCAGCAGGTAATGGCGCTGCTTTGATGGCACCTATCTTTTCGGCCCTCAGGTGGAGCAAGCCTTAGAAGCCTCCTAAAGACTAGATCGCCATTAAATTGGCCAGAACCTCCGCCTGCCCTCTCGCTGGCATGCGAACAGACGCCAGTTTCTTAGTCGTCAGTCCTTTCTCGAGGCAGAAGCAGGAAGCTTCCATAAAAGCCAACCTGCCCAACCTCAGAAGAAGACGCAGCAGAGCAGTAGGCCTAAAGCCCCAGCGCCACCTTATGAGTTGTTGGCCCAAGTTCCATCCCACACTGCCCGAGATGGAACTTTCTCCTCCGGTTGGAGGTCGTCTGATGTACTTCTACAACGAGTGGAAGTCCATAACTTCAGACAAATGGGTCCTTCGGATAATTCGTGAGGGTTACTCTCTCAATTTCCTCCCCCAAATTGTCCTCCCAGACGACAACCCAGGTTGTCGGCTTCTCAGTCAGACCTCCTCACCGCCGAGATCGAGGGCCTTCTGAACAACAGGGCAATAGAACTGGTGCCCCCGCATTTGCGGAACACAGGGTTCTACTCCCATTTCTTTCTGGTTCCAAAGAAAACTGGGGGGATGCGCCCCATTCTAGACCTCAGAAAGCTGAACAAATTCCTCCCAGGAGAAATTCAAATGATTTCCTACGCACTTTGTTACCCTTGCTGCATCAGGACGACTGGTTGCTCTCTGGATATGCAGGATGCTGCATTCAGCATATCCCCTACCACCACCCACCGCAAGTTCCTCAGGTTTGTAGCTTTGGGTCAGCATTATCAGTTCAGAGTCCTGCCTTTTGGCTATCCTCGGCGCCCGCAAGTTTTACAAAGTGTTGTGCAGTTCTCGTAGCGCATCTCAGGAAAGGCGGACTCGGAATTTTCCCTCACTCCGGACGATTGGCTTCTAGCAAGCCCGTCAGCCAAGTGATCTCGGAAGCCGCGGCAACGACTTCTCGCCTTCTCCACGCCCATGGAGCTCTGCTGAATCTGGAAAAATCCCAACTGCAGCCCTCCCAGAGGCTCCTTTTTCTGGGACGCCTAGTCACCTCTTCCGCGGCTTTCCTTCCAGAGGACAGAAGACTCGACATCCTTCGGATGGCCCGCTACATCGGGGAGAACCAATCGGTTACAGCTCTCTCGATGTAACGATGTTAGTCTCATGGCGCCCCTCGGTGTTCACTGTACCCCTGGTTCGTTGCACATGAGAACCACCCAATGGATGCTCTTCCACTCAGTGGTCTCCGACCTCTCACCCCCAGTCTATCCCATCAAGGTGACGCAACCCTTCAAGGTCTCTCACCTGGTGGTCTCAAGACAGCAATCTCCTCAAAGGGTTCCCTTGCTCTTCCGACCATCAGATCTCCATCACCACCGCATCGCTAATGGGATGGGAGCTCACTGTCTCTCCCTCCACACTCAAGGTGTATGGACTCGCTCGAATCTCATCTCCACATAAATGTCTTGGAGGTGAGAGCGTCCTCTATGCGATCCAAGCTCTGAAGGATGTCCTTTGTCACAAGAACATTCTCCTTCAAACGGACAGCAAAGCTGTGATGTATTACATCAACAAGCAAGGCGGTGCTCACTCTTATCCCCTTTGCAGGGAAGCAATGAGGGTATGGGAGTGGTGCTTGGAGCACAAGTCCACTTCCCTTGCAAGTCAATCTCTCGACCCAGGGTTCGTTGGTCCATCCCAACCTGAAATCACTTCACCTTCATGCTTGGCTCCTGAAGAGATAGAAGTGAATCGGTTCAACGTCTCCCGTAGAGTCTCGAGCATCCTTCTGGCTGCTCGGGAGCCAGCCACACGGAAAACATACGCATCCAAATGGAAGCGTTTTTCTCTCTGGTGTGCAAAGTCCTCTTGGAACCCCTTTTCCTGTCCTCCTGACAAGGTTCTGGAGTATCTTTTGGACCTATCTAACTCAGGTCTTCAGTACTCCACAGTTAAAGTTCACCTTAGTGCCATCTCAGCGTTCCATGAGCTGGTTTCATCCCTGACTCTGGCTCAGTTACCTATGGTGAAGAGATTTCTTAAGGATTCTTCATACCAGACCCCTGTTAAGCGTCCAGTTGCAGCCTGGGACATTAACCTGGTGCTGGACATGCTCACTGGAAGCCTTTCAACCCCTAGCTACCTGTGAGCTAAAATTTCTTACCTGGAAGACTGCTTCCTGGGGCCATTACCTCAGCCCAAGAGAGTCTCTGAGATACATGCCCTGGTTACAGACCCTCCAGATACTGTCTTCCATAAAGACAAAGTAGTTCTCCTGACTCATCCAAAATTTCTTCCCAGGTCAGTCAGAATTCCATCTAAACCAACCTCTGGTACTTCCCCGGCTACCGCTAATCTCCAAAATGAAGGAACGAGCTCTTCATTCCTTGGATGTTAAGAGAGCCTTGCGTGTTCTATTTGGACAGAACTCTAGGACGCCGTAAGACTCAACAACTCTTTGTTTCTTCAGTCACCTGCTGGGTCAACCTGTCGCTATCAGATGCATCTCTCATGGTTAGTAGCATGCCTTCGACATTGCTACTCCATGGCTCAGGTTAAATTAGAAGGTAGAGTGTACGCCACTCCAATTAGGGCGGCCGCGGCATCCCTGGTGGAAATTCGCCCAATGTTCCAATTGCAGATATCTGCAACGCCGCCATACCTGGAGCTCAGTGCATACCTTCGCTACACTATGCACTGGATGTTCATGCCAGGCTATTATTCCGCATTCGGCAGAACCCATCCTTAATGGCTTCTACCTTAGACATGTGAGCTCTGGCTCTCCTGCCGCCCTCTTGGGGATTATCAGCTTGGTACTTCATTGTGAGGATGAGTGGTGAGACTTAGGTCCAGGAAGATAGAAAAATTACGACTCCACCGTAATTCCTTGATCTTCTTGGACGAGTCTCCACCACTCATTCACACGCCCACCCTCCATCCCCGAGCTCACCGCTGTGTTGGTCTTCACCCTCAAATCTTTAGGCTGTGAGGACTTTACTGACCCTTCTACATCGGTCGCACGGACTATCTTATGTCCGTGTTTTTAATGTTACAGTTACTCTTACGTTAGTTGCGCTGCACCTCCTTGGTAAAAGGTACTGAGGCGGTTGGAGGGTCGGCGCCGAGAAGGTCGTTAGCCGGGCCGAGCTGAGTCGCGGGCGGCCAGGTCTCACGGGCGCCATCTCTCGCTACCGACTCTCCAGCAAAAAGTTTGCTCCCGATGGGTCCTAGTGTCTCCGGCCCTAATCCCACTAGTGTGAATGAGTGGTGGAGACTCGTCCAAGAAGATCAAGAATTACGGTAGGTACGTCATTTTCCTGTCCCCACCGACTTTTGGAGGACGGCGTCATTCTCGGGTCTCCCAGGCCAGGTCTCTAGACCCTTCCTCCAGGTTCCCTCCCATGCCTGAACGGTCTGATGAGGAGGAGGTCTCCTCATCTTCAAGCCTTGCTGAGGAGGAGGCCTCTTTCATGGTGTTGGAGGAACACCGTGGTCCCTCCCGGGGCTGCGGTGGGGACACTGCCTCAGCAGTCACCTCTTCAGAGGTGCAGGCTCCCCAGTGTCGGCCATGATTTGCTGGGTGGCATTGGTGAACCGTTGATGCTGCCCTCGGCCTTCTTGGATCCGGTGCGCCAAGGTGCCAGTGATCAGGTGGTGCAGTTTGGTTTTCGCACCACAAGCGGGCGCCATGGGTCTGGTCGACTCCGTGAGCAGTGCCATGTTGAGTTCCAGTGCCTGGCAGCACCGGGAATTGGCCGAGCCGTGGGTAGGTCAGGGTCGGGCTCTGGAGCCACAAGTGGTGCGCTGGGAGCGGACGCCATCTCAGGTGACACGTGATAAGAATGTGCTGCTTCTGGGAACTCTTGGGGTGGCCAGCAATGAGGTCCTTTTGGTCGACTCTTCCTCGGAAGCAGACAACTCAGAGGTGGATCTGGCCTGGCTGCCTGATTCTTCGGAATCAGTCTTCTGTGGAACATGGTGTCAGGTGGCCCAGTGCTCCCATTCCTGAGTCTCCAAAAGCAGTCTTCCTCTGAGGACTCCCAGGCTGGGGGTTGCCTGGGTTCCATGGGGAAAGGCGGCTTGGAGATTAGGGAGGGGACTGTCCCCTCAGAGGGGGCTGTGGCAGCTGCTGTTTCCGGTGTCAGTGAGCAAGGCAGTGTCAGCTGCTGCACCTTCTTGGGGTGGACAAAGGGTTCTGTCTTTGGGGGTTCCCCTTGGGAGGCCTCAGGATCGATGGAACCTATCGCTGGGATTGAGGAAGAGGGTGTCCTCTGAGTCTAAGGGGTTGAGGGGCCGGGGTGAGGGGCGTCGGGTTCCTACTGCCACCCCTCGGGGTGTGGGTGGAGCTATAGTGCCGAGCCCCACCTCTCCCTCTTAGGCTCGAGGGACCCCTCCAGTGGTGTTGCTGTGGGTTGCCCTTCTGGATCCATGCAGCCCCAGATGCATCACAGGGGAGATTCCCCATCCAGGCTCTTCCAGAGTTCACATCCCCAGGGTTCTGTTCTGCAACCTGGTTTAATATCGGGACCCCGCCAGCTCGGGCTCCATCCCCTGGATTTCAGAGCCTTAGCAGAGGACAGTTGCCTCCACATAGGTGCCCCTCTCCCATTCCTCTGCAGCCACCCCCTCTCTTCCAGGCCATGTCGGTCCTACGGGCCCATTATCCTGTGAGACGTTCAGAGGCACTGCGGAGGCCTTCCCGTCATATGTTAGATACATGCATGAGCGGGTTTTTCGCTTCTCCCCACCACTGCAGGAGTCTTCTGGGCAATCGAGTTCCTCATCCTCCTCGACTCCCTTCTCGGAGGAGGGAGAGGAACCCTCTGCTCACCTCTCATCCAACGCTGGTTTCACGGAATAGCAGCGCTTCCTTTCAAAGATGGTTGGGGATCTCCGTATCTCCTTTGTCAGACGAGACAATACCAAGCGGGAGGTGCATGAATTTCTTGGTGAAGTCAGTGCCCAGCATCTGGTGGTGCCATCCTGGCCTATCCCTTTCCAGGAGGCATCTGTCCGCACCTGGCAGTCTCCAGTCGCTCCTTTTCCAGCCCCAGCAAACTACAGGAGGAGGTATTGTGCCCCATCTTATTCCCTAGGTACACTCCCCAACCCTCCCTCGGGGTTGGAGTTCCTAGAGACTCCTTCCAGGTGCCGCCACCTGGCGCACGACCATCCACCGGACTCAGATTCCCTACAATTTGACTGGTGGGGGTGAAGAGTGTTCTTTTCTTCTCATGCGATGTTGTGCATTGCATCACATCAGATTCACCATGCTGCCTACAACAGGCACTTATGATCAATGCTAACCCAGCTTATAGCATCCATGCCTGATATGGAGCAATCCAGACAGGCCATTGCCCTCTCTGCTATAGGCCTGGAACTGGCAAGGCACCAAGCAAGGGCATCCTATGACACCAATGAGGTGGCTTCCAGGCTTATGGGGACAGCAATCTGCATTAGGTGGACGGCATGGCTTTGTCTTTCGAGAGTGTCACCCCTGGCCTGGTGGAGGGTGATTCATTCCGCCTTCCGAGGGACCCGCCTTTTTTCCACCAGGGCTAGGAGGCTTCTGCAGAGGCTTCCTCCATCTCCTTGTCTCCGGGGTACACCTCCTAGCTCTCCTCGGCCTTAGGCTTCCTGTCTTGTAAGGCCTTGGTGTCTTCCTTCTGTTTTTCACCAACAGGAGGCTGAGGGTCTTGTTCCCTCAGGATGTCTCCTAGTCCCCCTTCGGGGGGGGGGGGCTTGGCACTCACTCAGCAGTAATGAATGGAGAAGACTGACAAGGAAAGATATGGAAATTACGTACCTACCACAATTCTTGATCTTCTCTTGTATCTTCACCATTCATTACTGATACCCACCCACCCTCCTCTCACGGGCCTCCTTCTTTGATGTCCTCCTCCCTGCTCATTCCTCCTCCCCCTCCTTTTCTTGGCCTTAAAGCCTAAATTAATTTAAAAAAAAAAAAAAAAACTCTTTTTGAGCTTTCTGTTCTTCTCTCAGAACAGATCCATTTAATTGAGAAAGAAGGGGGAACGAGTAGAATTTCTCTCTTTCCTGAGGGAGCACTTTCTGATTGCCCCTGAGGGTGACCTCTTGGTTCCTTCTTAAGCCATGTTGTTCAATTCACAGTTAAAGAAACCGTTCCTTAAATGGTTCAGTTCCTTTTTCGAGGTCCCCTCTAGCATGTGTGAATCTCCTGTTTTCTCCAGCCTCTGCTAGTTAAACGCTATCCTGGCACTCCAATTGTCTTGAACTGGTGATCTTTTTGCCTTGCCTTCAGGGAGTCAGACTGAGTTCTCACTCTGTCCTTTTTCTGCAAAAGTGTGCCCTCTGTAGGTCTTCAAATACCCCACTCCCCACACACATCTGTGTTAGCACGTAACAGGGTGCTAGTGGGCTTCCTTCCCCTTTCTAGTCGGGCGCTGTCCTTTTGGAACAGATTTTCTGCCTTGGCAGTCTGTGAGCTCTCAGCTGAAGGTTAAGGGGTCAGGGATGGCAGGAGGCACAGAGAGTCTGCCTTTTGTGTACCAAGCTTTGCGAAAGGTGCAGTTGAACCTTCCTCACCAATTTTCCTAAATGGGATTCTTGCTCCCTCACCTTGGTTCCAAGCTTACGAGCCTTCGAGCCAATTCTCATAACCTGGCTGAACTTCTCCCTCCTCCCAACATCCCCCTCCCTCTCTCTCCTCTTCTTCTTTCTTCTCTCTCTCCCTTATCTGATCCTCCCTTGGAGCCACCCCAGGAGTGGGGCCCTGCGGTCCCATAGGGTAGGTTTTCCACTTTCCTGTCCTCTATCGGCTTATTCCTTTTTCAGTTTATATTTATTTATTTATTTATTGAAATGTTTCACCAGGAAGGGTACACTGAGCAACTTAATGCTCGTCTCACAGCACATCCTGGGGGGAAGGGGAATGGGATTTGCAACAACAAGCATAGGACAGTACAGAGTCAGGAGCATTTAATACATGATAATCAATGCATACAAAGTAATACAGTGCAATCGTACAGGGAATTGATGACAAAAAACAACAAGAGAGGGAAGCATGAGTAACAAGACACATATAGTAAGTGCTAGACAATTAAGAGCGATAGGTGGAGGGAGGGAGAGGAGGCGGTGGGAGGGAGGAGCAGTATGCAAGGAGGGGGTCAAGAGCAAGAACAGTTAGGGATCAGATAGTTGAGTAGTGCTGAAGTGAGGGAGTTCAGTGCTGAGGAGTGGCGTATTTGAGGGGGGAGAGCATTCCACAGTTTAGGAAGATGGTGAGAAAAAGCTTTTTGGCCAGAGGACGTAGGTCTGTTGGGGATCAAGAAGGTGCGGAGCTTGTCAGATCTCAGAAAGTAATGGTTGGGAGGGGGGTACTAAGTGAGGAGGAGAGGTAGGAGGGGAGCAAACCAAGCCAGAATTTCGAGATGAATTTGACACCGTGTAGCATACGATGATTTTGGAGTGTTGTATACTTTCCTTTACCTATCCCTCAGCTCTCTTGCATCGCTCTCCTTTTTTTCTTATCATTATTTCACCTCTCTGGCTTACAGAACTGGGAGGGAGGAGGAATCTGCGGCGCCTAACAGCAGCCTCTCGCACACCACATAGTCGTTGCTCTTGGGCAGATACCGTCAGTGCCAATTTCTCTCCAAAAAAAAACTCCCATGACGGGTGCACTCCTCCAGCTCACACCCAAGCAGTAATGAATGGTGAAGATACAAGAGAAGATCAAGAATTACGGTAGGTACGTAATTTCCATTTCTTCCTCCACATTTTTTCACTCAATGCCATATCATAGTTCGATGTTTTGTCAGCAAAGACACCTTTTCCCTCCTTTCTTTTTGGTCCTCCTGTACAGTGCCAGGTGCTGTTCTTGCTTCTTTTTGTTGTGTTCCATTGTAGTTCAGTCATGTCCAGTCCGGGGCCTAAGAAAACCGGGAAATCCAAGGTGGGGCTTCCCCCCATGCTTCAGTGCCCCTATGGGAAGCCTATGACCATTGCCGACCATCATAACTGCTGCCTGACCTGACTGGGCCCAAACTATGACATGGACTCGTGCAGTGTTTGTTTCTCCATGGACCTCTGCACAATTCAGATTTGCATGTTAAGGTTGGGATAGGACCTTCAACCTTCGGAGGATGGCATTGCACCCGTGATGTCAGGATCAGGCCCCTGGGCTCTTCCCCTGAACCCCTCCCGGTACTATATATACCGAGGGAGAGCAGGCCTCTACTGTTACTAGTCTCACTGAGATGGGAGGCTTGCACAAGGGGTCTGTGGGAAAGCTAGCCTCCTCTGTGGGGTCAATTGAGCACTCCTCACAGTTTGGTGCCCCTTCGGGGGCCCAGACATCCTCGGTTGCCATGTCGCAGCTATACGCTGGGACTGCGCCAGCAGATGCCTTGGCAACATGACCTAGTGCTGTCTTGGCTCCTGATGTCACCCCGGTGTCAGTGAGAAAGGCGGTGTCAGCTGTGTAGGTAGGTCCCCTCCTACTGCCATATTGCGGCATTGGGAGAGGAAGGGTCCAGGGGGTCATGAGGCTGGAGAGCTCCCTGATCTCATCCTCTGACTTGGAGGATGAGGATCAGGATGATCCAGACTGACAGCCCAACTCTTGAGAGTCACTGGACCTTTCTGGACCTAGTTCTAGGCCTTCATGGTCTGTGGAACCAAAGAGTCCCCTCCTCTGTGCCGACAATGGTGCTGTCTCCCCTAATTCTCTTGGTGCTGTTTGCAGTGCTGTGGAAGTTGCTGGTGCCGATCCCGGCATTGGAGGGGATGGCGGTGTCAGGTCTGGTGTCAGGTTGGGGCCTGGTGCTGCCCTCGGCACCGAATCAGGTTTTGATGCTGCTGCTGCCAGCACTGTTTCTGACTCTTGTGTCATTTGCAGTGCTGAGGCGCACTCTGGTACCATTGGCAGTGCCGGGTCCACCCCCTCCAGCCTTCAGGCTCTGCTTTGGCTGCTAGGCCATCTCCAAGGGGTAGGGTTCTGTCTGATGATGCGGGGGCATGGTGCCTCACCTCTGAGGTGACTGTGGGCTCCGTGAGGAGTCGCAGTTCTGACTCAAGCCTTCCTTCCCCTCTGTAACTGATGAACTCTGCAGTAGGTGGGGAAAGAGGCCACCATGTGGGATGTGAATGGCTCCGATCTCCTCACCTGGGGTTGCCTCCAAAGGCACCACCCATTCAGCCCAGTATAGTTGGATGTTCCACAGTGTCCAGTTTACACAGGCCCCTGCCATTGGAGGGGTCCCCTGCTCACTTCCGCAGCCCTGGCAGAGGGCCTAGTCTGGTCTGCCATGACCCTCCTCTGCCTCATCCTTCCCTTCTTCCAGGTTTCTCTGGCCCTAGGGGGCCCATGACCTGGGAAGAATTCAGGGCTATGGCTGGTGCTTCCCCTAGATACCTGAGGGTGATGGATGAGGTCATTTTCTGAACTGAACCCTCAGCACCACCTCCCCCTGAGTCCAGCCCTTCTGCAACCTTGTCTTCCTCCACTGAGGAAGAGGATATATCCGTCCACTACTCCTCCGATGCTGATCTCACCAGCTATCAGCATTTTATTTCAGGGATGTTAGAGGAGCTGCACATTTCCCATTTTGCAGCATGCAATCCTGCTAGTGTGACACTGTCCTTCCTTAGGAATTACAGCTCTTACATCATCGTCATACCTCTGAGGCCCCAGGAGTTTACAAAGGCATCACACAATGTCTGGCTCCATCCTTCTGCTCCATCTCCAGCCCCAAGGGACTGTCAGCGAAAGTACCACGCATCCCTGGGGTCTCCTGGTGCCATGCCCCACCCCTCTTTGGGAGTGGAGCTCCTAGCTACCCTCTCTGGGCATCATTGACCAAGGCTCAACTGCTCCCTTCCCAAGTCAGACTTGGCTGAGTTTGACCACTGGGGTAGAAGATTTTTCTGGTGGCGAACTTCAAACTGTGCATTGCTATGCACCAGGCACACCAGGCTACCTATGCTAGGTACCTGTGGGAGATGCTGGGGCAGCTCCTGGCATCCATGCCTGACAGTGAAGCAACCAGGCAAGCCATTTGCCTTTCTATGCAAGGTTTGGAGCTGGTGAGACACAAGTCAAGGGCATCTTATGACACCAGTGAGGTAGACTCCAAATTGGTGGGAACTGCAGTCTGCATTAGGTGGATGGCATGGCTTTGCCTTTCAAGGTGGTCACCCTTGGCCCAGCATAGGGTGATTGCCTCACGCTTCCTAGGGACCTGTTTCTTTTCCCCCCAGGGTCAGGCGTGAGCTAGCAGGGCAACTTCCTTCTCCCAGGTCTTGGGAGCCTCCGCCTGCCCCTGACCAGTCTCTAAGGGACAGAGAAAGGCAGTGGCAGGAGAATTTTTCTAGTCCTCTTTATCTCTTTTTTCCTCAGGCTCCTAACTCTTGATCTTCAAGGACAGTTCCTTTTCTAGGAACTTGTCTTAGCTGTCTGGTTTTAGTTTCTTAAACCTTGGATCTGACTTGATGGATAAGTGAAGATCTACCTCCTTTTTCTTTAAAAAAAACATGGGCCTACAGAGCTACTTGCTCCTCCCAGGGCTCTGGGTCTGCTTTACTTTCTTAGAGAGTACTCCTTTCCTTGCATTTCTTCCTTGCATAGTCCTCATGGGACTATCTTTTTTGCTGCATGACTCTCCAAGAGCATCAGTCATACTTGCTAAGCTAGGGGGCATGCCAGCTCTCCTGTCTTGTTTACACCGAGAGTTAGGAGTCTCTCTCTCTCTCTCTCTCTCTCTCCCCCCCTCTCTTTCTTCCCCTCTCCTTCTACTTCCTTTTCTCTGGCTGCCCTGTTCATCCATACCCAACATATGTCCCTCCATCCAGAACAATCTCTCTCTCTCTCTCTCTCTGGTCAGTTTATTTTCATTTGTTGAATTTATATCCTTTTCCTTATCCCTTGGGCTCCCTTGTCCCACCCTTTCTTGTCTTCTCACCCCTTTTTTCCTCTAAGCGGACAGAACTGAGAGGGAAGGGGGGGCCAGCGTCAATGAGTGCCATGTCATACGTCTGCCTCATGGGCGGCAGCGGCCCAACATCAGCTCCCCTCCTTCTAAAGCTATATGCTCCCATGGAGTTCTGTGCCTCCAACTGGTACCCACCAGTGATGAATGATGAAGATACCCTGGAAGAGCAAGAATTGAAGTGAGTATGTATTTTTCATGTGCCACTGATGGTTCCGGTGCCAGGCCCTTCAGGGCTGCTGGTGCGGTCTTTGGCAGCTGCAGACTTGGACATGCTGACTTTGACTCAGGCATCAAAGCTGGACTCAGTGTATGGGGTCATTGTTAGTGTCACCACCGATGCAGACTCCACCTGTGGTGTTGTTGCCAACCCCTGCAAGGACAGTGACAGTCACTTTGCCACTGCAAAGTCTGGGGCTGGCAGGACCCTCAGTGTCAGTGATGTTTCAGTGTACAGGGTCAGGCCTTTTGGGGCCTACCTTGGTGCCAACAACAGTGCTGTTGTCAGTGCCATATAAGCCTTTGGTGCTGGGGCAGTCCTTGATGCCACTGACAGTGCCATTATGTAGACAAGTTATGGGGATGGGTCCAGTTTCACCAGTGTTGCTGAAGCCACAATCAGCATGGTCACCCATTAGGGTCCACTTTTGCCCTTCTTGGTTAGAAGATGATGAGTAAAATCCAGACTTCATTCTAACAGATGGGGATGATGATTATGATGTCTGACATAAAGAACCCTGACCCTCCGTTCCAGTTTTAGTGCCACATGAGGATCTCTCCTATCTAGGTCTGGTCATAAACATGCACAGCACCATACATTTTGAGACAGCAGCTTTATTCCTGGCTAGGTATCCCCCATTGGAGTTTCGAATCCCACTTTCTATCATGCCTCCCATCCATCCTACTTAAGAGACCCTCTCAGAGGCTGCTTAGAGAAGGCCTGCTACTGTGGCCGCTGTCCCTGAACAGGTGACAGAAAAAACATGGGCCCTAAATCTAAACCCACATACTTCATCCAGCCAGTAGCTGATGCCATTTTCGTTTTGGCTGAGAATGATAAAGCAGTAGTGCCTAAGGAGATCATAGCACATCCCTCTAACAAAGAATTGTGCAAAGTAGACACCTTGGGCAAACCAGGCTATGTCTCAGCTACTCTGGGCAGAGGGTATCTAGCTATTAAGGTTACTTCTCTATGTAAGGGTATGCCCTGTGGTCCAAGCTAAAAACTCTGGTTGAGAGCCTGCCAAACACAGAGGCCAAGCAAGTGATATTGTTAACTGTCAAGGGATTGAGTCTAACAGTCATCAGTGTAAAGCCTCCATAAATTCCTTCAATGCAGTAGTATGCTCTGTGGCTGCAGGTTTCTGCATCAGAAGGCATTCGTGGTTGCAAACTGCTGGCTTCACACCAGACATTCAGCAACAGGCTATAAATGTGCCCTTTGATAGCACCTAGTTGTTTGTACAACAGGTGAGCAGTCTCATAAAGAGTCTGTGAGACTAGAATGACTCTCAAGTCTGCCAGGCCAAGTCCATATACCCCACCGAGGGGTAGTAGACTGGGCTTATATATGCCGTCCTTTTGTTCCAGCGGCAGAGGGGACTCTCAAAACAGATCCCAGCCATCTAGTGATCTGATCTAGTGTCAGTGGCTCAGTAGGTAGCACACTCGCCTCTGAGGCCAGGAGATCAGAGGGCTGTGGGTTCAGTTCCCACATCTGGCACTTGGGTTAATATCCCAGTACTGACACTGTAGTGCAGCATGAGAGGGGTGCTGCACTTCTGAGGTGCCGTCTTTTGGATGAGACGTTAAACCAAGGTCCCATCTGCCTGGATTGGTGGTAGTTCAGGTGGATGTTAAAGATCCCATGGCACTTATCGAAAGAGTAGGGAACTTCCCCATGTCCTGGCCAAATTTCCCTCATTCACTAAAAATACCACCAACAGCTTAATCTGGTTCAAGGTCGGTTGGCATTCATCTGTATCCCCTCCCCCGCGTCGTGCCTGAAAATAGGCAGGATTTGTCTAGTGCACTTACCCGGTCAACAAAAGCTAAATAAATAAATCTGAGACCCAAAAAAAAGTTTTTAATTGAAATCTAAGACAAAACAGTTTATTCATTTTAATTTGGAACCTATTTAGTGTAAAGCCAACACTAAAAATGAGAAGAATAGCATTTTTTTATGTGTTTTGTATTGTGTAAAACTCTTTTTTGTCTAGATATACTTTTTATAAAATGAAATGTTAAAACTCATTGTTCGAATCTCAGTAGCTGCCACTGTCTTGAATATTTGAAACTTTGTATTAAGAAAAGAAACACTAGATGGCAGCATTTTCATGTAGCAAATAGTATTTAAAGAGTAGTGTGCCACAGCAAAACTGACCCCCTCTGGAAGACCAAGTGTTGAAGTGCTGGGGTTTTAGTGTGGTGGTGTTCCACACTAATAAAAAATTTAAAATCTGCAATAAAAGTGGAGAAGTTTGCACATATATGTCTGGACTCCATTACATTTTTTTATGCAGAGGGAATGGTGAGTGCTTTGCCTGCTTGGTTTCACACCAAAAGAATGCAGCTGAAGGCACAGGCACTGAAAGTACTCAGTGCCACCATCTGAAGTTCAGGTCCTATGTCCTCTTCAGCTGCCCGAGGTGGACCACTGATCCCCATTGGAAAGGCACCTCAGTTCTGTCATCAGTGGGAATGAATCCATTATGATGTACAACTGGGCTTTAAGGATCATCTGGGAGGAGTACTCACTGGAATTGTTTGAGGCCCCGCTGGACAATTTGCCCAAGGGTCAATTCCCCTTCTCAGCTCACACTGTCAGAGCTGTTAGCACAGGAGATTGCCAGCCTGCTGAGAAACAAGGCAATAGAAGTAGTGCCAGTCAGAATGGAACAAAGGGTTCTACTCCTACTACTTTTTAGTATTATTTATTTATTTATTTATTTTGAACATCGGTGACTGGAAGAGGCACACTGAGCCAAGGCTCATTTCTAGGTGCAACCCAAGGGAGGAAAACTAAGAATAAAAAATACATACCATAGACAAATTCAGTGTTACAATAAAGTGCAACTCGGAGCACATGAAAACTGCAGAAAGTGCACAATGAACAAACAGGACATACACACCAAGTTGAACATTTCAGCAAGTGTATGGGGTGCTGTTAAGGGGTAGGAAAACAGGATCAAAGGGGGGAGGGAAAGGCTCTCAGCTAATATCTGAGGGAGCCAGGGGAGGTAGTGAAGCAGAGGGAAGAGGGGATCTGGTTCCAAAGTGAGAGAAGATGGTAGGTGAAGACTGATGGGCCAGCTGAGGTAAGGGGATGCAGTAAAGCAAAGGTGTGATGGTCCCTGGATCGGAGGGAGTAGAAGGCAAAGGGAACAATGGAGAGGAGTGATGAGAGGTAGATGGGAAGGGATCCAAACCAGTATTTAGATATAAAGGAAGTCCAGTGCATCAGGTGACAGGAGAATAGAGGGACAATGGATAGTGATGAGTAAAGTGTGCAGTGATGAGTTTGAGAGGCGAAATTGCTTGCAAAGCAACAGGAGTTACCGAGGGTATCCAGTCTGACCAGGGAGGTGGAGGGGCAGAGCTGTGGACCACATCAGCATAGTCAAAGACTGGGAGCACTATTTTGGTGACAAGCTCTCAGCAAACCTGCAGAAAAAGACAATCGTTATTACAATACTAGGCAGCAAGTTTAGATCGGAGCTTGGCGTAGATGTGGGCAGTAAAGTCAAGCTTGCTGTCAAGCCACACACTGAGTTACTTGAAGGAAGGAACCACTAATCTTGCCTTTCTGAGTAAGGTCATTGAGAAAATAGTGTCTCTGCAGCTTGAAGCTCACCTCTGTGCCTTTGACATCTATGAGCCACTCCAGTAAGGATTTAGGTCAAGACACAGTACTGAAACTGCACTGAGGGTGCATAATGATCTTCTCAGGGCTAGGGATAGAGGGAAATGGTCAGTTCTCATTCTCCTCGATCTCTCCTCAGCCTTTGACAGTGTGGACCATGGTGTGTTTTTGGATCACCTAACGGAGCTCTGTGGACTCACTGGCACTTTCAGCTGGTTTGAGTCCTTTCTCACAGGTACTGTAGGATGCAGAGAGTGGTGATGGGGAGTTTCTCCTCCAGTCCAAAACCCCTACCATGTGGAGTTCCCCAGGACTCAGTCCTCTCACCCATGTTGTTTGCACTGTACATGCAGCCCCTTGGGAGAGAGCATTAGACGTTACAGCGTGGGGTTTCACTGCTATGCAAATGACACCCAGCTATATGTGTTGTTTGCACCCAGGACACATGACGCTGTGGAAGTACTGAATGCATGTTTGGCTGAGATTCAGGACTGTATATCTTTTAACTGGCTGAGGCTCAACCCGGACCAAATTGAGGTGCTGGTGATACAGCCTGGCTTGATGTTGGGCCCCATCCCTCTCAGTCTTTACTAAGGTGAAAAATCTGGGCATTATCCTTGATGACAGACTGACATTTCAGGCTCAGGTGTCCTCTGTTGTCCACAGTTATTTTTACCAATTGAGGAATATCACCTGGATCAAAGCCTTACTCTCAAAAGATGACCTGCCCTCACTGGTGAATGAATCTGTGACGTCCAGACTTGACTATTGCAACACTCTTCACCTCAGTGTTAGAGGGGTCCTGCGTTGCCTGCAGCTAGTGCAGAATGCTGTGCTAGGTTGCTAATAAGCCTTCTGAGGTCCTGTCATGTGACCCCAGTTCTGTGTGATCTGCACTGACTGCTGGTGAAATGGAGAATTACCTTCAAGGTGGGTCTTCTTACCTATAAAGACCTATATGGTTTAGGTCCTGGCTACCCGAGTAACCTCCTGACTCCTCACTATTCCCAGCGCTCTCTCCACTCCTCCTCTGAGGGCCTCCTGGTGATTTCCAGAGCCTGGTTTAAAACATCAGGTGACCGTTCATTTAAGGTAGCTGGGCTGGCCCTTTGGAATTCACTTCCAAGGTCGTTCAGAGAGGCCCCCTCGCCGGAGGCTTTTAAGCAGGCCCTGAAGGCATATCTATTATGAAAAGCCTTTTGGATTTAGCATTTTCCCATAGTTTTAGTTTCCCAGTTGCCGTTGTATACTGTTTTAATTAACTGCTATTTATGTTTTCATTTTATCATGTGAATTATTGAGTTGTCACTGTTTACGTCCTGTACAGCGCCCTGAGACTCAGGGATAAGGTGCTTCATAAATAAACTTTTACTTCCGTATTTCAAGTGGGGAACCATCCAAGGTTGAGCAGATGGGCACAGATGAGAGTTTAGCCAGTTTGTGGCTGGTGCCAAAGGTCATGGACACAGCCTTTTTAGTGTTGACCCAGAGCCGCTTTGAACAGAACCATCATAGAACATTGTTGATGTCTTGTTGTAGCAGACCTTCCACAGCTGTGGTGGAGGAATCAGAAGTGTAGATGACTGCGTCATCTGCACACAGGTAAATATATGAGTTGGGATAGGCTGAAGGGAGATCATTGAGGTAGATGGAGAAGAGTAGAGGCTCAGGATGGAGCCTTTTGGGACCCCTGCCTGGATGGAAAGAGAAGGTGACAGGACGCTGCCACTAACTGTAGACGGCCCATGAGGTAAGAACGGAACCAGTCAACAGCAGGAGCGGAGAGGCCAGCAGAACCCAGTTTATTCAGGAGAAGAGGATGAGACACCAAATCAAAGGTATTAGCCAGACTGATGAAGATGGCTGCTGTGATGTGACCCTGATCCATCCCAGAGAGGATATCAGTTACACACAGCACAGGGAGGAAATGGTAGCATGATTTTTCCTGAAGCCAGACTGGAACAGAGAGAACAGATTAGAGAAGGAGAGGAAATCAATCTATTCTAGACAAGACGGGAGGAAGAAGATAGGCTTATAGTTACAGGAGGAGGAAGGGTCCCCCCTTTGTTGAGTGGTATAACTTTGGCCAGCTTCCTGGACTGTGGGATTACACTGAGGGAAAAGGAGAAGTTGAATAGGTGAGTCAAAGGAGATGAACTGGCAGGAACAGACATATGGAGGAGTTTGGAATCAAGTCCATCAGGGCTTGCTTGTCCAAGTCATAACACATCCATCAACCTGTCAGACATGTTAAACATGACTGCGGGTTTCTTTCTTTCTTAAGGAAATTCATGCTGGCAATTTGCAACCAGTTTGAAATCTCTTTTCTATTCAGGGAAACAAACCCATTCAGAGTCTTTGGACTAGTTGTCCAGTATTACAAACCAATTACCCTAAGTCCGAATCATATAATTAAATACTAATGATTATAAAATAATAGTAATAATAGTGTCATGAACCCACTCCTGGGGTCCAGGTCCACTGAGCTCATAGTGCCCACCCCTACGTGCAAGCCATGACAGAGGGGAACAGGAATACCCTCCCTGTGTCCTTCTAGAGTGCTCACTGAATTCACAACTGAACACTCAACACGAGGACCCTTGGCTTCCTCTCTAATCTGGGTAAGGGTAAAATACAGTCTTGAGTCTGTAGCCAGGTGAGAACCCTCCTTGGTTACTGCACCGAGGTAGGCACCCAGGTGTTACAAGCTCTTTGGAGCTGTCCTTGTAACTCTGATTGTGTCTTCTTCCCCAGGTGGTTCAGGAACTTTGAACTCCAAAGACCCCTCCCAAGACCCTGTGTATTTCCCCTACTTAGGCACCCAGGTTCCCTTCCAGGATCCTAGTCTTTGGTAGTAATGGTGACACCTTAGCATTAAACAGGCTGTCACAGATTGAATAAATCTTCCCACCTTCACACACACACACACACACACACAATTAAATTACTTCCAGGCTGTTATTTTTTAATTTTTTTAATATTTATTTTCTATTTCCAATAACAAATGACCATCAAATAAAAACAACTAAAATACAATTCAGTCACAAACTAACATGACAAGCAGAAAAGCCCCAGTACCCCTCCCATCCACCCTGCTTCTAAGGGAGCAATATAACAACAGAGAGTTCACGAACGTGAATGAGTAAAAGAGAGAAAATTCAGGTTAAAAATGACATTACAGATAAAAGAAAGTTAAAATGAAAGTCTACCTATCAATTTGTACAGTATATAAAGAGAAAAATATAAAATCACAAATATATCGATCTTGAACAAATAGAAAGGAAAAATGTGTACACAGCATGAGATCAAAACCATCCCTTGGGGAAAATATTGTATCATTAGTCACTAATTAAGTCCAAGAGCTTCGACCAGCATTTCTGAAAACAGGGTTGTTTATTATGAAAGTAAGAAATTCTACAGATCAAAGTTAAATTTTGTCTGATTAGCGTAGTCCATTCTTTAAAGGATGGTTTAGATCTCTACGTCCAATTTGTATTATCAACTGTGTGGTTGTAACTCCGATTAGAGTTAAAATAGATTTATCAATAACTAGCATATCTATAGGTAAATTGCGTAAGACATAAGTATCAATACTAAAATCATAAGTACATAGTAATTCGTCCAAAATTTTATATTTAATTTCCTGCCATTGCTCATAACTAAATGGACGAAACCAAAGCATATGATCTAAAGAGCCAAGAGACTTTCTGCATTTATAACATAGGTTGGATTGTATAAGGCCCAATCTTACTTCGAGAGGAAGCTCTTGCAGCAGGTAACACATATAGGACTGACGGTCGCTGGCAGGACCCCACGACAAACTTTTTCCAGCAGTACCCAGTGGGGACCGCCCCTCCCCGATGTCAGCCCTGCCCGGCTGCCCCTGATGTCCCACATGGTATATAAGAGGCAGCAATCCCCAGCGTGTTCCAGTTTTTTCCTGCCATCGATGTGTGTACATAGGATCTCTCTTGCCAGTTCGACCACTAGTCCTGTGTTTTCAGCTCCAGATTACATTTCAACCGTTATTTCCTTCATCAGCTTTCTGCATGTCAGCTACCCCATCCAGGCACACAAACAAGTGCGCCTGAGGTAAACAAATTCCCTCCAAGAACGGCCACGCAACCTGTGTGTTTTGTCTGGGCCTGGACCACGATACTCTGTCTTGCGTCCACTGCCACATATTCAACAGTTGGACCCACAATTGCCAACATAAGTCTCTCCAGGCCTTTCTGGCACAGCAGCAATTGGCAGCAATGCAGAGGGAGTCCTCCTCTGAAGCGGATTCACCCCGTCACTCTCACAAATCCTCAGGGAAACACCACTCTTCGAAGCCGAAAGAAAAGCTCAGAGAGCGGGACAGAGACAGGGAGAGGTCCCAGTCCAGATCATGATCTTCCAGATCCCTCACGGCCTCCAGGTCCGAGTCATCAGGCCATGACTCCTGATTAATGGTAATGAAGTCCCTGGTTACTTTGGGAGGTTTTGGTGCAAAGAAGTCTTCTGGGCCTTCAGCAACATTACAGTCCTTGAAGATCAGGTCTCCTTCTACTCCATCTTGCCATTCATTGGACCCAGGTAAGACGCATCCTGCCCCCGGTCGGCCTCTGTATGCAGTGCTGACTCCCAGAAGGCAAAATCTTCTGGCCCGTCGGCAGGGAGGTCTTCCTCCCTCCCACCAAAACATGCCTTGAAATCAGCAGAGAAGCACCAGACACCATCGCTGGACAAGTGCCTGGCTCCGTCGTCGGATAAGCGCCACTCAGAGAAACACTCTAAGCTTGCGTTGGACCCCCTCTGATTCAAGTCTGCTGACGGTGCCCTCAAGACCACCTTGCCTCCTCCGCCAGCTAAGTTTCCATCACCCCCAGCATCCTCCCCTCAATCTGACACTAGGGTGGACGATGTACCGATGCCAGTTGACCAGACACAGGCCCATGGGGTCCCTTCTGGACCTGACGATGGCCCTGACACTTATGATGCTCCAACATCACCCCCCAGTCTGGCCACCAATGCCAGACCAGATCGATGTTGGTACTGGCACCGGAGCTCCTGAACCGTCACTAGGTCCGGCCCCTGGTTCCCCCAAGCTTAACCTGAGCCAGGTCAAAGATATATTTTCACACTGGTGGGAAACAATCAAGCCAGATATCCTTCCAGTGAACCCCACCCCGGTCACACCGGCAGAATCTGAGCCAGCCCTGGTCCTGGGGAGAGGGTCACACCTCAGCCCACAGAAGATGTGCCCCCCCCACTCAGACGAAGACGAGGTGACCATCCATCTCCAGAGAGACCACACAAAAGTGTGGAAAAAAGAAGGAGGTGCAGATCCCACTCCAGGAGCTTCAGTTCTTCCAGCTCCTCGGGCAGACAACACCACAAGCGTAGGAGGCATAGATCTCCTTCACTCTCCTCCATGGACTCTTATCACCTGTTGGACTCCTCTTCCACTTCTTTTGAGGATTCTTCTTTGGGAGAGCCAGAGGATCTAGCCAAGTCATCTCCAGATGACCCGTCATTTATGGAGGTAATGTGGCATATACAGGCCAACATGGGATGGGGTACAGAAGACCTTGAACCTGAGTGTATGAGGCTCACCAAGTATCTCAGACAAAAGGACCCCATGCCTGTTGTCGTTCTCCCTATGGTGGACATGTTTGAGGATGTCGCACAGGCCACTTGGCAATGCCCTCACTCCTCCACGGCTGTTCCAAAAAAGGTGGACTGATTGTACCAGACTCCCAAGGAACATCGCTTTTTGGCTGAGCAACCTGCTGCTGATTCGGTGGTTATCTCAGCAGCTCATGACCGTTCACAGAGGCCCAAACATTTGAGCACCCAGCCTCCGGACAGGGAGTCCAAACAGCTGGATTCCATGGGCAGGAAGGTGTACTCATCTGCCACCTGCAGCATCAGGAGTTTCAATTTCCTGACACACATGGTCCAGTTCCAGAACGCCCTTTGGGAACAAGGACTGGACATCTTGCAGGGTGTGCCTAACTGCTCCCAGAAGGCAGAACTTGCGAAGCTTTTTCAAACTGTGTCATATGTGGGCACGCATGTGCTACGGTCTGCCTACAACTCTGCGGATACCTCAGCAAGAGCGGCGGCTATGGGCATCTGTTTACGGCACCATTCCTGTCTCTGGGTTTCGGGGTTCATGCAGGATGTTCAGTCCAACATCCTAGATGTGCCCTTCAAGGGCTCTGTCCTCTTCGTGGAAGAGACGGAGTGGATTATCAATAGACTACAGGACTCCAGTAAGACCGTCCATACTGTGCAGCCTATGAACCACCCGAAACAGAGACAGTTTCAGAGGTCTCGCTTTCATGGCAGAGGGGGACAACAGCCTCAGCAACCCCATTTTCAGCAACCCCATGCTCAGTGAGGTGGCTTCAGTCGACGTGGTGGCCCCAGGGGATCCTCGGCCTCCACTTTTCGCCAGACTAAACCTGCCCACGCCACTTTCCCTCCACCTCCAACAGCATGACTTTCAGAGCAACCCACCTCTCCATGACACCTCATTGGGAGAGGAGGTGGGAGGTCATTTCTCTCTTTATCCAGAGGCCTGGAGACAAGTGACCTCCAATCAGTGGGTTTATGAGCTCATAGAACACGGGCACTCAATAAGGTTCATGTGCTCCCACCCCCATCCTGTCACTCCGTGGGACATGCAGGCCTCATCCATCAGGAGATTCAGGCACTGCTGTCCAAAAATGCCATAGTGTCAGTTCCTCCACGTGAGAGGGGCACCGGGTTCTATTCTTGCTTCTTACTGGTCCCAACGAAGTCGGGAGACTTGAGGCCAATCCTCGACCTCAGCGACCTGAACCTATCGGTCACGTACAGCTGTTTCAGGATGGTCACCCTTCACAATCAGATTCCCATGGTGCATCAGGGAGACTGGCTAGCATCCCTGGATATGCAGGATGCATACCTCCACACCCTGCTCACCGAAGGCCACCGGAAATATCTCCGGTTCACATTCCAGGGTGAGCATTTCAGTTCAGGGCTCTGCCCTTCAGCCTGTCTTCTATCCTATGGGTGTTTATGAAGTGCCTGGTGGTGGTGGCCACAGCGCTTTGCAGGATGGGACACTACATGTTTCCATACCTGGATGACTGGCTACTTCTAACACACTCCAGCGCTCGCCTTCAGGTGGCTATCTGGGATACCTGCAACCTGTTCCAGAGTCTGATGATTACCATCAACCCAGCCCAGTTGTCCCTCAGCCTCGCACAACTTCTGCCGTTCATTGGAGTGCTTCTAGACACTGTACAGGGATGGGACTTCCTGCCTCAGGACAGGGCAGAGCGCATTCGGGCTCTAGCCAGACAGATTTATTCTGTCTCCTCCATGCCAGCCAGGTTGCTTCTCTGGCTGTTGGGTCACATGGCAGCTGCCATCATTACCATTCCCTTTGCAAGACTCCGGATGAGGACCATTCAGTAGACTCTTTGAGTACAATGGGATCAGAGGCGGGATGACCTGGACGTGCCTGTCTCCATAACAGGGCCACTTCACAAGGAACTCCTCTGGTAGATGACATCTCCTGCCTTGCAGGAGGGGAATCCCTTTCAGAAGGAAGCTCCCAGACAGGTCCTGACCATGGATGCTTCAAACTCAGGGTGGAGGGCACACCTGGGAGTACACAAGACTCAGGGGTCTTGGTCTCCAACTGAGGAATCTCTCCATATGAACATCCTGGAGATGAGCGCTATTCTCTATGCTCTCCAAGCCCTAGACATTGTGATCACACCCGGTCACCTTCTGGTCCAGATGGACAACACGTCAGTGGTCTTCTACCTCAACAAACAGGGAGGCACACACTCTTACCCCTTGTGCAGGGAGGCTATGAGAGTGTGGGATTGGGTTATAGCCCGCCAGATGACCATCGCAGCAGTCCACGTTCCAGGTGTCCAAAACACACTCACAGACACCCTTAGCAGGACAAGGTCTTGAGTACATGAATGGTCACTCCTGCAATCAGTGGTCAACAATCTTCTCACCAGATGGGGGACACCAGAGTTGCATCTCCTCACATCCTCCTTCAACGAAAAACTGCTCAGGTTTTGCTCACTAGATCCCGAGCCTGGTGCTTTCTGGCAAGACGCATTGTCCCTCTCCTGGAAGGGGAGATTCCTATGTGCTTTTCCTCCTTTTCTGCTCATTCAGAGAGTCCTCCTCAAGGTGCAATTGGAGGGGACCTCCATGATACTCATAGCACTGCTGTGGCCTCACCAGATTTGGTTCCCTTTGCTGCAGCAACTGGCAGTGACTCAACCAGTTTCACTTCCGCTTATGACTCACTTGCTCTCTCAGGACAACGTGACTCTTCTCCATCTGAACTTACAGTCCCGTCACCTTCATGCTTGGCTCCCCAAGACTTAGCCAGGCTTCAATTTGGGGTGTCAGACAAGATAGCCTAAGTCCTGGTAGAGGCAAGAAAGCCCTCCACGAGAGCCACTTATGCCATGAAGTGGAAATGGTTCTGCCTCTGGTCCACAGCGCATCACATAGATCCTTTGGCCTGTCCAGTTAACACCTTGCTGTTATCCCTCTCGGAGTCAGGGTTGAGTTACTCCTCCATAAAAGTACACCTGTCCACTCTTCTGCCTATCACACCCCTGTCCAGGGCAGAACAGTGGCCCGGGCCTTTCTTAGAGGCATTCTTCACATAAAGCCCCCTATTCAGGATCCTGTTCCCCCTTAGGACCTTCTGTTTCTCCTGGAGAAGCTTACCCTCCCGCCATTTGAACCTGCCATGGATTGTGAGCTATGTTTTCTTTCCTGGGTAACGTTACTTTTAGTTGCCGTTACTTCTGCTTTAAGGATTTCCTAGCTACGGGCCCTGATGTGTAAGGAGCCTTATTTGATTTTTCACAAAGACAGGGTAGTTTTGTGCACCAGTCCTGAGTTTATCCCCAAAGTAGTGTCTGAAATGACATTGAACCAGGGTATTCAACTCCCAGTCTACTACCCTGACCACTCCAATCATGGTGAGGTGCTTCTCCATACATTGGACATTCATCACACGTTGTGATTTTATTTGTCTAGGACCAAGGGGACCAGAACATCTGATCAGTTGTTTGTTTCCTTTGTCCCACGTTCCTTGGGCAGTCCAGTTTCCAAACAGACTCTAAGTGGCTGGTGCACTGCATCACATACTGCTACCAAAAGCACAACAGACTCCTATTGAGCCCAGTCAGGGGTCATTCTACCAGAGTGGTGGCAGCCTCCTTTGCAGCCCTTAAGAGGGTGTCAACCGCGGACATCTATGTGGCAGCCACATGGCACTCGGTCCACACTTTCATCAAGCACTACAGTCTAGACATCCCCTCTAGATGCAGAACTGGCTGTGGCCTAGCAGTTCTGCAGGGTCTGATCTCCTGAGGATGTACTGATTTTCCTTCCTCTGTTCCTCTCCTGCCCCCCTAGGCAGTTGTCTTCAGTTTATACTGCTTGGGACTCAGTCATATATGTGTTACCTGTTGCAAGAGCTTCCTCTCGAAGTAAGATAGTACAATTGTGTAAGAACTTACCGTAACAGTAGATCTTTGAGAGAAGCTCTTGCAGCAGGTATACTTCCCTTCCTCCTTCCCCTCGGGGGATCTCACTCTGCATGTGCCTAGCATTTACTGACTAGCTGCTGGATTAGAAATTTCCTTTCGCTGTTTACCCATTTGGATCTTGGGTGTTTCGTCTGCTGGTGCTTCCGGCGGTACAAGAACTGAAGCATGCTGGGGACCGCTGCCTCTTATATACCATGTGGGATGTCAGGGGCCGGGCCGATGTTGGGGAAGGGTGGTCCCCACTGAGTACTGCTGGAAAAAGTTTGCCATGGGGTTCTGCCACCGGCCGGTGTCAGTCCTAGATGTGTTACCTGCTGCAAGAGCTTCTCTGGAAGATCTACTATTACGGTAAGTTCTTACATAATTGTACTTTTTGTGTAGTCTTAAAGGAGTTAAATAAGCATTCTGAAGAGTTTTATATCGGATAAGTCTTAGGTTATCCAAAGGGATTAGTTTACAAATATGAATCCACATATTAGACCAACTTAAAGTTTGACAGGGAGTATTTCTATCCCAAAATGGATTGCTATAAGGAATATCCAAAAATGTAAACTTCAGAAGGTATTTATGAAGGTTAGAAATAGAGTGAGTTTTGCTGATGGCAGAAGTCAAGTTAGAGGTAATATTGGATTCATTAATGAGGCATGAAGATTGGTTATAATGGAATTGTAACAATAATTTAAAAATATTGAAGTTTAAAATATTTTTAGGCCAATTAAATTCCTTGGAATAATATGAAAAAGACCGAAATTCCCCTTTGTCCATTAAAGAATTTATCTGAGTGTTAGTAGAGTTAGGCAAAAACTTAGGTGTCAAAATTTTACCATGGAAGCAAAAATTTCGGTTGTATGGAATTGGTTGGTGTAAACTTTGAATCATGTTTAGTTTGTAAAGATGTCAAAACTGATTATGTATTCTAAAGGAAGTGACTATAAATGAAAATTGCGTACCTACCGTAATTATGATCTTTCTGTGTATCTTCACCATTCATCACATATAGGTACTGGCCGGAGATCAGGACCCTGCGGGAGCTTTTTTTTTTTTAAAAAAGGGGTTGGCGGACCCGACCTAGCATCAGTGCGCCCTCGAGGCCGGCATGCTGCGTGGCGCTCGAGGATTGGCCGGATGGGCTGTGGCGACTCCGCCTGCCTACCAGTTCTGAGTCGCCGGAGGTAAGAGGAGGGATGGAGGGTGGGACAAGAGGTCCAGGGACAGAAAAGGAAGGAAAACTGAACTAAGAGGAGAAATAACGACTGAGAGGACAGTGAAGAGAGAGAGACTAAGGGGATTGGGTAGGGCCCCAATCTCTGGAGCCAGGAGGAAGGGAAGGAAGAAATTTAGGAGAAAGTGAGAGGTAACAAGGTATCCGAGACCCTTGTCCGTCACCAGATTATATAGGAACTGCAAGGAGTAGCAAAGCTCTCTGCCAGAATTCAAGGCACAGAATAACTGGCAACAACCCCAGAAGCAGAGTCGGCTATTCTGGAGAAGGACAGAGTACAGGGACTTAATACTCTCTCAGAAAAGATGTTTGGTGAAAAAAAGAGAACAATTTTTCTTTTTTTTTTAACAGTGTGATGAAAATCAGAAAGAGAACAGGAGGAGGGCAACCACCAACTCCCACCTCAACGGAGTGGAGACATGCAGAAGAGAAGGTTGCCGCTCGAGCTGTACTCATGGAGGAATACGTGTGTCCCTACTCTGCCTGCTCCTAAAGAGAGAGGGGACCCAGAGACTGAGGCCCCAGGGGGATGGTGGGTGGGATTGTGATGAATGGTGAAGCTACACAAAAGATCATAATTACGGTATGCGTAATTTCATATCTTATCTGTGTCAATCTTCACCATTCATCACATATGGTGAAGCACCAAGCCCCTCGAGGGGTTGATTCATTACACCCTAAGGGACAGAGTCCCTTAGCCCTCAGTGGGTGACATACTAAGGGGGGGAACCTTCCGGGCCTGAGGAGGCCCGAGAGTGGGGAGAGTGAGACGGGGTCCTCCCCGGAGGGGGAAGGAAGTTGCCCTGACAAACGTTGTCTTGCCCTACGGGAAAAGAGATAGGTTCCCTGATGGGCGGAGCAAATCACCCTACGCAGGGCCAAGGGTGACAACCGGGAAAGACAAAGCCACGCTGACCTCCTAGTGCAGATCGCTGTCCCTACGACCCTGGTAGCTACCTCATTGGCGTCATAAGATGCCCTCACTTGGTGCCTTGCTAGCTCCAGGCCACATGCAGAGAGCGCTATGGCTTGTCTGGTTTGCTCCGAGTCAGGCAAAGCAGCTAGGATCTGACCTAGCGTGGACCACAAGAACCTGTTGTAGGCTGCATAGTGGGCCTGGTGGGCAGAAATGGAGAGAAGCAACCGTGCCGGGTAGAAGGTCCTCCTGCCCCAGAAATCAAAATCCGAGGAGTCTTGATCTGGGGGCCGGTCACGGTGGAGGGTGCGAAGCCCATCGGGGTATCCAGGTGAGTCAAGCCGGACTGCGGATGAGGCATAGAACCTGGAGACTCCAGGGGAGCACAATACCTCTGGCTGAGGTCCATAGGGGCAGGAACTCCGGAGAAGGGCCTCTGCCAGAAACGCAAGGATGCCTCCCGAAAGGGAGCAGGCCAGGGTGGCACCACATGGGTGGCCCCACCAAAATAGCCTAGAAAGGCGTGCGCCGCATGCTCAGGATTGCTAACAGACAGGGGAGAAAGGTGAAGGTCATCCTCATGAGGAAGCGCTGGTACTCTGAGAGATCAGTGGCTGAGGAGATATGGACAGATGGTTCCTCTCCCCCAGAAGAGGGGGATGAGGAGCTGGAGGTCACCATGCGTTCCAAGGGTGGCTGCACAGGGGTAGGTTGGAAAACCTGGCTGTTCATGGCCCTAACGTAGGCAGGGAACCGAGCAGCCACCGCTCTGAACTGCTCCCAGGTGAGAGGGTCACTAGGACCAAGAATGCCTGGGAATGCTGGAGAATGTGGCAGAGGGATGGGGCAGAGCCAAGAAAAGAAGTCGGCTGACCTCCGCCAGGGCTAGGGAGCGGACCATGAGCACCCAAGGAGGGTGCCCCGGAAGACTCCGCAGCCGACAGCTGTACAACCATGTTGGTACTGCCTAGGCTGCGCCCAGAAGAATCCCCCCAGTGAGGCGACTGGGGCCGTAAGAGGTCCAGAAGGGTGGTCCCTGCCTCAAAGAATGGGACCCCCTCAAGGAACCGGAAGGGGAAGGGTGGGAGTCAGCACCCGGCTTTGCCCAGGCCCAGGTGGACCCCAGAGAAAGGACGGTGTGCCGACCCCACACCCCTCGACCCCTCAGAGTCCGAGAGGGTCCTCCTCCTTGAGGGGGCCAGCCTAGGTAGCTGGCAGCTCTGGGCTGCCCCCGAAGGAGAGACCCAGGGTGCAGCACCCTACCCTCCTGTAGACTTCTCGATGGGCCCCAAAGCTGGGCGATCAAGACACACTACTGGAGGGGGTACCACCACCGAAGGGTCGAGGAAACTCCCAAGGCCAGGTTGCAGAGCAATGGTGGCACGCACCACTGCTTGCTGGTCAGGACCACTGACCCTAACCTCGGGGACTACCTGAGGCTCCTCAGCAGGGGGCCGACTACGACTCATCGACGAGACCACTGGGTTGCCCTCCTCTGCAGATAATCCCGAAAGGTGTGACTGCGTGTCTGACTCTGAGCCCAACTCCGACTCCGAGGAGGTAGAGTCTGAGGCTCTGAGCCAAACAGAAGGAGGGCTGGTGAAACCAACCTTGCCAAAGGGCCCGGCAGCTAAAGGAGTGGCTAAGGTAGCCCCCACGCCCTCCGCAACCCCACGGGCGGGGCTCACAGAAGGTGCCAGGGCAGCTCGGGCCAAAGGTCCAGAGCCAGGGCTAGCCCAGCACCGTCAAGTCCGCTAACACCGGGGCGGTACCAGGGACAGAGACAGTGCGACAGCAGCCCCAGCAACAGCCTCAGTACGACACCATCCAGGTGCCTCGGCGCCTGGCCACCGAGGACGAGCTTAAGCGCCCAACAGCCCTGAGGGCGGACTCGGGTGCTGAACACGGTGCTGACTGGCCCTCGGCACCACAAGCAGCACCAAGAGAACCCACGGCACTGAGGACACCGACCACCGGCGAAGGTCCACGGTGCCAAACCACGCCAGAGCGCGGTGCCGTGCTCAACACCGGTGCTGAGGACGGCACCGAGCAGACATGGCAAAAAGACGGCGCCGGTCTTGTCCCACGGCGTGCGTGAGCAGCGCCGGCACTGTGAACAGTGCCGACAGAACCCTGGCTCGCGAGCGGTGCCAAAAGGCTCCTATGGCACCAACTGATGGCAGTCCGAGGACAGCGTCGACCGGGCCTTCTGAACCGCGATAGCGACACCGGGGGAGCCTTCACCCCCGAAGGGGCGATTGCCGTGGCGGTGCCTCCCGCCTGCTCCCGGGAGGAAGCGGGATGGGCCTCCTGCGTCACGGGAGGAGCCTCGGCAATGGCCAGGCTACAAATGGCCGAGGCTTCCTCCTCCTCGGTCCATATAGGACTGGGAGGGGACCCGGAGGAAAGGCCAAGAGAGCGCGGCTTGGCCCGAGGAGTGCAAACCCTACCCCCGAAAGTCGGCGGAGCTCGCCTCACTTTCCACATGCGCTGTTCGAGGACACGGCGGTCCACGGAGAAGCAGGCGTTGCACGAATCCATGTGAAGCGGGCCAAGACATGCGAGACACCGGTCATGCTGGTCGGTAACGGAATATTTGCGGCCGCACGGGCACCGACGCATAGGGGGCCGACCCGCCTTAGAAAACTTCTTGCCCTTCGACCGAGACATGACCTACGGAAAAAAACACCAAAACAGACTCAACGTCGCAATACTTCAAA
Source organism: Neoceratodus forsteri (assembly GCA_016271365.2). Lineage (NCBI taxonomy): Eukaryota > Metazoa > Chordata > Ceratodontiformes > Ceratodontidae > Neoceratodus > Neoceratodus forsteri. Next base: position 392,853,421 of record CM057449.1, read on the forward strand.
TAAAAAGGAAAAATCTTACCGGCGACATCGAGTGGAGGCAGAACCCAGAACTAGAAGGTAACCGATGGACTGTCGAACAAAAGGCTGAAAGGCCTAAAATTTTTCTTTAGTTAGCTTCCCACGAGGCGACCTTGACAATGGGAGACGAAGAACTGGTAGGCAGGCGAGTCGACACAGCCTAACAGCCAATCCTCGCGCCATGCAGCACGCCGGCCTCGAGAAGGCGCCAATGCTGTGTCAGCTCCGCCTACCTCTTTTTAAAAAAAAAAAAAAGCTCCCGCGGGGTACTGATCTCCAGCCAGTACCCATATGTGATGAATGGTGAAGATTGACACAGATAAGATCTGTATTTTTAAGTTTTTGGGGAATATATTTAATGGTCGTATATAGGATAGATTCAGAACAAATATTATAAGCTTGGAGCATTCTCTTTTTCAGCATGACACAGAAAGGTACATATGAAGAGGAAGGATCTTTGTTAGATAACCACTTCAAATATTTACTCAGGTGGGATGAAATATAATAAAATACAAAGTTTGGAATTTTTTGGCCACCTAGGTTTTTAGGAAGGGTGAGATTTTCAAATGCTGCTCTGAGAGTACCATTTAACCACAAAAAGCGATTAATAATTGTGTGTAATTTAGAAAAACAATTGTGAGGCAGAAAAACATGTAACATATTAATGGGGAAAAAATAATCTGTGAAAAACATTCATTTTTGCATTGCTCATTCCACCATAAAGAGAGCTGGGCAGGGATGCCCATCTTTGTAAGTCCTGGGAGATATTTTATACCATAGAATCTAAATTAAATCATATGAGATGAGATTCTTCTTTGAATATAAGGATTCCCAAATAGAAACATAGAATTAGATGGCAGATAAGGACTGCTTGGCCTAACTAGTCTGCCCATTTCCCTATCTAACGGAGAAGCTGCAGATCCTAGTTAACCAACAGCCTATTTCCTCCTACCCCCCACTAGAACTGCCTTATGCCTGTCCCGTGCATTCTTGAATTCCACCACTATTTTGGACTCTATGACCTCCTTAGGAAGGCTGTTCCATGTATCCACAACTCACTCTGTGAAGAAATACTTCCTCACATTACCTCTGAGCCATCCCCCTTCTATCTTCAAATTGTGCCCCCTTGTTTTTGCACATCTCTTTTTCTGAAAGATGCTACCCTCTTGGACTTTGTTGATTCCCTTGAGGTATTTGTAATTTTCTATCATGTCCCCCCCATCCCTCCTTTCCGCGAGGCTATACATATTTAGTTCCTTTAGTCTTTCTTCATATGTCTTCTGATGCAGACCCTGCATCACTTTGGTTGCCCTCCTCTGGACAGCCTCCACCCTGTCTATGTCTTTATGGAGATGGGGTCTCCAGAACTGTAGACAGAACTTCAGATGTAGTCTTACCAACTGTCTGTACAGAGGGCCAACAACTTCCTGTTTTCTACTGGTGATGCCTCTCCCTATGCATCCCAGTATCCCCCCAGCCCTCCTTACTGTCTTCTCACATTGCTGGCCCACCTTTAAGTCATCTGATATGACTACCCCCAGGTCCCTTTCCATTTTTGTTGTTGTCAGCATTTCACCGCCCCCCCCCCCTCATTGTGTACTCTTCCCCTGGGTTTTGTTTCCCAGGTGCATTACTTCTTCTTTGCATTGAATCTAAGCTGCCATATATTTGACCATTCCTCCAACCTTGCCAAGTCCCTTTTCATCCTTTCCACCCCCCGTGTATCAACCCTGTTGCAGATCTTTGTGTCATCTGCAAAGAAACATGCCTTTCCCTTCCAGTCCCTCTGCAATGTCACTTATAAAGACATTAAAAAAGACCGGCCCCAGTACTGAACCCTTCGGTACCCCACTAGTAACCCTCCTTTCTTCACTGTGGACTCCATTTACTATTACCCTCTGTGTCCTGTTGTCCAACCAGTGTTTTACCCAGGATACCACCCTGGGACCCACTCCCAGGCTGGCTAATTTTTTTATTAATCTTTTGTGCAGGACTGTATTAAATATTTAATCCCGGATGATTTCCAAGACAATCCAAGACTGCTGATGTCTTCCTTAATAATAAAATTAGCTAAAGGCATCACCTCTGTCTTTTCTTTATTGAGTTTATAATTGGAGACTTGGATAAAGTTATCAGTGACGATGAGGGCTGCTTTAATTGAGTTAAGGAGATCTGATACATGAAGTAGAATATCATCTGCAAAAGCTAATAATTTTAATTAAGTATGCATAATAGTTATTCCTTTGATACCTCTCTCTAAATAAAGAAAATGAAGTAAAGGTTCTAGATAAAAGTTAAATAAAATTGGTAAAAGGGGACAACCCTGCCTTGTACCTTGAAATAAATTAAAAGGAAGGGAAAGTAGGCTGCTACAGCAAATCCTAGCTGTAGCACCTGAATATAAGACATTTAACCACCTGATAAAAGTTTGGAGGAAACCATAACTGAGCAACGTGGTGTACAAAAATTCGTGGTGAACTCTATCAAATACCTTTTCTGCATCCAGGGAGACCAAGGCCAAAGATAAGTTGGTCTCCCTGGATATGGAAAGTATGTGGGATAACTTTCTGAAATGGTCGGCTGCCTGCCTAGAGGAGATAATCCTGCTTTATCGTAGCATATTAGTGAATGCCTTATTGTTTTAACTCTTTGTGCTAAAATATAAGATAACATTTTAATGTCATAATTGATTAATCAAACTGGGCAGTAATTTGAAACTTTTTGTTTTGACTTATTAGGTTTTGGAAGTAAAATTATTCTGGCCTCTAATATAGTACTATCAAATACACCATTTTTTTAAAATAAAGTCAAAATGTTCTTTTAGAATAGGAATCAAGGATTTTTTGAATGTTTTATAAAACTTTGCTGTGAGCCTGTCTGGGCCAGTAGCTTTGTTTATTGTGAGGTTATCTATGGCCTCCCCAATCTCTTCGAAGGTAATCAGAAGAATTAAACTAGATGCCTCAGGCTCATTGAGGTGTGGACATGAGAAATTTACCAAGTAATTATCAATCATTTCCGCTGAATGAGGCTTGGGGTTAGAACCATATAAGGTAGAATAAAAATAAAAGAATTAGTTTAAGATATCTTTATGATCTGTTAACACTCTGTTGTTATCTGAAACTATGGAGTCAATATACCTTGATTGATCAAGTTTTTTTATTCTATGGATTAAAATGTTACTAGTTTTTTTCACCTACATCTGCATAAGTGGCTCTGGATATAATAATAAGATATTCTGCCTGTTCTTTAACAAGAAATTTTAGTTCTTCTTTTAAAGTTTGAATTTCCCTAACTTCCTTAACAGAAAGTGTATGTTGGTCTTTTAATTCTAAAATCTTTTGCTTGTTGGTCAGCGATGTTATTTTCTCAATTCTTTATTTTTTTAAGTTTTGCCCCAAACCGAATAAATTCCCCTCTAATAAAACACTTACAAGCCACCCAAGTCATATCAAATTTGTCTATTAAAAGGAAGTTTTGCTCCCAAAAGACTTCAATGAACTTACATATATGGTTTATAATGTCATCATGTCTTAATAAATTAGGGTTAAGCCTCCAAGAGAAGCATTTTGCATGGGGAATACCTAATTTTAGTGTTAAACTAACTAGAGAATGGTCCGATATAATACATGGAAAAATCTCTGTGTCTTTGGTAACATGAAGTATATTTTTAGAGATTAAGAAATAATCGATTCTGGAGAGGGATTTATTAGCTTGAGAGAAAAAAAGTGAAAGATTTTTGATTAGGAAATAACATTCTCCAGGGATCAGAAAGATTATATATCTTAATTAAGTCCAGAACAGCCTTGTTATCTATTGAGTTGGCACAATATGGAGGGGAAGATTTGTCCAATGAAGGATCAAGGGGTATAGTCCAATCACCTTCCAAAATGAAGCAGTGATTATTAAAGGAGGCTAGAACTGAAATTAAGGCAGTCTATCCTCATCAAAAAGGGCTGTATCTATCTGTCTATCCACTCCTATCTCTTGAACTATCGTAGACCCAAACGCCAGCTAGGCACTCTCTCTGCCAACCTACTTTCTCACCTTGTCCGGCTGCTCCTTATGCTTGCCGGAGATATTGAACCCAATCCGGGCCCTATGGTTTGCGCTTCACCCCCTGCAATGGCTGCAACAAAAAAGGGTCTGGTTATAGCCCACATGAATATCCGAGTCTCATGAGTCACCTGGCTGAGCTCGAAGCCTGGGCTAAACTGATTAACCCTGACATTTTATGCCTATCAGAGACTTGGCTGAAGCCTTGGGTGCCTGATGCCACTTGTCTTGTGCCTGGTTATAGCATTCTAAGGAAAGACCGTATTGGGTCAAGGAGGGGGGGTTGCGATTATGTACAAAAATCATCTATCCCTGAACATCCTACCCTGCACTGATTCCCTAACACCTTGTAAAACTCTGCACGCTACCCTGGCACTGGGTTCAAAACTGCTGCACATCATTTGTGTCTACAATCCACCTACAAGCGGGATGTGGTCTCCAGAATTTGCTACAATATGTCTCCCAGAATGTAAATCAAATGAGGCTCTACTCCTTGGGGACCTGAACCTTAACTGGCTGGGTCCACAGCACAGCATCCTTGAATCTCTAATACAGAAGCACAATCTACACCAAACTATCACAGGCTTTACCAGAACTACTACTCAGCACTCAGGGTCCCTACTTGATTGGATCCTCACCACCAGACCTGATCATGTACTAGATGCCACAGTGCTTGCTGACTCAATCACCGATCATTCCCCCACACTTTGTCGATGGCGATCCTGTCCACCTCCTCCTCCTCCTCCACCACGTCTGATTAGGTTTTCAAACTATGCTGCCCTGGACAAACAAGCCTTCCTATTTGACCTCTCTTGTGTTGACTGGTCTAACATTTATACATAACCAATGTTGATACTACCCTCAATTCATTTCTGACTGAATTTGGCAACATCCAAAAAAAGCACCCCTACAGTCAAAAGGAGGGTAAGGGGCCAGCATTCGAGGTAGCTGAAAAAAGACCTGCTTCAAAAGTTAAAAGTTAGAGACAATCAATGGAAAAGTACAAACAAACTGGACTGCAGTCAGATCTCATTCTGTATAAACAATACAGAAATGACTGTAAAGATGCATCAGGCAGGCCAAAGTAAATACTACCAAAACCTGCTGATTAATTCTTCCAATGACCCTTGCAAGTTTTGGGTCACATTAAGTCCTTCTTGGGTTCTGCTAAAGATGTCACTCCCTCAGATATGGTCCTACATGGTGTATACTGTAATGATTCTACTACCATTGCAAATGCTTTTAACCAACAATTTCTGACTTATCTGCCTACACAGCTTCCTCCCATCACAATCCTCTGCTTCACAGTTTAACCCCACAGCATCTGAAGGACCCCAAACTTAACCAACCCTTCTATTTCAGGGAAGTGTCTAGGCATCAGGTCCTAAAGCTGCTCAGGTCACTCTCTGAAAACACCAGTACTGACTCAGATGGCCTAGAACCAAGACTACTAAAATGGCTTCTTACTACATCTCTGGCCCCTGGCACACATCTTCACCCTATCTCTCTCCAATGGCATTGTCTCTGAAGTCTGGAAGGCAGCCAGAGTCACTCCTGTATTTAAGAAGGCAGTAAAAATGACATATCAAATTACCGGCCTATTGCTATTTGTCTGTTCTGAATAAAATCCTGGAAAAAGTAGTATCCATGCAAATCACTGAATACCTTGAGAAATTCAATTTACTAAGCTCAGCACAACATGGTTTTAGAAAGCATCACAGCACCATGACAGCACTTGCAAAATTCACTTCAGATATCGATTACCAAATGGATAGAGGAAAGTTAACAGGGGCAGTCTTCATTGACTTAACAAAGCTTTCGATCTGGTTGACCATTCTCTGCTACTATCCGCCCTCAGTACCTTGGCTTCTCTCCCCAGTCACTACCTGGTTCAAAAGCTACCTCCCCAACAGAACACAAGCTGTTAAGTTTAATTCATCCATGTCAGACAGTGCTGTTATCAACATTGGGGTCCCTCAGGGTCTATACTTGGCCCTCTTCTATTCTCATTATTAGTCAATAAACTTCCTGAGCTGGTCACCACAGGTCACTCACTTCTTTATGTGGATGACCTGGTAATTTATTATCACTCTGATAAGGTCCTGGATCTAAATGCTGCCCTCACTGCAGATTTTCGTGCTGTACAACACTGGTTGAACTCTCAACGCCTGGTTTTAAATACAAATAAAACAAAAGTTATGATGTTTGGCTCCAATCACAAGCTTAGATCCTGTCCTCTGACCATCTCTGTCTCTGATATCGATGGGGACCCTATAGAAACTGTCACTTCCTTTCATTACCTTGGCATCCACCTGGATCAAACCTTGGACCTGAAAGCACATATACAGGAAACCTGCAAGTCAATTAACTGCAAATTATGGGCTGCCTATAGGACCAAATACCTGCTCACCCCTGCTGCTAAATTGCGATAGCCAGAGGCATTCTATTGCCAACCCTTACATATGGGTGTCCCATCCTGTCCTTGGCCACCAAATCTCACTGCAACTATGAGATACTACCTTCAATAATGTGCAGGTATGCAAACCAAAGCACCTCGCTGCCGATCATTGTCTCTTCATCAGGACCTTGGTTGGCTCTCTCCTTCCTCTACCAGGCAGTACTACATTGCACAATTTAGTTGATTCCATCCTAAGGACGTCCAAGCCTGCTATCCTGTCTGATCTCCTCAGGCCGGCCATTCCACAAGGAATCTTAGATCGGCTGATCAGACCTTACTATCCATCCCCTTTGTTGGACTAAAAGGGCATGGGCTCCTTCCATCATGCTGCCCCCACCTATGGAACCTACTACCTCAGGATCTAAGAGATGTCTCCACTCATGTGACTTTTAAGAGCAAACTCAGGACTTTCCTCACTACTATGGACAAATGTGTTTGCTTTGACCCTACCTGATCCGCTGCATTTGTACTGTTTCCTCATTGCTAGCACTTTTGCCTGTCCAAATGGGTGTTCTATACTGTGCCTTGTAATTAATGTTTTATTTTGTGCCTTGTAATTAATTTTGCCTTAACCTGTTTCTTTATAAGCCTAATGTTAGCTGTTGACAATTATAAGTCGCTATTCTACTCCATGACATTCTTATCTTCACTTCACAGCCTCTCCTCACTTAACCCCACTGCTGCTCTCTTCCCCCCTTCTTCTCTTATATCCTCTTCCTTTTGCCCTCCCCACCAAACTCACCTTTACCTGTTCCTACCTCATCCATGCCCCTCCTTAGTCCCCACCCTCCTGGTTGTGCTTAGTCACCTCTCTCACCTACTACGCCCTCCCACCGTCTACTGGCCCCCCCTTCCTGCCCTGCGTCTCTTGGTTCCACTGGCTCGGCTTGACTTTGACACTTTTGCGCTATTGCCGTAACTCCTCCGCCTCTATCCCTCTCACGGCATCCTCACTCTCGCCCTGCCGTCTATCGGTTCCACCAGACCGGCTGTATTTTCCTACCTTCTACGCTGTTGCCGTCTACTGCCGCTCCCCACCACCCTCTCTTCACCTGCCGTCTTCGGCTCCATAGGCCCGGCCGCAGGTTGGTACCACCGCTGTTGTCCAGTATCTGACGGGCACCTCCTTTCCACTTAATCTCTCCTTCCATCCTTTGCCAGTTTTCCTTCCTTGTGTCTTTTCTACTGATGCCTATCCTCTCTTATTTTCTGCCTTCTACTATTCACATTTTTGAGTATGTTCCATGATCAAGTGCTAAAGTATATTTTGTTTACTAATGTATGTTACATTGCCATATGTATTTCTCTCTGCATTTTTGTACTCGTTGTCTTAATAATCTGGCTGTACTCTTTGTGTATTGTAATTGTACCTCCCGGGTCATGCCTGAAAACAGTCACTTGCTGACTAGCGCACTTACCCGGTTAACAAAAACTAAATAAATAAATAAATAAATAAAAAGGATGCGGATCCCGAAGTAGGTCCATATATCGAACCTAGAATATATTTAGAATGGCCTATGTCACCTGTTGCTAAGACATAGCTTCCTTCCTTATCAGAGATCAACTTCAAAAGGTGAAAATCTACAGAGGAGTCAATTAAAATAGCCACACCTCACCTGGCAGTATATTTACCCGCTCCGTATATTGTTCTAAAATTAAATCTTTTAAGCCATTTCACCTCAGAGTGTAGTAAATGTTTTTGCAAAAAACTAAATTAAAGCCCTAATATTTTTATATATTTTAAAATGGACATCCTTTCGTTTTTTGATCTCATACCCTTTACATTCCATGTAGCAATTTTTATAGTTAAAGTAACCATAAATCAAGTTCATGGTGAATACAGTTGCAATGGTAAGGGTAGCATTTCTTTAATAATCTATGCGTAAAGAAATATTTAGCCCCCATAACCCTCCCCACCCAAACCCACGAAAAAAAAAGCTGACACATCAAACAACTGTGTAACGTATAAAACTAGCATGTTATATAATAAGGCATTTTAGAATATAATCTTCACTAAGGCTTTACCCAGTCCCGAGGACTGACCTCCTAAAGCCTACTGACTTAGTGAAATCCACTGCTAATACTCTGTACTCCCTACCATGTTATGTATGAACTGTGGCACTAAAGCAAAAATAGCACTCCAGTTTGCTCCAAAATATATGAAATTTAACAGAAAGTGAAAGAAGAAAGAAAGGGGAGAGGTATATAAAAAAATAAAAGAAAAGGGAAACTTCTAATCACTGAGAGCTGAATTTTTAATATAGTTAAAGTGGAAGTTGAAAAATGCAAAATCTCTGAAATTTAAATACTTGATAACAATACAGTTTTCACACATGGGGGCTCCCCCAATAGGCTTATAAGTAAATATGATGATATGTAATCCTTATTTGCCTAAACAACACTCTCCTCAAAGTGTGTAAATCTATTCAGGTTGTCAAAAGAGGGAATATGAGTCCCTGTATAAAAATCCAAGGTGTGGGCATGACTTACTCTTAACTTAATAGCCTTAGGTATTTGTCCATTCATTCCTACCTGAAGGTAGGTAGAATGTTCACCGTTATAGTGCCATCAACCTCTGGCAAAAGAGCCTGTAGTTGAAGAAGAACTCCCTTCATCTCTTCCCAGTACACGTGTTCTGTGGACAGCACAATAAAGATAAAGAAATAAAGGCAGGGCCCAGAACCCAATTTAATGGATCAGAACCACATAAGGCTTACTTTGAGGGTTAAGATTTTCCTATCAAGTGGAAAAATAATCCTTCAGCTCCAAATGAGATATTGTCTCCACTATTAATCAGCCAATTCTGCAGAAATGCTGATGTGGAGACTTCTAGTTGCTAGCAATTGACCCCTGTATAGCGGGGATACAAGATAACATATTGTAGCAACCTGGGATCAAATAAACCAACCGCAGCTGGACTCATCCTAAAATTCATGCTGAGTCACATACAGTAGTTATGAAAGGGGATGGGAGAATAAAAGTTTACATAAAAAGTGCCCCAATCCAATTGACAATACTGATTGATGTAGGTTCACCTAAGAGAAGGAAAAGTAATAGAGATAGGTGTATTTGCTCAAAAGCCCCTATGAAGCAGGGGTGCAATTATCAGAATTGGTGGGCTATGAGAAATGGTCAACAACACTGCAGCTCAGGAGTTATCCCCACCACCACTTGGGAAAAACACAGAGGCCAAAAAAATAAAATACCTTAAGTTTCTTTCAAATTTAGTGTTATAGTAGCATGATGTGAAAAAAAGCATAAGGCTATACAATATAAGTATGCCCAGCCATGAAAGAAATATACGGGGAGACAACTCTGTATACAAACTTTACTACAGTCCACATATCACCTCAAAGAAAGTGAAGTATATAAGCAAACACTAAGGGGGATCCTAAATCTGCGTGCCCCTCAACCAAAAAAAAAAAAGCTTAGTGATGGTTTCAGAGTCATAAGCAAGTTACATGCTAGCTACACTGAAACATCTAATCATAAAATGTCATTACTTAAATTAGAAATCACAGATAAAACTAGATTCAAATAGTTATTGTTGTGTGCAGGAGAGATACATTCTGGAAAAACTAAAGTCTTGTTCGAAAGCAAAAAAACATAGCTATCATGCGCAGACTAATATTACCCCTATTTATAAAAAAGGTAATAGAAAAGAGATCAGAAATTATAGACCCATAAGCTTAACATCAGTTATGAGTAAGCTCCTAGAAGGGATAATTCAAGATTATATGGTTAACCATATTAACAGCAAAGGATATGTTGATCTGTCACAACAGAGATTCGCCACTGGAAGGTCTTGTCTAACAAATTTATTGATTTTTTTTGAGCCAGTAAGTGCAGCTCTGGACAGGGGACAGCCTGTGGACGTAATCTTTTTAGACTACGCAAAGGCATTTGATTCAGTGGCACATGACGTGTTGATTAAGCAGCTGATTTCCATCCAGCTACCCCCAAACTTGATTGCATGGGTTAAATCCTGGTTGACTAATAGATATCAATGTATTGTCATAAGGGGATATTCATCGGATTAGGCCCAGGTTACAAGTGGTGTACCTCAGGGCTCGGTCCTGGGCCCAACACTTTTTAACCTGGTCATAGCAACCATGAAGGTATCGGGGGTGTCTGGATGGGAAAATATGCTGATGATAGTAAATTGGGTGCAGTTATAAATAACATTAAAGTGACAGACAAATTTCGACTAAACCTGTCTGCTATAGAAAATTGGGCAAACAACAATAAACTTTATTTCAGTTATGACAAGTGTAAGGTAATGCAACCGGGGGAGGAATAATCATCAGTTTACATATACCCTCAAAGGTAAACCTCTACAAATGACAACAAATGATTGTGACCTGGGAGTGATAGTGGGCAATAGGCTAGTTTTTGATATAAACATCAGACAAAAAGTAGTACAGAGTAATAGGATCCTGGCATATATTAAAAGAAATATTAAAAGTAGATCCCGTGAAGTTATACTACCCTTATATGCAGCCTTGATTAGATCATAGTTGGAGTACTGTGCTCCCTTTTGCACTCCAGGGACAAAGAGGGAAAAGTTATTAATTGAGAGTATTCAACGAAGAGCAACCAAATTAGTGGAGCAGCAATGACAAAGAAATTATAGAGACAGGCAGAGATGTCTGGGCATGTACTCCTTGGAATATAGGCAACTGAGAGGCGATCTATGTCTGGTGCATAATGCCACCAGAGATAGATATCTATGGGAAACCATAGGTCTGATAGACTATATAGGTCTACAACATACTCGTAGCCATAACTTGAAATTAACAGGAGATATAAGTAGAACCAATAAAAGACAAAGATGGTTTACACAAAGGGTTGTAAAAATATGGAATTCATTGCTAGAATATGTGATATTTAGCCCCACAATGGATGCATTTAAAAATAGATTAGATTCCTATATGGGGGCACATAAGTATGTGTATCTCCACTAAAGTTTAGTGGCAAGCTATCAATGGTCTTTGGCCTATAAGCTTGTATCTTTCTATGATTCTATGATTGCCCTGGAAGAAGTGTGATCATCAGGCAAAACAAACAAATTGCATTTGGTAAACAATGCTACAGTCTGGATTGTTGGTAAACGTCCATAGCTCTAAAAGTTAAAACACAAGTGAAAAAGAGAGTTCCTGGCACTTAGTAAGCCTTCATATCATCCAACAAAGAAGAGACTCTTATCGGGACAGTCACTGCGTCATTCAGACGCCATCTTTAAATGAAGGTTCCAGATTCAGCATAGGCATTAAAGCTACATACTGATCATTAAAAATAAAGATAAAAAATAACAGAACAAAAATAACAGAGCATAAACCTCTCTATTTAAAAAGAGAAATCACTGTAATGTAATTGAATAGATCATAAACCACTTGGTCAAGTCTGAATGATTACATTGATGGCAGCTAAAAGAGAGTATGATCCACAATTACGTCTTATATCAGTGATAAATCAATCTTTCTTACTTTAAAATCCAGAATGCAATCCACATGATAAAACATTCACACCCCAAAAGTAGCAAACACCAAATCCAATTAGCTGTCAGGAACTGGAATAACAAGATAGGTGGCCACAAAATCTGTAAAGGTCAGGCAGTAGAGATTCCAGCTGGGTCTGCGCAGACTCTGCCAATTCAAAATAAAAATATTTATTGTCTCTGGAGATTAAAAGTTTAGCAGGATACAACATTCAAAATATAATATCGTCAGAGATCAGTTTATTAATAATTGGAGTGAATGATCTCCTCTTTTGTCAAACTTCTTGTGGAAGGTCTTGTGATACTCTGATTCTTGTGGAATCTCGGGATAGGTTTTTAGTTTCTCTAACCTTTTTCAAAACATGTACCCAATGCAAATAATTGAGAAACCTCACAATGAAGGGTCTAGGTGGTGCTCCCTTAGCAGGTGGTGGTCTAACGGCCCTGTGTGTCCGTTCTATAATATATGAGGCTTTGTTAGGAGGTTTGCTGGCAATATTCTCACAAATAACCTGAGCAAAATGCAAGGAATTAAAACCCTCAAAGGACTCTGGAAGGCCATATATAACAATATTATTGCATTGTGATCTGCCCTCCAGGTCCACAAGCTTGGTTTCAAGTTTTTTTGATCCTTTGTCTAGCAGCTGGCAAGTCCAGTTCAACCTTTGCTCTCCAGTCCTCCATGGAGGAAATTCTCACTTTAGCATTGGTTAATCTAGATGAAATTTTTTCAATTGCACCTCGTGTGGCTTTTGATTCTGATACCAGGAAGGCAATAGTTTATTTTAACTCCTTCATTTCTTCTTTAAAATTATCCTCAGTAAGGTCCCCGATTCTGTTTTTCCAAAAGGTTTGTTCAAAGCTTGTTTAGATTTTTTCGAACCCCTGGCTCTGGCTGGCATTGTCGGCGGAGTGTGTCTTACAGGGTTCTTCATGTCTGTATCCATTTTTGACAAGTAATTGACCCAAACCCTCAAAAATGCTTAATTATTAGACCGTAGGGAGCCTTAGGTGTTAAAATAATAGGCAAGTTTTAGCTTTAGCAAAGTTTAAAAGCCGAGTTAGTATGGTGAGAGATGGAGAAGTTCAACCCTTGACCTGACCTAGCAGAACCATCCCCAGAAGTCCCCTGTTATTTTTTTAAAGCAAGTACTTTTACTAGTATTTAAATAAATATCATACAACACTTACAAAAAAAAAAGATTCAGAAATTTGGTTATAGAATAACAAAAAAGTTGGACAAAATACATACAAAATGCACTGTGAAGTTTAGCTGTCTAGTTTCTATCTGGTCTGTGGAGAATCAAAAGTCCAGAAAATAAATGAAGTCTGCAAAGTCCCAGTTCTTCTTGCAGCCACTGGTCCTCAGTGTATGCTTGGCAATCTGGCTCTGTGTGTCAGAAAAAGTGTCTTCTGCAGAATGCAGAGTTTCTGTTTTGAGGGGCTTTAAATACCCCTGATCCTGCAATCAGTAAACTGTTCTTGGTTAGCTAGTGGCCTTAGCTTTTAGGCCAGCAGGGGTCTCTCTTGCTCCTTCCAGATTGCAAGTGAATTAACATTATTAATTTTCTGTTAGATTTCCCCACAGCCCAACTTCCTGGCTGGGCCTGTGATATCCAGTATCCTTCCTGCCACTTATAAAAATGTAAATAGACTGAAGCAGTTCACAGACTTCACACTGGGTTCACAGATTGGCCATTTGCATAACATCTGCTCTAAAAATAATTTTCTCTTTGATTTAAAAGTTTTTGACTACAGGAGATGTTTTCTATCTCCTGACATTTTATGACACCTTTTTCCCTTTGAACAGCTTACTGGGAAATACCAATTTCCCCCTTTAAAATGTAAAAGGTTATTAGTGGAGGTGATGGCTCCCAGGGAATGTTCAATTCCCTATTGAAATTCAACCCATGTTTATCTCTAGCAAGCCTTATCTCAGGAAAAGATGAATGTCAGACATTTGCAATATACATTCCCTCTTCTCAAGTACCCGTTTAAAAAAAAACACATTGGCATCTTTCTGGTAAACCTGATATCCTGGCCTGTTTGGGAATTTAAACATAAACTGTTTAGATAAATGTGACAGCAATATGTCTGTGAATATGACTGACATGGCCAAATCGTTACTTCCCTTCCTCCTTAGACTGAATTTGTTGGAACATGCCCCTATTATATGGCAGGGTTCCCACAATTATGTTACTGTTCTAATTGGTAAGATAGGCCATCTGTGTTTGTGTTGGCAGATCCTGACCTGTGCGTAATGGTCATGTCATAGGCCTATAGGGCAATACTCCATCTAAGGATCTGTCCATTTGTTGGCAACTTTTTCCCTTTGATCAGCCTTCTAGGAAATACCAATATCCCCTTTGAAATGTAAAAGGTTATTAGTGGAGAAGATGGCTCCCAGGAAATTTTCAATTCCCCATTGGAATTCAACCCTTGTTTATCTCTTGCAAGCCTTGTCTCAGGCAAAGAGGAATGTCAGACATTTGCAATATACATTCTCTTTTCTCAAGTACCCTTTTAAAAAACACATGGGCATCCTTCTGCTAAACCTGATATCCTGACCTGTTTGGGAATTTAAACATAAAACTTTTAGAGAAATATGACCGCAATATGTCTGCAATATGACTGATGTGGCCAGATCACCACAAATAGGTATACCAATTGTGCCTGCTTGAAAAAAAAGTCACCTTGGGACTGCTACCCCCTGGCGTACTGGCCCTTCTTTCCCCAGCATGTAACCCATGCAGTACCAGAAGCTCTGGCAAACAGGCTTTCAGAATCCCATGGTGCTGCACCACCTTTGAACAATGTGCATTCGCATACAGAGCTCTGCTGTGGTACAACTACCTGCCTCCTGATATAACCAATGCTACTTTGCTCTGCTCCTTTAAAAAAAAAATCTGACTGCATCTAATCTCACTGGTAAACTGTGACTGCTACCGCTAATTTGCCTTTACTTTGTTCCTACCATTTGCAATCTCTGTGATCTCTATTGATTAGTAAAATGTTACACTTCATGTCCATTTCTTGGGCACCCAATCAAGTTAACACTTTCATGGGCTTTCTACCCCTGCCTAAATTATTTATTTTCCCTCCTACCTACCTCCACCTCTTCTTTCTCTTTTTGCCCCTCCATCATTCCATAACTCTTTCATCCCTACCACCTTAATACATCTTCATCATCACCCCACTACCTACACCACCTCTTCCTCCCTACTCTCCTCCACCCTCCTTTCCCCCACCCTCCTCCCCCTTATTCCACTTTGACTACATAGCTATTCTTCCCTTTCCCTCCTATCTATCCCCATCCTACCCTCCTACTTCTGCTAGCCTTCTCCCTCCCCACACTTTCCTCCTCCCTCCCCATCCCTCTCTACTGGTACAAGACCTTCCTTCTTTCTTTGACTCAGGCACAATCCAATTATCTGCCTGTGTTGTTAGTTGTACAATTCTCCTTTTTAAACAAGCGTCATGTTATGCTACCGTTACCTAGTGAAACGTTAGCCTTTGTTTTTGACTCTGCACCCTGTACATGCTTAGATTGCATAACTATTGTTAGAATTTATGCCTGGAGACAGTTTTCAATTGTTTCTTGCTGTATCTGTATCTGTGGAACATAGCTGTATTCTTGTTGGTGTCATACTTGACGTGGAATCTATGAAAGAGCTTTCTGCTCAGAGGTGTTAATCCAAGATCTCAATAAATTAAACAAAATATTTTTACAATTCAGGACTTGTTCCCACAAGGCACTGCTGAAAAATGTGCCGGTGCTATGAGGAGTTCCTCTGGCAGCAATGGGCATTTTCAGGGCAGGGTAGGAGGCTACCCCAAGGAGGTATCCGGTCAGGACCGTGCAGGGATAATAGCGCAATAAAATCCACACAAACAAAATAGTGTGAGTGAAAACAGCTACAGGGGAATTATAGTGCAGACATTACAGCACCATACCTGTAGGTGTTTCCACTCATGCCGATGACTATAAGTCCACAAGTGTGTGCTGTCTGACCAGCCTGCCACCATATTGTAGCAGTTACAGTCACAAGCTGTGCATCTGGTTGCTACATCCTACTGACCCGGGTTAGATGCCAACTTTGTACTTTTTTCCTTTCTTTTCACTTTTGTTGCCATTGAGGCCCACAACCCCGAGTTGCATTCTCCATGATGTTCTATTATTAAATCTGCCCACCAGCCCCGAGTCACACCCCCAAGTTGCATCCTCCATGAGTGTATTATTAAATCTGCCTGCCTTCCCGGAGTTCCCCCCCCAAGTTGCATCCCCTGTGGAGGTGTATTATTAAATCTGTCTACTCCCTGAGTTCTCCCCCATCCCAAGTTGCGTCCCCATGGAGGTGTATTATAAAATCTGCCCACTTTCTCCAAGTCCCTCCTCTCAAGTTGCAGCCCCCTAGAGGTGTATTATTAAATCTGCCTGCCCCCCCTCCCGAGTTGCATCCCCTATGGAGTTTGTCTGCTGCTGGTTTTCCTCTGTGTTTTCTTTGTTGACACTATTATGCTTGCAGGGTTTTTCACTGCGCTATTTTTCCTATGCTATTTTGGTCTAGACCCCCCCAAGGACCTATGGTCCACTGGCAGCCACCAGTGGTACCCCTGCCCATTTAGGTTCTGGGGGTGCTGCCAACATCTGCTTCTCCACTGATCACAGTAGAGCCACCACCCTGGCATCTGCTGGTTGGCACTCCAACCAAGGAGGCTGGCCATTCAGCTCCCAGCTTGATCAGCTTATTGTTGATGAGGATCACCCCAGGTGATGAGTCCCAGGAGGTCTGGGCCAAAATATGGCCAAGGGCCATCTTCAAGGAATCGTCAAATGACTGAGATCAGGAGACTATGGCCTCCTCTGGGGCTCCACTATTCAACCGTGGCATGGTCAACCAGCCCTCCATCAACCAGGGACTGGTCTTGTTTGGGGTGCTGCTCCACCTGATTGCAGAGTCCATGGCTGTCCCATTGGAGCCAGTCCAAATGAGGGCCAAATACCCCATTACAGACATTTTGGACTAGGATGAATCCTGGCAAGTTACCTTCCTGGTGGCTGAGGCCATCTTAAGGCTAGCTCTGGAGCTTTGGCAGCATCCAACATCCTGCCCTGCACCCTCTGCCCATATGGTCTGCAAGTATGCAGTCCCTATCAGCTCTCTTTTGGGGTTCTCTGATCACCCTTTGGCTAAAGGGCTAGTTCTGGACTCAGTGTTCTGTAAGTCAGGAAACCAAGGGAAAATGGAGAAGCGCCCCCTCAACAAGGAGCCTTGTAATACTGACCACACCTTTAAAAGGGTGTAGGCTCTGGCTTCCTTGGGTCTCTGGTAGGCTAGCTATGTTGTCATGAATGCCAATTATGGGCATTTGATGCTAGGAATATTCAACATTGTCCTGCCCCACCTCCACCCAGAGCAGCGGGTAGCAGTGGAACTCATCAGAGACCACAGTCAGTCACTGGCTGAACACCAGCTTCGGACAGCCTTGGACATGGGTGACTCTTGAGCCTGTGTGATGGCAGTGGCTCTCTCTGTGTGTCGCAGGGTCTGGCTGAGAGGTTGGCAGATATCCCCTTTCTGGGCATCTCACAAGGATTGAGAAGTTCAAGGCCACCCTAGATTCTGTGACTTCATCCCACAAGGAAATGAAAAGAAATCCTAAAAAACAGCCTTTTGGTACAGGCCTTCCAGTCACAGCCTCCTCTACAACAGCCCTTGCAGGGGCAGTTTCAGACTGGCATCCCAAGAAGTCCAGGGGTCAAGGTCCAAAAATGGGAGGTAGGGGTAGTGGTGCCCCTCTGGCAGCAGGCACCAGTGCCCCAGCAAAAGCTGCTCAGTGAGAGGTTGTGGGGGTGTCATCCTTCCACTTGTCCTGTCCTTGACTGCTCTCCCCATTGCAGGCAGGCTATGACTCTTCTTGCCACATTGGACCACTATTACAATGGACAATTGGATGGTGGATGTAGTGGGCTGAGGAATGTCTCTTGATTTCGAGACTCTCCCACCCTCCCACCTCCATGCACCTCAAGAGTCTGGGGTATCTCAGGACACACGGTCTGCCCTCTGCGAGGATGTTACTCAGCTCCTTGCAAAAGGTCCTGAACACCCTGTCTGATCAGGATTACATGCCCAGGTACTTCCTGGTCCTGAAACGGAAGGGGGGGCTGGTGCCCTCTACTGGATATTCAAGATCTCAACCAGTATGTATGGAGGAGCAAGTTCTGGATGGTTACTCTGAGTCAGGTTATACCTTTCCTAGAGCAGAACATGTGGTTCTGCTCCCTTGAGCTCCAGGACATGTTCTTCTACATTCCCATGTGCAGGTCCCACCGCCGGTACCTCTGGTTCTGAGCGGAGGGAGTCCTGTACCAGTTCCAGGTCATGCTGTTTGGCCCCATCTCAGCTCCCACAATCTTCACCAAGTGCATGACAGTGGTGGCAGCTCACCTATGGTGTCTCAGTGTCAGAGTGTATCCCTACTTGGATGACTAGCTGATAGTCCATCCAGAGCGGCTGTGGCAAGATTCACAGCCCTGACTCTCCAGACCTGGAGACTTGGGCCTCTTGGTCAACCCAGACAAGTCCAAACTGGTACCGAAACAGGTTATCAAGTTCATCAAGGCAGAACTTGACTCCCTGCGGGCCAAGGCCCACCTCCTGGCAGACCGTGCACAGGATCTTACCTCCACTGCTCAGTCATTTGAGGCAGTATAGCACAGTGGTTTAAGGCTCTGAGCTGCAAACCTGGAGACCTGGGTTTGAACCCCACAGCTGCTACTTGCATACTGTGTGACCCTAAGCAAATCTCTTAATTTTCTTGTGCTCCCAGGTCACACCTGTAAACAAGCTTTCAACTTAGTGTGCCTCTCCAGGTAAAAAAAAAAAATTCAGGTTGGGCTCTTGCACCCTGCCCGGGATTTCCTATGGCTGCTGGGTACATGGTATCCTGCATCAGCATGGTCTGTTAGGCCCACTGGCAGATGTGCCTCCTTCAGTGGAAGCTAGGCCATCAGTGGTCCCAACACCTATAGCCAGTCATGGTGACCCAGCCGATGTGGGATGCCATCCAGTAGTGGCTAGTCCTGGAACATCTGGAGGAAGGAATCCCATTTGCCTACCCAGAGCTGACCATCACACTGATGATGGACAGGTCTCTGGTAGGGTGGGAAGCCCATCTGGGAGACAACACAGACCATGAGTTCTGGTTCCCCAAGGAGTCCTGTCACTACATAAACCTGCTGGAGCTCCATGCAGCATGGTTAGCCCTGATGAGAATTTGCTCAGTTGAACAGGGGTCAGGAAGTTCAAGTCCAGACAGACAATACCACAACCATGTTTTACCTGAACAGACAGTGCGGCACACGTTCCCTTCCCTTGTGTCAGGAGACACTCCACACCTGAACACTCATGTGTAGCCTGGACACCCATCTCCTGGCAATTCATGTCGTGGGGGAGAACAATCAGTTGGTAGATGCACTCAACTAGGTTGATGATGATAAATAGTCTTGGAATCAGGAGGTGGTGAACCACTTGTTCCCCCGGTTGGGCTTACCCTCGGTGGACCTGTTTGCCTCCCAGAAGAATGTGAAACTGAGGCTGTTTTGTGCCCATCCACTGCAGTCTGGGACACTGATAGGGGATGCCTTTGTGAAGTCCTGGACCCCGGGCCTCGGATGTATGCCTTTCCATCCTTCCTCTTGATCTACAGAGTACTGGGCAAGGTCAGGAAAGACAAGGCATGGATGATCCTGATAACTCCAGATTGGCCAAGGCAGTTCTGATACCCAGATCTCCTCAGTCTCAGCAGCCAGACTCTGTGGCAACTGCCTCTCTGCCCAGACCTGCAGACCAGACTTCAAGGGATTGTTCTGCACCCATACTTTCAGTCCCTGTACCTCATGACCAGGTTCCTGAGCAGCTACAGGCTTTGGGTCTCTCCAAGGATATCCTCCAAGTTGTGAATGCATCCAGGAAGCAGTTGACTCATCAGTGCAATGCCTTTAAATGGAAGAGTTTTTCCATTTGGTGCCAGGGCAAGAAGCTTGATCATCTTGCCTGCCCTGTGGCTAGCATCCTGACCTACCTCTGGTCCCTGTCCCAGCTGGGACTGTGAGCAGTGACTATTAAGGTGTATCTGGTAGCCATCTCTGCTTACCAGGCATGGGCTGCTATATTGACAGTGGCCCAGGAGAAGATAGTCAGGTGCCTTTCCAAGGGCCTTGACCACTTGTCCCCCTGGTGCATGATCCACCTCCACTGTGGGACTTACTGCTGGTCTTCACTATGCTCACAGGCAAACTATTCAAGCCAATGCACAGGTGTGAGTTATTACACCTGTCGTGGAAGATGGCCTTCCTGGTGGCCATCACATCTGCAAGAAGGATTGGGGAACTCCATGCGCTGTCGGTGGAGTCTCCCTACCTGGTCTTCCACAGGGACAAAGTCATACTTCACCCCAACCCGAATTTCCTCCCAAGCTGGTATCAGGGTTTCACTTTAACAAGGTGATTAACTTGCCAGTATACTTTACCAACCCCTTTTCAGAGACCAATCACTGACTCCATACCCTGGACCTGCAGAGAACGCTCTCCTATCATGGTTTAGGGCACTGAGCTACAAATCTAGAGACCTGGGTTTGAATCCCACAGCCCCCATTTGCATACTGTGTGACCCTGAACAAGTTCCTTAACTTCTTGTGCTCCCATGTCACACCTGGAAACAAGCTTCAGCTTAGTGTGCATTTACTGATTAAAAAATGTCCCCTTTTCCTATTAAGTGGAGCATTCAGCTGAGATTAGGGGACAGGCTTACTAGCAGTCTGTCACATATGTTGCAGCCACACCTGGCAGATCAGCAGCAAATTGGACAACTGCAAGGTGGATCGCATCTTGCATTAACCTCTGCTATAGTTTGGCTGATCGAGAGCAGCCCATAGGGATCAGGGCTCATTCCACCAGACATATCACTGCCTTGGTGGCTGCTCCCAGGGATATCCCCATACAGGATATCTGTAGGGCTGCTACCAGGAAGTCAGCACACATTTTTATTTCCCACTACTACATTGACCTTGAGTCATGTCAGGATGTGCATTTTGGTACCTCAGTTCTCCAGTCTCTGTTCACTAAGTAGGGGTGTGCACCTTGCCCCCTCTTCCTGGAGAACTGTTAGGAGTCTGCCAGAGTGTGGATAAGTGAGCCATACCCATGCCCCTAGAAAAATAGATCCAGATGGACCAACATAGATGTTACAAAAAGAACAACATGCCTAAGCTTTCGGATAAACCAAGTCCTTCCTTGGAAGCTTATGGTAGTTATTTAGAAAATCACTTACTATTAGCACCCTGATCATACATTAAAAAAAAAAACAGAAATAATTCTCATTGGTTTAAAATACTCATTTAAACCATAACTGAAGTTTAAAATGGAGGAACCAGATTTCACTAGATTGCTTTCAGTGGAGAAGCCTTCCAAGGTCAAATGTCACCAGAATAAGATAAGAACCCTTCGACCAGAAAGCTCCACGAACATAAATTCCGAATGTCTCAGTGTGTTTTGTAAATACAGTCTTAATGAAAAGCAAGACCTTATTTTAAACTAATGAGAATTATTTCTGTTTTTTTATGTATGATCTGGGTGTTAATAGTATGTGATTTTCTGAATAACCACCAAAAGCTTCTGAGGAAGGACTTGGTTGGTCCAAAAGCTTAGTCACTTTGTTCTTTTTGTAATATCTATTCTCACCACAGGGATACTCCAATATTCCTAACTCTTATGCAGCATGCCTTTAAGCCAGATCTGCCTGGAGATGCAACATTATGCTAATGATGGAACACCATTGCTACATGCCACTTTTCAAATGCTGCCCCTATCAACTGCCTACATTCTAACCTTTCAGATTTCACTCTCTGCCTGTCAAGACTAGATGCTCAGAGATCCTCTCCTCAACATCTCAGCATGAAGACTTATAAAAAAAATCTAAGTATTCCTTATTTTTTTCATTTGCTGCCCTTATCTTTTGTTTTTAGCTTAACCACTAAGTTTATTTTAGTTAAAATCGTTGTTTTTCTCAGTTTCTCCCGGTTCGACATAACTGGAGGGGAACTGGGAATTTTTTAGTCTAGGGCAGAGTTTTGTGAAAGAAACTCCTTTATTTCAGCTTAAATTGTTTAAATAAATTTATTTTGTGTAACCACTAATACCGGTTACTGAACTGATAACCATGGTTCCTTTTTGTATCGGTTCTCGGTTCTGATCGGTTCCCCGATTGGTTCCTGAACTGACTGCAACCACAAATTATTATTTGAAATTTAAAATCCTTTTGCAGTTTGTGTTTTTCTGCCAAATTGGGCAATATGTCAGAAAAACCTAAGAGGAAAACCAGTGAACCTGATTTAAAAACTGTACTGAGTGTGGAAAAGTATTTGCCAAGGCAGATAAGCACACTACTTGTGTGGCCTGTTTTGGCTATGATCATTTAAAGTCTGATTATGAAATTTGCAAGACCTTTCCTGAAAAAATACTTGAAAAACATTTGGTACTCTACTGAGTTGATTAGGGCCCGCTGGTCCTTGGAATTGGGGACTGATCTTCCGGCTACTAACCGGAAGATGACCTCACCACTGATGCTTAAAGCCTCTTGTTCCCCATATTGGAAGGAGTTTGCGTGGAAATTACGATACAGATTTTTCCACACTCCTGCAGTGGTAGTTAGTTTTACAGGAAATCCTGAAGGAAGATGCTGGAGGGAATGTGGAGCAGTACATGCAGACCAGATCCACATATTTTGGAACTGCAGCATGTTGGGTCCCTATTGGGGGGACATAGTGTAGGAATTGGTGGCAATGTATGAAAATCCAGGTATTTTTACCCCTGGATGTATACTGACAGCTACTACCCCATTTGGTCCAAAAGTAGAGAAGAATGTATACCTGCAAACTACATTGCTAATATTGGCAGCAAAAAAAGTAATCACCAGACTATGGGGAATGAATAGGCTGCCAGCAAAGGGAGAGTGGCTAAACTTGATAAGAGAGACATATAGGTTGGGGAGAATAGCGGCCAGAGTACAGGATAGAGTGGAGGTCTTTGACACAAAATAGAGAAAATGAATTATGTATCAGTTAAACACTTAGTCAGGCTTTGTTCCCTGAAGCTAATCAAATCAATACCTGAGCAATGTTAAAATGAGATTTGTCTATTACTTGTGATCAATTAGTCCTAGTGCTGGTTGAGAGTTTTTAAAGTCCAATGTATAATTATATAAGCTTAATGAATGTATCTATGTGACATGACCTGTATATGTACAAATGTCCTCATGCCTAATAAAAACTTTGTTATAAAAAAAAAGAAAAACATTTGGAAAGATTCAAAAAGAAGTTGCCTCCACTTAAGAGTCCCTCAGGCCCTGACCAGCCAACACCCTCAGTGCCTGTGGGTGAATCCACAGAAACCACTACCTCGTACCCTGATACGGGTACCTAGGTCCTTGGAAAAAGGCCTGCTGAATCTGCAAGCTCTCTGGTTCCATTAAACAAAACCAAAAAAAAACTAAACACACAGAACCCCCTGCTGGACAGAGTTTGGGGACTTCTTTGGTGACTGAAAATGTGCCTTCTCCACACGAGATTGCACAGGCTTTTAAAGTCTTGCAGGCTTTACAGGGGATGCTGCCTGCTGGAAAGCAGCCACCAGTTCAGACCCTTACTAAATCTACCCAATCTTCCTTCCATGATGATATGGAGGAGTATGAGGAAGAAGGTGAAGGGGAGCCTATACAGCCTGAAGTCTCCCCTGAACAGGAGTTTTGTTCACCACCCAGGGCCTCAGAAAATTATTCCTCCCATTTCACATTTGTTAGAAAATGGTAGATGTGCTTAACACAACTACCACCACTGAAGTGATAGAGGATGAAGAGGAAGCAGAATATTTAGAAATGATGGGGTTAACACCCAAGAAATTATTGCTTCCTGTGAATAAGTTCTTTAAAAAGGATGTATTTAAAATCCTCCAAACACCTGGGTTTGTCCCTCCTTTAGACAAAAGGCTGGACAAGGAAGCAGCTGAATTCTTGTTCTCCCACCCCGACTACCAGGGAGTGGTACAAGCTGCGGCCTGTGACAAGGCAAAAGTACCTCTGGCATCTCACCCTCCTGAAAAAGATTCCAAATTGATAGCATGGCCAAGAAAGGTTACCTGTCAGCTTCCTTGCCATCAGACAAGCGAATTTCCAGGATTATGCAGCCCAATAGCAGCAGTCTCTGTGGCAATCTGTCATGGCTATGGCAGATAAAGCTCCGTCTGGTCTCTCAGCTGACTTAGCTGAGACTGCTAATACACTGCTGCCAGGTGGATAGCTAATACTATTGCTCAGAAGAGGTTTGCTTGCTTAAGAGCCACAAACCTCACTCAGGACACTCAGGCCAAGGCTTTGGATTTCCCTGTTGAGGGTCATTTGCTCTTTGGGACTCGGACAGAGGCTTACATGAAAAAGGTGGCCGAGTACAATGCCACCTACAAAAGCAATTCTGCCAAAGAAAGGACCTCTCCATCCACTACACCCTATGGAAGGGGAGACAAGGGCAGACCTTTCCACACTAGGCCTTTTTATCAGGCCATGGTCGTACCCCAGGTTCAGAAGTACCCACAGCAGGGGTACTTCAGGGGTAGGGGCAGAAGGAGTTCCAGGTATGGTTCCCAGTCTCAGTCTTAGCAAAGCAAGACCCCTGACATGCTTTCCCAGACTGCCTCCCCACTACCAGTAGGAGGCAAACAGACTCACTATTTCCAAGTTTGGAAACAGATCACCACAGACAGGTGGGTCCTGGAAGTAGTGAGTCAGGGTTTGTCCCTAAGCTTCAAAACCCTTCCCACTCCAAGAACCAGAGTGTACAAGCTGGCTTCCAATGCAGAAAGGAAGCTGCTGGAAAAGGAAGTACAAAACCTACTATTGTCAACGGCAGTGGAACCCATGCCCCCACAACAAAGGGGAAAGGGTTTTTATTCAAGATGCTTCTTCACAACAAAGAAAACTGGGGAGTGGCGGCCTATCCTAGACCTAAGGGTGCTAAACAGACATTTATTAAAGCCAAGGTTCAAAATGGTAACCTTGACACTGATTCTGCCAGCACTCCAAAGAGGATATTGGCTGGCATCTCTGGACCTAAAAGATGCTTACTTCCACATCTGCATAAGGGAGTCTCAAAGAAAGTACCTCAGATTCAGACTCCCTTCAGGTCATTACCAGTTCTCAACCTTGCCATTCAGTCTCACTTCAGCTCCAAGAGTGTTCACAAAGTGCCTGGCAGTGGTAGTGGTACACCGGCAAAGGCTAGGTGCCACAGTTTTCCCTTACCTGGACAACTGGTTGGTGGTTGGAAAATCACCACAACAGGTAAGGGAACATCTGCAGCTCACTCAAAGACTTCTAGAGTCACTGGGTTTTCTGATAAATCTCAAAAAGTCAGTCCTTCTCCCTGCACAAGTGCTGCAGTTCATAGGAGCAGAATTAAATACTCAGGAGGGCAGGGCTTGCCTACCTCTGGACAGGGTAAGAAGTATTCTGCAGATGGCAGGCTCCTTCAGCCTGAACAGACCAAAAACTGTAAGACAGTTTTTACAACTACTGGGCCACTGGCACTGTCTGGGTTCCAGGTTCCAGATGAGAGACATACAATTCCACATCAGGACACACTAGTATCAGAGAAAAGATCCTCTCTCAAAGCTAATCCCAGTAACAAAAATGTTACTTCAGGCCCTTCAGTGGTGGAAAGCAGAAACCAACCTAAGGGAAGGGGTTCCTTTCCAAAAGAGTCTCCATCAGTAATTCTCACAACAGATGTAGATGGGGGTGCCCATCTAGGGGATCACACCACTCACGGCACTTGGTCCAGTGCAGAGTTACTCCAACATATAAATCTGCTGGAGCTCAGAGCAGTGTTGCTGGCACTCTAAGCCTTCACACCACTGGTACAGGGAAGGTTGGTACAGATCAGAACAGATAATGCCACCACAATGTACTACATAAATAAGCAGGGAGGAACAAGGGCAGATTCTCTCTGCACAGAAAACTATGAGAATTTGGAGTCTGACCTACTCCCTAGGAGTTTCCCTTCAGGCCATTCATCTGCCAGGCAAGGACAATACCCTAGCAGATGCTCTGAGTTTGATCAACCAGGCCCATCACAAATAGACCTTGAACAGACAGGTGGTGGATGTGATTTTCAGAAGGTGGGGCACCCCAGAAATAGATCTATTTGCATCCCACGAAAGTCACCACCTGCCACAGTACTGTTGCAGACCCCCAGCTCACAGAACAATACCCATGGATGTTCTGGTTCTGGACGGGTCAGGGAAGTACCTGTATGTATTCCCCCCTTTCCCCCAGGTCCCAGCCAGCTTCAATGATCTTGATTGCTCCAGATAGGGCCTGGCAGCCATGGTACTCTCTGCTGCTTTCCATGTCTGTAGCTGAGCCAATACACCTTCTTCAGAGGCACAACCTGCTAACCTCCAGTCAAGGAAGACTCCTGTATCTGAACCTCAAATCCCTCAGGCTCAAAGCATGGCTCTTGAGAAACTATAGTATGTAGGCTTGCATTTCTCTGAAAGTGTTCTGGACATTTTAAGGGGGTACAGGAAGTGTTCCACCAAGAAAACCTATGCCTCAAAATGGAAAATGTTTTCTGTCTGGTGCTCCACCAGGGATGTGGTGCCAGCTCAGGCAGTGGTTTCAGCTGTGCTGGACTACCTTACTCATTTACATTCACTGGGCCTGCAGCCCACTACTCTAAAAGTTCACCTAGCTTCAGTGTCTGCTTACACCTCAGCTGAGAGGAATGCCTCTATGGTATCAAACCCTATCTTTAAGAGGTTCTTTAAAAGTCTAGCTCACTTGCACCCCTCCTCACAGGGAACCAGTGCCAGCCTGGGACCTAAATGTGTGCATAGCCAAGGTCATGGATTCCCCCTTTGAAACCATGTCTTCAGCTCCTTTGAAGTATGTCACATGGAAGATGGTTTTCCTAGTGGCAATCACTTCTGCTAGAAGGATCAGTGAGCTCCAGGCTCTCTGCATTGAACAGGACTACATGTCATTCCACAAGGACAAAGTGGTCCTGAGAATAGAACATTTTTTCCAAAGATGGTTTCGGACTTTCATTTGAACCAGACCATTACCTTACCTGTTTTCTTCAGTGAGCATTCAAGCTCTGGGAGAACGTGGACTGCATAGTCTTGATGTCAAGAGAGCTCTTTACTACATGACTGTCACTAAGGCCCATAGACAGGACAGGAAACAGCTGTTCCTGACTTATGGGGATGTGGGAAAAGGAAGTCCAGCATATAAGAGGTCCATTTCTCACTGGATACTTCAGTGTATTCAGTTTTGCTACTCAAAAGTTGGGAAGGAGCCCCCAGCAGGGCTGACAACCTGTTCCACAAGGGGTATAGCTGCTACTATAGCAGCTTCCAGGGATGTTCCACTGGTGGACATCTGTAGAACAGCTGCCTGGAGAACAGTGCACACCTTCACTAAGCATTAGAGCCTGAACACACATGCTAGGGGTGATGCCAGGTTTGACCCAGCTGTCCTGCAGAGTCTATTCCCAAAGTAGGTTCTATGCCCATCTGCAAAGGTACTGCTTCTTACTCTGTATAAGAGTTAGGAATATTAGAGTAGTCCTGGGGTGAGAAGAAAAAAATACTTACCATAGTAATCTTGTTTCTACCAGGGGGTACTCCAATATTCATACCTCTCCCACCCTGCCTCCCTTGCTAGAACCAGTGGCCTCTGCACTCCATGCTGTGTAATCAGTGGTATGAGTGCCACACTCTGGCATTTCCATTAAACTGTGTTTCATTGGTTTTACCCTCTTCAGGTGATTCTGACATTCGGGGGGTGTTTTGGTGTTATTACCTCCTGTTGGAGTTTTTTTGGATGTTATTACTATTATTATAGTGTTATATAGGTATTTTCCTCATGGGGCCTGTCTTGTCAGATGTTCATGAAATCTGGAAGCTTAGAATGTAGGCAGTTGATAGAAGCAGCATTTGAAAAGTGGCACATGCCAATGGTGTTCCATCATTAGCATAAAGTTCCATCTCTGGGCAGATCTGGCTTAAAGGCATATTGCACAAGAGTTATGAATATTGGAGTATCCCCAGTAAGAAACAAGATTACTATGGTAAGTAATTTTTTCTGTTGGTCCAATAAAAGGTATCAAACCATTTGCTTCTGGATCTGTTCTTACAAGAACCAATATGGCAACTAAACTAAACCTAGAAGAATTGGTCACTCACCTGTAACCGTAGTTCTAGGAGTGGTATATGATTCACATCCACACAACCCAGCCGGCTCCCCTGGCAAATGGCACCTGATCCTGCTTCCAGCATGCAAGGTCTGACCATGCAGCAGAGTCAGGGATATGTCTGCCTGGGTGGTGGGAAGAGCTTTGCTTAAAGGCTTCCAGCCAATCACAGATACAACAAAAACAGCTCCAGCTGCTAAAGGAGTGTGCACGGTACAAAAATAAGCAGAGCAACAACAAAACCAGCACGACTCCAAAACTGAGAGCACAGAAGGCTTTATTACAAAAAATGTTAAAAAGCACCATGCCTGCACATACTGTCCAAGTGCAGCAGCAAGGAAAACCCAGACCGGTTTCGCAGCTAGTGCATCATCAGTGGGATGCTGCCAATCACCAGCTTCCAGTGGAACTGTCAGAGTGTGGATGTGAGCCATATACCACTCCTAGAACTATGATTACAGGTGAGTAACCCATTCTTTTTTCTGTTGTAACACATGTCTAGATTCTGAGGCTCTGACACAAGCTTGTAAAGTTTCAAGCAAGTCTCCATTTATATGCAAATGAGGCACTTGTAATAAACTCCCTCCCATTCTTTGGTGTCACTAGAGCAGCAGCTCAGAAGAAAGCATATGGATTTCAATGCTTTCTCTCTGTATTTTAAAGTTTGCAATGGTTTAAGACAGTCCTGCCATGCCACTCACACAGCATGTTGTACTAATAGTCTTTATTGGTGCATAGCAAATAATACATCTAAAATTATTTTGTTCACAAGTAAAAAAATCTATTTCTTTGTGCTGCTCATCTCTCACTGTAAGACAGTTGTAACATTCTGGGGGAGGAGTATACTGAATGCTTCCTTTACACAGATGACACACATCATCCTTTCAGCAGCTGGAAAAATGGAGAGCTAGATCACTTAGTTTAAAAAGTGTACTTTTTAAAATTCAAATGCTCCTTGAACCACAATTGCTGACTGAAAATACCAAGAGAAGACATGACTATGACATGGGAGGAGTGAGGTAAGCAAACACACAGCACTGCAACAGCTATACTTCTTCTTTAAGTGCATGTATGCTTGTTAGGTCATGCTGCACCTCCTCTGTAAAAATCATACTGAGGTGGTTGGGGGCAGATGCCAAGGTAAACAAACGGCCATGTGTGCTTACACGTGGCGATTCGCATCTACATTGCTTACCTCGACGGCACCCCTCTGAAAAGTTCTATCCCTCATTGGGTCCTAGTGCCTCTGGCTCAGACTCACTATTGTGAATCAATGGTAAAGGTGTTCTTAGAAGATCAAGAATTACAGTGAGTATGTAATTTTATCACTGTACTGATTTTAAAGGATACTTTGAACTAGAGATTTCATCCATTTCCAATGATGTGATTACGGTGGCAGCTGAGTCCTGGCTGTGATCACCCTTGTGAATTTCTCAACATATTTGTAGGGGATCTGCTGCTGCTATTCAAGATGCCAGCTCCAAATTCCCAGATAAACAGAAAACAATATTTGACACGCTGACCTGAGGCACTTATGGTGACAGAAAGCAGATGAAGCTGTCCTTGCTTTACATTTAGTCCAGCAGTTTAAAACAGTGGTGCCTAAAAACTATGGTCAGCTTGCAGAATGTGTTAAGATTTTCAAAGAACAAACTACTGCAGAAACACAGCAGGACACAGTGGGAGAACCTGCCCATCTACAAGGGGCAAACATGGCATGGAGCATTTCTAGGAGAAGGTTTTACACCCCCCCCCCCAATAAATGTGTGTTTGAGTATAAGCTTTCAAAATGTGGTGACTTTTTATAAATTCTTCCCCTTCATGTTACAACTGAATGCAACCTGAAGTCCCCGAGGAGACAGTTTACATGCTAGCATAAGTAAACCTTGTTTACCAGTATTCACCAATGATTCCTACTGCCTTCCCACTCTCTGCAATTCCTCCTGGCTCTCTGGCTGCTCCCTCCTCCCTTCCTCTTTCTTGCACCTTAAAATGCTCAGATCTTTTCTTCTCTCCAGTTCCGCTCCCCCTCTCCTGTCATATAAATATATCTCTATCTATGTTAAACTCCTTTTTCCTTATCTCACTGCTGCTGTTAATGGCTGGGGGTATTGGGCCCAATTCCAATCCCAGCCCTGCCCACTCCCCTCCCACTTGTCTCCCCAAAGGGTTGAGAGCATCTAACAGCAATGTACGTAGCCTCCTCCCAAAGATAGACCAGCTGCAACCTCTCAAGGTTGAAGGAAAACTGCACCCTCTTCTAAATGTCATTTACTTCCATGTCAGCAGACAGCTCTTTACATGTAGCTGTTGAAGATATATGCAACTGCTTCATTTAGTTTTCACACTTCATGCTAGGCCCTGTCACTCTCCTGGGAGGGTCCATTTCGTGGCTGTTGAAATCTCATTGTTCCTGAGAGCTGTATTAGCATATGAGAATGTGATGCGTAATCAACCTTTAAACTCCCCAGTATGCCTGTCTGCTTTAGTAGTTTTAAAAGAATCAAGCTGCAAGAAGGTGTGAAATACCACATTTACCTTCAGTGAGTTTTATATGCTCTCCGAGTTGTAATGCAGGTTTTTTCCCCTTTAAACTCCATTAGGTTTATAAGTTTCCAGAGAGTTTTTGCAAGGTATTTGTTATTCAGTAGGGAGCAGGACAGGGATAAATGCAGAAAAAGGCGGTAAGGGCAGGGAGGGGGCTAAAAGGGGTAAAGCCATAAAAAATACATGGAAGCTGATGAGTACCAATGCCTGCAGTCTGTGCAACAAGCTCCCTGAACTAGTGGCCTTGATGGAAGAGGGATGCCTAAATATTGTGGCAGTCACTGAAACATGGTACACAGAGAACCATGACTGGGATGTCAACATACCAGGGTACCCAGTCTACAGGAGGGACAGGGTGGGTAAAAGAGGAGGAGGAGGAGGAGTAGCTCTCTATATAAGGGAAGGGACTAAAGCAACAGAACTAAAGAGTAAACAGGAAGTTGATGAATCACTATGGGTCACCCTGGAGACAGGAAATGGTACCACAATCCGCGTGGGGGTTGTGTACAGACCCCCATCTCAGGGGGAGGAAATTGTCAAGGAAATGATAGAAGGTATCCTTAAAATGGCAGAAAAAGGGGAGATATTGTTGATGGGGGACCTGCATATGCCAGATGTTAATTGGAGTACCTTTGCTGCAGGCACATCCAAGAGTAGGGTCATTCTTGATGCCCTACAGGGGGCATGCCTCAGACAGCTAGTATTGGAACCCACTCAGGAGGGAGCAATCTTAGATTTGGTACTCTCAAATGGGGAAGGAGAAAGGATCTCAGATTTAGAAGTGGGTAGCCATCTGGGAACAAGTGACCACCAAACAGTGTGGTTCACAATAAACACAGCCATAGAGTCAAGTCATACAAAACAAGAGTATTGGACTTTAGGAAGGCTGACTTTGGGAAAATCAGAGAGTGCCTCAGAAAAGCACTAGCAAACGGGCAAGAAGGAGGGGTGGAGGAACAATGGGGAATAATCAAAACAGCCATCGCAGAGGCAACAAGCCTTTGTGTGAAGCAAATGAACAAAAATAAAGGAAAAAAAACACTATGGTTCTCAAAAGAGGTGGCAGGGATGGTTAAGGAGAAAAGGATAGCATTCAGGAAATATAAACAAACACAGAAGGAGCAGGACAGAGAACTTTATCAGTTAAAGCAGAAGGAGGCAGGGGAGGCAGTCAGAATAGCAAAGGCACAAACTGAGGAAAAGATAGCCAACTCTGTTAAGAAGGGGGATAAAACATTTTATAGATACATTAGGGAGTGAAGAAAGACCAAGGGAGGGATACAGAGACTTAATAAAGGGGAGAGAATGTGGGCAGAGGGTGACACTGAAAAAGCAGGGATACTGAACAAATATTTCTGTTCTGTATTCACAGTGGAAGAAGAGGAGGAGTAGGTACCTAAACCAAATAAGGGAGAAACACTGAATAGGGGTGTCGATACCAGTCCATTCACAGAAGAAAGGGTTTTGAAACAACTCTTGAAACTGAAGGTGGACAAAGCAGTGGGGCATGATAGGATTCACTCACGAATTCTAAAAGAACTAAAGGTAGAACTAACAACACCACTGACTACTCTCTTTAACAAATCATGGGAGGATGGGGTGGTACCTGAGGACTGGAGGAGGGTAAATGTGACTCCACTTCACAAAAGTGGGAGCAGGGTAGAGGCAGAAAACTACAGATCAGTTAGTTTGACTTCAGTGGTAGGGAAAATGATGGAATCACTTCTGAAGGAAAGAATTGTTGAGTACCTGAAGGCCAGTGGAGCACAGGACCCAAGGCAGTATGGTTTCACAGCAGGAAGGTCATGTCAGACGAACTGACTAGATTTCTTTGACTGGGTGACCAAAGTAGTAGACCAGGGAGGGGCTGTGGATATGGCCTACCTAGACTTTAGCGTGGCATTTGACACAGTTTCACACAAAAGATTAATATACAAGTTAGCCAGCCTTGGAGTGGGTCCCAAGGTGGAAGCCTGGATAAAAAACTGGCTGGACAACAGGAAGCAAAGGGTAATAGTAAACGGAGTCCACAGTGAAGAAAGGAAGGTAACTAGCTGGGTACCGCAGGGTTCGGTACTGGGACCAGTCCTCTTTATTGTCTTTATAAGTGACATTGGAGATCACCTGGAAGGAAAGGTATGTCTCTTTGCAGATGACACAAAGATCTGTAACAGGGTTGATACACAAGGTGGAGTGGAAAGAACAAAAAGGGACTTGACAAGGTTGGAGGAATGGTCAAATATGTGGCAGCTCAAATTCAGTGCAAAGAAGTGCAAGGTAATGCATCTGGGAAACAAAAACCCAGGGGAAGAGTACACAATGGGGGTGAGTTTATAACAACAACAAAAATCGAAAGAGACCTAGGAGTAAGTATATCAGATGGCCTAAAGGTGGGCAAGCAATGTGAGAAGGCAGTAAGGAGGTCTGGGGGGATACTGGGATGCATAGGGAGAGGCATCAACAGTAGAAAACAGGAAGTTGTTATCCCTCTGTACAGACAGTTAATGAGACCCCATCTGGAGTACTGCGTGCAATTCTGGAGTCCCCAACTCTGCAAAGATATAGACAGAGTGGAGGCTGTTCAGAGGAGGGCAACCCAAATGGTGCAGGGTCTGCACCAGAAGACATATGAGGAGAGAGACTAAAGCAGCTTAATATGTATACCCTTGAGGAAAGGAGGAAGAGGGGGGACATGATAGAAACTTTCAAGTATCTCAAGGGAATTAACAAAGTACAAGAGGGTAGTATCTTTCAGAGGAAGAGATGTGCAAGAACAAGGGAGCACAATTTGAAGATAGAGGGGGGATGGCTCAGAGGTAATGTTAGAAAGTATTTTTTCACAGAAAGGGTTGTGGATGCATGGAACAGCCTTCCTGAGGAGGTTGTGGAGTCAGGAACAGTGGAAGAATTCAAGAATGCATGGGACAGGCATAAGGCAATTCTAGTGGGGGGTAGGAGGAAGTAAGCTGTTGATTAACTAGAATCTGCAGCTTATCCATCAGGTAGGGAAATGGGCAGACTAGGTGGGCCAAGTGGTCCTTATCTGCTGTCAAATTCTATGTTTCTATGTTTGTATTTCAGCGTAGAGATACATGCTGTAAATGGTTGATCTGACATTATGTTCTCATATGCTAATGCAGCTCTCATGGACCATGAGATTTCAACAATCACGAAATGGACCTTCCCAGGAGAGTGACAGAGCCTAGTATGAAAGTGTGAAAACTAACTGAAGCAGTTGCATACATCTTCAACAGCTACATGAAAAGAGTTGTCTGTTGACATGGAAACAAATAACATTTAGAAGATATGAGGATGCAGTTTTCCTTTAATCTACAGCCTGTTGTAATCATTTTCTCTGAATCTTGGCTATCCCCCAAGATCCCAGATACCACTATCGCCATTCCTGGGTACACTCTCACCTGGCAGGATCGCGCTAGGAGGGGTGGTGGCATTGCAATCTACCTCTCCTCTACTATCCAGTTCACTTCTGTTCTCTCAATCACTTCTCCCTCTGCTTATGAACTATTACTTTAGACACTCTCTCCCTTTTTCAGTCCCTATTTTTGTGACTGGTGTTTATTGCTGCCCTGGCCTATCCCCCACATCTGTCACTGAACTCCTTATCAATATCTCCATTCGTGCCTCATCTGGGGAATTACTCATTCTTGGGGACTTTAATATAAATTGGCTCTCCTCCTCTCAAACTAAATTCTGCCAGGACATTAAGCCCCTTCAACTTACCCAACTGATCTCTAACCCAACCTGACACAATTATAAATCCTCCAATCACTCCCTACTGTACTGGGTACTTACCTCCCACCCCCACCATATCTCTGCTGCTGGTGCCCTCCCTGATGCCATCAGTGACCACCACATGGTCTACTGTGTGTGGAAAATTCACCGTTCCAAAGCCCCCCCTTCCAAACCCCTCCAGATCTGGTCTTTCCAGTCGCTAGACTTGTCCTCCCTACATGCTGATTTAGTGGCTACTGTCTGGTTGCCTATTTCATTTGCTAATTACATAATTTCTGCCAATATTTT
Organism: Neoceratodus forsteri; assembly: GCA_016271365.2. NCBI lineage: Eukaryota > Metazoa > Chordata > Ceratodontiformes > Ceratodontidae > Neoceratodus > Neoceratodus forsteri. The sequence goes on from CM057449.1 coordinate 392,888,343, forward strand.
AAAAATAAATTCATGTCTATCTGGGATCAGCATGCCCCCCTCAGGTGAACCAGGGTCCATGGTTCCAACCTCCCTTGGATCCCAACTGAACTACTGTCCTGCCTACATTCAAGTGACCTTTCCTGGAAGACTCATAAGTCCTCTGGCTCCCCTTCTGACAACCAGGTACCGAGCCCTTTGAAATGCCTGTATCAGAGCCACTAAGCTTGCCAAGGCTGAGTACTTAGTCTCCACCTTCCAGTACAACCTTAACCACCCCTCCAAGTTCTGGAACGTTATTCATGCCCTCTTCTCCCCCTCAACCCAGTCCTTTCCCCCTAATCCTCGAGGTGGATAAGATCCCCATTTCTGCCCCCCCATGTAGCTTCTGAGTTCAACTCATTCTTTATCTCATGTGCCTCCTCCCTTCTCTCCTCCCTCCCCACTATCCCTCCCCTACCACCTCCCCCCATCTTACCACCACTACCATCCCTTTCTCATTCTCTCCTATCACTTCTGCTGCCTCCCTCAAGACTCTCTTGGCTCCTAACCCCCTTAAAAGCAGGAGCCCTGACAGGCTTGACCCCAAACTTCTTTATTTCTCCATGCCTGCCATTGCTCTACTCTTTCCTTCTCAACCTAACTTTTTCCCTTCTCTCTGTCCTCGACTCATGGAAATATGCAACTGTCATACCCCTTCCCAAAGGAGGTGACTCCTCCTCACCTGGCAACTACCACCCTATCTCCCTGCTCCCCACTCTAGACAAAATGTAAGAGCACCTTGTGCTGTCCCAGCTCTCCACCTTCTTTGACTCTTCCTCTTTCTTCATTCCTTTCCAGTCTGGCTTCTGTAAATTCCACTCCACACCCTCCTTCCTGCTCCGGCTTACTGACTCCATTCTCTCAGGCAAGGATTAGGGCCTTATCACCTCCACCATCTTTGTTGACTTGGCTAAAGACTTCAACACTGTATCTCACCCCCTTCTCCTTGACAAGCTTAAGGCAGCAGGGCTTTCCAACTCCTCTACCAATTGGGGCCGCTCCTACCTTGAGCGTAGGTTTCATTCTGTGCAAATTGGTGATTCCATATCCCCTCCACTTCCTATCAATACTGACTCCCACAAGGCTCCGTCCTTGGCCCAGTACTCTTTTGGGTGTTCCTGAATGACCTTCTCACTCCTCTGTGTCCATCCACATGTATGCAAATGACACTGTTCTGTTTACTTCTGGCTCCTTTCCCTCTGTTTTCACAGCCAGGCTTCAACTGAACTTCCAACATTCAGCACTGGTTCCATTTGAATCAGTTATCCCTCAATGCCAAGAAAACGGTTTCAATAACCTTTGGTGCTAGGCTTACTACCTCCCCCCCCACATCCTAGAAGGAACTACTACCTATGATGTTCCATCATGTAAGTACCTCGGGATCTGGCTTGACCGGCACCTTGACTTTTCTGGGCATGTGGACACCATACATAACAAACTTCACCCCAAACTAGAAGCATTATACAGGAAGAGAGGTTCCTTCCTCTGCTCGCCATGCACTTGTCCTGAACATGATGCTTCCCATCTTTGACTTTGGCAACACTGTCTACAGTACTGCTCCTTATACCACCCTAGCCAGACTGGATCCACTCCTTCACTCCTTCTGTTGCTTTGCTCTGGACTGTCCACCCCAAACCCACCACTGCTCCCTATATTCTTCCCTCTCCCTCCCTTCCCTTGAATCCTGATGCCTCTCTCATTGTACCTTCTTTATCTCCAAATATTGGCTTGACTCGCTCCATCTGTACCTTACCACTCTCCTTTCTCGCCCAGTCCTCTTCAATGTGTTTACTGCAGAAGGGATGGAAGAGAAAGTATGCCTGTTTGTGGATCACACAAAAATCTGCAACAGAGTAGAGACACCGGGAAGGGTGAAAAGAATGAGAAGCAATCTAAAAAAGCTAGAAGAATGGTCACGTGGTTTGGCAGCTGGGTTTCAATGCAAAAAAAGTGCAAAATCATGTGCTTGGGGCACAGAAACCTGGAAGCAACGTACCAACTGGGAGGAAAGGTAGTGGCAGTCACAAAACAGGAAAGAAATCTGGGGATAATCATTTATGATGACCTGAAGGTAGCTAAACAGTGTTACATGGCAGTGGGGAAGGCTAACGGGATGCTAGGATGCATAGGCAGGGGTATCACCAGCAGAAAGAGGGAGGTAATAATACTCCTGTATAGATCCCTGGTGAGACTCCATCTTGAGTACTGTGTCCAGTTTTGGAGGCCCCATCTCCGAAAGGACATAGAAAGGGTGGAGGCAGTACAAAGGAGGGCAACCAAAATAGTGCAGGCTCTGCATCAAAAGCCCTATGAAGAAGGCTTAAGGAATTAAATATGTACTCCCTAGAGGAAAGGAGGAAACAGGGGATATGATAGAAACATTCAAATACCTCACAGGTATAAACAAGGTACAGGAAGGTAGCATTTTCCAAAGAAAAAGATGCTCAAGAACAAGGGGTCACAGTATGAAGCTGGTGGGGGGAGGCTCAGAAGAAATGTGAGGAAGTACTATGGAACAGCCTCCCAGCGGAGGTAGTGGGGGCTAAAACAGTTAAAGGATTCAAGAATGCATGGGATAGACACAAGGGGATCTTAGAAGTAAGGTGGAGAAAAAGGTTAAAACCCAGAGATCAGATAGGGTCTGCGATGGCAATGTAGGTAGGAAAAATAGGACACACTAGGTGGGCCAAGAGGTCCTTATCTGCTGGCAACTTCTATGTTTCTCTCCCCCACGGGCCCCACCACATTTTTTCCTCTTACACCCTTTGAAGCTCTGGCAATCACTCCCTCACTCTCCCTTCTACAAAATCCTCAGCTGGCCAGGCTGCTTTCTCCTACCGTTTCCCCAAACTTTGGAATTCCCTCCCCTATCTATCCGCTCTGCCACTTCTCAACCCTCTCTCTCCTCTGTTCTCCAAAATTTCACCTTGCACTCCTGTAATTGCACCTGATACCATACCTTACTCTGCTCCTTGACCCCCTACTTTTTACCCATCCACTACTCTCCTCCAAATCCATGCTTCCCACCCTAGCTTACGCTATCATTACCGCTTCACTCTAATTTATATTTCTTTGACTCTCACTGAATTAGCCTTCCCTGCCCTTGCCCCTGCATAACTGCACTTTGTATCTCGAATACTGCTCCTTGAAATTCGCTGGAGTATGTGCTATGCCTCAGTTTGTATAAATTTTATCTGTTTGCTTTTTATATGATGCTTGTATACACAATACTTTTTTTAACTATGTAATTGTTTGCCACGATTGCTTTACTAACACACTAAACTGCCAGCAGATTAGGCCTAGTGGTCTATCGAGTCCGCTCAAGTAGCAGCCCTACAGTCTACTCATTGCGGCTGCCCCCTCCCCCTTTGTGACCCCCTGCACACCCTTTCCATACCCTGCTCCCCCCACCTGGACTTTACCCCTGTGTCTGTCCCATCCTCTCTTGAATCCTCCCACTGTCGCCATCCCCACCAACTCTGATGGCAATGAGTTTCAGGGTGTCACCACCCTCTTTGTGAAGTAGTGACGCCTCACCTCCGCTTAAACCTCCCCCTCATTCCCCTCCTTTATCCCCTTCCCCCAGGATGCATCTGGAAACAAGCCGTTGTCAGCTCAGTATGTATTTCATGGTGAAACTTCTGAAATAAATAATGAGCAGGCATCATGAGTGCTAAAACTTTTTTATTTTTATTTCAGAAAGATATGAGTCTTACTAAGGGTCGCTTGGATTGGATCAGTGCAGTAAGGCTTGAGTTTATAACAGGTACAATACTTTCAGTGGTGTATGAATTTATTAAAGGGTCCTTTCACACATCCAGAATCAGGTCAGTACAGTCTCTATAGAGGTTTCATGTTTCTTACAAGCATTTACAACCAACAGTAAGATCATTAGGATTGCAGTAATAACATGAAATTAATTTTTTTTCCATGCACAACAAAATATGTTTTATACTATTTGCAGTACAAAGTGGAATTTTGCTAGCAGCACAATATTTATTGATTTATTTATTTCTTTTTGCTAACCGGGTAGGCCCACTGGAACCAGAGGTCCCTTTTTCAGGGGCAACCCGGAATTAGTTACATGGAAGTGGAGCAAATATCACAATAAGTGGTACAGAAGGAGAATTCAGTTGAAAGGTAAATCCATAACAGCGACAATCAATAAACAGTTGTTATTTACAGCAGGTTACATTCATACAGTGGAGACAAGCAGGGCTGAGCAACTTCATATGGTAGGGCTAGACTAAATGTTTGGGGTTTGGGGAAGTTGAGTACAGTAGAGGGTTATGGAGCAAGTGCTAGAACTACATGCAACAACTAGCAGGCACATTGATGCTGCACCTAGAGGTGTGTTTTTAGACCCTTGCAAAAAGTGGCTAAGGAACCAGCTGAGTGTAGGTCGTCTGGTAGGGTATTGCAGCGTTTAGGGGTAGAATGTGCAAAGGATTTACTTCCAAGTGTAGTCCTTGTCCTTGGTGCCATGAGTAATGTCTTCCCAGAAGTGCGGAGTGTTCTGCAGGAGCGCTTGAGGATGAGGAGGCCTTTAAGTCTTGCAGGAGCTGATCCATTGATTAGTTTGCATGCTACAGTTAGTAGGGGGTACTGCAGCCTACTAGACAGTGAGGGCCAGTTTAAGGAGGCCAACTTGCTGCAGTGGTGTATCCTAGGAGGGGACATTGCAGTGAAGCATCCTATTTTGCAGTATAGCAGCTCCAGACTATGAGCTTCAGTTTTTCCTATGGACTGGAGGATGCGGGCGGCATAAGTAAGTTTAGGCAGTAGGACACTTTTAGCAGTTGCAAGTCTAGAGTCAGCTGTGAGTTGTTTATTTACAGTAGCTGAAACAGGAGATCCAGTTGCTGGTGGATAGCGTGAGTTGTCTGGTCCATCTGGGCCTTGTACGTGAAGCCTTGATCGAGTATTACCCCAAGGTATTTGACTGAATCCACTACCTCAGTCTTACTCCCTGCTGACATGGTAATAGGGAGCAGGCGGCTTCTATCAGTACCAAGATGTCTGGGGCCAAACAAGATAGCTTTGGTCTTTTTGACATTTAGTATCAGACTATTTGCCAGTAACCACTGTTCCTGGCATAGGAAGTCCTGGTTCAGCTGGGTGCTGAGCACCAGGGGGTCTCCAGAGCTCTTATAGAGGACAGCATCATCCACGTATAGTAAGAGTTGGCTGCTCCCACAGTTGTTGCTGAGGTCATTAATGAATACTGAGAATAGGAGGGGTCCTAAGATCGAGCCCTGGGTACTCCATATGAGATAGGTAGCCGGGGAGAAGAGAGACCTCTCCATTTCACAACTTGGGTTCTGTTGGATAGGTAGTGGGTGAACAATGCTAATGAGTGTGCATCAGGTCCATGGTCTGTGAGCTTTTTGATGAGTAGCTTATGGCTAACCAAGTCAAAAGCCTTGGTTAAGTCTATGAAGATTGCCCCAGTGGGGGTACCATTGTCCAGCTCTTGTAGTACACTAGCAGTAAATCTGATTAATGCAGTGTCAGTGCCATGGTTGTGGCTGAACCCATGCTGCTGAGTGGAAATACAGTGGTGCATTTCCAGGTAGTCCCTTAACCAATTGTACACCAGCCTTTCTTGCACCTCTGCCAGAATACAGAGGAGAAAGATGGCCCTGAAGTTTTCTATTGGTTCCCTAGGACCACCTTTGTGGACAGGAACTACTATCATCTGTTTTTATTTTCCTGGGATTTGCCCAGCCAGAAAAGATTTGTTGGCTAACATTATGATTGGCGAAGCTATGGCAGAGGCAGCTGCCTTCAGTAGTCTAGGCTCCAGCTTGTCGGGGTCCGCAGAGCCATTGATTTTGTTTTTTTTGAGCAGAGCTCATACCTAGCTCTTGGTAACTAGTCTGAGGTGAAATCTAGTGGGCAGGGGGCCAGATTCCTTAGGTCTGGGGGGGGGGGTTGGACCCATTTTTGCATTTTTCTAGGTTTATAAAATATTGCTGTGGGTTTAAGATGGATATGTATTGCACATGCAGTGCAACTTCGACATCCTCCAGTGCAACCTCCTGCATCTTAAATTGCCACTCAATGTAAAAAAACGAAAACAATATTTCTCTCCCCACATGCCCCACCAGTCGTCTGTTCTACCACAGTTTATATTCCTCAGATCCTGACCCTTCTAGGGGAGACGCTAGAATCAGTAGACAAGTTCAAATATCTAGGCTTTTGGCTGGACAGCAAGCTTTCTTTTTGTGTGCACCTTATTGAACTGGCAAAAAAATTAAAACAAAGAATAGGACTTTCCTACCACATTAAGCATCTGCTTATACAAGCCAAAATAAGATTGGTTCAGACCACCTTCCTTCCACTGCTGAATTATGCAGACTTCATCTACAGTCAATGCACCCTGGCTTCTCTCTCAAAGCTGGACACCCTATATCACAGGGCTATCAGATTTATTACCTCCACCCCTACAATACACACCATTGTGCTCTCTATGCCCAAATCAGTTGGCAGTCCCTGAAAGCAAGGAGAGTCAAAAATGCAGTCTTTTGGACATTTAGGGCCCTCACAAACAGGCTCCCTAAATAAATCTCCAACCTCTTCTCCATTTCTGCAGCAGCTTATTTCCTTAGAAAATATGTTTATATTCTGCTCGATGTCCCTAGAGTCAGAACCAGCTTTGGTGCCTCCTCTATTAGCCATGTTCTCCCTACCCTCTGGAGCACTATCCAAAAATCCTTAAAACTCTCTAGCCTAGCTGGATTGTACTCCAAGTGTCATCTGAGACACTCTTTAAAGGAGTCGTGTAGTTACTGCCCTTTCTTTTTGCAACTGTATTTTTTACTGCATTGCTGTATTCTGCTGTATTCAGTTGTGTGACTTCCCAGGGCCTCCTTGTAACTGAGCTCGCTCAATGGTGTTTCCCCTGGTTAAATAAAGACTGATTGCTTGATTGATTAGAGAATAATATATGGTTGTAACACATTTTTACAAATCAGTTATACAAGCATTAAAAAGGCTCACTAGTAAGTATATACAGTACTAGTTATACACACTTTTTTGTAATTGCATGTTTATTCATTTTTAAACTAACACATACAACACACCAACTTGTTGTGTATATAGTTGAAACAATATAAATAAAGCACAGTGTAGAGAATAGCATACTCATAGTAGTAGACACATCAGATAATTCCACTAGTCATGGTACACAATCATTCCACTGAGACATTACATAAAAGACCCAACGAAGCTATAAGATCTTAAACTTATATACAGCATGTTGCAACTGCTATGAGTTTCTCCATTAATTATTCATTCAAATTAATATTTGCCACAACTCTGTACTGGGCAGTTTGTCTGTTAGACATCTCTATGATCGCTTTGTTAGCCATTAGGATACACATTGACAAAGTTTTCTAACTTAAGGTTGTCTGCACCCTTCAGGCATGTCTAAAAATAATACAAGCTGTGGTGTAATCATTAAAGTGGGCTGAAACATCTCCTTCCAGTCCCACTGCAGGTCACCCCTGAACTGCCGGAGCTTGGAGCACAACCAGAGGATATGGGCATGTGCTGCCCTAGGTTTTCCACACAACCTCCAGCAGGAAGGACTGATCTGGGGGCTTTATTTCTACTGCTGAGTAGGGATACAAAAGAATCAGGAGAAGCATTTCCAAGAATTTTCCTTCCACATGTGGGAGGACATTGATTTATGTGCATACATCATACAGCAAGTCCACTGTTTCAATTCCCAGATCTGCCTGCCACCTAAGGCAAAGATGCCTCTGCCTTGGGAGCTTCCAGTTCTGTCAAGGCAGAGTACAAGTGGGAAATAACAGAATCTAAGGGACCACCTTCTAAAGTTCGGGGAATTAAAATGATAAGAGCTGGAGTAGGTTGCTCCTGTGGAGATTTTTTATGCCAATCTTGAATAAAGCTTTTAATCTGGGCATATCTAATAGAGTCCATGGGCCTCCAGGCGTGTCTGGGAACCAGTGTTTGAAAAGTCTGCAATATTGATGCCCTGCATAGAATGTACTGGAAGAATAAAGCCCAGTCTTTCTATCCATTTAAAAAAATAATCCTGCCTAGCCGGAGCAAACTGGGGCTTGTAGGCTAAGGGAGTGAGGAGGTATTGGAAAGGGAACATGATAGATGGGGAAAGAGTTGTGTGCCAAACATCCAGTGTGGTATTAATGAAAACATTTTCCCGTTTAGGCATAAGAGGTATTGGCTGAGGTTGTATTACACCATGTGTAACAGGGTTGAGGTCTTCCTCATGCATCTTGATAGTTTTCCGTAATGTACTGTAGTTGTGGGGAAACCAGTACCTAGCCATATGGAGCTGGGCCACTTTATAGTAGGTTTCCACATGACTGCTAGACCCCCTGTGACTTAGGGAGCTGTAAAGTAGAATATTTAATTTTAGGCTTGCAGCTGGCCCACAGAAACTGGGTAATCACTTTATACCAAAACCTCAGATGAGCCAGCCGCAGAGGGATAGGTAAAGACTGTGCTAAGTGGAGCATTCTGGGAAGAAGGTTCATACCAATGGGGGAGACCACTGACACCCACCATGGGGGGTGAGCCACAAAGGATGAGCCAGATGGAGCTAAGCCCCTGATAAGCCAGGTGACGGGAATGGAAGGCTGGACCTGGATGGTAAACCTGTATCAGAGGAGGAGAAAAAAAAAAAAAGATTAACGAAAATACAACTTTGAAAATTCATTCTTTATTTAGGCTGCATAAATCACGCTAGTAACCATCAATCAAACATAGACAAGAACCACATTACAGGCAAGGCTGTTCTTCCAATTCTCAAATAAGAAAACATAATTTATCTCCATACATCTGATTCTTCCCTGTCTACGATAAATCATGTTTATTACCAACTTTCACATTTTTGTTTAAACTCCAGGGGCCCAATAATCAAAACTCTGCCTGGGTGCAAATCCCAGTTTGCCTGCACAAACTGGGCTTAGCGCGGATTTCTCAAGTTAAAAAGCCCAGTTAGTGTGGGCAAACAGGGTTTGCACTGGGGCAATATTCAGAGGGAGGCGCAATGTAAATAAAGGGGCGGGGACCTGAATATTAGTGCAATCCAATATTTAGAGGATGTGCCATTTTGCTTAGTCCCCTTGTGTGGTGCACATACCACCGATTGAAACCTTGACTTACTCCCGTGCAACCCCAGCAGCTGGCAGAGGAAGTGCGGCAGCTCTCTTGATCCCAACACAGTAGTCCATGGCGTCTGGTGGCCCCTCCTCCTCTGATTGCCGTCCCAAAGTTATAAATGAAAGTTTCCCTGGTGCTAGTGGTTTCCCCCAACCCTCGCTGATCAGTGGCCTGAAGTAAAACAGACACTGTCCCTGGTGTCTAGTGGTCCCCCCCTCGCTGATCACCAACCCTAAGTAAAACAGTTGTCTAGTGGTACCCCCTCTGCCGAAGTAAAATAGATCACTCTCCCTGGTGTCTAGTGGCCCCTCTTCAACTGATTGCCGTCCCAAAGTTATAAATGAAAGTTTCCCTGGTGCTAGTGGTCCCCCCCCCATCACTGTCCCGAAGGTATAAAAGTACAGTTACGTAAGAACCTACCGTAACAGTAGATCTTCGAGAGAGGCTTTTTCAGTAGGTAATTACATATAGGACTGACGCCGCAGATGGCAGGACCCCATGGAAAAATTCTAGCTGGCAGTCTTCTAGCGAGGGCACCATCGCCAGGTGACCGCGCCAGGGAGACGCGGTATAAAGGGGCGGTCCCTGACACCCGCCTTCCAGTTCTTTCCCACCACAGGCCAGAAAGGCTTGAAGAGAGAGGCGTGGATATTTCCATCACTGGAAAAGGAGCTGAAAAAGCCTAGGGGGATGGAGGGCAGGAAAGTATTACCTACTGCAAGAGCCTCTCTCGAAGATCTACTGTTACGGTAAGTTCTTATGTAACTGTGCTATCTTACTTCGAGAGAGCTCTTGCAGTAGGTAATTACATATAGGACTGAATCCCAAGCACTCTGGAACAAAGAGAGGCACCGGGAGGAGGAAAACTACTCCAAGAAGTAGTTCTAGCTGTGCAAGCCTCAAGATAGGAGGCCTTGCAGAACAGCCAGCCCGAAGCCTGCTCTACGGCGAGAGGCAACATCCAAACTGTAGTGTTTAGTAAAGGTATGAATGAAAGTCCAGGTGGCGGCAGTACAGATGTCTGCTGCAGATGCATTCTTGAAACAAGCCACTGAGGCAGCTACTCCTCTTGTGAAGTGGCCTCTTACCTGCCCTGGGAGGGTCTTGTTGTATTTGTCATAACAGAAAGTGATGCAATGAGCCAACCACTTAGATAGGCATTGCTTAGAAACATCATTGCCTTCCTTTTTATGAGCAAAAGAGATGAACAATTGATCAGTCTTTCTGAGATCCTTCGTCCTGTTGGTGTAGTATCTCAGAATCCGGTGAATATCCATAGTATGGAGTAAATACTCCCCTTGATTAGAGTACTGCGTGAAAAAGGCAGGTAACTCTATGGACTGATTTAGAGTAGACTCTGCTACTACTTTAGGAAGAAACTTAGGATTCGTGTGAAGAGCAACACGTTCTTTGTGAAAAATCAAGTATGGGATTTTACACATCTGGGCTAGGAGCTTGGAAATTCTATGAGCGGAAGTAGTGGCCACCTGGAAGAGAGTCTTCCATGAAAGGAACTTCAAATCCGCAGAAGCTGCAGGTTCGAAGGGAGGGAGAGTAAGTTTCTCGAGAACAAAGTTGAAGTCCCAAGGGGGAGCAGGAGTACGGATGGGGGCTCTTAGATGGAGGACCCCTCTAAGAAAGGTCTTAGAGATCTCTGATTGAGTGAAAGTTTTGTTTGCAAAGGGAACATGATAGGCTGAGATGGCCACCATGTGTACCTTCAGAGAAGAATGACTGAGACCCAGGTTAAACAGATGACGTAGATACTCCAGCAGAAGCCCCGCTGAGCAGGAAAAGGGTTCTGCATTCTTGGAAGCGGCCCAAATAGTGAATCTTTTCCACTTCATGGCAAAAGTGGATCTGGTGGAAGGTTTTCTGGCCTCCACCAAAATCTCCGCCACTTGGGAAGACACCCCAAAACAGGATTGAGCTAAGTCTGCAGGAGCCATGCATGCAGCTGAAGGGATTTGAGGCCTGGATGGACCAGGGTCCCCTGATCCTGGGTCAGTAAACCTCGAGATAGAGGAAGAAGAGGAGGATCCTCTGAGTATTGTTGTAGAAGAGAGAACCAAACTTGCCTGGGCCAGAAAGGAGCAATCAGAATCATTCATGCTCCTTCTGAAGCTAGTTTCTGCAAGACTCGTGGGATAAGTGGAACTGGGGGAAAGGCATAGACGAGTTTGTCCTTCCAGTCTAGAGACAGAGTGTCTCTCCAAAAAGTGCCTCGCTCTGGAATGAGTGAGCAGAAGACGGGAAGCTTTGCATTTAGAGGGGATGTGAACTGGTTGACTTGTGGTGTTCCCCAAAGTCGGAAGATATTGTCTAGGACCCCTTAGTCCAGTTCCCACTCGTGAGTCAGAGCAGAAGATTGACTTAGCTTGTCTGCCAGGGTGTTGTCGACTCCCGGAATATGAATTGCCGTGAGGTGAAGGTCATGTTGTGTTGCCCAATGCCAAACCCTCATTGCCTCCCTGCAAAGAGGGTAGGACCGAGTCCCTCCCTGTTTGTTGATATACCAAACCATGCACATGTTGTCCGTCTGGACGGATAAGTGGCCAGGAAGGATGTATTGGTGAAGGGCTTGGAGAACGTACAACACTGCCCAAAGCTGCAGTACATTGATGTGGAGAGCTTGTTCGAGCTTGGACCAGGAGCCCTGGGTCCGATGAGGGCCTAGATGGGCTCCCCAACCTTCGCCCGAGGCATCTGTGGTTAGAGTCTGGGAGGAGGGAGGATGAAAGAATGGAACTCCCCAGAACAGGTTCTCTCCAACCATCCACCATTGCAAGTCTCGAATCATCGGTGAGGAGACCAGAATTGGGTGATCCAGGTCATCCACTAACTGATCCCATTGGGAGTGTAGAGTCCACTGAGAAATTCTCATGTGGAGTTAAGCGCGAGGAACTGTTGGGATAGCAGCAGCCATGAGCCCGAGAAGGTGAAGGTGAAGGAACGACCTTGCAGAGACCCTCCTGCGGTCGGACAGCAGACTTATTTGGGTCTGAAGGGTGGACCCCCTGTCCGGTGGCAGGAAGGCCTTGCCCGTGGTCATATCGAGAATCGCCCCAATAAACTGTAGTCTCTGGGATGGGATCAGATGAGACTTGGAAAGGTTGTTGGTAATACCCAGGCAGGCAAAAACCTGCTGGGTAAGGGAGAAGCAGCGCAGGAGTTCCTCCCTGGACGAGGCCACCAGGAGTCAATCGTCCAGGTATGGGAAACCCTGCACCCCCCTGGTATGCAGGTGGGCGGCCACCACTGCCAGGCATTTGGTAAATACTCGGGGAGCCGAGTACAGACCAAATGGTAGCACCTTGAATTGGTAGTGGTCCCTCTTGAATGCAAAATGAAGGTATTTGCAGTGAGACGGGTGAATGGAAATGTGCAGGTAAGCATCCTGCATGTCCAGAGCACACAGGCATTGACCCGGCCGGAGGAGCAGCAGAAGGCTCTGCAAAGAGAGCATCCTGAATCTTTTGTATTGTATGAAAAGATTCAGAATTGGTCTGAGATCTCCTGTCTTCTTTGGGACCAGGAAGAAATGGGAATAGTAACCCGTCCCTTGTAGATGAAGGGGGACGGGTTCTATTGCATGTTTCAGCAGTAGAGCTGAAATTTCCTCCTGGACCAAGAGAAGATGTTCCCTTGAATATGACGGCTTCACAGGGGGGTGGAGAGGTGGTTTCTGAAGAAACTTTATCGAGTGTCCTTCTGCGATGAGCTGGAGCACCCAAGAATCTGTTGTTATCCTCTCCCAGCCCAGAAGGTGGAGGGAAAACTTCCCTCCTACCGGTTCCTCTGGGGAATCCGGAGGCTGTGGGAGAGGGGTGGAGTCAGGTGGTGTGGGGCAGCGCTGCAGCTGAAGCAGCTGCTGCTTTTTTGGGTGGGGGTGCTTAGCAGTTGTGGGGGCCCGGCGTTTTGTGGCCTGCCTTCCCTGGGGTTTCACCTTGGGCTGATTCCATCTGCGAAAGGGACGGCGCTGCTGCTGATGGGGACGGTACATGGAATCAACTGACTTCAGTGCCGTCCCCTTCTCTTGCAAATCGATGATGATGTCCTTGATATCACCCCCGAAAAGCACCGACCCCCAGAAGGGCGCTTCCTGGATAGCTGATTGCACCTCTGGCACCAACTCTGACACGCGGAGCCAAGCATGATGCCGTAGGCTTACAGCGAAAGCTGAGCTCCATCCAATAGTGTCCACTGCATCGTATGTTGCACAAAGCATGTGTCGACTGGCCAAACAAGCAGAGCGGACAAGATCAGCCAACTCCTGCTTGACTTGGGAGTCTGGCAGGGAATCCAGTTTGGCTTCCACCTGAGTCAGAATGGCCTTCTGGTAGTTTCCATGGCCTACATAATTCAGGGCCTGATCCCCAGCATGGAGGAAGCATAGATCTTCCTCCCATACTGGTCCAGAAGGCGGGATTCCTTGTCAGGTGGCGACGAGCTGAGGTGTTTTGGACTTGCTGACTGGCCGTGAGCGGCGCTAATCACAACCGAGTTGGCACAAGGGTGAGAATCCAGGAAATCAACACCCTCTGGAGCCTGATATAGTCTGTTTGACTTCCTAGGAAATGGGGTTAAAGCCAATGGCAGTTTCCATATGGTGGTAATGAGGTCGGCATGAGGCTCTATCCAGGGTGGCACCAAGGTAGGAGCTGTCACGGGCAAATCCAGATGTTCAGTGAGTTTCAGATGCTGAGGATCTGGTTCCAGGGAGTGCCACTGATGAACCTCTTGGATTTTCCTTAGCAACTCCATAAAAGAAGGATCTTCCAGAGGAGACTTCGGAAGAGTCCTTGGCCTGGGCTTCGACAGAGAGCGTGGCTCATCGTCCCTCTTGGAGCAACCGTCAGAAGAATCCGAGGAGTCCGAGGGTGAAGAGGAGGAGAAAGAGGAAAAAGACTCCCTTTCCGGGGGAGGAAAGAACTCCTTGGGAAGCCCCCAGGGAAGCATGTCCTGCCTCTCTCTGGATCCAGATGGAAGAGTGCTGGACTCCGGAGGTGGTGAGTGAGTGAATGTGCCACCTCAGACGTACGGGAACCTGAGACGGCACCATCGTTGGAAGGCTGCTCTCGACCTCCCTGGTGAGCTAAGCCTTGGTCTCAGCCCACCAGGAGGCTAGAGTCTCCTGAAGGTCCACCGGCGGCTGTGGGGGCGGTGGAGGAGGAGGAGGAGGTGGGGATAAGGATACGGGTTGTACCCGTATGGAGAGTATCCAAAACCCAGCTGCAGAAAGCCCAGCGTCGGGTACTGTGGTGTCGGAAAAATCAGCGTCAGGTACTGCGGCACCGGATACTGTGGTCCCGGGTACGTTGGATAGAACGGAGGGTACCCAGGAGCCGGGGGAGCTGCTGGAGCAGATGGCCCGGCCAGCAGCCTCACGAGCGGGTCCACGTTGGAGGGCCCAGTGGAGGGGGAACATCCAGAAGCTGGATGTCTCCTAGAGTCAGTAGAACCAGCGTCAGAGCTGGCATCAGAGGCCCTGGCGTCAGAGGTACTGGCGTCGGAGCCGGCGTCCGGGAAGCCGACGTCAGATTCGGCACACCAACCGAGGAACGTTCTGACGGAGGAAGACCCCCAGCGTTGCCCTGGGATGGAGGGGAAAAATCCCCATGTCCGGGCTGGGGGAACTCTGAGTCCCCGGATGGCAGCGAAAGCTGCAGAGAACCGGGTACGACGGATGTGGGGGGGGTCCGTCGTCAGTTCCTTCGCCAGCCGGGCGTCAGATGAGCTGACATGCAGCTTGACGGCGAGATCCCGGCGGGCGCCGGAGGAGCCGGCATCTGGCTTATGGGAGCCTTCACCGGAGGCAGGCCGAGGAGAAGGATCAGCCTGGTCCGATGGAGTGGAGGCCGTGCACTGCCCCGAAGGGTCATGCATCTTACCGGCCTTCTCCGCATGGACGTCGGAGGAGCTGACGCACGACTTACCGGAGTCGCCCATGCCAGTAGGCCGCGAACCTGCAGTCGAACCAGGGGCGGAGGCCTCCAATTGCCCGGAGGCGCCCGCAAGGCCTGAGCGCGAGCCAGACTGGTGGGCAGACGCCCCCTCAGAAGCCTCCGAGGTGGCCGTCAAGGAGTGGTCCCCCAGAGGGGACGTTACCTGTGTCCCGGTGGCTCCCAAGGGAGATGCGGTAGAGGAGCCCTTGTCCCGGTGCCTCTCCTTATCCTTCTTCTTCCGATGGCCTTCGGGGGAAGTGGACGCCTGCCTCAGTTTTTTGAGCTCCTTCTCCACTGAACTCATCTTTTGCTTCAAAATATGGACTTCCAGGGATTGCTACCGCCTTTTCCGGGTAGCCGCGTTGAAGCTGAGGCAGTGCTGGCACTTCTCGACTGGGTGATCAGGGCCTAGGCAGAACAGGCACAGGGAATGGCTGTCCTTGAGCGGTAGTTGGGCGCCGCATGAATTGCACTTATTTTTGAGCTCGGAGGGTGTAGGGGATGACATACACCGATGATGGTACCTGACGTTAGTCAAAAAAACAAATTATTTTGGTAAAACCTACGAAGATTAGGCTGACGAAGCACAAATTTTTCTGCGAGGTGCTGCACGAGCTAACGGTGGGAAAGAACTGGAAGGCGGGCGTCAGGGACCACCCCTTTATACCGACGTCTCCTGATGCCAGTCACCTGACTTGGGAGCAGTCCCTCGCCAGGGACTGCTAGCTAGAAATTTTTCTGGGGGGTCCTGCCACCTGCCGGCGTCAGTCCTATATATAATTACCTACTACAAGAGCCCTCTCGAAGTAAGATATAAAGTTTCCCTGGTGCTAGTGGCCCCCCCCTCACTGATCGCTGGCCCTAAGTAAAACAGACACTGTCCCTGGTGTCTAGTGGCCCCCCTTGCTGATCGCCAACCTGAAGTAAAACAGGTGTCTATCCTCCTCCCCCAGACTGGCCCTCCGACTCCCGAGTCTGTTCCCGAACTCGGGATGTCAGCATCGCAAGCAGCCACCTTACTGCTGCACTGGCGGGCTGGCTAACGCCAGGGAAACTTTCAAATTTGACACATTGGGCCAGTGATCGGTTGGGGGGGATCATTAGCACCAGGGTGACCAAAGTAGTAGACTAGGGAGGAGCTGTGGACATGGCCTACCTAGAATTTATCAAGGCATTTGACACAGACCCACATAAAAGATTAATAAACAAGTTAGCCAGCCTGGGAGTGGGTCCCAGTGTGGTAGCCTGGGTAAAACATTGTCTGGAAAACAGGATGCAGAGGGTAACAGTAAATGGAGTCCACTCCAAAGAAAGAGGGGTTACTAGCGGGATACTGCAGGGTTCAGTATTGGCACCGGTCCTATTTAATGTCTTTATAAGTGACATTGCAGAGTGACTGGAAGGAAAAGTATGCCTCTTTGCAGATGACACAAAGATCTGCAACAGGGTTGATACACAAGGGAGGGGGATGGAAAGGATGAGAAGGGACTTGGCAAGGTTGGAGGAATGGTCAAAAGTATGGCAACTTAGATTCAATGCAAAGAATTGCAAAGTAACGCACCTGGGACACAAAAACCCAGTGGAAGAGTACACAATTGGGGGGGTACTAGCAATCAACAAAAATGGAAAGGGGCCTGTAGTAGTCATATCAGATGACCTAATGGTAGGCAGGCAATGTGAGAAGGCAGTAAGGAGGGCTGGGGGGATACTGGGATGCATAGGGAGAGGCATTACCAGTAGAAAACAGGAAGTTGTCATCCCTCTATACAGACAGTTGGTGAGACCCCATCTGGAGTACTGCATACAGTTCTAGAGACCCCATCTCTGCAGACATAGACAGGATGGAGGCAGTCCAGAGGAAGGCAACTAAAATGGTGCAGGGTCTGCACCAGAAACCATATGAAGAGAGACTAAAGAAACTTAATATGTATACCCTTGAGGAAAGGAGGGAGATGGGGGAAATGATAGAAACTTTCAAGTACCTCAAGGGAATCAACAAAGTCCAAGAGGGTAGCATCTTTCAGAAAAGAGATGTGCAAGAACAAGGGGCACAGTTTGAAGATAGAGGGGATGGCTCAGGGCAATGTGAGGAAGTATTTTTTCACAGAGAGGGTGGTGGACGCATGGAATGGCTTTCCTGAGGAGTTTGTGGGGTCACAAACAGTGGCAGAATTCAAGAATGCATGGAACAGACATAAGGCAATTATAGTGGGGGGTTGGAGGAAGTAGGCTGTTGGTTAACTAGGATCTGCAGCTTATCCAATAGGTAGAGAAATGGGCAGACTGGGTGGGTCAAGCGGTCCTTTTATCTGCTGACAAAGTCTATGTTTCTATGTTAAACTTTCATATTTGACATCGGGACAGCGATCAGCGGGGGAAGGCACTAGACACCAGGGAAACTTTCATATTTGACACTAGGACGGTGATTGGTGAGAGGGGAAGATCACTAGACTCTAGGGCATGTGTCTTTTATCCATCAGGCTGGCGATCAGTGGAAGTGGGCCACTAGCATCAGCGATAGTTCTCTGGGACTAGGCTACTTGGGGGGCACCTTGTTAAACTCCCAGGCTACCCATGCAAATGAGCCCATAATTGGCATGCAAATGGCTCCTTAGAGCCTTGTATGCCCAATGAGCTCATTTGTATGGGTCCATTTGAATATTGAAAATTTAGCATGGGTGCAATCCATTGTGATGCCCTATTTTGGAAGCCATGTCTGCCGAGTGCTAAGTGGCTTAGTGCTGGGCCGCAATGGCCCTTTGTTAAGTCGAATAGTGCCCATGCATTGTTCCATAGAATACAGCATTGCTGAGCACCGGGCAAGTGCGAGGCACAGTGCAAATATTTGCACTCCGCTTTGCCCATCTTTAAATATCAGGCCCCAGGATATTCAAAAGATTGCCTGGGCACAAATCAAGAGTTTGCTCACGCAAACCGAGTTTTGCGCGGATGTGCAGTATTGAAAAGCTCAGTTAGTGTGGGCAAACAGGGTTTCACTGGGGCAATATTCAGAGAGGGGTGCAATGCAAATGAAGGGGCGGGGACCTGAATATTAGCGCAGTCCAATATTCAGAGTATGTGTGCCATGCAAGGCCATTTTGCTTGGTTCCCTTGCCCGGCACACATATCGCCGATCAAAACCTTAACTTAGCACTGTGCAACGCTAGCGGTTGGTGGAGGATGTGCCGTGGCCCTCTCAACCCCCAACACAGTAATCTCTGGTGTCTAGCGATGCCCCCCATCACCATTCCAAAGTTAAAAGTGAAAGTTTCTCTGGTGTCCAGTGGTCCCTCCCACCACGGATCGTTGACCTAAAGTTAAAAGTTAAGGTTTCCCCAGTGCTAGTGGTCCCCCTGCTGTTCACCGGTCCGCAGTTAAATGTTGAAGTTTCTCTGGGTACTAGTATTCCCTTCCCCTTCTGATTGCCATCCCGAGGTTTTTTTTTTCATACTTCATCTTTATTTTCTTCACATGTGGATAGTATCTTACATTACTTCTCCATCCATTACAATCATATCCTTATTTCCACATTTCCCATTCTCAAGATCTTAATTTCTCTTACACTTTAATCTTTTTTATATAATACAAAAAACTTAAGCCTAATTTCTGTATGTTTACTCATCTTTCTTATCCTTCATTATATCATTCACCTTTTAATAGTCAAATGCATTGTACCTCTACTTATGCCCTATCAATATTCTTTATGTTTTATTGTCTCCAAACCACCAAAAAAACTCTCTTTCCTCATATTGTCCATCTCCTCCGTCTACTTATATACCTTATGAAGTCTGAAATAAAGGGGACAATAATTGATTTATTTTCAGTTTTTAATTTTGGAGGGAAGAGTACACCTCTTTCCCTCTTCCCATTCCTCCCCAACTCCTTCAGACCTCTCCACCTCTTTCTCCAATCTCATTCCTCTCTCATTTTATGTTATTTCCCCCCTTACTTCCCTCGAAGTCAATTCCCAAATTCTATTCCTGCTCCAATTCCCATCTTGTCCATCTGTTTTGATATTGCGGTAGTCTTTGTCTCAGAGAGTGTGTAATACTTTCAAACATCTTTGTCTTTTCTACCACCTCCCTCCATTCCATTATTGTGGGGGCACTTGGCAAGAGCCACCTCCTGGTTATGGCTTTTCCAGCCACAGCTATCAGTACCTTCCATAGGTATTTGGCTTCACGCCCTCTCAGCTCTACTGGGTATACCCCCAGTAACATGTGCTCTGGCCCTAGTTGTGTTGTTATGTTAAACCTTGTACTCATATCCCTCCGTATCCCTTCCCAATATTCCTTTAAATCAGGACATTCCCAAAAAATATGTGCTTGGTTGGCAATCTAAGCACCGCAGCCTCTCCAGCAGTTACCTGTTATGACTTTATGCCACCTAGCCATTTGCATTGGTACTCTGAAATATCTCGATCTTAGCTTCCATACAAATGCCCTCCACTCTAGGGAGGATGTGGTGCTTCAGGTGTTTGCCAAACTGCCGTCCACTCTCCGCAGTTTAACTTGATCCGCAGTTCCTGCTCCCATTTAGCTTTAATATAGTCCGTTGAGTACTGGAGGTCCCTGATATAGTTCTGGTACAAAATTCAAATAGCCCCTTACCCTCTACTCGAACTCCATATTGTCTCAAATGCGTTTGGAGCTGAATATCCTCTCGCTCTTTTAATTGAAATATTCATCTGCTCCTCTATAAAATCTCTAATCTGATAATAGCGGATAAAGCTCCTTCCCTGTCCAATTAAACTTAACTTGTGCTTCCGCAAATGAAAATGCATTTTCCCCTTTGAGGAACTGCCAAGGAGGTCTACATCCTTGCCCCTCCTCATTTTTATACCAGGGATCTCCAGCTGCCGGACTGCTCCCTGTATTCATGGTCCACCATACCTACTTCCACAAGTATACTCTGGTAGAACCTTTGGCCAACCCCTGTCTATATCCCTGTATTGCTGTTGTTGTCCCCAGATAGGGCGTACTTGTCCACTCCTCCCTGGGGTGTAGCAATGAACATTGTGCTAATATTGAGGGAGTCAGTGCAACCTCGAGGTCTATCTCCTTCCATCTAGCCGTGTAGGCCATATGTTGCAGTAACAGTATTATTCTAGTCTGAACTGCTATCCAGTATCCCTTCAGAAGAGGAACCGCAAGTCCATCCATTTCCTTAGGGAGATACAGAGTTTGTTTTTTAACTCTGGGCTTTTTACTTAGCCAGATGAAATTCAATATCGCCTTCAGCCATGCTCCTAATTGTTTGGGGGATAAGGGGGCAGGTACACATTGAAATAAAAATAAAAAAACATGGCAGAACATTCATTTTGACTGCCTATATCCTCATGGATAGAGACATTGGAAGAAGCCTCCATCTCTGTATATCTTTTTGTATTTGCTCTACCAGTATAGGATAATTTATCTGAGGAATCCGGGAAACTGTTTTATCTAATTTTATCCCTAAATATTTCAAGCAGGGGAGATCCCACCTCATAGGATATAAACTTTTTATCTGCGGGGATGGGGTGTAATTTAATTTCAATACCTTTGTCTTAGTATTATTTAGCGTATATCCTGTATAATTCAAAAATAGTTTTAAATGTTTAAATAGATGTGGTATAGATTCTTCTGGGTTGGTTAAATATAGTAGTATATCGTCAGCATATAGGGCTATTTTTTGCTGCATCCCCCCCAGTTGCACACCCTTAATCTCAGAGTTATCTCTAATCCCTTGCGCCAGCTGTTCTAAAAATAGGGCAAACAATAATGGCGAGAGTGGGCAACCCTGCCTTGTTCCCCTCTCTAAACCGAATGGATTTGAGTGGTGCTCATTTGCTCTTACATAAGCCTTGGGCGCCTCATAGATTTTCCCAACAAGGTCGATAAATTGTGTCGGAAACTTGAACCTCTCTAATACCGCTCTTAAAAATCCCCAATTGACCTTATCGAAAGCCTTTTCGGCATCTAGACTAAGCAGGACCGCTGGTTGCTTAGTACAGTTCAAGTGGTCTAATATGTGCGTGGTTCGCCTTAAATTATCTTGTGCCTGTCTCCCCAGAATAAATCCAGTTTGATCTGTTTGTATTAACTGTGGGAGTACTTGTTGTAATCTTCGGGACAGAATTGCCATAAATAACTTATAGTCCGTGTTAAGGAGGGAGATTGGTCTATATGAGGGACATAACCTAGGGTCTTTACCTCCCTTAGGAATTACTGAAATGATAGCCTGAGACCATGATTCTGGTAGACGTCCCTCTGTTAACAGGGTTTCATTAAAAACTTTTAATAGTAGGGGAACAAACTGTTTCTGAAAATGTTTGTACATTTCGGCAGGATACCCGTCCATTCCAGGGCATTTATTTGTTTTAAGTCTAGATATCTCTCCTACCAGTTCCTCTCTAGTCACCGGTTTCATCAATTGTCTTTGTGCCATTTCCGGAACCCTAGGTAGCAGGATGCTTCGTAAGTATTGTTCCATATCCTGCTCCTTTCGAGTTGAGGGAGCTGTATATAGCTCTTTATAATATGTTCTAAATGCTTCTACAATCTCTAGTGTGTTTAGTAGCCCCCTTTTATTCTGTGGATGTATTAACTTAGTTATATAAGCTTTTGCTCTTTGGGTATGTAATTTGGCTGCTAGTACTTTGGTAGCTTTGGGCCCCCCCTCATAGTATCTTTGCTTAATGAACAGTAATTTTTGCTCAGTATAGTAGTCCAATTCTCTGTTCAGATCTTGTTTGACTTTACTTAACTTTTTAATAATCTCTTTGTTGTATTTCCTTTTAAGTTGGCTTTCTAGGTTATCTAGTTCCCCCTTTAATGCTTCTATTCTCTTTTCCCTTTGTTTCTTTCTGTGAGCCGCAATAGCTATTAACTTCCCTCTCAATATGGCCTTTAACGTGTCCCATACTACAGTTGATGTTACTTCTGGTGTTGTATTTTCCTCTATAGCTTTTTTACTGGTATCTACCATTTCTTGTTTGATTTCTTTATCTTGTAACAATGAGACGTTCAGTCTCCAAAATGCTCTCTTCTGGAAGTCCCCTAACTTCATTTGTAAGAATATCGGGGCATGGTCTGACAGTACTGTACTGCCTATCCAGCTGTCCTTCACCTCCCTCATCATTTCTTTTGGCACGAGGAAGTAATCTAATCGTGAGTAACTTTTACACGGTGGGGGAAAAAAGTGTAATTCCGTTGTTTACGGTGGCCCACTCTCCATGCATCTGCATACCTATCTCCCCCAACAGCTTCACCAATTTCTTCGAGGTTCCCCTCTCCTTGTGCCCCCCCATAGCTGTACTATCCAGATACGGATCAAGGGTTATGTTCCGGTCTCTCCCCCCACCGAGTATAATTTGTCCTTCTGCCCATTCCTGCAATTTCAACAGTATCGATCTATATACCTGATATTGTGAACCAGGGGGTACATAGACCGACGCAAGGGTTAATCTCCCTTGGAATTTACCTTTAAGGAATACATACCTCCCCTCCTTGTCTATGCATTTGTCTATTGTTTCGAATACTGTTTTATTTGGTATAAGTATTGAGACCCCCCTCCTTCTACCCCGCCCATATGAGGCACTGACTTCATAGTTAAAGCCCATTTTCCCTAATTTATTATGTTTAGCTTGAGTTAGATGTGTCTCTTGCAAGAAAATAAAATCAGAGCCTTCCTTTCTCATTGCTGCCAATATTTTGCTTCTCTTAATGGGATTGGTCAATCCATTAACATTAAATGAACAGATTAGTGTTGTCTTATCCATCTTCATATTTCTTACTATCCTTTCCTTTTCTACCAGTAATACTTCTCTCTCTCTTTTCAATCTTCTCTGAGGTGGTGGTCGCTAGGCACCTTCGGTAATATGCATTCGTCCCCCCTTCCCTTTCATACATTTTAGGCTTATTAAACTGCTGTGCACACAACAAACTGTTTCCCAACTTACCGAGAGATCTAACCATCTCGCTTTCTCAGCTCTTTAATAGTCTACTATATGTTTCTATGAACAAGTAAAATATAAACATTTATTAACCAACTCAACAGAACACTACTTTTCCCCCTTCTCAAAACAGGAAAAGAACAAGGCGGTTGCTTCCAAGGCAGGGGATCCCAACTTCGTGGTTCCCTTTCTCTGCCCTCCAAAGATGTATTTAAGGACAGACTCAAGTGGATCTAATCCCATTTTCCCGTGGTGTTCCCTCGAGAAAGCTCTCTCTATAGAGTGGCTTTAAACTAAGTTATCCCCTTCGGACCGCCTATCAGCGCAGTGGAAGTACTATAATGCTGGTACCTGCCTCTTCCAGCCCTCCCTCCCCATCCATTTCTTTTATTCATTTCTCCTTCCCCAGTATCAAGCTCTACGTAATGTGAAAGCCATTTTATTTCTTGCTCGTCTTCTTTATATACGAATATCTCTCCTCCCCTCCTTCTTTATTTATATGTTTCCGTTTATTCAGGGGTGTGTTATCTAACCCAACTATAACCCTTCTTAAATCCACTGGGACCCGGTCCATTTCTTGCTTTTCATTGAGATTGAGTACTCTTGTCCCTTGCTTCTAAGTTGTTTCCCTTAGCTTTTGTCTCCCATCTCAGGAAGCAGCCAGGGACCTTGCACGCAGATCTAAATAAATCTCCTGCTTTTCTTGCCGTTAATATCGGCTCCAACTATATGCTTAGGGAATCTGAAATTTGTTCTCTCCTCCAATACAAACAGAAAGGGGTCCCCCTTCCTTTTATCTTTTCCCGCCCCATCTCCCTCTAATAAGAGGGTGATTCCAGACTGAACGATCCAGCAGAATTTTTGCAAGCAATTCTAGGGCATCCTTCATGAACATGCTGGTAACACAACTGGTAGTGCAGTAGAATAATATACCAATGCAGGCATGGGTTCAAATACTAGTTACTGTACTTGCTTCATTATCACTTCTAAATTGCATTTCAATTGTGCTGGTAACACAACTGGTAGTGCAGTAGAATAATATACCAGTGCAGGCATGGGTTCAAATACTAGTTAGTGTACTTGCTTCATTATCACTTCTAAATTGCATTTTACCCAGAGAAGTGGGAGGAAAGGATGTGGAGGTAAGCCAAGGAGGTGACCTCAGCGGGGAAAGCAGTGGACCCCAGAGGAGGAGGAAGCGAATCCTGGTGGGGGACTCCATCATAACAGGGATCCAGCTAGGAACACAGGAGGGGGAGGACAGGGAGGGAGGTGCCACCAGGTGCCACGGCATGGAGGGATGGAAGGAAGATCCTGGGGATCACTGGGAAGGCAAGACGGAGGGTGAGCTGGATGTCATTATCCACCTAGGTACTAATGACCTGGCAATTGGGGAGCCAAAGAAAGTTCAGGAAGAGTTTAGGAAATTGGGGAAGGGTCTCAAGCAAGTAGCTACTTCTGTCACTTTCTCAGAAGTACTTCCTGCGAAAGGCAAGAGAGAGCATAGGTGTGCATGCACCAGGAACTTTAACTCGTGGTTGAAGAACTGGTGCTGTGAGGAAGGGTTTGGATTCATTGGTGACTGGGACCCACCTGGAGGATGGAGGTTTGTTCAAGCCTGACGGCCTGCATCCATCCTGGAGGATCAAGCACTCAATGATAAGTTTAAATGCTACATTGACAAGCATTTAAACTAGCAAGGGGGGTGGCAGGCCAGCAAGGAGGGTACCTACTTGCTCACCCCCCACAGCTAGCAGTGGAACCAGTGAACCAGAGGAGTGGCTATCTCTGCAAAGCAGTGTGCAAAAGATGGGAATTAGTGCCCAAGAGGTGGATAGGCAGAAAAGGGGCAAAATGCATCAGAAGGGCAGACAGCAAGGAGAACCAGGGATAAAGGACAACCAAGGAAGGGGCTGGAGTAGAACAGCGAAACAGTCTAGGGAGGTCAAATCATGGAAAGCCATGTATGCAAATGCAAGGAGCCTTAGCAACAAGATGGAAGATCTGGAGGCTGTCATGGTGCAGTCAGACCTGGACATTGTGGCCATCAGTGAAGCCTGGTGTAATGATAACCACAACTGGGAGATGGCCATGCCTGGCTACAACATATTCAGAAGAGACAGGGCAGGCAGGAAAGGAGGAGGAGTGGTACTGTATGTGAAAAATGACATAAGGGCCACAGACATCCAGGAGGAACAAAATGGGGGAGAGATACTGTGGGTTAAGCTGGAAAGGAAAACAGGGACAGCCATCCAGACAGGTGTGGTCTATAGACCACCAGCCCAGGAGGAAGAAACAGATAGAGTTGATGCTAGCCATCCAAAGGATGGCAGACAAGGGTGAGGTAGTACTGGTTGGAGACTTCAATATTCCAGACGTGGACTGGAGCATCCAAGCAGCAGCATCAACTAGGAGCAGATTTATCCTGGACTCTTTCAGGTGCCTTCCTCAAGCAACTGGTCATGGAACCAACTCGCAGAAGGCAATACTGGACCTTGTGCTCACAAACAGAGACAGTGTGATGGGGGTAACAGTGGGGAGCACCTGGGAACAGCGACCACCAGTCATTGTGGTTTGAAATCAGAGAAGAGCAGAACCAAACCACACAAAACACGATCCTGGATTTTAGGGAGGCAGACTTTGGGAAATGGGAGATACTTGAAAGAGGCATTAGGAATGGGACAGGAATCAGGGGTTGAGAACAGTGGGCAGTATTTAAAATGGGGATTACAAGAACAACAGAATTATGCATTAAGCAGGTTAGCAAGAGGAAAAGGAAGAGGAGACCATTATGGTTTTCCAAAGAGGTAGCAGAGAAAGTGAAAGCCAAAAAGACTGCATTCAGGCAGTACAAAAAGACACAGGCAGAGAGGGAAAGGGAGAAGTACCAGGAGATGCAAAGGGAGGCAGGGAGGTCAGTAAGGGAAGTCAAAGCTCAGACAGAACACAACATTGCAAAATCAGTGGGTAGAGGGGACAAAACCTTTTACAGGTACATAAGTGAAAAAAGAAAGACAAAGGGAGGGATAGTGAGACTGAAGAGGGAGGATGGGGCCATGGAGGATGACAACAGTAAAGCTGACATACTGAACAGGTATTTCTGCTCAGTCTTTACTGAGGAAGAGGAGGGTAATGGGTCTGAAGGGAGTACAAGGGTGAGAATGGTGCAGAAATGGACACAAGTCCCTTTACACAGAAAGGGTCCTGAAGGAACTGGAAGTAATAAGAGTTGATAAAGCTAATGGGGCCAGATGGGTGCACCCTAGGTCCTTAAAGAACTAAGAGAGGTGGTGGCTGAACCTCTGGCTATCCTGTTTAGCCGATCACTGGAAACAGGGGAGGTACCCAAAGACTGGAGGACAGCAGATATAGTCCCCTTATACAAAAGTGGGAACAAACAGAAAGCAGGGAACTACAGACTAGTCAGCCTCACCTCAGTAGTGAGAAAGATCATGGAAGCACTACTGAAGGAGAGATTGGTGGAACATCTGGTTGTCAATGGACTACAGGACCCAAGGTAGCATGGTTTCACCAGGGGAAGGTCATGTCAGACCAACTTCATTGAATTTTTTGACTGGGTGACTAGGGAGGTGGATCAGGGGAGGCAGTGGACATGGCCTATCTGGACTTCAGCAAGGCCTTTGACACTGTGCACATAGAAGACTATTACATAAACTGGGGAATATGGGTGAGCAGGACAGTAGTGTGGTGGGTAGGTAACTGGCTGGGTGGCAGGACACAGAGGGTGGTGGTAAACGGCTGTCACTCCACAGAGGGAAGAGTGACCAGTGGGTACCACAGGGATCAGTGCTGGACCAGTCCTATTCAACATCTTCATCAGTGACATTGTGCAGGACCTAGAAGGCAGAATTTCACTGTTCGCTGATGACACAAAGCTCTGTAACAGAGTAGACACACCAGAGGGTGTAGACAGAATGAGAAGGGACCTGCAGAAACTTGAAGAATGGTCAGGGGTTTGGCAGTTGAAATTCAATGCAAGGAAGTGCAAGATAATGCACATGGGGCACAAAAACCCTGGCACAATATATCAGTTGGGGGTGAGGATATAGCATGCACCAAGCAGGAAAGGGATCTTGGGGTTATCATCTCTGATGACCTCAAGGTAGGGAAACAGTGTGACAAGGCAGCAGGTAAAGCAAATACGATGCTGGGATGTATAGGCAGGGGCATCACCAGCAAGAAAAGGGAGGTCATAATTCCGCTATACAAGACACTAGTGAGGCCCCACCTGGAGTACAGTGTGCAGTTCTGGATACCATACCTACGTAAGGACATAGACAGGGTAGAGAAGGTTCAGAGGAGGGCAACAAAGATGGTACATGGATTGCATCACAAGTCCTACAAAGACAGGTTGAAGAAACTGAACATGTACTCCCTTGAGGAGAGGAGGGAGAGAGGGGATATGATAGAGACATACAAGTATCTTAGAGGGAGGAACAGGGTGCAGGAATACACTATTTTTAAGCGAAAAAGATGTTCCAGGACTAGAGGTCATGGGATGAAGTTGGAGGGAGGACGATTCAGAGGAAACATGAGGAAGAATTTCTTCACAGAACGGGTGGTGGACAAGTGGAACACCCTGCCAGAGGAAGTGGTGGGGCAGAAACAATCACGGATTTAAGAATGCATGGGATAGACATAAAGGAATTCTGGAGGTCAGGGGTAGGGGGCAACAGACTTCTAGGAAAACAAACTGAACTTGCAAACTCAAATGGGCAGACTGGGTGGGCCATAGGCCCTTATCTGCTGACACTGCCTATGTATCTATGTATCTATGTATCTATGTATCTATGTATCTATGTAACTATGTAACTCTCCCCCTTTTCACTCCCATATACTTTTTGTGCCAATACTAGCTCAATTTAAGCACTCTTCTATTAAGCTCCCTTATTTGTTTGCAACCTGCTGGGTTTCTCCCTGTATCTGCCTCATATTCCCTTCATATATTCATTCAGTAACTTATTGTCAAATGACCTTTTCAAATATCCCTTCCAGTTTATTTGGTTTTACCCCTTGAATCATCCCAGAACCATTATTACAATTCGGCAATTAGTTCTGCATGTACTGCGATTTTTCTAGGGATGCAACTCAGTCCTTTCAAGCAATCCCACCGGGTCCTCTCATTTACTCAGAATTCACTCTGGATAAAGTCTCTCCTTCACTATAGTTTCAAGTCAAACAAAAGTACCTGCGAGCTCTTTCGGCTCTGTATACATTTCAGCCTTCCATCCCAGATCCATCTCGTACTTCTCTCTGCGCATTACCCCTCTCCATATTTTTTAGCTTCTCGAGTGTTTCTCTGAGCACCCTCATTGGTGGCGATCCCTTGCGTTGTATTGCGAATTGAAAAAAGTCTGATGGGAACCTCTGGCTTCTGCTGATCCGTTCCCTGTCCTCCATCGATAGCACTATTCCCTTTTGTATTAACGCCTCCATTGCCTTACTTGGAGACCCATACAGTTGCATTCCTTCCGGCCAATGTACCTTCAGCTTCGCCGGGAACAGTGTCTGGAACCTAATGCCTCTTGCTTTCAATGCTCTCAGGATCGGGGAATACTGCTGCCTTGCTTGCTGAATTTCTATCGGGTAATCATGATCCATCGTAAGCTTAGATGTTAGATAGGTCAGTTCTTTTTTCACCCATGCTCTCCGAAGTAGATATTCCTTTGTTTGATAGCTCGAAACCAGGAATATTATAGAGCAAGGACGTGCCTTCGGGTCTTGGGGTCTCTGTCCAAGTGACCGGTGGGCACACTCTTCCTTTAAATTGTAATTTGGTTGTAGCTCTAATATGTCTTTTAGAAGGTTTTCCACAAATGCTGACATCGGAGCCATCTCTGCACCCTCTGCCAGCCCATACAATCTCAAGTTGTTTCGGCGGGATCTGCTTTCAAGATCAATACTTCTTGCCTGTAGCCATATCATTTGCTGGATCAGAGCCCCCACTGCCTGAATGAGGTAGGTCGGTGTGTCCTCCACTGCCGAGATCCGAGCTTCAGCCTCCTCTATCTGATTATCAAGCTTTGCGATCTGCTGTGAAAGCCTCTGTACGTCCTTTTTTGTTTCCAGTCTTGAGCTTCTAATTTCCTTTCAAATTGTTTCAAAGCGCGTCCTCGACAATTTATCCTGCTCCCCTCCATGCCATAATCTGAGCCATGAGTACTGCTTGTGAACGATCATGCTTCGTGCCTATGCCCGCTTCAATCCGACTGCATTTCTCACCCTGAATAGATGTTTATTCTTCGAGGTGCCTCCCTTATCTCTCTTTCTGGCTTCTTTCGACATTCTGAAGGATATTGTATCATCCAAAAACGCTTGATGGGGATTTTTTAACTTTTATTTTATATGGTGAGGGAAGGAGCTCCTTTGCTGCGCTGTCTAGCCGTCTGTGGTGGAACTGGAAGTCCTGCACTGTCTAGCCATCCGTGGTGGAACTGGAAGTCGCCATCCCGAGGTTATGAATGAATGATTCCTTGGTGCTAGTGGTCCTCTCCCCCGCCAATCTCCATCCCAAATTTAACAATGAAAGTTTCCCTGGTGTCCCTCCCCCCACCCACACCCATGCCAGATGTAGAAATAAATATTCTCTGTTGTCCAGTGGTCCATCCCCCATCCGATTACTTGCCCAACACATAGATACCTTTTCCCTGGTGTGGCAGGGCTGAATAAGGCCCTGCTCCATTTGTTATGCAGAAAGAGTTTAAATGCAAGGGTCTGTTCTATTGTCTTCTTTTCTGTCTCTTAACTGTCTGGTTACACAACCAAATTTTCTTGTGAGACCTAGGAACTGATCACTCTGACAGTTTTGGAATTCTCTGCCTCACTATCGCTCTGCCTTCCTTTGTTATTTCTGTCTTTTCTTCCCCCTTGCATATCTGCGGGTATAAAAATATATGTGAATCTTTATGTGGAAATGTCACTGATGCTGGGATCCCTTTGTTTAAAATGTATATAGTTATACTGCTGAAATGATTGCAACAAGCTATTTTGAACTCAAGGGGTTTACCTGAGATGCCATTTTTAAGCCCTTTGCAGAGTTGTCAACAAGAGGTCAGTTCTGAGACACCATGTACTGTTTTGCTGTACCTGCAAGGAAGAAAGCTGACAAGAACATTCTGTAAACTTACAAGAACATTCTGTGAGAAGCAGGCTCTCTTAATGAGTTCCCAAAGACTTCTAAAAATAGCAGCAATGCTTTTGCTAGAGAGACAAGGAGAGTGAGAAAGACAGCAAGACTGAAACTTGGAATTAGAGATATCCTCAGATAAAGGGCTTTGTTTTCTGTGTTTGTACTGCCTTTGTAAATAGGTATACTGAAAAGATGTATTTTTTATTTTACTGTTATTAGAAATAATAAAATGCTATTTGAAAATTTTGAAATTGCTCCTGATTTTCCTATGCTTCCTGACCTATGCCTCGACAACACCTGGTGTCCAGTGTATCCCCATCCTCTATATGTTAAAAAACTAAAGATAAACCATTCCCTGGTGTCTAGTGGACACCCCCTCTATCTCTGATCCCCTGTATAATGACGTAACATTCCCTGGTGTCTAGTGAACTCCCCATCCTGACAGGTATTGCCCCTCCGCGCTGCTCCCCCCAGCCAGACCTCGAGCCAGTGACTGGCACAGCTCTCCGCTCTCCACTGTGGTGGTTGCCGACTGAACTGTCAGTAAGCTCATATATGTACCCTGTATATGCACTGACAGACAGCTCAGGTCAGCATCCGACAATGGTGGCGAGCAAAGGGCTGTGCTGGTTGCCAGCTCAGGGTAAGGATGGGGGAAGCAGGGTGGGGGAGTAGGGGGTCAGCTGGACACCAGCGAATGTTACATCATTATACAGGGGATTGGGGATAGGGAGGGCATTCACTCGACACCAGGGAATGGTTTATCTTTTTTGTTCTAATATACAGGGGATGGAGGAGGGGATACACTGGACATCAGGGAAACCGTGTGTGTGTGTGTGTGTGTGTGTGTGTGTGTGTGTGTGTGTGGCGGGTGGGTGATTGGGTAGTGGGGAGGGACCACTAGACACCAGGGAAACTTTCATTGTTAACTTCGGGATGGCAATCGGGGGAGGGAATGGAAGGGACCACTAGCACCAGGAGGTCTTTCATTCATAACCTCAGGATGATAACTGGCATGGGGAGGGATCACTTGCACCAGGGAAACTTTTAATTTCAACTTCGGGACTGCGATCCACTGATGGGGGACCTCTAAAAGCTGGGAATCTTTCATTCATAACCTCAGGACAGTGATTGGCAGGGGTGGGGGGACACTGGCACCAGGGACAGCTCACCGGGATCCAGCAAATGGGAGGCAGCGCCCCGCTAAACAGCCAGGCTACCTTTGCAAATGAGCCCATAATGGGCATGCATATGGCCCCTTGGCACCCTGCATGCCCAATGAGCTCATTTGCATGAGTCCATTTGAATACTGGAAATTTAGTGAGAGCACAATCCAGTGTGATATCCTATTTTGAGAGCCATGTCTGCCAGCGCTAAGTGGCGTAGCGCTGGGCTACAATAGCCCTATATTGTCAAATAGCGCTGTGTGCCATTCCACTGAATGCAGCATTTGTAGCCACCCAGGAAGCACACGGCGCAGTGCAAATAGTTGCATTCCACTTGCCCATTTTTGAATATCAGGCCCCAGAGGCCCAATATTCAAAAGACTAGCGTAAATCTGAGTTGCTTGCGCAAACTGAGTTTTGCATGGATGTGCAATACTGAAAAGCCGGGTTAAAGCAGGCAAACAGGGATTGTGCCCAGGCAATATTCAGAGGGGGCTGCAATGTAAATGAAGGGGTGGAGACCTGAATATTGGCGCAGTCCAATATTCAGAGTATGTGCGCCGCAAAGCTGTTTTGCTTGGTTCTCTTGTGTGGCGCACTTACCACTGATCAAAACCTTGATTCATCCCCATGCAACCCTAGCGGTTGGCAGAGGAAGTGTGGTGGCCCCCCAACACAGTAGTCCCTGGTGTTTAATGAAGCCTCCCTGCCTATCGCCATCCCAAAGTTAAATGTGAGTTTCCCTGGTGCTAGTGGTCCCTTCCTCAACCAATCGCTGTCCCAAAGCTAAAAGTGAAAGTTTTCCTTGTATCCAGTGGGCCCTCCCCCCACCGATCGTTGACTCAAAATTAAAAATGAGCTTCCCTGGTGCTAGTGGTCCGTCTCCCCCACTGATCGCTGTCCCGGAGTTAAAAGTTAAAGTTTCCCTGGTGCTAGTGGCCCTTCCCGCTGATCGCCATCCTGCAGTTAAAAGTGAAAGTTACCCTGGTGCTAGTGGTCCTTCCCCCCACCGGTCGCCATCTTGAATTTCAAATTGAAAGTTTCCTTGGTGTCCAGTGGTCCCTCTCACTGCCAATCAACAACCCAAACTTAAAAGTAAAAGCTTCCTCAGTGCTAGTTGTCCCCCCCCCCCAAAACCACCGTTCATCGTCGCAAAGTTAAAAGTGAAAGTTTCCCTGGTGCTAGTAGCTCCTTCCCCCTGCCGATCGCAATCCTGAGGTTATGAATGAATGATCCTCCTGGTGCTAGTGATCCTCCTCCTACCCGCACCCATGCTTGATGTGGAAAGAAATATTCGCTGGTTTCTAGTGGTCCCTCCCACACACAGACACTGTTTCCCTGGTGTCCAGCGTATCCCTGCCCCCATCCCCTGTATATTAAAAAAAAAAAAAAAGAAAAAGATGAACTATTCCCTGGTGTCTAGTGGACCCAGCTCTCCATCCCTGATCCCCTGTGTAATGACATAACATTCCCTGGTGTCTAGTGGACCACCCATCCCCTCTCACCCTGGCAGGTATTACCCCACCACTCTGCCCCCCATCTAAACTTCAGTTAACGACCAGCAAAGCCCCACCCTCCACTGCGGCTGGATGCTGACTGAGCTGTCAGCAAACGTGTGTATATACCCTGTGTACATGCTCATTGATAGCCCAGGTCAGTATCCAGCCATGGTGGAGAGTGGAGAGCTGTGCTGGTCGTTGGCTTGGGGTCCAGATGGGGGAAGCGAGGTGGTGAGGCAATACATGCTGGGGTGGGGGAGTGAGGGATCCGCTAGACACCAGGGAATGCTATGTCATTATACAGAGGATCGGGGATATGCGGGGGCACTAGACACCAGGGAATAGTTAATCTTTTTTGTTTTACTATACCAGGGAAATGGTGTCTGTGCTGCAAGCAGGTGATCGGATGGGGGGAGGGACCACTGGACACTAGGGAATATTTCTTTCTACATTGGGCATGGGTGGAGGTGGGGGGATGGACCACTGGAAACTGGGAAACTCTCATTGTTAACTTCAGGACAGTGATAGTGGGGGGGGGGACCACTAGCAGCAGGAGATCTTTCATTCATAACCTCAGGACAGCGACCAGCGTGGGGAGGGCTCACTAGCACCAAGAAAACTTTCAATTTCAACTTTGGCATGGCAATCAGCAGGTGGGAGACGACTAGCAGCAGAGAATCTTTCCTTCAAAACCTCAGGACCATGATCGGCAAGGGGAAGGATCACTGGACACCAGGTAAACTTTTACTGCTAACTTTGGGATGGTGAATGGCAGAGTGGGGGATAACTAGCACCAGGGAATCTTTCATTCATAACCTCTGGACAGCAATCGCCGGGGGTAGGGGTGGGACACTAGTGCCAGGGACAGCTCTCTGGGACCGAACAAGTGAGAGGCAGCACCATGCTAAATTGCCAGGCTACTCATGCAAATGGGCCCATAATGGGCATGCATGTGATCTCTCAGTGCCTTGCATGCAAATTAGCTCATTTGCATGGGTCCGTTTAAATATCGGAAATTTAGTGCGGGTGCAAGCCACTGTGGCACCCTATTTCGGGAGCTATATCTGCCCAGTGCTAAGTGGCTTAGCACTAGGCTGCCATGGCCCTATATTCTGTCGAATAGTGCCGGTATGTTATTCCAATGAATATAGCATTTTTGGACACCCAGGCAAAAAGCAAGGTGCAGCGCTATTTGCACTACACTTGGTGCCTTTTTCATTATTGGCACCAAGTTGGGTTCACATCACTGCGATCTTCATACAACATTAAATTTACTTTTCCCCTTTCTCTGAAGCAATTCAAATTAGCTACCTATGGTTAAAAAATCTGTAAATCGCCTAACTGCTCCTTATTTGTTAGAACATTCAATGACTCCTCATCAGTTTGTCTTATATAATGTTCAGCACTGTTCCTTACAAATACCAAAATATGCTTCACATTATGGGAGGGCAAATTTTTCCTTCAGGACCCTTTTTAATGGAATGATCTGGAACCTCAGTTCAGAAACTGTTCTTCAG
The DNA here is from genome assembly GCA_016271365.2 of Neoceratodus forsteri. Taxonomy (NCBI): domain Eukaryota; kingdom Metazoa; phylum Chordata; order Ceratodontiformes; family Ceratodontidae; genus Neoceratodus; species Neoceratodus forsteri. The sequence continues at coordinate 392,922,730 of CM057449.1, forward strand.
CTATTTTCAAGAATGCTGTTAAATCACATGTTAAAAGTACAATAACATTGCAATTGTTTTGTCACGTGAGGTAGATGCTGATGTCAAATCTTCTGCATGCTGTTCCTAGCCACTCAAGTCATTAGATAGGCAAGCAGTCCTGGAAATCATGGGGAAGTAACGGCATCATGAGAACAGAGTCGGTGAGTTTGCCACAAAAAAGAAGCAGGGAAACCATTCCCTTAGGGAACACACGTACACAATCTGGAAAAGTTGTAGTGGAACTGAAAATTAATAGCCGAGTGATGAAGAAACTAATACTCTGGCATTTCTTTTATGACCGGACTTTCACGGGCTTTTATTCCACAAGAAATGTGCTGAAGTCACAGCTCACTACATGCTACAGCTAATACCTCCTAAGGTTTGTTATGGCATGCTGATTGATTGGTCTGGATATAATGCACTGTGCAGTTATGTGGGGGTCCCTCCCTTGCCTGGCACAAGATTGGTATATCACAGAGGTAATGCACTCGCTCTGCAAGGGTAAGAGGCTAGACAAAATGCACTGTTCTGAAATGCCCCATGTAACTGTGTAATCAGTAGATCTCAGATGAGAACATTGTCTGTATCCCTCACAGCCTAGGCTAGCATGGTAATATGCTCTGAGCAGTAGTGTAGGGACAAAAATGGGACATATGGTCTCAAGAAAAAAAGATTAATTTCAACAATCCAAACAAAACCATTTTTATATGCACTATTTAATGGGTGAGAGGCATCATCTCCTTGTGGATTCCAATCACTCTTTCCTTGTACAGGTGGAACCATATCTCTTTTCAGGTCCAAGCTGATAAGTACTTTTTGTAATTGTGGTTAACATTTATTTTATTGTTTATTACATAGTTTACCAGGTAAGTAAGCAGAGTTCAAAGGGCTCATTTCTAGTTGCAACCTTGGGAAGGGAACATAACAGAAGATGTGGTACAAGCAATTCCAATATAGACCAAGTTCTAATGTAAAGAAAAAAATAATAAATCAACAATGTTAAGGTAAACAGAGGGTATACAATAACATCCATGAAGTGGTACAGCAGAAATGACATGCTCTGGTGGGTGTAAATAATTCCTCACTCGCTATACAGTAATAAACAGGGCAGGAACACTTACAGACTGCACAGAAACAAATGAAGGCAAATGCCCAGGAATTTTGCCACGGGACAAAGAAACAAACTAAACAGCACAGTAAATTCTATGATATGCTCCGTTAACAGTTTCCAAAAATCCAACGGAAGTACAAAATAACACAGGAAGGAGGTGGGATTCCTACCTAAGACGGACTGGATGGCACCCAAAACCAGGCAACACACTATAGACTCGATTTTATGCCACCTCTACGGCAATACTGACAGGATGGCAGGGCTTTGAAGTACTCCTTGAACCTGGTCTCTGTGGACTGGAGAAATGAGATGGATGTGAGTGAGGCAGGGAGACTATTGCAAGTGGAAGTCTATATCTGATTGAGGCTTGACTCACATTGCGTCAGCAGCAGGGGATTTGGAATTGATTTCCTATCTCAGACCGTAAGGAATAGGACACATTGGATGCAGAGGTGAATATCTCATGGAAGTACAGTATTCCGGTAGTTTGTCCAGCCAGAAGTTCATGCCCATCAAGACAGTGTGGAAAGAGTGGCTCACAGAAGAAGACGCCCAGTCTAACTCCTTGTATATAGTACAGTGATGGGATCAGGGAGGGCAAGCCACAGCAAATCTGCAAATGGTATTAAAAAGAAGGGACAGCCTAGACAGTATAGTGTTAGATGCTCCAGCAAATACCACATCCCCATAGTCAAGTAGGGGGAAGAGTGAACATTTGGCTACAGTTTTCCTTATGTTAAGAGGAAGACAATTTTTTACTATGTAAAGGGCCATGATTTTGGAGAAACACTTACAGTGGGTCCTATGCATGAAAGGGCATAAAGTACACACCATAGGCGTGTACCCCACCCATGCTGCTCTGCACCCATGGAGAGGTGCACACCAGACAGTATTCACTATCACTGGCCACCTATCTGTGGCCCCGCGCCCCCCCCCCCGGGTGCAGGCTTGTGGGGGATGGATGAGTGTGGAGCTGTGGACCCAGGCAGGCATCTAACTGGATACCCATCCTGTGTCTCAGAGTGGATCCCATGTGCCACGGGGGAGTATGAGAAGGGACGGGCCTGAATTTTAACAAAGTATGGCACTCACATGAATGGCTTCCCTCAGTCATCCCCATCTGCCCAGTGGGCTGGGGCAGCATGGAGGGGAAACTCCCAAGTCCAGCTGCAGCTGGCGGGTGTCATCTGTGGGGGACACGCAACAGGTTATGACAGGGTCCCCCCACCATATCCTGTGCATGTCGTGTAGTTCAAGCACACCCCTGACATTCCCCCTGGACTTCCTGTGGTGCACAGCTGCCCATGCAACCGGGGGATCCAGTGTGCCACTGGCATGCGTGCAGTTTGAATACCACTGGGGTCCACAGGGCCCCCACTGCACCGCATTCCACTTAGGGTTGCCTACACACCTCAGATGTGAAGAGTGTATGCAATGCACCCATTTGTGCATAGGGCCCAATGTTATTAATGTGGAGATAGCACCACCTCAGCCCTTATGGAATTCACTGGTTCTATACACAGCTCCCTGGACCATGGTCAATTAGTTGATGCTGCCTTCATCGACTTGACAAAAGCATTCGACACAGTCCATCACCCTCTACTACTGGAACAACTACTTAATGCAGGGCTCTCCTCTGACTCCACTGCCTGGTTTAAAAGTTATCTGGACAACCGCACTCAACAAGTCAAAACTGTCTACGTCCTCTCTGACTCAAGATCTATTCGCTCTGGGGTTCCTCAAGGGTCCATCCTGCGCCCAGTCCTATTTAGTCTCTTTCTAAACAGTCTCCCAAGCTCCTGCCTTGAACAAATCCTACTCTTAGCAGATGATGCCGTAATTTACACAACTCACCTGGAGCCTATACCCCTTGAGAACCAGCTACAACTCGGATTTGCCTCGGTAGTGAAATGGTTTAGTCACCACAAGTTGATACTAAACTGTAAAATACTAAGCTTATGCTCTTCAGCAGCTCCCATAACAAGCACCGGCAACATTCTCTGACTATCAATAACTGCCTTAGTACTGCCCACGAACAGGTACAATTTTTTTAAGTATCTTGGAGTCACCATAGACAGCAACCTATCATATGGGGTGCATATAGATAACATTGCTAAAGGTGTAAATATTCGTATTGGTCTACTCTACAGGCACAGGCGATCTCTGACCCCTGAAGCCTTAAGGATAGCTGTACAGAGCTCTATTATTTCTATAATGACTATGGACTGATCATCTATGGCTCTGCAACTGATACTGCCCTCCGGCATATCTCCACTGCTCTTAACAAGGCATGTCATCTCGTCTTACCCACACGTGTGACCTCTATGCCCTAACTGGTTGGCTAGAGCTTAAAAATCGCATGAAATATGAAATGTGTGTGATGGCCAAGAAAATAACCTTAGGCCTCTTACCACCTGGAGTACAAGATATTCTTAGCTCCCCTCGTAATCCACACCGCACCCGAGGTTCTGAATCTCAGCTCCTACAGGTCCCTCATTGCCAAACCACCCAGAGGCAAAGAACATTCACCTACAGGGCCCCCCTCTGGATGAGTGCTTTCAACAGTGACATCTCCGACGAAACTAGGCTGGGCCCATTCAAATCCAAGTTTCAGTCACTACTCTCTACAGCTAGCACCTGTGACTGTCTCCCTTAACCATGTTTTCCCAAACCTCGACCTTAGCACTCGACCTCTTTCATAGTAACATAGCACTCTGCCTCCTACCCCTCCCTGCATACCCCTCTACCTTGCCCCACCTCTCCTCATGTCCTCCTCCCACCCCCCTTACTCTTCCCAGCCCACCCTCCCACATCTCTTCCTACACCCTGTGCCATTTATCTTGACAAAGCTGCTGGCCGATATCAATGTACTGTATGCATTTTCCTGTGTCTGAAACTGATTAGCAAAATGTGTCTCTGTTGTTTTACGTTGACTGTCCATTATGATTTTTGTACCTCCTATTTACACTTTATTGTACCATGCTTTACTGTCCTGTTTAATCTGTTGTCCTTTCTACTGACATGGAACCTTTGTAAAAGAGCTCTTAGCTCAAAGGTATATGTAATCCGAGACTGAAATAAATAAAAAAAGATTGTAATCAAGGTGTTGGTCAGGGATTATGCACAGGTATTTACAAGAAGTTACGGAATCAATGATGGTACCAGATAAGGAATGTAACTTCAAAGTAGGAGGAGCAAAGTGAAGCCAATGGGCTGTGCTGAAATACGTAGATACAATTTTCTTCTGATTCATAGCCAGCTGATTTGTGAGGAACCATTTTTGTACATTGACCAAGTCAACTTGAAGAGATTTCTCAATGGATGAGAGTGAGGGGCCAGAAGAGAAGAGAAGACAATGCTATGATCAGCACAGATGTAGGATTTACAAAATGTTAGGGAGTTGGGAAGATCATTTATGAAAACAGAGAAGAGGATGGGGCCTAGAATGGACCCTTGTAGGACCCCCTAAAGAGTCAGGTAGCTGAGGGGAGACAGTTGTTCCTAATTTAATTGACTGGGACCTGTCAGATAGGTAGGACTCAAACCAACATAATGAAGTGGAAGAGAGACCTGATTTGCGAGTTAGGCTTGCAGCAGAGAGTAATTTACTGTATTGAAAGCCTTAGCCAGGTCAATGATGAGTTTCCTGTGACCTGAATCCTATGCGAATTAATATGGTTAGTGATTTTGAGTAGGGAGGTAAAGGTAGAGTTAACTGGATGGAAGTGCCATCAGAAGGGAGTAAGATATCTTGATTCGTCAGAATAAATATGTAAGCGGCTTACTGACCAGTCTCTCAAGTACTTTGGAGAAAGAGGGAAGCAGACATATGGGATGGTAGTTTGTTGGGGCATCAGTGGGGTTATCTTTGTGAAGTGGGACAACTATAGTGTGTTTCCATTTGGAAGGGAAAGAGCCAGCGGCTAGGGAACAGTTAAAAAAGTGGGTGATGGGGTTGCCAGGGCAGTGGCCCTTAAGGCTAGGATTCTGGGTGAAAGGTAATCAGAACTATGACTTGAGAAAACATTCAAAGAGAATAGTCCTCGGAGAACATCTAACTGAAGGATAGGAAAAAGGTCAAAATTTCAGGAGTAGAAGGCAATAGTGGCAGACAAAGGAGAGAGGAGTGACCTGGGACTGTCAAAGAAATGGTCTGATATTTGTAATTTGTAATGAATATTGGATCTAATGATATGCTTAATTGGTTAGTCCCCTGTACTTTAGGAGTCCCTGTATAATCCTAGTGCAATTCGTTCTGCAGGGATTTTGTTCTGTCTGTTGTGTTGTATGACTGGTGTGTTTTTATGTACAAAACAGAAAATTCAGTAAAGTATAGTTGATTTAAATAAAAGTTTGATGCCTCAGCTGATATGGCATGTGGCTGATATCGGCCTGTGAGTTTGATGAGGAATGGGAGGCATTAAGGAGGCATTAAACAGTTTTCCAGAATTTGGAGGGTTCTGAACCACTGGATAAGAAATTATTTTGAGAGTAGGTGACTTTAGCCTGATGAGTGGCTTTAGTGCAGTAGTTTTGTAGTTTTGTGAAAGCTTGTTACGCAGATGTGCAACCACGGAAGTAATCCAGCAGAAAAACAAGCATTTTTGGTGTGCATGAAAACTCTTGGGCCGAAAAGTGTGATCCCTTGGCATGCTGGTGATCTGGGTTTGCGCCCAATCCCTGGAGGACAGGAGAGGAGGCCAGCATAGAGGGGATTGGAGCATCCCTTGGAGCCTTCCCTCCCGGAGGGGGGCAAGGATGGACAGCTTCACTGGCAGTGTCCAGCACCACCCACTCCATCTAATGTCACCGCTCCAAAATGCTGCACGCGGCCACCTGATTGTGGGAGGTGGGAGGGGCAGAAAGGTGGAAAATCACCCACCTGGCCACTGGATGATGGACACCCCATTCCCTGGTGCCACAAAGCCATCCTGCCAGCTGGCACTTGTCTGCTCCCCCAGCTGCCCCATGGTCAAGATATTTGGAGCTATCTCCCTTCCTCCCTGGCATCCCCCTGTGGGAGGAGGCACACCCCGGAAGGGTTACCCCGTGTCTGCCATGGGGTGTGAGTCATTGTGGGGGATGGACGGATGGTGACGGGGCTGGCATGGGGGTTGTCGGAGGCAACGATGTAGTGACCCAAAGGAGAGGGGACTGGACTGGGCATCAGAGTAAAGCACAAAAAAAAAAAAAAAAAAAAAAGTGAAACCTAAGAATCTGTGACTTGTGACAAAATAATCAGTCATCTTGCTAAGATGATGGGCAATAAGAAAAAAATACCTACCATAGTAATCTTGTTTCTTCCCAGTGATACGCAGGTATTCATAACTTTCTGCAATAAGCCTTCTAGTTAGGACTGCCCGGAAAGAATAGAACACATGCAAATGACTGAATTATTTGCACATGACAACTTTTCAAATGCTGCCCTGTACTAACTGCCAATGTTCTAAACTCCTCAGATTTCCTAGAAGCCTGGAAACGCAGACCCATGGAAGTATAATACTGTGAGTATTAATGATTAATTTAATTTAAGATTTCAAAAACCCCAAACCTCCTAATAAAAAACCTCCAGCTAGAGGGAGAACACTACAATTAAAGAAACCCCCCAAAATGTCAGAGACACCTGAAAGCAGGGTAAACACAATGAACCTTGTTTGCTAAAAATTGTACTTGAATGTGGTATGTACAGATTCATAGAGACAGACCCTTTTCTGTTAGCACAGCATGTGGGAGTGCAGAGACTGGGGTTCTGGAAGAGGAGGTAGGGTGGGAAGTTATGAATATCTGAGTATCACTGGGAAGAAACAAGATTACTATGGTAAGTATTTTTTTTCTTCTAACCCCAGTAATACTCAGGTATTCATAACTTTCTGCAGACTACAAAGTAGTACCACTGGATGTGGGTACAGAACACTATTTTGGAAACAGACTTTGCAGGACTGCTGTGCCAAACCTAGCATCACTCCTGGACTGAATATCCAGGTTGCAGTACTTTGTAAATGGTTGTACTGTTTTCCAAGTAGCTGTTTTACAGATATCAACCAATGGGACATCTCTGGCAGCTGCTAAAGTAGCAGCTGTCCCTCTTGTGGAGTGGGCCCTCAATCCTATTGGGGTCTCCTTACCAGCTTTAGTGTAACAGAACTGGATACACTGGACTATCCATCGAGAAATAGACCTTTTTAAGGCTGGATTACCTTTTCCCACATCACCGTAAGTCAGGAACAGCTGTTTTCTGTCCTGCCTATGGTCCTTAGTGGCTGTCATGTAATAGCTGAGAGCTCTCTTGACATCCAGACTGTGAAGTCTTCTTTCACCAGAATTGGAGTGCTCAGTGAAAAAGACAGGTAGGGTAATGGACTGGTTACAGTAGAAATCAGAACCCACCTTGGGAAGGAATTTTCTGTTTGTTCTCAGGACTACCTTATCCCTATGAAATGAGATGACATCCTGTTCAATGCAAAGAGCCTGAAGTTCACTGATTCTTCTTGCAGAAGTCATTGCCACTAGGAAAACTGTTTTCCATGTGACATAATTTGGGTGAGCTGTAGACATGGGCTCAAAAGGAGGACTCATGAGCTTAGCTATACACACACTGAGGTCCACGCTGGCATCGGTTCCCTGTGAGGGGGATGCAAAAGGGCCAGACCCTTAAAGAACCTCCTAAAGATAGGGTCTGAGGCTATTGTTACCCTTGCTCCAGCAGAAATGTAAGCAGACACTGCTGCCAGATGAACCTTCAAGATGCTGTGCTGTAGTCCCAGGGAATGTAAATGAGAGAGGTAGTCAAGAACAGCTGATACCCCAGCCTGTATTGGCACCAAGTCTCTAGTTGAACACCAGACTGAAAACCTTTTTCATTTGGAAGAGTAGGTTTTCTTATTGGAGGGTTTCCTATAACCTCTCAAGATGTTCAACACTGCTTCAGAGAGGTGTAAATTAGCATATTCTAGTTCCTCAAGAGCCAAGCTTTGAGATTGAGAGACCTGAGGTTCGGGTACAGCAAGGTTCCCTGGTTGGAGGTTAACAGGTTGTGCCAAGGCGTATTGGTTTAGCTACAGACATGGAGAGCAGTAGAGAGTACCATGGCTGCCTGGGCCAGTCTGGAGCTATCAAGATTAGAGATGCTGAGTGGGATCTGAGCTTGAGCAACACCCTGAATACCAGGGGAAAAGGAGGAAAGGCATACAGGTGCCTCCCTGACCAATCCAGAGCCAGGGCATCCAGAGGTAGTGTACCCTGATCTGGTGGTCTGTAGCAGTACTGTGGCAGGTGGTGGTTCTGGTGGGATGTGAACAAGTCTATCTCTGGAGTACCCCACCTCCTGAAGATCACTTGCACCACTTGCCTGTTCAGGGTACATTTGTGATGGGCCTGGTTGATTTGACTTAAGGCATCTGCCAGGGTATTGTCCTTTCCTGGCAGATGGATTGCCTGCAGGGATACTCCCAAGGAGTAAGCCACGGTCCAAAGTTTCATGACTTCTGTACAGAGAAGGCCTGGCCTGGTGCCTCCCTACTTGTTTATGTAGTACATTGTGGTGGTGTTGTCTGTTCTAACCTGTACCACCTTCCCTTGCACCAGTGCTGAAAAAGTTTTAAAGCCAGAAACACAGCTCTGAGTTCTAGCAAATGTATGTGCTGAAGGGACTCTGTAGTTGACCAGGTGCCCTGGGTCATGTGATCCCCTAGATGGGCACCCCAACTTAGAAGGGATGCATCTGTTGTGAGAACAACTGAGGGAGACTCTCTCTGAAAAGGAACCCCCTCTCTTAGGTTGGATTCCTCCTTCCACCACTGGAGTGCTTGTAGCAAAGTCCTTGTTACTGGGATGGGCTTTGAAAGAGGGTCTTTTCTTTGACTCCAATGAGCCCTGAGGTGGAACTGGATGTCTCTCATTTGGAACCTGGAGCCCAGCACTGTGCCTGTGGCTGCAGCCATATGACCCAGGAGCTGCAGAACCTGTCTTGCAGTTTTACGTTTGTGCAAGCAGAACAAATTTGGGATCAGCTGGAGACTTCTGACTCTGTCCAGAGGCAGGTAGGCCCTGCCTTGAAGGGTATTGATCTCTGCCTCTATGAACTACGGGATTTGTGCAGGAATGAGGACTGATTTTTTGTGACTGATTAGGATCCCCAAAGACTCCAGGAGCCCTTGGGTGATCTGTAGATACTGTCTGACTTGATCTGGTGATTTCCCTACCACCAGCCAGTCATCTAGATACGGGAATACTGTAACCCTCTGTCTTCAAAGGTGTGCCACAACTGCTGCCAGGCACTTTGTGAACACCCACCGGAAGAAAGGCTAAAAGGCAGGGTTGAAAACTGGTAATGGCTTAAGGGAGTCTGAACCTGAGATATTTTCTGTAGGACTCCCTTATGGGGATGTGGAAATAGGCATCTTTCAAGTCCAGTGATGCCAACCAATCTCCTTTTTGGAGTGTTGGCAGAATCAATGCCAAAGTTACCATTTTGAACTTGGTTTCTTCAGATGCTTGTTTAGAGTGCTGAGATCCAACATAGGCCACCACTCCCCACTTTTCCTTGTGGTGAGAAAGTACCTGGAATAAAAAACCCTTCCTCTCAGGGGGGTTGGAACAGATTCTATTGCCCTTAGCAGAGGCGGGTTTCGAACCTCTGCCTCCAGCAGTTTCTTTTCTGCTAAGGAAGGTGAACTGAAAACCCTGTTTTTTTGAGGAGGAAGGGATTTGAAGTCCAGAGACAGACCCTGACCCACCTGTCTGTGGTGATGTTCGACCAAGCCTGGAGGAAATGGGACAGGGAGGGAGGAGGTGGACTGTGCCTCAGGGGGTCTGTTTTGCTTAGGGCTGAGGCTGGGCTGTGACCCTCACCTAGAACCCCTTCTACCCCTGTCCCTGAAGTACCCCTGTTGTGGATACTGCTGGTACTGGGGTGTGGCCACTGGTTGGAAAAAGGGCCTGGTGTGAAAGGACCTGCTCCAGCCCCCCTCCCCATAAGGCCTGGTGGATGGTGAAGCTTTCTCTTTGACAGAGTTGCTTCTATAAGTGGCCTTGTACTCATCCACCTTTTTCATGTAGGCCACAGTAGATTTCCAGAATAGAACACTCCTTTCTAAGGGGAAATCAAGTGCCTTAGATTGAGTATCCTGAGTGAGATTCATGGCCCTGAGCCAGGCAAATCTCCTCTGTGCTACTGTGTTAGCCATCCATCTGGCTGCAGTATCATTAGTATCAGCAGCCATTTGGAATTGATATATAGCCACCTCTAACCCAAACCTAGCAGTTTCAGCTAGGTCATCTGACAGGCGTGAGGGGGGGGCTTTCTAAGCCATGGCCAAAACTGACTGCCACAGTGACTTCTAGTACTGGGCAGCATAGGCCTGAAAATTTGCTTGCCATATGGCCAGAGAGGCTGACAGGTACCCATTCTTGGCCATACTGTCTGTTTTTCTAGAGTCCTTGTCCGGAGGATGTGAGGACAGAGGGACCCTAACCTTATCACAGGCAGCCACCTGCACAACCCCCTGATGGTCAGGATGGGAAAAGAGGAACTCTGTCCCTTCCCTGTCCAGTTGGTATTTTGTGTCCATCCTTTTGTCAAGGGGAGGGATGTAATTTGGAGTCTGAAGGAGTTTTAGTGCATCCTTCTTAAAAAACTTATTCACAGGGAGGAGAGCTTTAGTGGGGGGTTAAACCCATCATTTCCATATATTCCACCTCCTCCTCAGCCTGTTCTGTAGTGGTGATGTTCAAGGCATCAGTCATCTTTCGAACAAAAGTAAAATGAGAGGATCAGTCTTCAGATACTCTTGGGGAAGAACCAAACTCCTGCTCAGGGGACACTTCAGGCTCAATAGGTTCCCCTTCATCCTCCTCACATTCCCCATAATCTTCTTCCTCTAGGAAAGAAGAATTTCCTGTACTGCCAGCCTGGGTACCCGGGATCGGGGCAGGTGGCTGCTGTGTAGAAGGAGCAATACTTTGTAAGGTCTGAATGATTTTAAATGCCTGAGCAATTTCCTGAGGTGAAGGCATTGTAAGGCCAGACACAGAAGTCCCCGGTTTAGGAAGTGGGGGTTCAGTGTGCTTAAGTTTCTTGGTTTTTTTTAGAGGAAACTGGGGAGTCAGCCGGTTCACTAGCCCTCTTTGTGGCCTTTTCACCTGTCTCATGGGTAAAGGCAACAATAGGTGCGGTTTCACCCACGTTAATGGGGTGTACCGGCTGGTCAGAACCAGAGGGACCCCTAAGTTGAGGAAGCTTCTGTTTCAGCCGTTCCAGGCATTTTTCAACAGTTTTCTCTAGGAATGTTTTACATATATCACATTCCTCTTTCCAATGTTCATAGCCCAGGCAAGCCACGCACAAACTGTGCTTGTCTTTATTTATTTAGTTAGTTTTTGTTGACCGGGTAAGTGCACTAGACAAATCCTGCCTATTTTCAGGCACGACCTGGGGGAGGGGGAATATAGATGAATGCCAACTCACCTTGAACCAGATTAAGCTGTTGGTGGTATTTTCTTTTAATCTGCCTTGGCAAAAACTTCCCCTCATTGAGTACAGTTCTTAAAACCCAGCTCACTGGTTTTCTTTTTAGGTTTTTCTTACATTTTGTCAAATTATATAGAAAAAACAGTAACTGCTAAAAGATAAAGTTTTTTAACAAAGATTTAGCAGTTGCAGTTGGTTCCGGAACCGAAAAGAAACCGGAGGAACTGAACCGATAAGAAAAATGGGAACCGGGATTAGTGGTTCGGTAACCGAAGTTACCAGTTACAAAATAACAGTTTAAAATAAATAACATTTGGGAACTAAAGGTTTTTTTGGTCAGAAAACCCCGACTAACAGTAAAACTAACCTGGTTCCCCCGTGGTTATACCGAACCGAGAGGAACTGGGAAAACACAACTAACTAACGCTAAACTAACTTTAATAACAAAAAACATTCAGTAAAAGGCAGCACATGAAAATAAAAGGATATGTATATATATATTTTTAAAAGTTTCTTCACGTAGATGAAAGGTAGGCAAGCGACACTCCGAGCAACCAGACTTTTCAGGCAGAGAGTGAAATCTGAGGAGTTTAAAACACTGGCAGTTAGTACAGGGCAGCATTTGAAAAGTTGTCACGTGCAAAGAATTCCATCATTTGCATGTGTTCTATTCTCTCCGGCCAGTCCTACCTAGAAGGCTTACTGCAGAAAGTTATGAATACCTGAGTATTACAAGGGTTAAAAACTCTTTTTATTTTGCCCCCACATCATGAACTTGGATGCTAGAATGTGTTAAATACCACCCAAAAAAGTGACTGCAAAAATCACCTTTTGACCTGTACTTGAAAATTCCCACTATCCTTGTTTATGAGGTATGGTCATGTAAACAGTATGTTCAAAATTTGGGACTAAAATATTGTAAAACAGTCAAGTTATGAGAAAAAGTATGTGACACAAAAATGAAAATAGTACAGTTGCGAAAGAACTTACTGTAACAGTAGATCTTCAAGAACAGCTCTTGCAGCAGGTTACACAGTTAGTACTGAAGCTGGCAGGCTGCAGGACCCCACGGAAAATTTCTAGCTAGCTATACCCAGCGAGGGACCGCCCCCAATGTTGGCCCTGCAACAACGTCAGATACCTCATAAAAGGGGCGGCCCCCCAGCACCCCTCAGTTCTCCTGCCGGAGAGACTGGCATAGCGATGTGATTCTGATATGGAGATCAAGCATCCGCTTCCAGACAAAGGCACATGAAAATATTTGTTTCTGAACACTGTATGGAGAAAGTAAACCTCCTGAGGGGAAGGTGGGAGGGAAACTACCAGCAGCAAGGCTGTTCTCAAAGATCTACTGTTACGGTAAGTTATTACCTAACTATACTATCTTACTTCGAGAAGAAAAAGTTACTTACCATAGTAATCTTGTTTCTCCCAGGGGATACTCCAATATTCATAACTCTTCTGCAGTGTGCCTTTAAGCCAGATCTGCCCAGAGATGGAACGTTATGCTAATGATAGAATCATTGACTCGTGCCACTTTTTCAAATGCTGCCACCTATCAACTGCTTACATTCTAACCCTCAGATTTTGTGGATGTCTGGAAAGACGGGCCAAAAGTATTTAATAATCATTATAATTTAGTAATTAACAAACTCCCATAAACAACCCCCAACTGGGAGAGAAAAATAAATAAATAAATATATTTTAACCCACACAGTCCCCAATGTCAGAATCACCTGAAGAGGGGGGAAAAGACCATTGAAAGTACAGCTGCAATAAAAGATGGAATGTAGCATGCATACCCTATAAGTACAGTATGGAGTGCAGATGCCACTGGTTCTGGTAGGGGAGGAAGGGTGGAAGAGTTATGAATATTGGAGTATCCCCTGGGAGAAACAAGATTACTATGGTAAGTAACTTTCTCTTCTCACCCCAGGAATACTCAAATATTCCTAACTCTTCTGCAGACTAAGAAGCAGTACCTTTGGAGGTGGGCACAGAACCTATTTTAGAAACAGGTTCTACAGGAAAGCTGTACCAAACCTGGCATCAGTCCTAGCCTGCATATCCAGGCTGTAGTGCTTAGTAAACGTCTGAACTGTTCTCCAAGTAGCTGCTTTACAAATATCCACCAGGGGAACATTCCTGGAAGCTGCCAGGGTGGCACCTATACCCCTTGTGGAATGGGCTCCGAGCCCTGCTGGGAGTTCCTTACCCGCTTTTGAATAGCAAAACTGGATGCACTGGACAATCCAATAAGAAATGGACCTTTTAGATGTTGGATTACCTTTTCCCACGTCCCCATAAGTCAGGAATAGTTGCTTCCTTTCCTGCCTATGAGACGCAGTAGCTATCATGTAGTAGCTCAAAGCTCTTGACATCAAGGTTATGTAACCTGGGCTTACCAGAACATGAATGTTCAGTAAAGAATACTGGCAAAGTGACTGTCTGATTCAGGTAAAAATCTGAGACTACTTAAGGGAGGAACTTCCTATTAGTTCTGAGGATAACTTTATCCCTGTGAAAGGAGATGTAGTCAATGCATAGGGCTTGAAGTTTACTGATACGTCTGGCTGAAGTGATGGCCACCAAAAATACTGTTTTCCATGTAACATACTTTAGTGCTGCTGAAGACATGGGTTCAAAGGGGGAACCCATGAGTTTGGCAATACAAATGATTAGGTTCCATGCTGGCACCAGTTCCCTGACTGGTGCGTGCAGGTGGGATAGGCCTTTAAAGAACCTTTTAAAAATGGGGTTTGATGCCACAGAGTTAGTCTTACCTGCTGAGGTATAGGCAGAGACTGAAGCCAATGGAGCTTCAGGGTAGAGAGCTGCAGGCCCAAAGAATGCAAGGAAACCAGGTAGTCCAGCACATGTGGCACTCCTGCCTGTACTGGCACTATATGCCTGGTAGAACACCAGATAGAAAACCTTTTCCATTTTGCAGCATAGGTTCTCTTTGTGGAGGGCTTCCTATACCCCCTTAAAATATTGAAGACCCCTTCAGAGAGATGCAAGCCAGCATACTCTAGGTCCTCGAGCCCTGCCTCGAGTCCAAGTGACCTGAGGTTCAGGTATTGGAGCCTCCCGACTGAAGATTAACAGATTGCATCTCCTGGGAATGTGTATTGGTCTGTTCACTGACATGGAGAGCAGTAGGGAATACCATGGCTGTCTGGCTCAGTCTGGTGCTATCAGAATCATTGTGGCTGGCTGAAGCCTGAACTTGAGCAATACTCTGTACACCAGAGGAAACGGGAAGGCATACAGGTACTTCCCTTACCAGTCCAGGATGAGGGCATCCAGGGGTGCTGTGCCCACTGCTGGAGGTCTGCAACAGTATTGTGGAAGGTGGTGGCTTTCATGGGATGCAAAGAGATCTATCTCTGGGGTACCCCACCTTTTTAAGATTACTTGCACCACCTGCCTGTTCAAGGACCATTCGTGATGGGCCTGGCTGATCAGACTTAGGGCATCTGCCAGAGTATTGTCCTTGCCTGGCAGATAAATGGCCTGAAAAGAAACTCCTAGAGAGTAGGCCAGGGTCCAGATTTGCATGGCTTCTGTGCAGAGAGGATTGGACCTTGTATCCCCTTGCTTGTTTATGTACCACAGTGGTGGTATTATCTGTTCTGACTTGTGCCACCTTTTCCCAAATCAATGTTGTGAATGCTTGCACTGCCAGGAAAACTGCCCTGAGCTCCAACAGATTGATATGTTGAAGGGGCTCTGCACTTGACCAAGTGCCCTGGGTAGTGTGCTCTCCCGGATGGGCACCCCATCCTAACAGTGACTCATCTGTTGTGTGAATCACAGAGGGTAGCTCTTTTTGGAAGGGAACCCCTTCTCTGAGGTTGGCTTCCTCCTTCCACCACTGAAGAACCAGGATTACTGTTTTTGTTACTGGTACCAACTTAAAGAGAATCCTTTCTCCGAGACCAATGAGCCCTTAGGTGAAATTGAATGTCTCTCATTTGAAATCTGGAACCCAGAACTGTGCCTGTGGCAGCTGCCATGTGTCCCAGTAGTTGAAGAAACTGTTGTGCAGTTCTTGGCACATTCAGCTTGAAAGAACCTGCTAGTTGCAGAATATTTTGTACCCTGTCCAGTGGTAAGAAAGAAAAAGTTACTTACCATAGTAACCTTATTTCTCCCAAGGGATACTCCAATATTCATAACTCTTCTGCAGTATACCTTTAAGGTCAGATCCGCCCGGAGGTAGAATGCTATGCTAATGATGGAATCATTGGCATGAGCCACTTTTCAAATGCTGCCACCTATCAACTGCCTACATTCTAACCCTCAGATTTCAAGGACGCCTTTAAAGACAGGGCCCAAAATTTTAAAATATATATGAATTCAAACTTCAAAATTCCCCACCCAGACCTCCAACTGGAGGAAATATAAACTCATCATAAACAATCCCACAAGCTCCTATGTCAGAATCACCTGAAAAAGGAGAAAACAAGAACAAGTTCTAATAAAAGTAGAATGTGGCATGCAAACACTAAGGTACAGCATGGAATACAGAGGCCACTGGTTCTTAAAACAGGGAGGCAGGGTGGGACAGTTATGAATATTGGAGTATCCCCTGGGAGAAATAAGGTGACTATGGTAAGTAACTTTTTCTTCTCACCCCAGGAATACTCCAATATTCCAAACTCTTCTGCAGACTAAAAAGCAGTACATTAGGAGGCGGGAAGAACCTATTTAGGAAACAGGCTCTGCAGGACAGCTGTACTGAACCTGGCATCAGCCCTAGCCTACATATCCAAGCTGTAATGCTTGACAAATGTGTGTACTGTTCGCCAGATTGCTGTGTTACAGATATCTACCAAGGGTACATCCCTTGCAGCTGCCAGTGTCGCAGCTGTACCCCTTGTGGAGCGGGCTCTAAGCCCTGCTGGAGCTTCTTTGCCCACCTCTGAATAACATCATTGAATACACTGGACAATCCAATGAGAAATGGACCTTTTAGATGCTGGATTTCCCTTTCCCACATCCCCAGAAGTGAGGAAAAGTTGTGTTCTGTCCTGCCTATGGGGCTTAGTGGCTGTCATGGAATAGCTCAAAGCTCTTTTGACATCCAGGATATGCAGCCTACGTTCACCAGAAGAATAATGGTCAGTGAAGAACACTGGTAAAGTGATAGATTAGTTCAAATGGAAGTCTGAAACCACTTTGGGAAGGAATTTCCTATTTGTCTGAATGACTACCTTATCCCTGTGGAAGGCAATGTAGTCCTTTTCAATGCAATGGCCTGGAGCTCACTAATTTTTCTAGCTGAAGTAATGGCCACTAGAAACACTGTTTTCCATGTGACATACTTCAAAGGTGCTGAAAACATAGGCTCAAAGAGAGGGGCCATGAGTTGAGCAATGCAGATATTGAGGTCCCAAGCTGGCACCAGTTCTCTCACCAGTGGATACATATGTGAAAGGCCCTTGAAGAACCTTTTAAATATGGGGGTTGATGCCAAAGAAACAGGTTTACCTGCTGATGCATAGGCTGAGACTGAAAACAAATGAATCTTTAGTGTAGAAGGCTGTAAGCCTGAGGAATGTAAGTAGACCAAGTAGTCCAGTACCAACGGTACTCCTGCCTGGGTTGGCACTATACTCCTACTGGAGTACCAAACAGAAAATCTCTTCCACTTTGCAGCATAGGTTTTCTTGGTAGGGGATTTCTTGTACCCCCTTAAAACATCCATAACTGGTTCAGAAAGATGTAAACCAGCATACTCTAGGTCCTCAAGAGCCAGGCTTCGAGCCTGAGTGACCTGAGGTTCAGATACAGGAGCCTCCCCTGGTTGGAGGTCAGAAGATTGTGCCTCCTGGGAAGGTGTATTGGTTTGTCCACTGACATGGACAGTAACAGGGAGTACCATGGCTGCCTGGCCCAGTCTGGGGCTGGCTGAAACCTGAGTTTCAACAGTAACCTGTATACCAGGGGAAATGGAGGGAATGCATACAGGAATTTCCCTGACCAATCCAGAATATGGACATCCAAAGGAACTGTGCCCACTACTGGGGGTCTGCAACAGAACTGTGGTAGGTGACGACTATGATGAGAGGCAAAAAGGTCTATTGCTGGGGTGCCCCACCTCCTGAATAAGGTCTGCAACACTTGCCTGTTCAGGAACCACTGGTGATGGTCCTGGCTGATTCGACTCAGGGCATCTGCCAGGACATTGTCCTTGCCTGGCAGATGAATGGCCTGAAGTGAGGAGCCCAGTGAATAAGCTAGGGTCCAAATTATCATAGCCTCCATGCAAAGGAGGCTTGACCTTGTTCCCCCTTGCTTGTTTATGTAGTACATGGTGGTAGTGTTGTCTGTCCTGACTTGCACTACCTTTCCCAGTATCAGCGGTCTGAAAGCTCGCATTGTTAAAAACACTGCCCTGAGCTCTAACAAGTTTATGTGTAAGAGAGTCTCTGTACTTGACCAAGTGCCCTGGTAGTGTGCTCTGCTAGATGAGCCCCCAGCCCAAGAGGGATGCAACTGTTGTGAGAATCACTGAAGGAAGTTCTTTTGGGAAAGGGACCTCTTCTCTGAGGTTGGTTTCCTCTTTCCACGACTGAAGAGCTTGGATAAATGTTTTTGTTACAGGAACGGGCTTTGACAGGGAATCCTTTCGTTGGCACCAATGAGCTCGTAAGTGAAATTGGATGTCCCTCATCTGAAACCTGGAGCCCAGCACTGTGCCTGTTGCAGTTGCCATGTGGCCCAGGAGTTGAAGAAAATGTCTTGCAGGCCTTGGGACATTGAGCCTGAAAGAGGCTGCCAACTGCAGGATGCTTTTTACCCATCTCTGGGTAGAAAGGCTCTGCCGACTATGGTATTCAAGTCTGTCCCTATAAACTACAGAATTTGAGAAGGAAGAAAAATAGATTTTTCTAGATTTAAGAGGAAACTCAGGACTGCAGAAGCTGCTGAGTGAGCTGCAGGTATTCTGCTAACTGTTGTGGTGAATTTGTCACCACCAGCCAGTTGTCTAGATAGGGAAATACTGTGATACCTTGTCTGTGCAGATGAGTCATTACCACAGACAGACACTTTGTGAATTCCATCATTAGCATAGCATAGAAGTGAGACTGAATGGCAGGGCTGAGAACTGGTAGTGACCTGATGGGAGTCTGAATCTGAGATACTTTCTGTGAGATTCCCTTATGGGGATGTGGAAGTAAGCATCTTTTAGATCCAGAGATGCCAACCAGTCTCCTTTTTGGAGTGCTGGCAAAATCAGAGATAGTGTCACCATTTTGAATTTTGGTTTTGATAGGTGCATGTTTAGCACCCTTAGGTCTAACATAGGCCGCAACTCCCCATTTTCTTTGATGTAAAAAATCTGGTTGGGAGGGGAGTTGCTGGCAGTCACAAGGGAAGAAAGAGACTTGGGCATCATCATCACAGATGACCTGAAATCATCCAAGCAGACCACTAAAGCAGTAGGTAAGGCTAGAGGGATGTTGGGGTGTATTAGTAGGGGTATCACAAGTCGTAAGAGGGAGGTAATAGTCCCCTTTATAAGACACTGGTTAGGCCCTATCTGGAGTACTGCGTGCAGTACTGGAGGCCACACCTTCACAAGGACATTAACCAAATTGAGGCAGTACAGAGAAGGGCAACCAAAATGGTGCAGGACTGCATCAGAAAACATATGACAGATTAATGGAACTCAATATGTATACCCTAGAGCAAAGGAGGGAGAGAAGTGATATGACTGAAACATTCAAACACTTTAAGGGCATTAACAAGGTGAAAGAGTCTAACATGTTTCAATATAAGAAAAATAGCAGGACAAGAGGACACAGCATGAGATTACAGGGAGGCCAAATAAAGGGTAATGTGAGGAAGTTCTTTTTCACAGAAAGGGTGGTGGATACATGGAATGGCCTACCTCAGGAAGTGGTGGATATGAATACAGTGCAGGGCTTCAAACAAGCATGGGATGGGCATAAGGGAGCAATACAGATAAGTATGAATAGATAGGCCATTGAGAGAGCAAATGCTGATGGCACATTCATAAAGTAGAAAAACAAATGGGCCTTGTGGTCCTTATCTGCTGTCAACTTTTATGTTTCTGTATATTGAGTACAGCCCTTTTCCCATGTGCTGTGGGGACACTGGTTCCACTGCCCTTAACAGTAGCAGGTTTTGAACCTCCTTTTCAAACAACTATTTCTCCATGATGGAAGCTGGTTTGAAAACTCTTGTTCTTAGGGAGGGGAAGGACTTGAAGTTTAGGGACATTCCCTGACCCACTTGTCTGTGGTGATATTTTTCCAGGCCTGGAAATAATGGGTCAGCTTTCCCCCTACTGGAAGAGGGGGGGAGGCGGCCTGAGAGAACAAGTCAGGGATCCTGCTTAGGTTGGGGCTGAGAGCAGGGTCCACGCCTGGCGGCACCTCTCCTGCCCCTACCTCTAAAATACCCTTGCTGGGGGTACTGAGGTACCTGGGGTATAGCCATGGCCTGATAAAAAGGCCTGGAATGAAACTGTCTGCCCTGCATCCCCTATTATGAGGCCTTGAGGAGGGAGAGGCCTTATATTCATCAACCTTTTTCATGTAGCTCTCTGTATGGGTCCCAAAAAGGGAGTTACCCTCCACTGGGAAATCCAACGTCTTATTTTGGGTGTCCTGTCTGAAGTTTGTGGCTCTTAACCAAGCAAACCTCCTTTGGGCTATAGTGTTGGCCATCCACCTGGCAGCAGTGTCATTTGAGTCTGCTGCCATTTGAAATTGATATTTGGCAGGTTTCATGCCAAACCTAGCTGTCTCAGCTAAATCTGCTGACAGACTGGCTGGGGCTTTATCAGCCATAGCCAACACAGACTGCCAAAGAGATTTTTGATATTGGGCAGAATAGGCTTGAATGTTAGCCTGCCTGATTGCCAATGAAGCTGATAAGCAGCCCTTTTTGGCCATGCTGTCAATTTTGCATGAGTCCTCGGGGGGGGGGGTGAGAGGCCAGAGGGACTTTTGCCTTGTCACAGGCTGCAGCTTGCACCACCCACTGGTGGTCAGGGTGTGAATACAAAAATTCAGCCCCCTCTTTGTCAAGCTGATATTTTTTATCCAGCCTTTCATCTAAAGGTGGGACAGATCCAGGTGTCTGGAGTAGCTTGAGGGCATCCCTTCTAAAAATGTATTTATAGGGAGCACCAGCTTTTTGTTGGGTGTTAAACCCATCATTTCAAGGTACTCAACTTCATCCTCATCTTCTATCACTTCTGTGGTAGAGATGTCCAAAGCATCCACAATTTTCCTGACAAAGGAAAAATGGGAAGAACAGTCTTCAGAAGACCTGGGGGGAGATCCAAACTCCTGTTCAGTGGATATCTCCGTCTCTATATGCTCACCTTCCTCCTCCTCTTCACCATAATCTTCCCCCAGTGGGCAAGATTGGTTAGCATCAGTGGGGGTCTGAACTGGGGGCTGCGGATCAGCAGGCAGCAGACCTTGCAAGGCTTGTAAAATTTTTAATGCCTGTGCAATTGCAAGAGGAGAAGGCATGGCAGGCAACGCCACAGAAGTCCCCTTAGGCTGACCAGCAGGGGGTTCAGTGTGCTTCATCTTTTTTGCTGGAACCGGAAAGCTAGCTGGTTCAGCCATTCTTTTTGTACCCATATCAGGGGTAGAAGTAATGGGAACTGTAGTTTCACCCACAGCCCCAGAGGGTGTCGGCTGGTGAGAGCCAGAGGGACCCTTAGGCGGAGCACTTTTTTCTTTAGCCTTTCCAGACATTTTTCATGCATTTTTTCAGGAAAGGTCTTGCAGACCTCACAATCTGCATTTAAATGGTCACAGCCAAGGCAGATGACACAAGAACTGTGTTCCTCTTCCTTGGCAAAGACCGCTCCACACTCTGTGCAATTTTTGAAACCGGGTTCACCGGTCTTTTTCTATGGTTTCTCTGACATATTCAAGAAAACAGCAACAGCAATAATATAAATAAATTTAGAATGTTTTTTAAAACAAATTTAGCGGTTGCAGTCGGTTCAGGAACCGATCGGAAAACCGAGTGAAACCGGGAACCGATTAAACTGGAACCGGAATTTGTAGTTCGGTAATCGATAAACTCTGTTAAGCAAATAAAACAAAATTACATTTTTTAAAACTATAAAAACTAAAATAAGGGGAAAAAACCCCACTAACGCTACTAAAGTATTCGGTTTCTCACAGGTTATACCAAACTGTGAGAAACCGAGAAAAACAACGTAATCTAACTAAAACAATAATGGTTATAAGATAAACAAAAGATAAGGGCAGCAGTTGAAAATAAAAAGTTTTATACTTTTAGGTTAAGTGTCTGAAGGTGAGATGTTGAGGAGAAAATCTCAGAGCGTCTTGTCTTGACAGGCGGAGAGAGAAATCTAAGGGTTAGAATGTAGGCAGTTGATAGGTGGTAGCATTTGAAAAAGTGGCACAAGCCAATGATTCTATCATTAGCATAACATTCTATCTCCAGGCGGATATGACTTAAAGGCACAATGCAGAAAAGTTAGGAATATTGGAGTATTCCTGGGGTGAGAAAAAGCTCCTGCAGCAGGTTACACCATTAGGACTGAGTCCCAAGAAGTGAAGGTAGTACCCCTAAATTTGGGAGGAGGATAGAAGGGCAAAGGAAACCCCTCATGACAGAAGCCCCTGCAGAACTGCAAGGCCAAAGCTCGCCCTGCGCCTAGAGGCAATGTCCAGACCGTAATGTCTGATGAACGTGTGCACTGTACTCCAAGTAGCTGCTGCACAAATAGTGGGTACTGAAACATTTTTCAGTGAAGCGAAAGAGATAGCCACCCCTCTGGTAGAATGTCCCTTTATCTGACCCGATAATGGTTTGTTTAGCTTCTGGTAGAACACAATGCAGTTTACCAGCCATTTGGAAAGTGTCTGTTTAGACACCGGTGCCCCTAACATTCTTTGGGCAAAGGACAAAAACAGCCAGTCAGGCTGCCAGTGCGGCCTGGTCCTGGGTAGGTAGAACCTAAGAATCCTGTGCATGTCCAATGTGTGCAGAAGAGCCTCACCCCTATTGGTATACTTGGGGTAGTACACAGGAAAGTCTATGTCCTGGTTAAGGGTTAGTTCTGACACTACCTTGAGAAGGAACTTAGGATTAGTTTTTAAGGACACTCTGTCCTTGTGAAAAATCAAATAAGGATCTTTGCACATAAGTGCCTGGAGCTCTGAAATTCTTGCGGAAGTAACTACAACTAAAAATAATGACTTCTATGAGAGAAGGCGTAGCTCGCAATCTGTGGCTGGTTCAAAGGGAAGCAGTGTCAGCTGCTCTAATACAAAGAGAAGCAGGGGAGTAATTTTAGGGGGGGACGGGGGGCACAAGTCCCCCCCCAACATTTTAGGTGAACACATTTGTCACCCCCAACATTCAGGCCGTATGCTGTTGCTGCCTGCTGGTGAGCTGGGAGGGACACAGGAGCCTGCTGTTCTGTGGGCAGGGGGTTGGATTTTACTAGTGGGTTGGGTCAGGTCCTGGGAGTGAGAGCTCCAAGAGAGTGCAGTGAGCTATGGCAGCCAGACAGTTAGATGTCAGAGGGGGCACCAGCGCTATGCAAGTGGCCTGGCCACAAACAGGAGGAGAAGACTGAATTGTAGCTGGGAGGGAGAAATTGTTGGACCACATTGCACCCGGAAGTAGCATAAGCACATGCCACTGTCAATAGCGAGGAGTCAGGAGGAGTGGGTGGGAGACTGACTGCTCGCATTGAGGGAAAAAACCCTGCAGTGCTACCATCGATGTGTTTGCCTGCTTGGTGCTGCTTTGCTTCCCCTCTCCTCCTGACTGTGACTGTCATGTCCTGCGACTCCTGCTGCCGCATCTGCCCTCCAACGATGCCTGTGGAGGAGCTGCTGCTTTGCTTTCCAGCCTGGGAGTTGGGTGGGAAGGCTGGGGTTTTATGGCCTGGGATTGAGTGGTTCAGAGCTGTGGGCACCAGTGAGTGACTGTGGGGATCCGATGGTTGGATCAGTTGGGGCATCAGTCGGTCTGAGCCTGCAGTGGAAGTTTGGAAGGCAGAGCAGAGGACAGAGGAATATGGACTGCTGGAGGCTGCTGCATGCAATGATGAAGCAACAACTACCTGGGAGGTAGGACTGACTGATGGTGCTGCAGTGCAGTGGGTGGGGGTGAGTAGTGATTGGGGGGGCAGCAAGCCAGCAACATCATCATGCCGCAAGGGCATTTACTCACAATGCTGTATGCACAAATCTGCAAAACAAGACACTGGCAAACAGGCAGAGGAGGTGGTGAAAGGGAATTCCAGTTTGCACAGGGCAGTTCTAAATTGGCAGAGGCCACACACTATTGACCATTTAATTTGTCACCAGTCAGGGTCAGGGAGTGACTGGGAAAAGAAGCCTGCTGCAATCTGTGAGGCATTCTCTTTACTGTTGTGTCTGGAGTGGGCCAGTGGCTCTACCAGCAGACTGTGACCAACACAATCAGCACAAAACTGCTCAACTTGAGCTAACACAGCTCTAACAGTCTACAAAAGGCAAGGGTAGATGATGTTTCTGTTTAATTATGTTTATTGGTGGTCTGTTCTGCTTTGCTGTGTGTTGGTTGTGTCTGTACTGTCTACTGTCAGTGTCTGATTTAAAATGCTGTGCTGGCTAGTGTCTCTCCTGTGTGCCACCTGAGCTTGACTGTTGCCTGCTTTGGTAGGGGCAGGGATCTGCTGGCTGGGGGGGGGGGTATATAGCCAGCCTAGCATGCAACTCCAGCGCTTTCATCTGTTGCCAAAGTTAAAGTAATTTCAATGGGCTTGCGCAACTGGATGAGATGTATGCTTGTGCAACTTCAATGCATTGTGGCTGTTCACCTCTCTATCCATGGGATATACCATCCTGTACGGGTATGACACAAGGAACCCTAGAGGAGGGCCCCCCAAAGGTGCTGTGGGAATTATTTCTTTGGCTAAAGGTAGCTTAGGAAAAAGGCCACGGAAAGAGAGATGAGTCACTGGAAGAGGAAGGGTGGATGGTGGGGCAACAAAGAAAACAAATGAGGACTGGCCAGGAGGAGGGCCTTTTAAGACCTGGTTGGGGGAGTGGTTTGTTGCTCTGCCCATTGAACTCTGGCCAGCCATCAGTTTCAATGGGCTTGTGCAACTGGATGAGATGTACGCTTGTGTGACTTTGGTACATTGTGGCTGTTCGCCTTGCTATCCAAGGGCTATACCATCCTGTAGGGGTACGACGCAAGGAACCCTAGAGGAGGATTCCCCCCCCCCCCACTGGTGCCACAGGAATAATTCCTTTCTCTAAAGGTAACTTAGGAAGAAGACCAAAAAGAATGCCCAAAAGGGTGTTGAGCATCGAAGAGGCGAGAAATCAGAATATATCGAGACTGGAAATTAAGGTGATAGACGTAGATGGGAAGGACAGGAGAAGAATAAGA
Source organism: Neoceratodus forsteri (assembly GCA_016271365.2). NCBI lineage: Eukaryota > Metazoa > Chordata > Ceratodontiformes > Ceratodontidae > Neoceratodus > Neoceratodus forsteri. The sequence continues at coordinate 392,947,758 of CM057449.1, forward strand.
TATGAAGAGGACAATGAATGAAATGAAAACAGACAAGATGCAGATGGGCAGACTTCCTAAAGAGAGAGGGAATAGCCGGGGCCACCATCCGATGATCCGACTCCATCCAACGGTGGAACTTAACTACAGAACCTAAGGAAACTCCAACCCTATCTAGTATTATGACCATTGGCAAAGAGGAAAGAGGAAAAAAAAACTTCGAGGAGGAAACCTCTGGGGATCCAAGGCCTAGGTTGCCTTCCCTCCAGGCAGAAGGATGTTTTGATTAGTGATGGCTCAGCTACTGCAATTTAGAGTCGAGATTGAGTGAGAAGGAAAACATTCCAATTTACAGGAAGCTCTCGCTCTGTCCTTCTAAATGGACAACTGTTGAAGGTTCTGAGTGATGTCTCTGTAACAAAACGCTCAAAAGCAAGAAAGGAGAGAGATGACTGCTAAAGCACTCAGCTGGCCAATGCGAGCCTACGAAACAGACTAGGTGAACGAGAGGTGGTCCTGAAGGAGAATAGCATAGATGGTGCCTCCGAACCCAATCGGGCAGCCAAAGGGGCTCTGATGATGAGATCCCCACCCTTCACAGCTGGATGGCATAAATTCTACATCCAGAGGTGTTGCCAAGATGAGGGATGACTGAAGGTCCATCCAGAGCGAAAACATTCTCTATGGGCCAGGGAGAAGGACCCTGCTCTGAGCTTTGCATGCTCTAGATACAGATGTCATGGGTGCAAAGCGAGACCATCGGCTACGGGTTAGCCCCGAGCCAAGGTGCAATGGATACAGAAGGCATGTCTCCGAATGGAGAGCAGTTTGTTGAAGTAGCATAAGACCCAGTGAGAAGTATGCTCTATTAATCAATGTGAATGAGTAGATCCTGAGATTGGACTAAGTGAAGGAGAACCAGACTCATGTCATGAGGAAGCTATCCGTGATTGGTAACTACGGGAGTGCATACCAACCGGGTCCATTGAGAGCCAAATTAAGAATGTATAGAATTGCATGAAGGTAGGAGCAAGAGCGGCCAGGTGAAGCTGGCAGCCGATGGTGAGGTAGGTAGTACCAGGAGGACATCTGAATAGGTTTGATTAGAATGAGGGAATAGGGTTAGAGGAGGAGTAGACAAGTAGGCAGGGCGATATGCTGGAGGGAATATTAGGCGATGTGAATGAGTAGGGTATAGTGGTATAGCAAGATGGCACGATAGGGAAGCCCCCAAAAGAAAGAAGAGGTCAGAGAAAGAGGAATGGAGGATGAAGGGAATGGAAAGAGGAGGGCGAGCACCCACCATAGGGAAGCACAGTCAAGGATGAAATTAAGAAAGCGCATCATGGTGTAACCAAGAGCAATGACCGGCAAAGGCCAGGGAGAGCAGGGGCAGGGACAAATGGCAAATCCCAGAGGAAGACTGCAGAGCACGCCAGACAGGCATACAGTCCAGTTGGATTGATAGTCCTATGATGTGAAACAGGATGGGTGGCAAACAGGTTGGGTTGAGGTTGAGGAAAGGAAGGGTAGGAGTACCAAAAAAGAAAATGAAGTACAAGGGGGTTAAGAGGAGACCAGACGAGAACCGACAGTAGGAGTTGCAGTCCCTATAGAGAGCAATTGCACCTTTAAAAGGGAGCTGGGAACCAGTAAGGGAGATCGGGATCCGAACCACAGGGCAATAACAGTAGATGTGGTCCAAACATCAAGACAGACCATCAAAAATGAAGTCCTGGAATAGGTACGAGAGGCCAGGAGGTGAGCATTGACCAGGGGAAGAACAAAAGTTGAGCGGAGCGAAGTAAACATTGTCCCCCAGCTCACAGGACCCGCCGAGGAGCTCAACAGCACAGGGCACAGGAAGTTAATGTGGAGAGAACTAAAGCAGAAGAGCGAGGCATCCTCCGTAGCTGTGGGGATGAGCACAGTGTGCAAAAAGGGACAGACAGAGCAAAGGAAGATGGATCAAGGGAGAAGGAGAAGTGGGGAATGTATGAGGGAAAGTTGGGCAGTGACAGCACCAGCACAAACCCATAAGAGGGAAGGCGACAGAGACAGGAGCAGCAAATGGAGAGAGAGAGAGAGAGAAGGGGAAATTAAACTTTGAAAAAGGTACAGGGGAAGTGGAGCGAGGAGGTGGCATGGGAGAATCAAGCAGCCACAGACAGCCACTGAGCAGCGAGACAGGAGAAGGAGCACAGACAACAGAAGGGGGGCCATATAGAGCCACGGTGGGGAGGTAGAACTGGCAAAAGGGGCTACTCAGCATACCTGACCGGGATGGGAACAGGATGGAGGTATGCAAGTGAGGAAAAATGAACACTGGACTGGAGGAGATATGGGGAACGGGGGTCGGGTGGGAAGGAGGGAGAGAGAGCCGCAGGTCAGTGGCAGCGAGCAGTAGGATGAACAGCAGGAAAATGGAATGAAGCCGGTGGTCGGAGGTGCTGCTAAAATGCAGTAAACAAAGAACAGGCAAGAGAACAAGAGAAGAGGTATGAGGAGCAGCGCCTCCAGCCGTAACGAAGAAAATGAATGAGGACTTGCCTGGGGGATGGCCTTTTAAGGCCTGGTTGGGGGAGTGGTTTGTTGCTTTGCCCACTGAACTCCAGCCAGCCCTCAGCCATCAATAAAAAAAAAATCAAATCCTTACCCTGCAGGTGGGTCTGGGTGGATATTTCAAAGGAGCCATTATGGAAAGTGTGGGGGTAGAAAGAGCTGTAGATCAAGTTGGGTCTACAGACCATGGTGATAATGTAGGTAGGGAAAAATGGGCAGACTGGGTAAGTCAAGTGAAGCAGTCCTTATCTGCCATCAAATGTTATGTTTCTGTGTTAAAATGAATTAACAGCTGTGCAAAATAAAAAACAACAAGCATTTGTCACTGCAAAATGCTTGCCACTTGCATTGCTGTTGTGCTGGTGGGTCCTGCTAACTTGCGCAAATTTTTAGTGCAACCAAAACAGACCAAATGAGATGTAATCTGTTATATGTAATTTTCATTTGGTTCTGCTGTCTACTGCATTTCCCAGGATAGTAGAGGTGAGATGCAATATCTTGCTATTTTATTTTATTTACTTATTATTTAGTTTTTGTTGACTGGGTGAGGCACACTAGCCCTAGAGATGACTATTTGCAAGCACAACCTGGGAGGTTACAAAGTAGAGAATATACAATACAGAGAGAGTACAAAAAATGAGGTAAATAATACAATTTCCCATGATGGCAGAGACAAATAACATCATAGGAAATACAATCCTGACCTAGTTATACAATGTTATTCTCAGAAAATGCAGGCACATAAAACATTGGAGCATAGCAGCAGGCCTGCTGGCACAGCGGTTGGATTTCCACTTGTGACGCCGGTGACCTGGGTTCAGGAATGGACCTGGGTCATCGGAGGGTGAGGTATTGAGCATCCTCAGGACTGCTCTCCTTCTCCGGGGGGAGGGTGTGGGATATCACCGGCACTTGGCGACCCCTGGCGGAGGCCGGGAGTCACCACAACAGCCAGAGACAACAAGGCACTAAGGGGGCGGGATGGACGCTGGTGTCATTGCACGTTCCTGTCTCCTGCTAAAAGGGGAGAAAAAAGTAGCCCACCCACTGCCTCCATGATCCCCCCCGGCTGCGATTGGCTCCTCCAGGACTGACTCCCGCCCAATCCAGTTGACCGTGGCACCCTTCAAATGGGTTCGGGTGCCATGGCCCCACCCTGGGGGGCAAGTCAGGGGGTCCTGGGAAGGCAGCTGATATGGGAGAGCCGCAGCAAGAGTCTGTGACCGGGTGGATGTCGAGCAGTGCAAGCGGGCACAAAAAGATGAAAAAAAAAAAACATTGGAGAGTAGTATGGAGGGTATAATGTAAGGTAAAAACAAACAGTAGCATGAATAGGAGGGAGGGAACAAAGGGGAGATATCCATCTAAGCAAAAATACAATGATAAGTGCACACAGTAATGAACAATAAGGAATGAGTGGTGGTCTGGTGGAGTGCGATTTTCAAATAGTAAGGGAACCAAACAATGGCAGACACACACAGGGGTTTAGTACCAGGTAAGTGCAGGCAAAGAAAATGAGCAGAAGGATAAAAGGAAGAGGAACTATTTGGGTAAAGTCAAAATCAACGAAAGGTTTAAGGTAGGAGGACATGTCAGAGAAGCAAAATTAGAAAGGGTTATGTAATCTGGGTAAGGATAGGGCAGTAGTAAGTGGACTAGATAGAGGAGGACCAGGCAGAATCAAAGCACAAGCAAGAGACAGATTTGGTTAGGAAATTTTGCAGCTCCTTTTTAAATATAGCATGAGTCGGCGAGTGAAGAATGGTAAGAGGAAGAGAGTTCCAGTGCTTCGAGGCGGCGTGAGAGAAAGCACAGGTACTCTTTGAGGTTTTACATTAGTGTTGTCTTGCTTGTAAAATGTATTTATGTATTCGCTTTCAAAGGTATGTTGATAGAAATAATGGTATTTTTCCATAGATAATTTACTTTTTGTTGGGTAACATAGAAACAATTTGATGGCAGATAAGGACCGCATGGCCCACCTAGTCTGCCCATTTCCCTACCTTACTGATAAGCTGCAGATCCTAGTTAACCAACAGCATACTTCCTCCTACCCCTCACTAGAATTGCCTTATGTCTGTCCCATACATTCTTGAATTCCTCCACTGTTTTCGACTTTATGACCTTCTCAGGAAGGCTGTTCCATGCATCTACAACCCTCTCTGTGAAGAAATACTTCCTCACATTACCTCTGAGCCGTCCCCCCTCCAACTTCAAATTGTGCCCCCTTGTTCTTGCACATCTCTTTTTCCGAAAGATGCTACCCTCTTGGACTTTGTTGATTCCCTTGAGGTATTTGAAAGTTTCTATCATGTCCCCCCTCTCCCTCCTTTCCTCGAGGCTATACATCTTAAGCTCCTTTAGTCTTTCTTCATCTGTCTTCTAGTGCAGACCCTGCACCATTTTGGTTGCCCTCCTCTGGACAGCCTCCACCCTGTCTATGTCTTTGCGGAGATGGGGTCTCCAAAACTGTACACAGTACTCCAGATGTGGTCTTACCAACTGTCTGTACAGAGGGACAACAACTTTCTGTTTTCTACAGGTGATGCCTCTCCCTATGCATCCCAGTATCCCCCAGCCCTCCTTACTGCCTTCTCACATTGCTGGTCCACCTTTAGGTCATCTGATATGACTACCCCCAGGTCCCTTTCCATTTTTTTTGTTGTTGTCAGTATCTCACCCCCCATTGTGTACTCTTCCCCAGGGTTTTTGTTTCCCAGGTGCATTACTTTGCACTTCTTTGCATTGAATCTAAGCTGCCATACATTTGACCATTCCTCCAACCTTGCCAAGTCCCTTTTTATCCTTTCCACCCCACCTTGCATATCAACCCTGTTGCAGATCTTTGTGTCATCTGCAAAGAGACATACTTTCCCTTCCAGTCCCTCTGCAATGTCACTTATAAAGACATTAAAAAGGATTGGCCCCAGTACTGAACCCTGCGGTACCCCACTAGTAACCCTTCTTTCTTCACTGTGGACTCCATTTACTATTACCCACTGTGTCCTGTTGTCCAGCCAGTGTTTTACCCAGGCTACCACCCTGGGACCCACTCCCAGGCTGGCTAATTTGTTTATTAATCTTTTGTGTGGGACTGTGTCAAATGCCATGCTAAAGTCTAGGTAGGCTATGTCCACAGTCCCTCCCTGGTCTACTACTTTGGTCACCCAGTCAAAGAAATCAATTAGATTTGTCTGACATGACCTTCTGCTGTGAATCCATACTGCCCTGGGTCCTGTGCCCCACTGGCCTCTAGGTACTCAACAATTCTTTCCTTCAGAAGTGATTCCATCATTTTCCCTACCACTGAGGTCAAACTGACAGGTCTGTAGTTTCTTGCCTCTGTCTTATTCCCACTTTTGAAGGGGAATCACATCCGAACTCCTCCAGTCCTCAGGTACCACACCATCCTCCCATGATTTATTAAAAAAGGTAGTCAGTGGCATTACTAGTTCTTCCCTTAGTTCTTTTAGAATTCTGGGGTGAATCCCATCAGGCCCCATTGCTTTATCCACCTTCAGTTTTAAGACATAGCACTCATGATCCAAGGCTGGCTGAGAGTGATGTTGTCCCCACCAACTTTTACACAAAAATTACTCCTCTTTAGAGAAGATCCCATGGGGAAATCGGATCTCTAATGGGTGGTCTTAGGTGGAGAATGCCTCATAAGAACTCTTTCAATACCTCTAGCTGTGCTAGAGATTTCTGTCCAATTGGTGCATGATAAGCTTAAATAGTGCAGAGGTGCACCTTAAGGGAGGAGTATGCCAACCCTGTTTGGAACAAGGAAAGTAGGTAGTCCAGAACTGATTTTTCCATAAAGCTAAGTGGATCTAGGCTCCATGCAGCAGCCCAGATGCAAAACCTGCACCACTTCATGGCGTAGGTGGCGTGGGTTGAGGGCTTCCTAGCCACCGCTAGGATGTCGGCCACGTCTTCCGACACACCATGTCTGAGAATGGCTATGTCTTTGGGAGCCAAGTGTGCAGGTTCAGAGACTTGAGGTTTGGGTGAACCAGCGACCCTTCTTCCTGAGACAGTAAGTGTGAACTGGCAGGAAGGGGAATTGGTGAGTCTTGTGCCTATTGATGGAGAAGCGGAAACCACATCTGTCTGGGCCAGAATGGCACTACTATGATCATGGTTGCTCCTTCTGCCTGCAGCTTGAGGAGAAATCTCTGGATCAAAGGGAAGGGAGGGAAGGTGTAGAGGAACCTGCCCGTCCAAGAGAGGGACAATGCGTCTCGCCAGAAAACACCAAGCTCTGGATCTAGTGAGCAAAAACTGGGCAGTTTTGTGTTGTATGGGGATGTGAACAGGTCTAAATCTGGTGTTCCCCACCTGTCGAACAGCATTTCTACTACTGGCTGAAGTAGTTCCCATTCATGGGTGCTGGATTGTGACCTGCTTAGGAGGTCTGCTAGTGTGTTGCAAACCCTGGGAACATACACTGCAACAAGAGCGAGGTTGTGTTGCAGGGTCCAACCCCAAATTCTCATAGCCTCCCGACAGAGCTGGTAGGAATGAGTGCCCCCTTGTTTGCTGATGTTGAACACCACTGAGGTGCTGTCCATCTGAATCAGCAAGTGTCCTGGGGGAATTTCTGAACTCAAAGCCTGAAGCGCATGCAGGACTGCCCTCGTCTCCAGAACATTTATGTGGAGATGTGCTTCCAATGGAGACCAACTGCCCTGTGTTCTTACACCGTCCAGGTGAGTACCCCAGCCAGACCCAGATGCGTCCGTGGTGAGTATTAAGGAAGGGACGGGTGCTGAAAAAGTGACCCCTACTGAGAGGTGCTCCGGAATGAGCCACTACTGTAGTGCTGTTACAATGGAATTGGGAACTGACACTAGGTGATCCAAATGGTCTTGGTGTTGATCCCACTGGACTCTGAGAGTCAACTGAGTGACCCTCATGTGAAGACGAGAGAGGGGAACTGTGGCAAGGGTGGCCACCATATGCATGAGGAGGCGTAGCATGGTTCTTGCCGGGACCTGCTTCTTCATACTGATTGTTTGAATCCAAGCTCGTAAGCATTCTGCTCTGTCTTCTGGCAGAAAGGCTCAGCCCTTGCGGGTATCCAGTACTGCGCTGATAAACTAAAGTCTTTGTGTGGGAATCAACGAAGACTTTGCCATGTTTATGGTGATGCCCAGAGTCAAACAGAGTGTAGGTGTCTTGCAACACCGTGTTCAATTCTCCTTGAGACGGGGCCATGAGAAGCCAGTCGTCCAAGTAGGGGAAGACATAGTGGCGTCTCCTGAGGGCTGCTGCTACTACTGCCAGGCTTTTGGTGAAAACCCGTGGTGCTGATGAAAGGCCGAACAGGAGGGCCCGAAACTGGTAGTGACATCCCTGGAACTCGAACTGCAAGAATGTTCTGTGCTGTGGAGCAATGGGGAGATGGAGATAGGCATCTTGAATGTCTAGTGAGGCTAGCCAAGCGTTTAGTCTGAGCATTGGAATAAGGTCTGGTAGAGTGACCATTCGGAAGCGCGTGTATGCTACCGAGATGTTGAGGTCACTGAGATAGAGGATCGGGCCCAGATCCCCCATTTTTTTGGGAACCAGAAAGTAGTGTGAATAATATCCCCTTCCTCTCTTGTTCCAGAGTACCTCTTCTATGGCCTCCTTTTCTAGGACAGCAGAGATCTCCTGTTGGATGAGTGTCACATGCTGTCCTGAATAACAGGAGTGCAGAGGCAGTCTCAATGGAGGATGCTTGAGGAACTCGACAGAGTATCCTTTTTGGATGAGCTGCAGAACCCATTGATCCGAAGTTATTCTTTGCCACCCTGGAAGGTGGTGTGCAAAGTGACCCCTGGCCTTCTCTTCCCTTTGATCCAGAGGAGGAGCAGGGGTCTGGAATGAGTCAGGCGATGGTGGGGTTCTGTCCGGATGGCTGGGTGGGCTTTGTATTTCTTGCTCCCTGGCCTCCGGAAAAACATTGTTTGCCCTTACGGTTGAAGTTGTCTCTGGGCTGCTGACCTTGCTTTTTGCGAAAGCAGTTTTGGCCCTTGCGAAAGGGCTTATGCTTTGGCCTGTATGGACCTGACAATCTTACCAGCTTCTTGCAGCTTGGTGATGACCTTCTCCGATTCCTCCCCGAATAGGACTGAACCATTGAATGGAATGTCCAAAATGCCCTTCTGGACATCGGGTATGAAGCCAGAGACCTTCAGCCAAGAGTGTATTCTGAGGCATACGCCAGTTGCCGTTCCCCTAGCGGCTGAATCTACAGCATCATGTGCAGCCCAGAGGACCTGTGTCCCCACGTCAGAGCCTGTTTGAAAGAGTTTTAGGAGCTCCACTTTCTTGTCTCCGTCTGGAAGATCCTTGACAAGATCTTGACCTTGCTCCCATAAGGCATTTTGAAACTGAACCATGTGGGTCAGATAGTTCAATGACTGTATGAAACACGTAGCCACATTATACATTCGTTTCCCCATGGAGTCCAGCTGCTTGGACTCCTGGTCCGGAAGCTGCATGCTAAGATGCCGAGGCCTTTGGGACCTATCATGGGTGACCATAATGATGAGAGTCAGCCCCTGGTTGTTCCGCTAGGTAAGGGGCCTCTATAGGAGCTCTATACAGGTGGTCTGCTTTCTTTGGGACCGCTGGCTTAGAATATGGGCACTTCCAAATGGCCTTCATGGCATCCTGAAATGTATCCACCAATGGTGGAACCACAATAGGTTTCGGGTCTTTTTGTCTTAAGTGCCTCACCAGACGTCGTCTCACTTTCCCGGATATGCCTCATTATGACCATAAATGAGGGATCATCTGGGGGTGATCCCGGGGGTCAGGTGAAGGGGCACTGAATGGTGATGGTGACCTGGAAGTGTCGGAAGTAACTGGACGGGACTCGTCCGAAGAGGAAGAGTCGGACCTCCTGCAAGGTTTCTTAGGTCAGTGGTTGCCAGGCAATTGGGGAGGGGTCTGAGAATGGGACCTCTTCTGTTTGTCTTTGCCATGTTCCCTCCCCCCGCGACTGGACCCTAGGTGGTGGGGCATCTTCCTTGGGGGGCTGTCTGGGGTTGGTAGTCTGGGCTGGGGTAATTCTTCCCCTGGAGGTTTCGTGGGGACCACATCTTTTCTAATGGTCTCCAATCAGTAGGAGAATGACTCCATTACCTCATTAATATTGAGGCCTGACTACGGTCCTGGCATCTGGTCCTCATTGGGCGTTGGGCCACGGTCCAGTCCTTGAGATACTGAGGTACCCGTCGACTGGTCTTTAGGTGACCTCGGTAATTGAGATATGTGTTCCCGCATTCCTCCTTCTCCTTATCCCCTGACGTCTGGTCGTCAGTCTGCTGTGTGCCGATGTCCATACAGTTGTCTTCCGATGGGGCCCGTTCGGTATCAGGTGCAGAGAGAAGGGCGTCTGTCCTAGGGGTTGGCTTCTTTTGGCGCTTTGCAGTCGGCTAGTCCATCGACTGCTTAGGGTCCAAGGCCCGCTTAAGGGATGTCAGATCTGAGGTCTGCTTAGCAGACATTTCATGAAGACCCCGCGGAGGTTGGGAGACCGATCTTGTGTCGGTGTCCCGGTGCAGGTTCAGGGAGTTAGGGCCCATGCTGGTGGCAAGCTTGGAATGCACCTTGTGATGCCGGTCTGAAGCCTCAGATCAGCTAGAAGAACCTGAAGGCTGGCTAAGGGGGGGTCCTTAAGCCGGATCTTAAGGGGTTGAAGAGAGGAGGACACACCTGAACCACCGGACGTACAAATCTTTGCTGGTGGAGGCTGAGACTTGGCCCAGGATGGAGACCTGTCTGAGTGGGCTGAGCCTGAACTGGCCCTGGAGTCCGAAGTTCGGGTAGATGGAGATCACTTTGTCCTTCTCCCTCCTTTTATCCTTATGCTTCCTTGATCTGGACGAATCCCCCCCTGGAAGATTTACTTCTCTCCATCACCTAAACTTTTTGTTCCAGTAAAAAAGTATCAAGTGCCTTCTGGTGGCGGATCTGTGAGTGGCTATTAACTTGCTGGCAAATGGTGCAGCCTTTGGTATCGTGGCGAGGGCCTAGGCCCCGTATGCAGGCTGTATGCTTATCTTTAACCAGAATCTGCTTGCCGCACGCGCACTTGGAGGGGTGTCTAACTGAAGTAATCTTGAAGAAAAAAGTTCTGGTGTCATTCAGTAACTGTCGCTGGCGGGAAAAAAAGTGAGGGATGCTGGGGGACCGCCCCTTTAATGAGGAATCTGATGTCAGGGCAGGACCGACGCTGGGGGCGGTCCCCCACTGGGTATAGCTAGCTAGAAAATTTCCATGGGTTCCTGCAGCCTGCTGGCTTCAGTCTTAATGGTGTAACCTGCTGCAAGATAGTACAGTTACGTAAGAACTTACCGTAACAGTAGATCTTCGAGAGAGGCTCTTGCAGTAGGTAATTACATATAGGACTGCCGTCGGCAGGCGGCAGAACCCCACGGAAAAATGTCTAGCTAGCAGTTCCTGGCGAGGGACCGCCCCCACATCAGGTGACCGGCGTCAGGTGACATGTCGGTATCAAAGGCGGTCCCTGAAGCCCGCCTTCAGTTCTTTCCGCCACGGCCAAAAGAGGCGGACGACAGAGAGGCAGATATTTCCTCAATGGAAAAGGGGCTGAAAAAGCTTAGGGATGGAGGAAGAAGGTATTACTGTGAAGAGCTCTCTCCTCAAGATCTACTGTTATGGTAAGTTCTTACGTAACTGTACTCATCTATTTTAGAGGGCTCTGCAGCAGGTAATTACATATAGGACTGAGTCCCAAGCAGTCTGGAACAAGGAGAAGCACACAGGAGGAGGAAATCTACTCCAAGTAGAACCTCTAGCTGTGCAAGCCTTAAGATACAAGGCCTTGCAGGACAGCCAGCCCGAAGCCTGCTCTACAGCGAGAGGCAATATCCAAACTGTAATGTTTTGCAAAGGTATGGACGGAGGTCCAGGTGGCGGCAGCACAGATGTCTGCTGCTGACACATTCTTGAAACAAGCCGCTGAGGCAGCGACTCCCCTGGTGGAGTGGTCTCTTACTTGACCCAGCAGGGTCTTGTTGTACTTGTCGTAACAGAAAGTGATGCAATGAGCCAACCATTTGGATAGGCATTGCTTAGAAACAGCATTGCCTTCTCTTTTGGGTGCAAAAGAGACAAACAATTGATCGGTCTTCCTGAGATCTTTTGTCCTGTTAGTGTAGTATCTCAGAATCTGGTGAATGTCCATAGTACGGAGTAAATAGTCCCCTTGACTGGAGTACTGCATAAAGAAGGTGGGTAACTCTATGGACCTATTCACAGTAGACTCCGCTACTACCTTAGGAAGAAACTTAGGGTTAGTGCGCAGAGCCAGACGTTCCTTTTGAAAAATCAGGTATGGAATTTTACACATCAGGGCCTGCAGCTCAGAAATTCTCCAAGCGGAAGTAATGGCCACCAGGAAGAGAGTCTTCCATGAAAGGAACTTCAAGTCTGCGGAAGCTGCCGGTTCAAAAGGAGGCAGAGTAAGTTTCTCAAGAACAAAGTTCAAATCCCAAGGGGGGGCAGGAGTACGTATAGGAGGTCTCAGATGGAGGACCCCTCTAAGGAAATTCTTAGAGACCTCCAGTTGATCAAATGTCTTGTCTGCAAAGGGAACATGATAGGCCAAGATGGCCGCCATGTGGACTTTCAGAGAAGAATGACTAAGACCCAGGTCAAAAAGATGGCGTAGGTACTCCAGCAGTAGCCCAGACGAACAGGAAAAGGGTTCCACGTCCTTTGAAGCAGCCCAGATAGTGAACCTTTTCCACTTCATGGCATAAGTAGATCTAGTAGAGGGTTTTCTAGCCTCCACCAAAATCTCCGCCACTTGGGGAGAAACCCCAAAGCGAGATTGAGCTAAGTCTGCAGGAGCCATGCATGAAGCTGAAGTGACTTGAGACCTGGATGGACCAGAGTCCCCTGATCCTGGGTCAGCAAACCTCGTGATAAAGGAAGAGGATGATCCTCTGAGTATTGCTGTAGAAGAGAGAACCAAACTTGCCTGGGCCAGAAAGGAGCAATCAGAATAATTCATGCTCCTTCTGAAACTAGTTTCTGTAAGACTCGTGGGATAAGAGGAATTGGGGGAAAGGCATAGACGAATCTGTCCTTCCAGTCTAGAGAGACAGCTTCTCTCCAGAAAACGCCTCACTCTGGAACGAGTGAGCAGTAGTCGGGAAGCTTTGCGTTTAGAGGAGAAGCGAACAGGTCAACCTGTGGAGTTCCCCAGTGTCGGAAGATACCTTCTAGGACCCCCTGGTCCAGTTCCCACTCATGAGCCAGAGCGGACGAGTGACTTAGCTTGTCTGCCAAGGTGTTGTCGATTCCTGGAACATGAATTGCCGTGAGGTGAAGGTCGTGTTGTGTTGCCCAATCCCAAACCCTCATTGCTTCCCTGCAAAGAGTGTAGGACCGAGTCCCCCCGTTTGTTGATGTACCAAACCACGCACATATCGTCTGTCTGGATGGCTAGGAAGAATGTAGGGGTGAAGGGCTTGGACAGCATACAACACTGCCCAAAGCTCGAGCACATTGATGTGGAGTGTCTGTTCGACCTTGGACCAAGAGCCCTGGGTCCGATGGGGACCGAGATGGACTCCCCAACCTTCGCCCGAGGCATCTGTGGTTAGAGTCTGGGAGAGGGGAGGAAGAAAGAAAGGAACTCCCAGAAGCAGGTTCTCTCGAACCATCCACCATTGCAAGTCTCGAAGCATCGGCGAGGAGACTAGAACTGGGTGATCTAAGTCGTCCACTAGCTGATCCCACTGGGAGCAGAGTGTCCACTGAGAAACTCTCATGTGGAGCAGAGCACGAGGGACTGTCGGGATAGCAGCCACCACGAGCCCGAGAAGGTGAAGGACCGATCTTGCACTGACCCGCCTGCGGCCGGACAACAGACTTATCCGAGTCTGGAGGGTGGACGTCCGGTCCGGTGGCAGGAAGGCCCTGCCAATGGACGTGTCTAGAATTGCCCCTATAAACTGAAGTCTCTGAGATGGGATCAAGTGAGACTTGGAATGGTTGATGGTAATACCCAGGCAGGCAAAAACCTGCTGGGTAAGAGCGAGGCAGCGCAGGAGTTCCTCCCTGGATGAGGCCGTCAGGAGCCAATCGTCCAGGTACGAGAAAACCTGCACCCCCCCCCCAGAGTACGCAGGTAGGCTGCCACCACTGCAAGGCATGTGGTAAATACTTGGGGAGCTGAGGATAGGCCAAATGGAAGTGCCTTGAACTGGTAGTGGTCCCCCTGGAATGCAAAACGAAGATATCTGTGGTGAGACGGTCGAATGGAAATGTGCAGATAAGCATCCTGCATATCCAGAGCGCACAGTCATTGGCCCGAACGGAGGAAGGGCAGAAGGCTTTGCAAAGAGAGCATTCTGAACCTTTTGTATTCCACAAAAAGATTCAGGGAGCTGAGATCTAGAATGGGTCTTAGATCTCCTGTCTTCTTTGGGACCAAGAAGTGGGAATAATAACCCGTCCCTTGAAGATGAAGAGGGATAGGTTCTATCGCTTCTTTCAGTAACAGAGCTGAAATCACTTCCTGGACCAAGAGAAGATGTTCCCGTAAATACGACGACTTTGGGGTGGGGTGGGGTGGCGAGGCGGTTTCTGTAGAAACTCTATTGAGTGTCCTTCTGCGATCAGCTGGAGCACCCAAGAATCTGATGTTATCCTCTCCCAGCCCGGAAGGTGGAGGGAAAACCTCCCTCCTACCGGTTCCTCCGAGGAGTCCGGAGGCTGTGGGAGAGGAGAGGAGAGGAGTCAGGTGGTGTGGGGCAGCGCCGCAGCTGAAGCATCCGCTGCTTTTTTGGGCAGGGGGGCTTAGCAGCTGTAGGGGCCCGACGTTTTGTGGCCCACTTTCCCTGGGGTTTCGCCTTGGGCCGATTCCATCTGCGAAAGGGACAGTGCTGCGGCTGGTGGGGATGGTACATGGAATCGACGGACTTTAGTGCCATCCCCTTCTCCTGCAAATCGGTGATGATGTCTTTGACATCACCACCGAAAAGCACCGACCCCTGGAAGGGCGCTTCCTGGATAGCAGACTGCACTTCTGGGACCAACCCTGACACACGGAGCCAAGCATGACGACGTATGCCTATGGCGAAAGCTGAGCTCCGTCCAGCAGTGTCCACGGCATCGTAGGTCGCACGAAGCATGTGTTGACTGGCCGAACGTGCAGAGCAGACAAGATCAGCCAACTCCTGCTTGACCTGAGAGTCCGGCAGGGAGTCCAATTTGGCTTCCACCTGAGTAAGAATGGCCTTCTGGTAATCCCCCATATGACTGACATAGTTCAGGGCCCTGATCCCCAGCGTGGAAGAAGCAAAAATCTTCTTACCATACTGGTCCAGTAGGCGGTATTCTTTGTCAGGTGGCGATGAGCTAAGGTGTTTTGGGTTAGTTGACCGGCCGTGAGCATTGCTAATCACTACCGAGTCAGCAAGAGGGTGAGAATCTAAGAAGTCAACACCTTCGGGAGCCTGATATAGCCTGTTCGACTTCTGCGGAAGTGGGGCTAGAGCCGATGGCTGTTTCCAAATGGTGGTAACAAGGTCGGCATGAGGCTCTATCCAGGGTGGCACCAAGGTGGGAGCTGTCACGGGCAGATCCAGATGCTCGGCAAGTTTCAACTGCTGAGGGTCTGGTTCCAAAGATTGCCACTGATGAACCTCCTGGATTTTGCGTAGCAACTCCGTAAAGGAAGGATCTTCCGAAGGCGACTTCGGAGGAGTCCTTGGCCTGGGCTTCAACGGACAGTGTGGCTCGTCATCCTTTTCGGAGCAACCGTCGGAAGAGTCCGAGAAGTCCGAGGGGGAAGAGGAAGAAGAAGAGGAAAAAGACTCCCTTTCCTGACCCGGGGGAAGAACGGACCCCTTGGGATGCGTGTCCTGCCCCTCTCTGGACCCAGAGGGATTAGCCCTTTGTGTCCAGAGGTGGTGAGGGAGTGTGCCGCCGTGGACATATGGGAACCGGGATTGGCACCATCATCGGTAGGCGGCTCTCCACCTCTTTGGTGAGCTGAGCCTTGGCCTCAGCCCACCAGGAGGCCAGAGTCTCCTGCAAATCCACCGGTGGCTGAGGGGGCGGTGGAGGAGGAGGGGGATAAGGGTATGGATTATATCCATACGGAGAGTATCCAAAACTCGGCGGTGGAAAACCAGGCATCAGGTATTGTGGTGCCGGGTACTGTGGCGTCGGGTACTGCGGCGCTGGATACTGTGGTCCCGGATACGATGGCATCAGACAGGAAGGAGAGTATCCAGGAGCCAGAGGAGCTGCCGGAGCAGATGGCCCGGCCGGCGGCCTCACGGGTGGGTCCCGGTTGGAGGGCCCGGCGTCGGGGTGACATCCAGGAGGGGGATGTCAGCCGGAATCGGTAGAACTGGTGTCGGGGCCGGCGTCGGAGCTGGCGTCCGGGGAACTGACATCAGATCCGGTGGACCCACAGGTGGATGGTCTGACAGAGAAGGAACCCCAGCGTCACCCGGGGATGGAAGGGAAAAATCCCCGGGGTCGGGCTGGGGGGACTCAGGGTCCCCAGAGGGCAGCGAAGTCTGCGGAGAGCCAGGGACGACGGATGTGGGGGGGGTCCGTCGTCAGCTCTTTCGCTGACCGGACGTAGGACAAACCGATGAGCGGCTTTTCAGCGACTTACAGGACCCATCGCCGGAGGCAGACCTTGAAGGAGGAGCGGCTTGGTCTGACGGGAAAGGGGCTGTGCGCCGCCCCGAAGGGTCATGCGACTTACCAGCCTTCTCCGCGCGGACGTCGGAGGAGCAGACATCCGGCTTACCAGAGTTGCCCATGCCAGTAGGCTGCGAAGCTACGGCTGAACTGGGGGCAGAGGCCTCCAATAGCCCGGAGGCGCCTGAAGGGCCCGAGCGCGAGCCAGATGGGCGGGCCGCCGCCGCCTCACAAGCCTCTGAGGTGGCCGTCGAGGATCGGTCCCCTAGAGGGGACGTTACCTGAAGCACGGTGACTCCTAAGGGAGTTGAGGTGGAGGAGCCCTTGTCCCAGTGCCTCTCCTTGTCTTTCTTCTTCCAATGGCCTTCGGGGGAAGTGGACGCCTGCCGCAGTTTTTTGAGCTCCTTCTCCACAGAGCTCATCTTTTTCTTCAGAATGTGGGTTTCCAGGGATTGCTGCCGCCTTTTCCGGGTAGCTGCGTTAAAACTGAGGCAGTGCTGGCACTTCTCTACCGGGTGATCGGGGCCTAGACAGAACAGGCACAGGGAATGGCCGTCCTTGTGCGGGAGTTGGGCGCCGCACGAGTCACACTTATTTTTGTGCTCGGAGGGTGTAGGGGATGACATACACCGATGGATGTACTGACGATTGATGGAAAAAAGTGAAAATAGTAAAACCGAAGGGAGGCTGACGAAGTGAAGAACTTTTCCGCAAGGCGCTGCACGAGCTAACGGCGAGAAACAACTGGAAGGCGAGTGTCAGGGACTGCTAGCTAGAAATTTTTCCGTGGGGTCCTGCTGCCTGCTGACGTCAGTCCTATATGTACTTACCTACTGCAAGAGCGCTCTCGAAGTAAGATCTTGTGTTACACACAAGAGCTCGAGGTGCACACAGAAAATTTCAGTGTTGCACTTAGAAAAACAAACAAAATAATCTTGCTTAACAGGCCCCGTTTAGCAAGATTCATGTGTTGCCCCCTCTTCCCAGCTCTGCCTTTCTCCCCTGCGCCACTGGCTGGGATCTGCTTTGGCCATCTCCTGGAGCCTGATCCCACCCCTGAGAGCCTTCCTTGCGGCCCCAGTTCCCCCGATCCACCCACGACTCACCTGCTGGAGTATCCTCTTGGCTTGCACCACCTGAGGTAGGGCCAACATCAGCTCCTTGGTGCTCCTGTACTTCAGTCTAATTTCCCAGTAGGCGGAAGTGAAGAATGGAAGAACTGTGGGGTCCAGGAGGGCAGGATCCAGTTGTGGGAGTGGTGGCAAGGTGCATCACCTGCCCAGTCAGTAGGGTTATCTGCTTTTCTTGGTTTCCCCTATGGGGAGCGGATGTGCAATGACGTCATGAAATGTCACACATGCTCCCATGCATGACACGCTGATGTCCGCCATATCCCACCAGTCCCAACACTTGCTGGAACTCCAGGCTCAGTGCCCCCAGAAAGCACACTGTTGCTGGAGCCCTGCACACACCCCCCCACTCCAGAGGAGGTGAGCTGTTTGTCAGATGTCTGAGCCTCTTCCCCCTAGCTGGCTGGTCTGGGTTGGCGGTGTCACAAGTGCTAGCACTACCACTATACCGGCAGGCTGGCTGCAAGTGTTTGTTTTTTTTCAAATGGGCAGACTAGGTGGACCAGTTGGTCCTTATCTGCCGGCATATTCTATTTTTCAAATAACTTTTTTTTATGTGTTTTCAATTTTTTTAACCAGAAAAAAAACCCAAGATGGCAGCCATTGTAACGTGAAAACTTTTCCTTGCGACATGAAAAACGAATTTTGCAACAGTAAAGCAGCTTGGGAGGGTAAATTTATGTATCATATCAGAGGGTTATCGTGAAACCCTAATGAGCATACTCAGAAGCCAAATTTCAAAACCTTACAACTCTAGAACCAATTTTTTTTTTTTTTTTTTACAAAACCTTTAAAAAGCACACTCTTAGCACAAGCCCCTTCATCCCAGAATGCTTCAGAACAAACTACCATACATCTAAGCTGTAGGCAAGAGCATAAAAATATAGCCAAAAAGGACCAAAAAAGCTGCTTCTTATGGATTTGGAACGTATCTGAATCTCAGAATCCAGCTAAGCTGCTGTCCTGAAACTTCCCCCGTCTCAAGAACTTGCAACCTGGACCACGCATGTCAAATTTGGGGTAATTTCATTGACCACCATCAAAGTTCTTAAGATGCAAAGACTGGAGTTAAACTATATTACCACTACCCAGATAGGGTGTAACCAGAAGGACTTGTACAGACATATAACCTCACTACCCAGACAAGGTGTAACCAGAAGGAATCTGTACAGGGATAAAATCTATATAGCCTCATTGCCCACATAGGGAGTATCCAGTAGGCACGTGTACTTTTTTTTATTCATCTAGAACTTTTTACTCCCCATAGCCACCTTGCACCTGTCATTGGGCCTGAATTTGGGGACTCCCAGTCCTGTCTGCTGCTCCCCCTGCCATCACACTGGCGAGGATTTATACAGTGTTGGGAAAGCCATCATGTATGACAATTGGGGGACATGCTTTTTCCTCCCCTTTATTCCCGGGGGCCTCAGCAAACATGGCTGAGCATGCATTCCGGAACTGGCAGGCCCGCTCCACCCACCTGGCCTAGCGCCAGCCCCCCCCCCATTTGCTTGATGCTACCACCAAGCCTCAACTCTGTGGGGGCCAAGAGCTGGGAAGGTTCACCTCCCATATCCAGGAGAGGAGAGTCACCTGGCAGCTGCTCAGTCTTTTCCCAACCCTCACCCCACCCTCGGCTGACCCCCAACAACCCGAGTTTGTTTATAAACGTGGGTCACTGGCGTGGTACAAGGTAAGGCGCTGTACCCTCCAAACCACCGGACCGGCTGGCACTTATAAAGAACTAAGTAACCTCATTACTCAGATAGGGTGACTCAGAGACGGTTGAAACTTAAACTACAGTATATAACCTCACCACTTAGATAGGGTGTAACCAGAAGGGACGTGTACAGAAATACTACTAAACCTGTATAACCTCACCATCCAGACAGGGAATATAGAGAGAACAGTAATACTACATACCACATTAGCATACCAATATCTAGCAGAACCATTCCTTGAAACGGGAAAACCACTGTGTACGAAAGGGAATACATGATGCACACTGACTGAGAAAGCAGTACAAAGTTTATTTCCCTGGACTACAATGCATAAGTGGATTACAGATGCTAGAAATACCCAAGTCCTTTAGTGCCCCATTTCTCTATTGTGTTGCCCATATCCAGTTGGACAGTGTCACAGCGTGTAGGAATAAACTTCAGACGAGGCAAATTTACAGGTTTAGAACACACCTTGGTGTGATATTTATTTCTCAAAAGTTGGAAAAATAATAAATGAAAACAAAATAATTGCTAAGAAAATCACTACTTAACATCAGTAGTTTCTCCCATAATATAGTCCTGGATCTTAGCGCTCCTAAGACCCTTCTCATCTGCATTCAACAGCTTGTTTATAGTAGCAGTAGAACCTCTCTCCTCCTCTTTCAGGGCTGAGCCCCACTGGACTGAACTGAAGTAAACTCTGTGCAAAGGTTTTTATATATTTTTGGAAGGGTCACCTAACTGAACCCTTACATGTCTGGACATGTTTAAAAACCAAAGGGGGGGGATTGTGTCAGGGGATTTCCTGGTTACGTTAAAGGTACAGTGTATATCTTTACAGATACTGACTCTCTAGATCTCTGATCCACAGTGACTAAGCACTTTTACAAAGCATATCACATTCTCATACACAGAAACTTATACAGTAACAGGTCTATAGTGTGAATTTAGGAAAATACCTTAAGGATTTCTTATAACTGTTCTAATCATGACATTATTATTGTTTTATATGACTTCTGAATCCTTTCTCTTTAAAAAGGCTTTATGAACTGTATGTATTCCTATTTAAAATAGCCTTCATATTTTTTTGTATACAAAATGCACTTATGCACTTTACACAACACCTCTCCAGGTGTTTGGCATCATTCTAGGGACTGGATGGATGGAAATGGAAAAAGAATGAAAAGAGAGAACTAGTAGGAAGTTTAGTAGGGACAGTAAAGAGCTATGCTAGGTGGCCAACCTAGGGTAAGGGGAAAAAGAAGAAAAGCAAAGAGAAAAGCGTTAACTGTTGCTAGGAAATGAGATAGAAATGTGATCCATCAGTCACAGTCGAGGGTGTAGCCTAACTCCGCCACAGGCAGTGTGCCTGGCTGCCTCCATGGATGATGCCATGGTAGACACCAATAGAACACTGCCCTTTGTGCTGTGGTCTTTAACACTACAGACCGCAGCACTGAGGACCACTAGCATGAACTGCTGTTTCAAGGGTGAAGCTCTGCCCATTAGCTCTGGAGATGCCTACTGACTGGCTGTTCCATTCTGCTGAGGGACAGCCTGCTTCTGGGATCCTGACTACTGAATCTGGCATCCACAGTGATCGTAAAAGGGAGGAGGTGGCCAGGAAATAAAGAGTCTCTCTGTGACCCCTGGTTGCAGGTTTTAACAGTGGTACCATCATGAGACTGGAGTCCTATATTGTTAAGAGATATCTTTATATCCTGTCATATTTTCTTCCAAGATAAGTAATGCTCAGCAGAAAAAAACTGGCATGGGAGACAGAAGACCAAACCCCAAATTTGTGTTTTACTGGCCTGAAAATATGGTTGAAAAACTAAAACTACAAAGTCATGGGAAGGCTGAGGTATTTGTCAGTATGCTAGATAGGGAAATGGAAACATAGCTCTGAAGCCAGGATTAATTATACCAGTTAAGTCCTGCACAAAGGATCCAAGTCAACATAGTTCAATCAGTTTTTAGATTCTATATTTTACAAAAAATCAGTTCACAACAGACAGCTAATATCTTTAAAGGTGATCTTTTTCACTTAACTTTCTACTTCTGCCTCCTGTCTACTCTGGACCCACACCCAGCCCCACCAGATTGGTGCCAACCTCTGTCCACCATCCCAACCTCATTCTGGTCATAGGCATTTCATGGCTTACCCCCAAATGATGAGTCATACATTTTAGGTGGACATGACATATAGGTCCTGGTTTCACAAGGTCCGAGGCTGAGGAGAGGCAGCACTGGAGTTGGTTGAAGCTACGGTAAGAGCAAATCTTATGTGTAAGTTTTCACCATTCATCACATTTGGGTATGGCCGGAGGTCACGACCCTGCAGTTCTTTTTTTCTGGATGGTGGAGTCGATGCACCGTCAGCGCCACCCACGAGGCTGACTCACTACATGGTGCTCGCGGGTTGGCAGTCAGGTGTCGTCGACCCCACCCTTCTGCCAGTTCTTCGTCTCCCACCGTAGAGGTCGCACCTCGTGAAGAGCTCCAAGCAACTATGGGCCTACTCTCTGTGTCCTTCGACGCAGAGTTATACCTGACGGTTCCGTTTCGCCCTACTCGACGCTGCTGTTTGGTAATTATTATTTTCAGCGACATAGAGTCTGTTTTTTGCATTGTTTTTCCATCGATCATGTCTAGGTCGGAGGGCCAAAAGTCACTGAAAGTGGGGCGGCCTCCTATGCGTCGGTGCCCGTGCAGCCGCAAGTACTCCGTTACATGATCGTTGTCTTACGTGCTTTGGCACGCTTCACGACATGGATTCATGAAACACCTGTTTCTCTATGGATCGTCGTGTCCTGGAACAGCGCGCGTGGAAAGTTCGACGAGCTCCGCCGACTTTCGGGGGATGGGCGCGCACTCGTCGGGTCAAGCCGCGGTCTCTCAGCCTTTCCTCCGGGTCCCCTCCCGGTTCTATATGGACTGCAGAGGAGGGGGATTCCACTTCTTGTAGCCTCGCCATGGCAGAAGCCCCTTCTACGGTGCAGGAAGCCCAATCCGTTCACCCTGGGGAGCGGGTGGGAGGCACCACTCTGGCAATCGCCCTTTTGGGGGCGAAGGCTCCCCGGTGCCATTTCCTCAGGCTGGAAAGCCTGGGTCGGCATCATCCTCAATGCCATTTGCGGTGCCGTGGGCCCTGTCCGCCACTTGGCACCATTCACGGCGCCGATAGCGCTGGTGGCACTGTGAGAAGTTCTATGGTGCTGTCTTCGACTGTTCCTTGCCTCTGCGCCATTCGTGGCACTGAGGCTGGGAACGGCGCCCGTCTAGCTCGGCGGAGCTTGCTGGCGCCACGAGGACACGACTGTGGGAGATGTCGCAGTCAGCTTGAGGGAGCCATCACTGTCAGCGCCGGGCCCCAGACCGTGCCGTTCGTGGCACTGTGGCAGACATCGACTCCGGTTCTGTTGCTGCTCTCGGCACCATCTCTTCTTCGGGCACCGTTCGCGGTGCCATGGGGGAGTTTAGTGCTGGTGCGGACACCCGGACTGGCGCCTCTCTCGGTCCAGACAGAAGCAGGCGTTCGCATACGGTCTGGCACCGGACCTCGGCCTCTACCTCTTTGGAGGCGGACTCAAGAGTCTGGTTCGGACCGGCTGTCCGACTCTTTGGAGTTAGCAGCCCATGTGGACACCCTGGTGGTTACTTTGGCTGGCCAGAGCCAGCCTCCCTCTGAGGAGCAGGCGCTAGCCCCCCCCCCCCCAAGTCTGGGGTCAGGGGTGCTGACCAGCAGGCGGTGGTTCAGGCCACTATTGCTCTGCAGCCTGGGCTTGGTGGGTTTTCTGCCCCCTCCGCTGGGTTACCCCCTCAGGTGGTGTGCCTGGATCGCCCAACTTTAGGGCCGACCAGAGCGCCCTCAGGAGGGGAAGGTGCTACTCCCTGGGTGGTCCCCTCGGGGACTGACCAGGGTTGTCAGCTGCCTAGGCTGGTGTTTGTGAGAAGGAGGGCTCTTTTGGACTCTTGAGAGGTCGAGGGGTCAGGGTTCGATGCGGTGACCCTTTTCTGGGACCCACCTGAGTTCACGGAGGAGTTGCAGTGAGGGACCCCTGCCCTTCCTTCACAGTCTCCTTGAGAGGGCCCTGGTCTTTGAAGGGAAGGCACCATCCTTCTAGGTTTGCATGGCCCTGGTCACTTCACAGTGGGGATTCTTCAGGGCACGGCCTAGGCAGTTCCAGCATGGTTGATCAGCTGTCGGCTGTTGGGCTTTCCAGAGTTCCTCCTTCCCTTGAGGCTTTGGGTGCACTCTCTTGCCCAGAGGACAGTCCCCTTCTGTTGTGGACTTAGCCCCCATTCCTCTGTCACCATCTCCTGCTCTCCCAGGCATTCATGGCCCTATGAGACCTCTCTCCTGGGAACAATTCAGGGGTGCGGCTGCTCACTTCCTTACTTACATCAGGGCCATGGACGAGCGGGTGTTCCACCCTCCCCCTGACCAGCCAACCTCTGGATCTCCGAGGTCTTCCGCTTACTCATCCTCCTCTTCTGGGTGAAGAGAAGCCTTTCGTCCACATCTCTCCTGCTGCTGATCTCGCTGAGCATCAGCGTTTCCTCGTGAGGATGATGGAAGACCTGCATGTCACCCTGCCAACTCAGCACAATCCGGAGCATTCGACGCATGCCTCCCTAGGCGATTTCAGTGCAGCCACCCTTGTGGTGCCCATCTGGCCTGCTCCTTTCCAGGAGACATCATTGCAGTTTTGGCAAAGACCCTTTTCTGGAGTCCCAGCCTCTAGGGATCTGAGCCAGAGGTACTGTGCCACCCCCCCCCCCGGAGTCTCCAGGTCGTATGCCTCATCCTTAGTCAGGACTGATGTAGTTGGACACTCCTGATGGGCTTCACGCTCTTCGGCGTGACCGGCCCCCAGATCAAGATTCCGCGGATTTTGACTTCTGGGGGAGGAGGACCCTCTACTCAGCATGACTGCTACTTTCAATTTCTGCTCACCAGGCCCACTATGCTACCTATGATAGGTTTCTGTGGTCCAAGCTAGGTCAACTCCTAGCCTCTTTGCTTGATTCAGAGTTAACCAGACAAGCCATTGCACTCTCTGCACGTGGCCTGGAGCTAGCAAGGCACCAAGCGAGGGCATCTTACAACGCCAATGAGGTAGCTTCCAGGGTCGTAGGGACAGCAATCTGCACTAGGTGGACGGCATGGCTACGTCTTTCCCGGTTGTCAACCTTGGCCCGGTGTATGGTGATTTCCTCTGCGTAATGGAGAACCCACCTTTTCTCCCATAGGGTGAGGCGGCGTCTGTCAGGGCAACCTCCTGCCCCCTCTGTGGGGTCCCCGGCTCACTCTCTCCAGTCTCAGGCCTCGCCAAGACCATAAAGGTTCTCCCTCTTAGTGTTCTCCCCCACTGGGAGCTAAGGAACTTAGTCCTTTAGGGTCTAGGGCCCCCTTCGGGGGGGGGGCTCGGTACTCACCCAAATGTGATGAATGGTGAAGATTGACATAGATAAGATATGAAAATTATGTACCTACCATAATGCCTGATCTTTCTGTGCATCTTCACCATTCATCACAAATCCCACTCTCCATCCCCCTGGGGCCTCAGTCTCTGGGTCCCCCTCCATGTGTGCCCCCCCCCTTCCTTTCTACTGGTCAGGAGCGGGGGGACCTTGGGCACACAGGGGGATTTTTACCTTCTGGCGGGGGGTGGGGGAGAGGGATCAGGAGAAAGGGTGGTTCACTCCTTAATGCCTTGGCTCCACCCCTTTGGGGTGGGAGTTGGTGGCTGCCCTCTCCTCCTCCATCCTTGTCCTTAGGGACTCATCCCTCATTTTTAATTAGGGAAACTTGTTTCTCCCCTATCCAATTATTTGGTTTCGGGGGGTGGGAGACAACCCTGGATTCCTGTCCCTTTCTACCCCAGGATAGCCCCTTCTGCTCCTGCTGGAGTTAGTTGCCAGTAATTCTGTGCCTTGAATTCTGGCAATCCAGCCTTCCGGCTACTCCTTTGCAGCTCTTAATCCAGTTTGGGAACAGTCAATGAATCCAGGGTATGTCCTCCCCACTCCCACTTCTTGTTTTTCCCTCCCTCCTTCCTTTCCTTTTCTCATTCCAGAGATTGGGGCCCCCTTCCCAATCCCCTTAGTTTTTCTCAATCTCCTATCTGTCCTCTCCGTCGTTTATTTCTCCTTTTAGTTTATATATCTTTTCCTTTGTCTGTCCCTTGGACTTCCTTGTCCCCCTCTCAACCCTTTCTTACTCTACAGCGACTCAGAACTGGTGGAAGGGTGGGGTCGAGGACACCTAACGGCCAACCCACGAGGTGCAGCAGTGGCGTCAGCCTCGGGCGGCACCGTTGTTGTCGGCTCGCCCATACAAAAAAAAAAAAAAAAAAGAGCTCCTATGGGCTGTGACCTCCGCCATACCCAAATGTGATGAATGGTGAAGATACACAGAAGATCAGGAATTACGGTAGGTACGTAATTTTCATTTTTCCCTTTTCAAGTTTCCTCCCTCTGGCTCCCCTGATGTGCATGTACTGCATTCATCCCTCCTCCCTATTGAGTACCTCATCAGCAATCTGCAACCCAGTGGCTTGGGATGACAATGCATAATACATTGACACATCATCGCCCAACCCCAGGGGTCACTAACATAGTGGGAGAACACTGTCCCCAACCCCTGGAACAATGAGCACTGTTGTAGGTGGAAGAGTTGTCTTGGTCACCTGTGGGGAAAAGTGGCATTTTTCTTAAATAGAATGTTACATAGCACATTGCCTTTTTCACAAAAAAAAACATACTGATTATTATATGTAACACTTCACATGGGTGTGTTTTGTTTCATCTATTTACCCTGCTTACCTGGTGGACCAGACTCTCCCATAGGGTCTAGGAAGATTAGTCCCCTAAGACCTAGTCCAAGACCAGTTTCTCTTGTTTTCTGAGACCAGGTCAGAGACCGGTTTCTCATTTTCACTGGTCTGGGATCAGCTAGTGTCACACATGTGTCTAACCGCAAGGTTGTTAATCACCAGCCAGCATAGCCTAGTCGTTAGGGCACAAAGCTGTTATCCAGGAGTTCTGGATTTGAATCATTTCCCTAAAATTCTCTTCACCTCAAATGTCACAGTAGTGCTGATTCATGGTAGTGTGGTGTTGGAATAGTAAATATACACTAATGGGTGTAAAGTGCAAGAACAAAACACTAAATGCAACAAAAATAAAATGGTCTCAGATCAGGTCTTAGGGGAACAATCTACCTGGAGCCTTCTACACCCTGTATATTAACCCTGGACCCCCTGCCCACTGTAGCTGTGACCCCTGGCACCCAGATATGCATCCTTTGTCCCTTTCTATACCATCCTAGACTTACTCCTCCAGTAAGGCTAGCCAGGCAGTCAGTCAAGAGATGGATGGAACTATACTAATCATGCCCAGAGTGGGGATAGGAGTGGTTGGCAGAAGTCTGGTTGCTGCACTGGGCTAGAAATGCGTTATAGTATTAACCGCCTTGAAGCCACCATCATTTCCATGTATTCCTTGATGTCCCACCCTCACCTCACCTCACTGTACCATAGTCTGAGATGGGAGACCTTTCTGACCATTAATGAGCAGGCTAAAATCAGGCCTACCCACCACACATTGTCACAGAATATATAACACAGTCACATCCTATGTTAGTTTTGTGCTGTGGCGTTGGCAGGGTTTCAGTCACGTCTGGCATTGTGTATTACTGCCTCCTTGGCATACCGGGAGGGGGTCAGTCAAGTAATGACAGGACCCATACAAACCCCTTAGAGGCAGGGAGTGTCTCTGATGGACTTTCAGGACTGCCTCTTCCACCCGGAAGGCGAGATCCCAGACTCGGGTCTTGAAATTGGGTAATCAGCTATTGTAAGATACAACACTCACCACTAGGCCATCCGGTAGCCCGTGTCGGGCAGTTCTGATAACAGTACATCTACACATGACACACAATGGTTTAGGCTTTTACCCACCCCCACCCCTCAAAACATTTTCATCAACATCCAGTCAGTAAGGCACTCATACAAAACGGGAGCGTTCCAATGTTCTCAAACAAACTAAATTTCAGAGGGGTTCAATCAAGACTTGTCAGATGTCAAAATGGAGTCAAAGGCTGTGGACAGGATCTTGCAAATGGTTTGTGCTTGCTCCTGCAGTAGAGAGATAAGAGAAGAGGGTACATTTAAATAGCACAGCATAGACAAAGCAAACAAGCTAAAGGGAAGCACAGTGCAGGCACCAGTTTATCTGGCATTTCTCAGTATACCACTAAACTTTGATTAAAAAACTGCCAATAAACTCTACAAAGACACAACATTTGGATTACTGCTCTTTATGAATAAAGAAGTGGGCTTTCTAGTCTCTCATTTCAAAGCTATTACACAACTCAATGAATGCGGCTTTCCAAGTACTGTAGCATAAACGTCACAGGCCATTAAAGAATTCCTGACCTACAGTTTTAGAAAAATCTGTCATTCATACAGATATATAATTATTTCCATTTGCCTGCTTCAAGCAGGGCAATACAGAAAGGTAAGGATTATTGCAAGTTCTAGCGAAGTCAGTTATTAAGACAGGACCACAAACCACTTCACGATGACATCACTGATAAACAGAAGAGCAAGTTACAAGTTAATGACTTAAAAAGGCTCCCATTGTGTAACAAGCTCAACAGTTACCCTGTTAGAAATCAAAATGTTGGAGGCTTTAATGACATTGGTTTCTATTTTTGGCACTATTAGCATTTCAAACTACTTTACTTGAAAGGGACACTGTTAAACACTTTTGGGTACTCAAAGACCCTCTATTTTTCTCATTTCATTTCATTTATTTATTTCAGCAGGAAAAGGCTCCACTGAGCAAGCTCACTTTCAAGGAGGTCCTGGATAGGACAGCTTACAAGTCAGAACAAGGAGTTACAGAGCATAGAGATATATAGGCATAGTTCAGCCCACTAAAGAATAAAATTACCTTTAGTGCCTGTGTATCAATTACATTTCATACAAACTACAGGAAACAGAAAAAGTAGCAGAATATACATATAGCACTATTAATATCACAGCAAACACAGCAATATAAAAGTCAAGTGCTAATACACAGAATTTGAGTACCTTATCATGTGATCCCACATAATCTAGGCAAAGACTACCCACACAAACAGGTTTCAGCATATACTTTACCAAGGACCAGTGCTGACAGTTTTAGAGTTGACTGTAGTGAGTTCCAGATGGTGGGACTGGAACAACTAATGGCAATCTTTCTTCCCTGTCTGTGTGGCACATGCCGGAGTGTCTAGGAGTATGTAGTTGTTTTTCTGGAGGGTGTAGTTGCTATGAGATTATCTGAATAGATTTGTGATATATCCGGGCAGGTTGTTTAGAAAAATCTTGTATGCCCATGTGCATGAATTTATAAGCCTCCTATTTGTTAGTGAGGGCTATCCTACTGTTTCATACAAGCTGCATCGATGTGTCCTTGGTCCTAGGTCCGTTATGAACCTAAGTGCTCTATAGTAGAGTACCTCGAGCTTTGAGAGATAGACAGTTGAACAGTGTCAATAAATAAGATCAGCATAGTTAAGAACTGAACTGTAAGAGACTTTGGAATCAGTGGCAGGGCGCCAGTACACACTTTTTGGTTTCTGGAGTGTTGATTCTTTATTTCATATCATCCTACTATATATCCACTGCATGAACTGAGTATGTAAAGTCAACAAGTAACCTCAGAGAGTTATAAAATTTACTAGTGGTAGCCATCTTTATTGATGTGAATCAGTTACATAATTAGTAATAAAAGGCGTTTTAAAAAATATCTGCGAGAAATGAAAAAAAATACATGGATAATGAAACTAAGAATGCCAGAAATACATTACTGCTACAAAAAACGATGATGGAATTGTTTACTAACAATTACTGCCAATTTTAATTTAATGGATGATTTTCGTGTCACTGTTTTCAGCACTGGCAATCTTACATTTAATGCTATGAGGTTATATACTCTATACTAAGGTTGGTGTCTTGCATCTGCTATAGACAAAAATAGGGAATAAATCACCCCTAGGCATGAAGAACAAGCTGATTCTTACACTGAGGAGAGAGAGTGATAAAGCACGAGAGCAAACCTTGAGTACTTTATGACATCACTGTCCTTCCGAGGTGCAAGAACCAATGTGTTCTTCATGCCTGGGTGATTTTTCGCTACAATATAATGTGAACCTCTTTCTCAAATTAAAAAACTTGAAATTTGCCTTTTTTTCTAAAAACAGAGTTGTTCACTCACTATCTCATCTAGATGAAATATCAGTATTTGGTCTAGATTGGATATCGCTTGTCTGTTTGCAGTTGCTGCTGATTAGAGTTCTAACTTCCACAATCAGTCACCGACACCAGTGAAAAGTTATTCTTAACATTCTAACATTCAGAAAGACTTTTTAAAACCACTGTAAAAAGAGGCTCAAAGTGTATTATAAGATTTTAACTAAAGAAAGGTAAACTGTTTATTACTACACATTACAGAGCAAACTCCAGCAAGAAATGTTACTTACTGAACTGTTACACAGATACACCCAGATGTTATATTCTTCCTGACTGGTATCGGTTGTCTTCAAAGCCAACAAAGTCTTTCCAGCTCCTAGCCCATCATCATAACAAACCATTCGAACTATTAAGTACAGTGGATGCCTGTGCAGCACATCCTGTGGAAAGGTAAACAGAAATAACAGCACCTCAGAATAAAAAGTACCCTGACAGTACCCCAGGGGGATTGATGTGAGAGGACTTGGTATAAACCTGATTATTTCCATCCTCTAGTCCAACCACCCCCTGCCCAACCCCGAGTAGTACTTTTCAAGGAGTGACCAATCTGGCTAGCTAGCTCAGAAACCTGGAGTAAATTTTGGAGCATGCCAGCCCTTGCTATGATTGATGTTGCCTCTATCTGAACTCCTGAGCATGATGCTTCAATTTCCATGGAAGCATGACTTTTGTTTCAGAGTCTGCACACTGTACAGTGGACTGGCTACTATCACAATGTGTGGGAGTAATTATTATCAAAATGGTACACCAGATAGTAATTTAAGGTCATAAGGGACTCTAGGTCTATCACATGAGCAAGGCTGAATAAGTATGATGTGCAAACAATGTAGCAGTATGCAATTAAGTAGCCCGCAATGAAGCAGCACGCGATGAGGTAGCCCACAATGAGGCAGTCTGCAATGAAGCAGCACACAAAGAGGTAGCCCACAATGAGGTAGTCTGCAATGAAGTGGCATGTAATGAGGTAGCCCACAATGAAATATCATGCACTGAGGTAGCACACAATGAGGTACCATGCTATGAAGGAGTATGCAATTCAGGAGTTTTAAGCAACTTTTTCATACCCTAAATTTACTTCATGTTGGCTAAGTGGTGCTGACTTACAGAATAAAAAACAAGAATACAGTATGAAGTGGCAAGCCAGAGAAATATATTTAATTATGTCTATTATGTATATTTAGTGATGTCTTTTAGAAACTGATGTTAGATGTTCGTTTGTCTTTTTGATACTTGGGACTTCATTGTAAATGAGCCATGCTCAATTAAATGCTTCCCTTATTCTTATGAATAAAAAAGATTTACTACTACTACTAATAATTCTTGAAGTATACAAAGGAACTAACACTTTCAGGGCAAAATGCTTTTCAAACATTTTGACATAGGCACATGCTGAAAGAAACTTATGAAAATTGCACCTTCTGAGACACGTGATGGCACAGTAGTAGGTGCGTGACTTCACAGGAGTAGACTTTAAGGAAAAAATGGTATCTATGGCAGATTACTAAGATTCCGATTTTGATATTCCACCCAGAAATTTGTAATTCTGGCCAATTTCCACTGATTTTTGTTCTTTTATGTAGCAAGTAAAATGCAGTGTTTTCTATGTCAATGTCAACATAAAGAAACTGAGACCAAGGGAAATACTGATGCGTAAAACATCTCTCTCTTTTTTTTTTTTTATTTACCACTGGCAGGCTATTCAACACACATTTACGAGATGCAGCAAACAGGTGGCAACAAGATCTCTAGCCGTGCTGCAATTATGCAAAATCAATCAAAAAGTGAAGAGAAACGCTCAGGCATATACCAAGAGAAAAAGGCCCCCCCAACGCTTGGGTGTCTGATTCAAAACTATACTTTATTAAGTTAAAAAGATGCCGCTCCACCAAAATACCACCAAATGTTTTCAAGCACCTCCTTTGTGCTCTTTCTCAGGGCGTCATGTGTGGTTTTGAATCAGACACCCACGCGTTAGGGGTCTTTTTCTCCTGGTATATGTCTGAGCTCTTTTCTTCACAATTAAGAGTTGCTGTCTTTGCCGGTCCGGTGGCGAGGAGGGTTGAGATGCTGGACGCCACACCTCGTGCCACGCCGGTGACCTGGGGTTGGAAGTAACCTCGGGTTGCTGGGGGTTGGCAGGGGAGAGAGAGGATTGAGCATCCGATGGACTGCTCTCCTCTCCTGGGGAAGGGGAGCCAGTCATCCCGCTCCTTGGCTGCGCCCTAGTGGAGGCCAGAGGTCGGGAAACACAGAGGTGCAGAGATGTTAATGCGTTGTTTACTAGGTCCCAGCACAATTATAAATTTAAAATACCATTTTTTAAGACTACTTTTGGGCAAAGATCCTTATTATTTAGAGCACCTAGTTTTTTTAATAGAATTCCATTAGAAATTGTTCAGAATAGTTCTTTTCAGGTTCACACGAAATCTTCAGAAGTTGTTAATAATAACTCCTGTCAGGGTTTTAAGACACAGTTAAAACAGTGGCTATCCTTGGAAACATGATGTATTTTTATGTATTGTATTTTATTGATTGAATGTTTTGTTTGTATTATGTTTAATATTTTGTGTTTTTTTTTAGTTTTAAACTTGTCTCCAATGAAAACGGCAGTTTGCTCATTTGGATTTACAAGTATAAAAAATAAGAATGAAAAAGAAAAAAAAAATGTGACGTGCGCATGCCTTCACACAAACACGCGTTCATGCCGCAAGGAGGAGGGGGGTGTACGGGGAGAAAATGGAAAAAACAAAGGTAAAAGGTAATATCGAAAAAAAAAAAAGTTGCTGTCTTTACTTTTACACCCCCATACCCCCATTCTACCAAACAATTTAGTTGCTTAAGTGCTCTGATGAAAGCAAAACCATCTTCAAAACAGACCTGTGAAAGCCAGTCTGTTGGTATAGCGGTAGTGCTACCATTTGCGACACCGACAGCCTGGGTTTGGAACCAAGCCGAACTGTCAGAAGGCTAACTAAGGAAAAAGGATCGAGCACCCCAGAGAATGCTATCCTCCTCAGGGAGGAATAACAGATTACACTGTGCTACGCCACTGGGGTGACCACACGTGACCGTGCATGCTGGAGCTGTGGATTACAGGAAGGAAGAAAGTTGACAAGCATGGGTCTCCATGCAGTCATGCACATGTGTACATGCACGTGTCCCTGGGCTCATGTGAATTCCAAAGGGACGGGTAAGAAAAATAAAGGGACAACTCATGGATGCAGCAGAGTGATGCTGCCTCCACTCCACAGGTTCCACACTGCCAACCACAGCACCCACTACCAACCATTCAGTAACTCATTCGGGGGATACTGGTGACACCCCCCCCATCAGCACCACCTTGGGGTGGGGGGCGGCCAGGGAGAACCAAGTGGTAAACGTAAGTCCCAGAGAAGGTGGATGTGGAGGGTCTGGCCGATGTGGGCCATCTAGGAGAGAAGGGGACAAAAAGTACACTAAATGAAACAAAACATTCTTTATTCTGAACTTTCAAAAAGTAACTTACAGTTAAATCAACACAAGAACCCTCCAATCCCATGCACAAGTGATATCATACAGCCTACAATCTGTCAGACTTGAAAAGAGCTGTGACAATACTGTACTTTTAATTCATCCCCAGTGTCCCGCTGACCATTATAGGTAAGCCACAAGTGTTTTTTAATATTACTATTTCAAACTACTCCTTTAATGTAAGTTGTCAAAAATTTACTTAATCTCCAGCCGGTTAACATTACAATACGTAAACCTGGCGAAGGATCCAAGATGGCTGACTGAGTGATGGCTGGTCAACAGCTGACAATCACTTCTGCTGTGAAACAAAAATCATCTCTCTTGTAAGCCTACTAGTTACTTTAAAAACTGTTAACTGGTAAAAGGCACACTGAGCTGGAGCTCGTTTCCAGGTGTGCCCCGGGGAGGGGGGCCATAGGGTACAAAGACAGTGAGCAAATCAGTAAGGTGCACAAGTGAAAAAATAAATTGAGCCTTGAGAACTGTTGGTACAAAGATCAACACGATAATCAAACATAATACAGTATGGCAATGAAGCCCTAGAGCAAAATTAATATACACAGTGACAGTAGTAGAGCCAAAGTCTAAGAGCTAAACATAAGGTACAATCAGATTACAATAACTTAACTAATTAACAGGGAGCCTGGAGGCATGGTTCATAAGGATCAGGGAACAGCACAGTGAGGGCAGTTACAGTATATGCTGCATAAAGAGAGCATGACTCCGTAACAATGTTCAAATCTGTCCAGAGGGTTAGGGACATCACTGAACATTTTTAACCAAGAAAGGAAAACTTGTAAAGAGCTTACAGAATTAAAAGATTTCAAGGGTTTGAAAGATACAAGGGAACTACGGGACACTCAAAGCAGCAAACCTCATCTATATATTTCAAAGGCTCAGACATTCAGGATTTGACTGAACCTGCCTCAATTCCAGCCATTCTCTCCCCTATTCCACAGATTCCAACATGGGATGAAGCAGAACTAACCATCAAACCTTCCAGAAATTAAGGCGAGCAGGGTGCTGCCAACAATAAAGGAGTGCATTAGATTGCTTGGCGGTAAACTGTACCTGGTTCTACACCTTGGGACGAATGATCTGGCTGTGGAAGAAGTACAAAGAAGGTTTAGGGAGCTAGCCAGAGAATGTAGAAGGATGGTTGTATCGCTAGCATTTTCAGAGGTCTTGCGCTAGCACAGCTAGGCAACTAAGGATAAACAATTTTAACACAGAAACACAGACTTTGACGGCAGATAAGGACTGCTTGGCCCACCCAGCCTGCCCATTTCCTTACCTTTTGGATAAGCTGCAGATCCTAGTTAACCAACAGCCTACTTCCTTTTACCCCCCCACTAAGATTGCCTTATGTCTGTCCCATGCATTCTTTAATTCCCCCACTATTTTTGACCCCACTACCTCCTCTGGAAGGCTGTTCCAAGGGCTCACCACCCTCTCTATGAAAAAATACTTCCTCACGTTGCCCCTGAGCTTCCCCCCTCAATCTTCAAATGGAACCTCTGGCTAAGGGACTGGTGCAGAAGGGAAGGCTTCGCATGCACTGGGGAATGGGGGGACACATGGGTAGAGGAGCACCTATTCGCTAGGGACAGACTGAACATTAATGAGGGGGGAGCTAGAGAAAAACTGCAAGGGTACATTGACGGAATTTTGGGGAGAGATTTAAATTGGGGGAAGGGGAGTACAAAAATAGGGAAGGACTAGAAATAGAAAACTGTGAGTCTTGCCTAGCAAGCACTCCCTGAAAAAGGGCAAGAAATATTAGAAAGGAAAATGGGGAGATGGAAAGGCTTGCTGGGAAATGCTAGGAGTCTGGGGAATAACATGGAGGATCTGAGGCCATAGTGAGGGAGGAGGGACCTGACCTGATAGCGGTCAGAGACATGGTGGACAGAAAACTACAATTGGGAGGTGGTTACGTCAGGGTACAGTCTCTTTAGGAAAGACAGGAAAGGAAAAGGGGGGCATTATATGTAAAAGAGAGGATAAGGGCAATGGTTGGTCAGAAGGATCAGGGTCCAGTAGAGCTATTATGGGTCACATTACAGGGGCAAGGGAGGCAATACGTATGGAGGTGGTGTACAGACCGCCAAATCAGAAGGGGGAAGTTGACAGGGAGATGCTCAAGGCAATATAAAAGATGACAAGGAAAGGGGAAACTGCTGGTGGGAGATTTTTTTTTTTGTGTTATGTTTTTTTCCCCTCCGATCTCGCCTCCGGAATTGCCACTCCTTCCGGCTGCGCATGCTATTCGTGACCCCCTCGTCCTGTCCCTCTTCCCCTCACCTCAAATCGCAGCCGACCCAGGGGTGGCCCGGCATATCCCTTTGCCGGGTGGGTCCCCCTCCTCCGAGGGGAAAGACACCGGGTGGGGGCGGGTCCCAGTGTACTAGGCATCAGTCCCTGGGCGCTGCTGAGGTGGGATCGGAGGGCACAGGACTTCTCGGGCCAGCGATGCGGGCAGCCATCATCCGGCGAACCCGGAGGCTGGTATTTCCGCTTTCTCTGGGCGTGGGTGCCATGAACGCCAAGGCGTAGCCGACGCTCACCACGCCCCCCAACGCCCAGGCTTGCTGCGATTGATCTCCCTGCCTCCGCCAGGGGGTACCATACAGCGACCCTGTGTCCCCTCCCACCCCTGGAGTAGGTGAGCAGTCGTGGGACGCTCGAACCAACTCCACCCCGGCCGGCTCTCCAGTGACCCGAGTCCGTTCCCGAACCCGGGTTGCCGGCGTCGCAAGCGGAAATCCAACCGCTGCGTCGACGAGCCAGCTGGTGAGAGATTTAAATCTCCCAGATGTGAACTGGGAGATGTAAGCAGCATCATCAGAAAGGAGCACGGTGTGGCTAGAGTCCATGCAGGAGGCATTCCTTCAACAACTTGTCAGGGAACTAACTAGAGGGGAAGCCACTTTGGACTTAATGACTAATGGGGACAGTATAGATGAGGCACAGTTTGGGGAAAATCTAGGGGATGGTGACCACAGAATGGTCAGGATTAGTATTAGGACGGGGACAGAAGCAAGTCGAACCACCACCAAGGTAATGGATTTCCGGAGGGCAGATTTTCAGACAATAAAGGACATTTTCAAGAGGGAAATGGCAGGGAGGAGAACCTAGAGGACACTGAGGAACCGTGGGAAGTAATAAAAGGGGGAATCTTGAGGGCAATGGAGAAATTCATAAGGAAGGTGAGTACGACAAAACGTGGTAGAAGGCCGCGTTGGTTCACTAAAGAGGTAGCAGGATCAATAAGGGGGAAAAAAAAAGCCTTCAGGGTGTACAAAGCAACTAAAGGAAGGGAGGAAAGGGAAGTATACAGGGAAAAACTTCAGGTGGCAGGGCAATCAGGAGAGCAAAATCACAAACAGAAGAGAGAATAGCAAGGGAGGCCGGGAGTGGGGGCAAAAAGTTTTTAGGTACATTAATGAGAAAAGAAAATGCAAACAGGGAATAATGAGACTAAAAGGGGAAGGGGGGGTCTTTGATCGAGGAGGATGAAGATAAGGCAGACATGTTAAACAGGCACTTTAGACAGTCTTCACTATCAAGGAGGAGGGAAGGGGACCAGAACTGGGGGATAGGAGGGCAGGGAGGTAGACACAAGTCCTTTTACCATAGGCAGAGTATTGGAAGAACTAGACAAATTAAGGGTAGACAAAACAATGGGCCCTGATGCACGACATCCCAGGGTGCTCAGGGAAATGGAGGAGGAACTTGCAACACCACTCGCAAGGCTGTTCAATCTGTCCCTAGAAAAGGGGAAAGTCCCAGGAGACTGGAAAAAGGCAGGATGTGGTGCCGCTGCAGGGAGGGAGAATCCAGGAAACTATCGCCTGGGTCAGTCTTACCTCCATGGTAGGTAAACCAATGGAGGCACTCATAAAGGAAAGACTGGTGCCATATCTAGCAGAGGGAGGGCTCTTGGATGACAGCCAACATGGGTTTACAGGAGGAAGAGCATGCCAAACAAACCTGATCGAGTTCTCTGATGTGGAGATGGAGGTCTGTGATCAGGGAGGGGTGGTGGACGTGGCCTACCTAGACTTCAGTAAGGCCTTTGACACCGTCCCTCACGGGAGGCTAATAAACATACTGGGCAGCCTAGGGGTAGAGAGGAAATTAACGAATTGGGTGGAAAACTGGCTGGAGGGCAGAACTCAAAGGGTGGTTGTAAATGGTGCTCACTCCAAGGAAGAAAAAGTCACAAGTGGGGTGCCCCAGGGGTCAGTATTGGGCCCAGTACTGTTTAACATCTTTATGGGGATATTACGGAGGGTCTACATGGGAAGGTGTGTCTATTTACAGACGACACAAAGATCAGTAATAGGGTGGCTACACTGGGGGGGGGGGGTTAGAAAAAATGAGGGAGGAGCTGGGCAGGCTTGAAGAGCGGTCAGTGAGGTGGCAACTGAAATTTAATGCAAAAAAGTGCAAAATTAAGCACATAGGGCGCAAAAATCCAAAGGTAAGCTACATGATGGGAGGGGACGAAACAAACAACAAAGCAGGAAAGAGATCTAGGAGTCATTATTTAAGATAAGTTAAAGGTGTCAAATCAGTGCAACAAGGTGGTGGGGAAGGCAAATGAAATGCTGGCATGCATGGGGAGGGGCATCATGAGCAGGAGGAGGGAGGTCATCATGCCACTGTACAGGTCCATGGTTAAGGCACACCTGGAGTATGGGGTACAGTTCTGGAGACTGCACTTGCAAGGGGACAAGGATAGAGTGGAGCGGGTCCACAGAAGGGCTACCAAAATGATGTAGGACCTACACATGAGATCATATGAGGAACAGCTGGAGGAGCCTGGCCTGTAGGCACTGGAAATGAGAAGGGTGAAGGGGGACACGACAGAAACTTTTAAATATTTGAAGGGAATAAACAGGGTAAGGGAAGGGAGCATTTTTAAAATGAGTGATAACATGGCAACAAGGGGGCACAACTTAAAACTGGAGGGAGTCGGTTGACTGCTTGCCTTCTCTCGGGGGGAGGGCGGGGAAGCAACTCTGCACTTGCTGACCCCTGGCAGAGGCTGGGGGGCACGGCAACACGCAGGGTCCCACTAACTAATGGAGCGTGGTAAACGACATATGCCGGACGTTAGTGGCATGCCACGCCCCGGGGAGCCAATGGGAAAAGAGCCCCGTGGCTGACCGGATAATGGCCGCCAGCTCCCATTGCCGCGAGACATCGAGCAGTGCACTGACCATCCCAGCAGCACCCGGGCCAAGAAGAAAAAATTACTCACCTTAGTAATGTTGTTTCTTCTAATGGAGTCTTGCTATATTATGACAGTAGCAGTTTGATCCAGCACTAGAACTGCTCTGGAGGTGAAATGGTTAATACCATTCCAAAATAGAACTTTTGAGCACAAGCTCTAAGAAGCAGCTCTATCTGTGTAATTTCAAACCTGAACTGTCAGATCTTTACGAGCAAAAACTCACTAAGGTCTGAGTGGAAGCTGTAACCTACACTAGCCAAATGGCTACCTAAATACTAACAACCATTGCTGGTCCCAACACCCAAGACTCAAGTCAGGGGACCAGAACTACTAATACAATTCTAACAACATGAGAATAAAACAACAGTATAATAAAACACACCCAAACCCCAAAGGAGAAACCTAAAGGGCACAAAATAGTGCCCACACTAAGTGCCCGCACCCCACCCAAGTAGAAGTTCTGAGAGGGGCAGGTTGGGGAGGTATAATATGCAAGACTCCATTAGAAGAAACAACATTACTAAGGTGAGTAATTTTTTCAAACAACATGAAGTCTTGCTATATTATGACAGTAGCAGACTACACAGCAGTACCTCCATGGAGGAGGGCAGAACCTACTTAGGAATAGGCTCTAAAGAACAGCTGTGCTAAACCGAGACATCTCCTGGCCTGGACATCCAGGAGTAATGCTTGGTGAAAGTGTGTACTGCTTTCCAAGTAGCAGCCTGGCATATCTCTAATATAGGGATGTCTCTGGCAGCAGCTAGAGACGCAGCTGTACCCCTGGTGAGAGCGAGCCCTCAAGCCAGAGGGGATCTCTGCCCAGTTTCTGATAACAAAATTGGATACAAGACAATCCACCTGGCAATTGATCTCTTTAGTGGCAGGTTTGCCTTTCCCAACTTCACCATAGGTAAGGAAAAGTTGAGGATTCAACCTCTGACCTTTGGCAGCTTCTATATAGTAACTAAGAGTCTCTTAACATTCAGGTTGTGCAACCTCCTCTCACCAGAAGAGGAGTGATCAGTGAAAATACTGGAAGGAGATAGATTGGTTAAGATGGAAATCTGAAACCACCTTAGGTAAAAACTTCCTATTAGTCCTAAGGACTACCTTATCCCTGTGGAAAGAAATAAAGTCAGTTTCTACTGATAAGGCTTGCAACTCACTTATCGCCTAGCAGAAGTGATAGCCACCAGAAAAACAGTTTTCCAAGTTAGATACTTAAACTCTGCAGAAACAGAGGTTCAAAAGGGGTTGCATTAACTGGGCAATACAAACATTAAGGTCCCAGGCAGGGCGGTTCCGAAAGGGTGGATTAGTATGAAGTAATCCTTAAAAACTTGGAAAACACAGGGTGAGTGGAAAGAGGGATGACTTTCCTGCTGAAACAAAAGCAGATACAGCTGCCAAATGGACTCTCAGGGTAGCTGGTCTGAGACCCAAGGAATTAAGATGGACCACGAATCTAATACAATGGGCAATCAGCAGATTCTGGGAAATATTTTTCCCAGCACACCAAATGAAAACCTTTTCCATTTAGAACTATAAGTAGCCCTAGTGGAAGCTTTCTGGAAGCCTTTAGGATTTCAAGAACACCCTGAGAGAGGTGTAAATCAGCAACTCTAACTCCTCAAGAGCCAGGCCTTGAGGTTGAGGATTTGAGGTCCGGATACCAAACCCTTCCCTGGGCACAAGTTAATAGGTTGTGAATCCTGGGAGGCAAGGGAAGATGGATTGTCAGTGACAGAAAGAGTGGGTACCAGGGCTGCCTGGCCAATCCGGGCAATCAGAATCACCTGCAAGGCTGAGATCTGATTTTGACTAATACTTTGAATAGGAGAGGAAGGGGAAGCATAAAGAAACTTCCGCCCAATCCAGGAGAAGGGCATCCAGGGGACTGAGCCCAACACTGAGGCCTGCAACAGAACAGAGGAAGTGGTGATTGTCTGGGGCTGCAAAAGATCTGAGGGTGCCCCATCTGGCAAAGACTATCCCCAGCACTTGAGGATCCAGGGACCATTCGTGATGGCCCTGGGAAATCCTGCTGAGAGCATCTGCTAGGACATTGTCCTTCCCTGGAAGATGAACTGCTATGAGGGAAGTGTTCAGGGAATAGGCCAGAGACCACAACTTCATTGCCTCGGTGCACAAGGCCGAAGACCGAGTGCCCCCCTGTTTGTTGATGTACCACATTGTTGTGGTGTTGTCTGTTCTGACTTGTATCACCTTGTTGTTGACAGATGCAGAAAATGCTTGAAGAGCTAAAAAGACAGCTCTGAGTTCCAGCAAATTGATGTGGAGCAGAGATTCCTGGGGGGACCACACTCCCTGAGTGGAAAGGTCGCCCATGTGGGCTCCCCAACCCAGAAGAGAAGCATCTGTAGTGAGAGTCAAACTGTGAGCAGGGGAATGAAGGGACCCCAATCTTAAATTGCTCTGATCCTGCCACCACTGGAGGGCCTGGATCAAGGTTCGAGTCACTGGGACCAACTTGGAAAGGGGTCTCTCCTCTGAGACCAATAGGTTCTCAAGTGAAACTGAATGTCTCTCATCTGAAATCTTGCTCCTCACAACAGCTGTGGATGCAGCCATGTGCCCCAGGAGCCTGCAGAAGTGTCTTGCTGGTCCAGAGACCTGCAGAGTGAAGGAGGAGGCCAGAGCCACTAAATTCGTCACCCTTTCTAAGGGAAGAAAAGCTCTGGCTAGCTTTGTGTCCAACTCTGCCCCTATAAAGGTGAGTACCTGGACTGGTTCCAGAACCAACTTTGGCAGATTTAGCAGAAAGCCCAGGGAGGTGAGAAGCTGCTGGGTGACTTGCAGGTGAGATTTTTACCTGTTCTGGGGACTGGCCTACAATGAGCCAATCGTCTAGATAGGGAAAAACAGCAATCCTTTGCCTCCTTAAGTGAGCCACTGCCAGACACTTTGTGAATACCCTTGGGGCAGAGGTGAGGCCGAAGGGCATTGCTCTGAACTGGTAATGACCTGAGGGTAGTTCAAATCTGAGGTACTTTCAATGGGAGCTTCTGATTAGGACGTGGAAATAGGCATCCTTGAGGTCCAAGGAGGCTAACCAGTCCCCTGGCCTTAGGGAGGGTAAAATCATTGCCAGAGTTACCATTTGAACTTTGGTTTCAAAAGATGCTTGTTCAGATATCTGAGGTCTAACATGGGCCGCCATTCTCCTGTCTTTTTTGGGGTAAGGAAGTATCTGGAATACAGACCCCTGCCCTGGTGCAGGGGAGGAACCCTTTCCACTGCTCTGAGAGCCAACAGGGTTGAGACCTCTGCTTCTAGAGCAAGGGTCTCTGAAGCACTTGCAGGTAGAAAAAATCTGGCTCTCAACTTGGGAAACTTTTTGAAGCTGAGAACCAGACCCTGGCTTACTACTTCCAGAACCCACTTGTCTGAGGTTAAAGAAGCCCAGTTCTGACTGAAGTAAGCCAGCCTGCCCCCTACCGGTAAAGGAGAGACCGGCCCTGGGCACCCCATCAGGGTGCCTGCTTAGCAGGTGCGGCTGAGGGGTGGAAGCAGGCCTGCCCACCTCTCGCCTGCCTCTGCCTCTGAAGAAGCCCTCTGAGCATAGGCAGAGGAGGCCTGAGTCTGATAAAAGCCTGTGAAAAGGCTTCACCCCTACCCTGGGGTATACACTGGGGAGTGGCTTACGTTTTAGCTTGGGCACTTTTGTAAGTAGTCCCATATTCATCCATCTTTTTCATGTAATTCTCTGTCTGCTCCCCAAACAGAGAATTTCCCACCACAGGAGAATCCATAGCCTTAGTCTGGGTATCCTGTGACAGGCTAGTACACCTGAGCCAGGTCAACCTCAAAAGCTACAGATGTGGCCATGACCCTAGAGGAAACATCATTAACATCCACAGCAGCGTGAAACTGTACCTTAGAAGCCTCAATGCCATCAGCAGCCACCTGTTCTAGTTCACAGCCAGCTGGCCATGGGCTTGCTTGGCTAATTCCATAACAGTATCCCATCTAGATTTCTGATACCTAGCTACATAAGCCATATAATTGCTTGCCTGAGTCCCAGAGAGGCTATATATGCTTTTTCTCGCCATGGCATCAATCTTCCTGGAACTTGTCAGAGTGATGAAGCCAGGGAATATTATTTATCACAGGCTGCAGCCTGAACTACCCCAACATGACTGCATTGTTGAGAAAGGAATTCTGTATCAGGACCTGACAATGTGTACCTTCTGTCCATCTTTTTATCTACAGGAGGCACAGAATTAGGAGCTTTTAAAATTTTTATTGTTTGCTTCCTAAAAGACTTGTGCAAAGGAATAGACAATTCCTAGACTCTGAATATCCATCATTTCTACAAAATCAGGCTCCTCTTGCTCATCCACAGCTTCTTCCAAGGGAAGCTGGAGGGTTTCAGCAACTTTTTTGTAAAACATAAAATGAGATGGGGACTCAGATAGCATAGGAGGAGATTCTAAAGGTCTGTCTGGGGAAATGTCCGGTTCAATGGGCATACCCAGACCTTCCCAGCCACATTCATACTGTTCATAATCATCCTCCCCCTCCTCGGGTTCATAAAACTCCTCAACATCATATTCCTGAACCACTGGAACCGGACGAACCGACCTTTTGCCAGATAGTGGCGGTTCGGACGGAACCTGAGACAGTGACTGGACAATTTGTATGGCTTTTGATATCTCTGCAGCAGTTGGAGAAGGGATTTTGGACTCCAAACCTGCTGACTTTTGTTTTCTTTCTGGAACTGGTTCCTCAGAACCAGCTTTTGTTTTGCCCGAGGAAGTCTCGCCTCCCGGTCAGAGGGCATCTCGTTCGGTTGGCACCGAACCGGCTGGCCATCCGGTCAGCGGACTTTTGCCTATCGCTCCCTGAGCCTGCCCAATCTCTTTCCAGGGTGGCTGCAGGGAAATTTCATATCTGGCAGTCTGACTGAGGTGGTCAAACCCCAGACAATAGACACATGTGGTGTATGGGTCAGCCTTGCAAAGACTTCCCCACAGACATCACAGTGTTGAAAACCCAGTGGCCGGTTTTTCTTTTGGGTTTCTCAGACATAATGCCAGCCTAACCAGAAAACTTGCCCTTTAAACGGCAGTGCCAGGCAAGACACCTTTATCGTGCCCAACTCGTGTACACGATGATTGGAAAAAACGTAATAAAACCGCTTTTTTAGAACCGATAAGAACCGCGAACCTCTAAAATGTTAAACTTTAAAATTAATGAGTTTTAACCCAGCTGATCGGTTCAAAACCGAACCGATAAACTTACAAGTTCCACACAGACAAAACCTTTTAATTACTTACGATTACCAAGACAGAGCTTGAACCGAACGGTTTTATGTTAAATAAAACTATTCTCGGTTGAATCGGACCGAAAACACTGTTTAAACCAGAAATGAACCGAGCAGTAGCAGAAATCTCCGGAGCGACTGTTCACTGAGGCGGAGTAAAGAATCTGACAGTTCAGGTTTGAAATTACACAGATAGAGCTGCTTCTTAGAGCTCGTGCTCAAAGTTCTATTTTGGAATGGTATTAACCATTTCACCTCCGGAGCAGTTCTAGTGCTGGATCAAACTGCTACTGTCATAATATAGCAAGACTTCATGTTGTTTGAATTGCTCTGACCACCCCACCAGCGCCTTCCCCCTCGGAGGACAGGGACCCACCCGGCGAAAGGTTACGTTCGGGTTACCCGGGGAGGCTGCAATACGGGGTGATGGGTGGCTGCATTGAGGTAGTGTGGCAACGAGGGGCACAGAAATGACTGAAGGAGAGGCTCACCCAGAGCTGGGGGAAGCAAAAAAAAAAGCTGGTGTGAGGGGACAATACTTCACTGAGAGGGTGGAGGGTCCTTGGAATAGGCTACTGGAGTGGGTGGTGGGAGCGAAATTCGTGGGGGAATTCAAGAGGGCATGGGATACCCATATGAGACTGAACATGAGAGGCAAGGTTACGAAAGGAGGAAGGGAATAAAGTTAGGATGGCAAAAAAG
Organism: Neoceratodus forsteri; assembly: GCA_016271365.2. Classification (NCBI taxonomy): domain Eukaryota; kingdom Metazoa; phylum Chordata; order Ceratodontiformes; family Ceratodontidae; genus Neoceratodus; species Neoceratodus forsteri. The sequence goes on from CM057449.1 coordinate 392,991,893, forward strand.
CCAATGGGAGGAAAGAAAAAATTACTCACCTTAGTAATTGTCTTTCTTCTAATGGAGTCTTGCTGTATTCTGACGTGCAGTTAGCCCCAGCACTTGAACTGCCCCGGAGAGGAAAGAGTTAACTCTATGCAGGAAGCATAGAACGTTGAGCTCAAGCACGGTTTCAAATGTCTGTCTGCAGCACTTCAAAGTGTAACTGTCAGATTCTTACGAGTTATTACTAACTATACTTCTATAGTGGAAATTGTAAAGAAACATAAGCCAACAGGCAACAGATTGGGTTCCCCAAAAGACTCAAGTCGAGAACCCAAGATAAATACCCAGGTAGTGAACCAACATATAACTATAAAAGACAACACAACAATAACCCACTCCCACCTTCTAGAAAAGAGGGATGCCAAGTATACCCCTGAGGTGCAACACTGTACTTGCCAGCCCACTTCCCAAAAACAGGTTCTGAGAGGGGAGGCAGGGAGGGAGGTCACAATACAGCAAGACTCCATTAGAAGAAACACAATTACTAAGATGAGTAATTTTTTCTTCAAACAACATGAAGTCTTGCTGTATTCTGACAACTGCAGACTACCAAGCAGTACCTCCAAGGAGGAGGGACAGAACCTACTTTGGGAATAGGCTCTGAAGTACTGCTGTGCCAAACTGAGCATCACTCCTAGCCTGGATATCCAGAGAGTAATGCTTGGTAAAGGTATGGTTTGTTTTCCAGGTGGCTGCTTGACAAATTTCTAAGAGAGGGATATCCCTGGCTGCAGCCAGGGAAGCAGCTGTACCTCTTGTGGAATGAGCCCTCAGGCCTGAGGATGGAGTCTTTCCCAGCTTTTCATAGCAGAATTGTATACAAGACACAATCCACCTGGCAATAGATCTTTTGGTGGCCTGAAAAACCACCTGCATCATCCCTCTCCACAAGGGTGGTGATCACTGCTCCAAGGAACTACTGGCTTATCTTCGTCCTCCCTGTCTTATCCAAACTACAATAGTGATTAGTACAGCCCACTTCCCAAAAAGAGGTTCTGTATAAGGAAACAGAGAAGGAGCAGGACAGAGAGCTGTACCAGTTAAGGCAGAAAGAAGCAGGGAGGGAAGTCAGAATAGCAAAGGCCCAAACTGAGGAAAAGATAGCCAACTCAGTTAAGAAGGGGGATAAAACCTTTTATAGGTACATCAGCGAGCGTAGAAAGACAAAGGGAGGGATAGTGAGGCTGAATAGAATGAACGGTGGGTGGGCAGAGGGGGACAGTGAAAAAGCAGGAATACTGAATCGAATATTTCTGCTCAGTATTCTAAAGAGAAAGGAAGTGCCTAATCCAATTAACAGAAGCACTCTTGATAGGGGGTCGATCCCAGTCCTTTCACAGAAGAAAGGGTTCTGCAAGAACTCCTAAAACTGAAGGTGGACAAAGCAATGGGTCCTGATGGAATTCACCCCAGAATTCTAAAAGAATTAAGGAAGGAACTAGTGAAACCACTGGCTACTCTTTTTAATAAATCATGGGAGGATGGTGTGGTACCCGAGGACTGGAGGAAGGCAGATGTGATTCCCTTTCACAAAAGTGGGACCAAGACAGAGGCAGGAAACTACAGACCTGTCAGTCTGACTCTGTGGTAGGGAAAGTGATGGAGTCACTTCTGGCCGGAAAGAATAGTTGAGTACCTAGAGGTCAGTGGAGCACAGGATCCAAGGCAGCATGGGTTCACAGTGGGAAGGTCATGTCAGACGAATCTAATAGATTTGACTGGGTGACCAAAGTAGTAGACCAGGGAGGGGCTGTGGACATGGCCTACCTAGACTTTAGTAAGGCATTTGACACAGTCCCACACAAAAGATTATTAGTCAAATTAACCAGCCTGGGAGTGGGTCCAGTCCTTTTTAATGTCTTCATCAGTGACATTGCAGAGGGACTGGAAGGAAAAGTATGCCTTTTTGCAGATGACACAAAGATCTGCAACAGGGTTGATACACAAGGAGGCGTGGAAAGGATGAAAAGGGACTTGGCAAGGTTGGAGGAATGGTCAGACGTATGGCAGCTAGGATTCAATGCAAAAAAGTGCAAAATAATGCACCTGGGAAACAAGAACCCAGGGGAAGAATACACAATGGGTGGGGAGGTAGTAACAACAACAAAACAGGAAAGGGACCTGGGGGTAATCATATCAGATGACCTTAAGGTTAGCAAGCAATGTGAGAAGGCAGTAGGGAGGGCCGGGGGTATACTGGGATGTATAGGGAGAGGCATCAGCAGCAGAAAACAGGAAGTTGTTATCCTTCTGTACAGACAGTTGGTGAGACCCCATGTGGAATACTGTGTCCAGTTCTGGAGACCCCATCTCCGCAAGGACATAGACAGGATAGAGGCAGCCCAGAGGAAGGCAACTAAAATGGTGCAGGGTCTGCAAGAGAAGCCGTATGAGGAGAGACTAAAGGAGCTTAATATGTATACCCTTGAGGAAAGAAGGGAGAGGGGGGACATGATAGAAACTTTCAAGTTCCTCAAGGGAATCAACAAAGTCCAAGAGGGTAGCATCTTTCAGAAAAAGAGACTTGCAAGAACAAGGGGACACAATTTAAAGATAGAAGGAGGGCGGTTCAGGGGCAATGTGAGGAAGTATTATTTCACAGAAAGGGTAGTGGATGCATGGAACAGCCTTCCTGAGGAAGTTGTGGGGTCTAAAACTGTGGGAGAATTCAAGAATGCATGGGACAGACATAAGGCAGTTCTTGTGGAGGGCAGGAAGATATAGGCTATTGGTTAACTAGGATCTGCGGCCTATCCTGTAGGTAGGGAAATGGGCAGACTAGATGGGCCTAGCGGTCCTTATCTGCCGTCAAAGTCTATGTTTCTATGTTTCTACAGTAAAGACTGACTGAATTCCTGGCCGCCATAAACTTCCTCTCCCTCTACTAGTCCAGCTTCAGGAAACACCACTCCACAAAAATCATCACTCCTCCGTGTTGTTGGCCATATTCAATCAGCCGTGGATAAAGGCCACCTCACTGCTGCGGTCTTCTTCGACCTGGCCAAGGCCTTTGACTCTGTGTCCCACCCACTCCTTCTAAACGTACTTAAGCACGCTGGTCTAGCCCCTCCCACCATAGTGTGGTTCCATTCATACCTCACTAACAGGTGCCAGTCAGTAAAGACTGCCAACTCCACGTCCCCTTCCCTACCCATCCTTGTGGGAGTCCCTCAAGGCTCCATTCTCAGACCCATTCTTTTTACTCTCTTTATAAATAATCTCCCATCTGCCTGCTCCAACTCCCTCATCCACATGTATGCAGATGATACCATTCTTTTCACCTCCGGTTCCAAAATAATCTCCATCAAAGTCACCTTACAGCGCGATTTTCTTGCCATTCAATCTTGGCTCCAGGCAAATAGTCTCAAACTAAACACTTACAAAACTGTCTTAATGACCTTCGGATCCTCTCAGAAAATTGCAAGATCCTACCCCCACCCCCCATCACAACCCTAGATAGCACTCCGCTCAGCTAAATTTTTTCCTATAAGTGCTGAGGCGACTGGCTGATCCACAACTAAACTTCTCCCATAATACAGACTACATTCACTCAAAACTTCACCCCAAGCTTGGGATCATGTTCCCAAACAGGGATTCTCTCTCCCTACCTGTTTGAAGGGAACTTCTGACTAAAATGATTATGCCTATTTTCAACTATGCTGACATAGTTTACTGTACTGCCCCCTCCTCCTCGCTTGCCAGACTGGACTCCCTCTTTCTCGCCTTCTGTCGTTTTGCCTCAAACTCCCCCTCTCGGACCCATTATTGCTCACTTCTATCCTCCCTGAACCATCAGCGTTTTATTCACTGTCTCCTTTATGTCCAAATACTGGTTCAATCTCCTTCCCTCCTACCTCACTGCTGCCCCCTCTCCACCTTATTCCCTCCATTCAAGGGAACCCCGCTCCTTCTCCCTTCCCAAACCACCTACAAACATGAGCAAATCCACCTACACCTATCAACTCCCCTCTCCCTCCCTCAACCAGAGGGAGCTGGAGGGTTTCTGCCACTTTTTTGTAAAACAAAGTGGGAAGGGGACTCAGAAAGCCAAGGAGGATAACCAGCTCCTCAGGGTACCGGAGATCAGAGACAGTATTAGCCAGACTATAGAGCAGTATGAGCAGGAGAACTGTAACACGACGGGTAAGGGTGACATGGAGTGGAGTGCATTAAAATGTGTTGTAAGGGGGGAGCTTATTAAGCTAGCGGCCGCCAGAAAGAAAAAGAGAGAGACTTTGGCTAAGCAACTGCTTACCCAGATTAGGGATATAGAGAATATTCTTTCAAAGTCCTCACCAATGGCACTAAGGGAAAGGTTGGCCAGGCTCGACACCAATATGATGACATGTTGAGAGAAAAGGCAGAATATGCCATTAACAAAAGCGAAAGCCTATATTTAGACCAGGGAGAAGTGGAGCATCTCTCTTGGCCATCTCAAAGCATCGAAACATGTAGAATTATTCAAAGTATATCATCCTCACCGATGGGTCGATTAAAACCACCCCATATGAAACTGCCAAAGAATTTGAAGACTACTATAGGGCTTTATATAGCCCCATGCCTAATAGACCAAGTGACGAGGTAATTAGGGCATATCTGTCTGGGTGCAATTTACCGCAGATAACGGAGGAACAGAAAGCATTGCTTACCGTTCTGATCTCTGAGTCTGAAATCCTAAATGTGATCCAGATGCTCCCGGCTGATAAAGCTCCTGGTCCGGATGGTTTTTCTCCGGATTTTTATAAAAGTTTTAGTAGGCAGTTATGCCCAGGATTAAAACGTCTTTTTCACAGTATTTTTACCTCCGAGCACATTGACGGTCACCTTTTTGAATCCCTGATAGTGCTCATCCCCAAAGATGGGAAGGATCGAGACCAGGTTCCAAACTTTAGGCCCATTGCCCTGATTAACTATGATATAAAAATTTTGGCGAAGTTACTAGCGGTTCGTTTAGCGAGGGTGCTTCCTAGGCTAATCCATCCGGACCAGGTGGGATTCATGTCGGGTAGAATGGCATCAGACCATCTCCGAAAACTATCTCACATCTTTTCGGCTTCTAAGGACAGTAATACCCCAGGTGGTTTGTTGTCTGTCGATGCTGAGAAGGCATTCGACAGGGTGGATTGGAGGTTCCTGTCTCTGACCATGAAGCATTTCGGCTTCCCGGCCCACTTTATAGACATGGTGTTTGCGTTATACAGGTCGCCGTCTGCTAAAATATATTGTAATGGAGTTTTTTCCGCAAGCTTCCCTTTATTGTCGGGGACTAAGCAGGGCTGTCCTTTGTCTCCTCTCTTGTTCAATATTTATTTAGAGCCGCTGCTGTGTAGTATCAGACAGGAACCTAGAATCAAGGGGATTAAAACTGGATCTCTGGAGTTTAAGGTCTCTGCCTTCGCAGATGACATCCTACTTCATATCAGCCATCCTCGATCCTCCATTCCAGTAGTGCTCGATCTTACTGCCTCTTATGGCAAACTATCCAACTATAAAATCAACATAGGAAAAACTCAGTTCCTCCCGCTGAATGTTAAGACCTGTAAATCAGATATTTTACAGTTGGGGATCCATTGGACTCCTCGCGTTCTGAAGTATCTGGGCATCATTTTGACTATTTCAGAAGTCAAAATGGTGAGACTTATTTTGGACACCCTCAAAGTAACTATTAAGCAGGATCTGGAGAGGTGGAGCAAACTTCCGCTCTCTCTCTGGGGAAGGGTCAATATAATAAAAATGAATGTGTTGCCGAGGATTTTGTACCCTTTAAATATGCTCAATGTATGGCTACCTTTGAAGTGGCACAGAGCGCTCCACTCAATTATCTCGGATTTCATCTGGGTAAAGAAAACACCCAGTAGAGCTTATCACAAACTTGCGGCTCCCAGGCAGAAGGCCGGTTTAAGGCTCCCGCATTTCGGACTATATCACTGGGCAAGTAACCTTTGTAAATACTTACGCTGGCTCTTGCCCCCTAGGGATCTGGAACTCTTACCGTATGTCCCTTCTTGGGTTAAGTTGGAAACAGACTTAATTAGAGAGGCCGGCGTGGACCCGAAGGCTCTTCTTTTTATCCCACTAAAATCCCTCCCCTCTAGCTTAGCTACTACCCCAATTAGGCTCTCTCTACGTACGCACATCCAAATGTGTGCCTCTCCGCTTACTCCCTGGCGCTGACAGCCTTCAGCCTATATGTCTTAACCCTAATATGAGGATTGGGGAACATGATAAAGGAACCCTGGCTTCCTTTTCTGGAGGGGTTAAGGGTGGCAGATCTCATGCAGGGTGACAGGTGTTTAAAAGTTGCAGACGTTCTAACAAAGTATTATATAGGACCTAATCAATCCTTTAAACTATACCAACTTACTCATTTGTTAGGGAGGTTCAAATCTAAATTAAAAGTGGGAAAGATCAATGGGACGTGGTTTGAACCCCTGATTCGTTGGGTCTGGGAACCGCATGCAGTTTCCAGGGTTTATAAAGCTCTCTTTGAGCAGGCCTACACAGACATTGGTAATAAGCCATGGTACTGGGTGAACTGCTTAGGAGATCAGGGTCGAAATTGGGTCCGGGTCTGGCGTCACACATACCAGTATATCACTCAGGACAGATTGCATATTATGCAATTCCATTTTTTAAATAACTTGTTCTGGACCCCTTCCAAGTTATACAGAATTGGGCGTGCCCCAGATGCTCTATGTTTCCGGTGTCATCAAGCGTGGGGGATCTCAAGCATATTTTTTGGGATTGTCCACCGGTAAAAGAGTTGTGGGACCAAATTAAGCAAAAGGCGGACCCAATACTGGGTATTGAGTCTTGCTTCACCCCCGAAATCTGTCTTGTAGGGGACTATACTGACATCGCTGTTAAGCCCCGAAGATACTATATGGCTTTGATTTCATCTTCAGTCGAGAAAATTGTGTTAAGGCACTGGTTGGATAATACCCCACCCGGCTATGTGGAATGGTTACAGGAACTGCTTTTCAATTTGAGTATGGAGAAGTTTGGGGCGCAAAGAGGGGCAGTCTTTCGAAATTTGACCGTGTGTGGGCCCCCCTCCAAGCCCTTTACTTGCTCCATTCATAGCTAGCCGCTGTGGGTTAGTAGACCCTGGCTTGTTCCCTCACGGGCAGACCTGCCTCAGCCTTTGCAACCCGGGTAGGGGGGGATAGGGAAGTTAGGTGGGGGATAGGGGAGGGGGTGTTATTAGTTTGAAAATGTATTGGTAAGCTTCCAATGGTATATGTAAGTGGCACGGTGTGGTCACGGATCATTTCATGTAAAGTTTGGTTTCCTCACTTGTGTGCCAATTGTCTGTCAATAAACTTGAATTTAAAAAAAAAAAAAAGAAAGCCAAGGAGGGGAAACACCTGAAGGTCTGTCTGGGGAGATGTCCGGTTCTATGGTCTCATCCAGACCTTCTAAATCATCATCACCATAATCTTCATCCCCCTCCAGATCCAGTTCATAATACTCTTCTGGGGAATAGTCCGGAACCAGAGGAACCGACCGAACAGAACACCTACAGAGGCACGCCAGATCGGCTGGAACCGGACGAAGTGATTAGACTATACTAATCACCCAGACAATTTCTTTGGCGGTTGGACGATGCGGTTCTGGATCCGAACTGGCTGATTTCTCTTTTTTCTTTCTTTCAGCTGGAACCAACCCCTCAGGATAGGCTCTCCTTTTGCCCGAGGGAGTCTCGCCCAGATCAGTGGGCACTCCCTCAGGTTCGGCCGGAACCAAACTGGGCTGGCCATCCGGGTCAGCGGACTTCTTGGCCTCCTTTTCCCTAAGCCTGCCCAATCTTTTATCTACGGTGGCCTTAGGAAAATATTTACAAATTTGCAGTGCTGAAACTCAGTGGGCCCCGTTTTCTTTTGGGTTTCTCAGATGAAGCCATCCTAAAAACGTACCCTTTACTTGGCAAAAGCCAGGCAAGACCCCCTTATTGGTTCCTGACCGTGTCACGGTTATTTGAAAAAAAAAAAGTCTAAATACGTTTTGCCCTTTTTGTTTTTTTAGAACTGATAAGGACCACTACCTCACACTAAATTCAGAAACAAAAATAAACTTAAGAGAGAATAACAGACAATTGGTTCAGCCGAATCGATTGAAAATATTTCTTACAATTTCCACACAAAAATCACACTAGTCCACTACCCAAGTACTTACTGTACCGCAGACAGGGATCTGAACTGAGAAAAACAAGAAATAGCGGTTTAAAAATACAGGTTACTCACCTGTAACAAGAGTTCTAGGAATGGTATATGTTGTTCATCCACACTTATTGGCAGGTTCCTTGCCGCTTTAAATCTTGCCGGAAGGTCTTCAAGCTGGCTCCTCCCACCCACCGGTGGTAAAACTCTCAGCTCGCCCCATGGCGCCAGATCTGGCCCGCTGGAAGCTCAGGTAGTAATCAGGCAGGAGGTCGGGTGGTCGTGTGGATGAACAACATATACCATTCCTAGAACTCCTGTTACAGGTGAGTAACCTGTATTCTAGGACATGGATATGTTGTTCATCCACACTTATTGGCAGATTCCTAGCAGTTCTCCGGGAGGAGGGAGGCAAGGTGCACACCCCCTACTTAGGGAATAAAGACTGGAGAACCGAGGCCCCAAAACCAGCATCCCGGTGTGACTCAAGATCGATGTGGTAATGGGTAATGAAGGTGTGTGCTGACTTCCAGGTAGCAGCCCTGCAGATTTCCTGGATAGGGACGTCCCTGGAAGCAGCCACCGATGCAGCAGTATGACGGGTAGAATGAGCTCTTATCCCTCTGGGAGGCTCCATGCCCGCCAACTTATAGCAGAGATCTATGCAGGAGGTGACCCACCTGCCTATCGTCCGCTTGGCTGCAGGTCTGCCAGGTGCAGCTTCAGCGTAGGTGACAAACAGCTGGCGAACCTCTCCCCGAATTTCAGCCGTGCGCTCCTTATAATAAGCGAGCACCCTTCTAGGGTCCAAAGTATGGAGCCGGTATTCAGCCTCCGAGGTGTGATTGGGGTAGAACACCGGCAGAGTCAACACCTGGTTAAGGTGAAACTCCGACACCACCTTCTGAAGGAATTTCGGGTTGGGGCACAGGACAACCTTGTCCCTGTGGAAGACCAGGTAAGGAGACTCAATGCAGAGTGCCTGGAGTTCTCCCATCCTTCTGGCTGACGTGATAGCCACCAAGAAGGCGGTCTTCCACGACAGGTGAGAGAGATCACACCTGTGCATTGGTTCTAATGGCTTGCCCATGAGCTTTGCCAGTACCAGCAGTAAATCCCACGGAGGTGGAGGTTCACACCGAGGGAAATGTGATCAAGGCCTTTAAGCGCCAGACCACCTTCTCCTGCGCCACCGACTGCTCCCCGGCCCGCGCCCGGTAAGCAGAGATGGCTGCCAGGTGCACCTTTAGGGTGGTCGACCTAAGCCCTTGACTAGAAAGGGACCATAAATAGTCCAAAATGCTTGCCAAAGAACAGGAGGAAGGGTCTAAGCCCTTGCCCTGACACCAAATGGAAAATCTCTTCCATTTGAAGGCATAGCATTTTCTAGTCGACTCCTTACGGGACGCCTCAACGACATTGAGGACCTCGTCGGAAAGACCCAAGGCCTGGAACTCTAGACGCTCAGGAACCAGGCCGTCAGGTGCAGGGATTGAAGGTCCGGATGGAACACCTTCCCCTGATTGACTGAGAGCAGGTCCGGGCGAGCTGGAGGCTGTCTCGGGAGCCTGGAGCTGAGGCTGAGGAGATCTGGGTACCAGAACTGGCGGGGCCAGTCTGGGGCTATCAGAATCACCTGCGCCTTGTCCCTCCTTGCTTTGAGAAGCACCTTGTGAATCAAGGGAAAGGGGGAAGGCGTAGAAGAGGCCGGGGTCCACGGCCTCGAGAAGGCATCCCCCTGCAGCGAGCCCTGCTGAGGGGGGCGGGCATGAAACAGCCTCAGCTTTGCGTTCTCCCTGGAGGCAAACAGGTCCACCTGAGGTGTGCCCTAGTGAGAGAACAGATCTTGTACTACCTCCGGCAGGAGAGACCATTCGTGAGATGCAGTCCCTATCCGGCTCAGGGCATCGGCCAGGGTGTTGGGCTCCTGCCACATGAATGGCCAGGAGATCCGCCCCCAGGCTGCTGAGACGAAGTGACCAAATGCGGAGAGCTCTTGCATAGAAGCATGGAGCGCGGCCCCGCCTCTGGCGGTTTAGGTAGTACTTGGTCTGGTATTGTCCATCTGACTCGACCACTTGACCCTCAAGAAACGGAGCAAAGGCGGTGAGAGCTAGGCGGACCGCTCGGAGCTCCAGCAGGTTGATGTGGTATCGGGACTCCCGCCAGGACCAGAGGCCGTGCGCTCGGTGTTCCCCCAGATGGGCACCCCAACCCATCAGAGAGGCATCGGTCGATAGAAAGACCGTCGGCTCGGGGCGGACAAACGGGATACCCTCCTGCAGATGAGATGGAACGGTCCACCAACGGAGAGCGTTCCACATCTCCTAGGTCACCACCACTCAGCTGGTCCAATGGATCGGCGCTTAGACCACTGGCTGGCCAGTCCCCACTGAAGGGGTGCATGCGCCCAGCGCGCCCAACGGACCACGCTGGTGCAGGCCGCCATGAGACCCAGGAGGCACAGGAAGTCCCGGCAGGGAACATTGCCCAACCAGAAATGATTGGGCAAAGGAGGTAAGAACCTCGCCCTGTCCGCGGGAGCCGTGCTCTGGCTCAAGAGAGTCGAGCTCTGCCCCGATAAACAGAATCACCTGCTTCGGCTCGAGTTCCGACTTGGCCTCGTTGATGAGAAGGCCGACTTGAGAGCAAACCTGGAGGGCCAGATCTCTGGACCGCCCATCTCCTGTCTGAGGGGCTGCTATCAGCCAATGCCCAGGTAAGGGTACACTCGACCCTCGGCGTCAAGAGGGAAAGCTGTCACCACTGCAATGCATTTGGTGAAGACCCTGGGAGCTGAAGACAGGCCGAAGGGCATGGCTCGGAACTCGAAGAGGGATCCTTCCGCTCGAGAGCGAAGGAATCTCCGATGTGACGGATGGATAGGGACGTGAAAGAACGCGTCCTGCAGGTCCAGAGAGCAGAACCACACGCCGTGTTCCACAGATGGTATTATCTGCGCCAGAGTGACCATCCTGAAGGTTCGAGACCTTAGGAACTTGTTCAGGTCGTGTAAGTTGAGAATGGGGCGCCAGCCCCCCGTCCGTTTTGGAACCAGGAAGTACCTGGACACAAACCCCGGGTCTGGGGGGGGGGGTCCGCTATCTCCCTGATCCCTCCTTTGAGAGGAGGAAGATGGCTCCGGACGAGCCGACAGTGAGGCTATGGATCCCGAGGCCCCGAGGTGCGATGCTTGAAGGGTGGGGCCTGCTCAATTCTAGAGGCAGGCCTTTTCCCACCACCTCCAGCACCCACTGTCAGTGGTAATAACGGACCAGGCGGAAAGGAAGTGTCGGAGCCGTCCCAGGGGGAACCAGGGGTGAGGTGATGGGGATGAGGGCACCCCCTCAGCCGTCACTGGGCAGGCTTGGAGGAAGGACGGACGAGGGACCTCCTGGGCCTTTACCTCCCTGCTTCCTGTTGGAGGAAGCAGACGGCTTGGGTTTGGGATCCCAGGCCCGAGCCTGCTGGCCCTGACGTTGCAGGGCCGGGCGCGCCAGGGGTGCAGAAGGACGAAAGGGCTTAGGCTGTGGTTTGCGGCCTTTGTCCTTCTGGGTGGAAGAGACCGAGTCCAAGGTAGCATTGGACTTCTCGATCCTCTGCAGGTGACCTTCCACCCCAGGGCCGAAGAGGTCAGTCCCCAGAAAGGGAACATCCACCAACTTGTGCTTGGTATCTGAAGTAAAGATGGATATCCTCAGCCAAGCCCGACGACGCATGCCCACTGCGGCCGCCACAGACCTGGCACGAGTCCCCGATATCTAAAGTAGTCTGGAGCTGCTGTTTGGCCACTGCCCTGCCCTGGTCCTGCACCTGCCTGACCGTAGTCTGCAGATCCGTTGGAAGATGAGGGACGACCTCATCCAGGGAGCCCAACAGGGCATGAGAAAATGTGCCATGAGGAGGCGAACTGGCCTGGACGAGGCCGAGAGAGGACTAGATAGACTTTTCGCCCGCATAATCCAATTTCTTGGATTCCTTGTCGGGAGGTTTGTCCAATCCCTGGCATTCTCGCACGCCGGAAAACGCTGTCGGTAAACCAACCCTCAGCAGAGGGGTGTTCCGAAAAAACGGACAGGGAACCGGTAGGGACCGCATACTTCCTGGCCGAAGGCGCAGGGCAGGAAGCAGGGCGCTGCCAAAGCTCCAAGGCCGGACCCACTATGGCCTTGGCCATCGGAAAGACCTCCGTAGGGGAATCCCCTCGGTCCAGAATCTCCGTGAGGGGATACCTGGCCCGTTTAGAAACGGGTTCGAGCTTCATCCCGGTGGACTCCGAGATGAGCCGGAGCAATCCTAGGAAGGAGAAGGGCTGTCGCCACTGACTGTCCTCCTGAGGACTCCAAGTCCATTCGCTTGGAGAAAGGAGGAATCATCCTCGGACTCGGAAGAGTCCTCAAAGAGCTGCCTGGCCTGAGCCACCTCCACCTGCCGAGGTCTATCGGGAGTGAGGGTGACAGACAGCCTATGGGGCAGTCCCTGAGCCGACCGAGAATTTTTGGTTGGAGCCCCAAATAACGGCTGTGGAGGCGGAGGTTCCACCGGAATCGGTGGGGCAGCTGGAATTGGCTGAACAACCGGCCTGGGAACAGGCTCCTCGGCTACAACGAGGGGTTGTTTCGGCCGCTCCCGTGACAGCCACTTAATGGCCGGGGAAGACGACTGGGTCAGCTTATTCCCAGTCAGAAGGAGCTGTTGCCACACGAGTTCCTCATACCGTTGACGCAGCTTAACGAAGCCTCCCTCATCCGAGGAGGAGGAAGAGTATAACGCCGCTTGCCGCGGTGCGAGACTGAGACCGCCTAGCCAGCGGGGCGGCTGGACTGCGAGGCGTCGAGACCGAGAACATCCGCTAGGCGAGGGCGGTCTGAGGAGGTGTGGATCAGCAGTTCCCTCGGTTCGGACGTTCCACGAAGGCTCCGGAACCGGAGGCACAGACGAGCCGATGGGACCCTCAACTCCCACCGGGGGAACCGGGGAGAGGGGATTCTCAGCTTCTCCAGCCAACAACCCGTCCAATGGGTCGAGAAAAATCTCGACCGCGTCGATGGGAGTCTCGGTCAACTGGCCTGATGGGGACACCGCAAGCCAGTGGCCGAAGCCGAGGGGTTGACCGAAGTCGACGGTCGACAACTAGGGGAGGGGGATCTTTCCCGCTCCCAAGAGCGTCGACGGTGAGACTTACTTTTGCTCTTTTTGGACCGAGAAAGAGGTCCAGAAGAAGTTGGACCCTCACCTTTCGTCGAGAGGGTCAGACAAAGCTCCTTAAAAGAAGCCGAATATGAGGCACTGAGAGAGAGCGGGACAAATGCCGCAGCCGAGGCAGAAGCGGCCTGCGCCGCCTCCTCTTCGAGGGCGATCATCTGCTCGAGCTGATCCGCTGAGCTCGGGCCGGACACCGCTAATCGGGCCTCTTTAGACTTAACCGAGGAAATCTTTTTCGGACGCCCAGCTGTAAACGGGAGCATGGTTTCGAGGACGAGGTCATAAAAAGAAGAGCATGGGTCGAAGCCCGGCGGTCGTGCTCAAGGCCTACAGTAGACGACGTGAGGCGGATCCGTCCGAGACATCTTCTCGACCGCAGGGGCATCTCCGAAACCGAAGTCGATTGTCCATCGCAGTCACGTAGGGAGAGAAGACTGAAGTCTTTTTTGCAAAAACTTTGATTTTCGAAAACTCGAAGGATTAGGAACCAGTCTTATATGCAGAGCGTTAAGGAGGGAACCTGAGCTTCCAAGCGGTAAGGAAGAACTGGCGTCATGGGGCGGAGCCGAGAGTTTTACCACCCGGGTGGGTGGGAGGAGCCAGCTTGAAGACCTTCTGGCAAGATTTAAAGCGGCAAGGAACCTGCCAATAAGTGTGGATGAACAACATATCCATGTCCCTAGAAATTACGTTTTTACTTTACCGAACCGATAGTGAAGAATAGATCTCCGGAGTGACTGTTCAGTTAGAGTAAAGAATCTGACGGTTACACTTCAAAGTGCAGCAGACAGAGGTCTGAACCAAACTGAAGCTCAACGTTCTGTGCTCTGGCACAGAGTTAGCTCTTTCCTCTTCAGAGCAGTTCAAGTGCTGGGGCTAACTGCATAATGTCAGAATACAGCAAGACTTCATATTGTTTGAATGACCCTGCTCTTGGATGTGGCTGCAGCAAAGGTGCTCCAGTTAACATCTGGCACATTCAGGTCCCCCATCAACTATATCTCCCATTTTTCTGCCATCCTAAAGATGTCTTCTGTCATTTCCTTGTCCATTTCCTCCCCCTGAGACGGGGGTCTGTATACAACCCCCGTGTGGATTGTGGTGCCATTTCCCATCTCCAGGATGACTCACAGTGCCTTCTCTCCTGTTTACCCTTTAGTTCCGTTGCTTTGATCCCTTCCCTTACAAAGAGAGATACTCCTCCTCTTCTACCCTCCCTGTCCCTCCTGTAGATAGTTGACCCTGGAATGTTGACATCCCAGTCATGGTTCTCTGTGTACCATGTTTCTGTGACTGCCATGATATCCAGGCATCCCTCTTGCATCAAGGCCATCAGTTCAGAGGGCTTGTTACCTAGACTATGGTAATTCGTACTCATTACCTTCATTTTATGATGGCCTTACCCCTTTTTGCCCCACCCCTGTCCTTACTGCCTTTGCCTTTTTCTCCATTTACTCCTACCCTTCTCCCTATCGACTTCTCTATCTTGTTGTTTACCTCACTAACTACCCTGATTTTTTGGGGGGGAGGTGCTAGGATTTCCCTGCTCCTTTTCAGTGCCTCCCCCTTGGCTAGTTTAAATGCTTGCCAATGAAGCATTTAAATCAAATAAAATAAAATCAATCTTTATTTATCCAGGCGAAAACACCATCGAGACAACTCATTTGCAAGGTGGACCTGGTACAGTTATGGGTATATGTAAACATATATATATATATAGTAGATGCACGTATATGTGAGGCACAATAAAATACAATTTTACACATACGTTATAGTTAGTATAGTTTGCTGAGCATATAATACATGACACAATCAATACAAGCTTGCAATTAGGTTATAGTTTGTACAACATATTCAAGAGAAAAGAAGAACACGGTTATACAACAAATACGTGAAAAGAAAAGAAACCAGATGAGAACAGCAGGATGCATGAGTCAATTAATACAAAACATGTCACCCTCTACCCACAATTTCCAGATAGTAGAAGCCATAAGAGAGCTGGGCACTGGGAGAAGAGGAAGCGATCCAGTGCGGTTTAGCTAGTGAGGGCAGCTGCATAATTCTTTAAAGGTTGTAGCAAAGAGAGTTTTGAAGAAGGGTACTTTCACTGGGAGGACTCATTTTAAGTGTTTTTGCACAGTGTTCCAAATGGCGGGGAGAAAGTGACTTATGGCCACTTTGCCAAAGCTTGTGTTTACCTTAGGAATAACAACAGAGAAATATGAAAGGCTTCTTAGAAGATAACTCCCTGGTTGACAAAGAGGTAGGCAGTCAGAGATGTATTTAGAAAGCTTATTTGTCAATGCCACAAGTGTCCAAAGGATAGCGTTTTTATCCTGTCTGTAACTAAGTGAGTTCCAGCCAAGCACAGAGTAAAGGGTGCAGTGATGAGTGGAGTATGGTGCATTTGTGATGAATCCAATTGCCCGATGATAGAGGGTGTCAAGTTTCCCTAAAGCCACACTAGTCCCAAGACCATACAGGATATCGGCATAGTCTAGGAGTGGTATGAACGTTGTTTGTACTAGACCTTTTTTGCCTCCTGTGTTAGTAGATGCTTTATGCGAAAGAATATACCAAGTCTTAGTCTTTTGGTTAGGTTTTCGATGTGAATAGAGAATGACAGCCTGTCGTCAACCCAGACCCCCAAGTACTTGAAGACTGATACAAACTCTAGGGATTCACCAAGCAGTGACTGTAAGACATTTAAACTTATCACCTACAATCCTGGTTCCTCTCCTGGATAGATTCAGACCATCGCACCAGTAGAGGCCTGTATTCCTCCAGGTGGACCCGCAGTCCCCAGTGAAGACAAAACCCTGAGATCTGCACCAGTTTTTCAACTATTGATTGAATCCCATGGTGGAAAGCACCCTAGCCTCACCCATGCCACAGACAGGCAGCACCTCCGAGAAGGTTACCGTACGTGCTACTTGCCTAAGGCCCCTCCCCAACTCCACAGACTCCTCTTACACTGCTCTGATCCCTTTCCCAGCCAGGTCATTTATTTATTTAGTTTTTGTTGACCGAGTAAGTGCACTAGACAACTCCTGCCTATTTTCAGGCACGACCCGGGGGAGGGGGATACAGATGAATGCCAACTGAGCTTGAACGAGATTAAGCTGTTGGTGGTATTTTTAGTGAATGAGGGAAATTTGGCCAGGACACCGGGGGAAATTCCCCTACTCTTTTCGATAAGTGCCATGGGATCTTTAACATCCACCTGAACTACCACCAATCCAGGCAGATGGGACCTCGGTTTAATGTCTTATCCGAAAGACGGCACCTCAGAAGTGTAGCACCCCTCTCACTCTGCACTACAGTGTCAGTACTGGTATATTAACCCAAGTGCCAGATGTGGGAACTGAACCCACAGCCCTCTGATCTCCCGGCCTCAGAGGCGAGTGTGCTACCTACTGAGCCACTGACACTGACCAATTTGTCCGTAGGTGTACAATGACATACGGCTCCCTCCCCCATGCAGCTGCTCCTGTGATCCTGAGGATTCGCTCCCTGTCCCTCGAAGCCATGGTGCCAGGCAGACACCTTACCTCCCTCTCCCCCCCCCCAGTTCTACCCTCCTAACAATGGAGTCCCCCACCAGGAATAGTTTCCTTCCCCATGGGGTCCCATGCCACCCTCCTGTGGGTCTCCTTTGTGAAGGTTCCCAGCATCCTCCTTGATCTCCACTGCAGGTGCCTCCGTAGAGGAACCACGCTCTGCCAGAATGGCGTATGAATTGTGGAGAGGTACAGCTGGAAGAATTCGCCTCCATTCCACCACCCTCACCCTCCCTGAGCCCACTATGATCCAACTGTTCCTCTTTCTTGGTAACCTCTGAGGCAGCGGCCCTGGTAGTCCCTGGGTGAGAGAGGAGGTCCCCTAAATCCTGGTCAACTCAGTCTGGAGACTAGCAACCTCCTCCCTCAGCCCAGAGAGGTGCCTGCAGATAGAAAAACACTGCATCCTCCAGAACGCCTCCCGGAAGACTGCCACTCCACAGCCACTGCACTGCACCACTCCCATCATGTCTTATTTGTGACCCCTCAACTGTTGTTTTGTATGCTTACTCTTTCCTCTCTCTCTTTATTTTATTTTTTTCTCCCTACTTTCTTACGGTCTCCGTGCCCTTAAAGCTCCTGCTCTTCTTGTTCTGGGACAGGAAGTTCCTGTATTCCTCATTAGTCTCCTTCTTACTTGCTCGGAGTCAGACCTCTAGCAGCTAGGTGGGGATGGAGAGCTACTCTTTTCCTTCTAGAATGGCGAGTCTTTTGTGCCTCTGTGATCACTCCCTTCCTGCTCTCAAACAGGAAGTTCCTGTTGTCAATCAAATTCTGTGCCTATAGAAGTGGAACTAGCTAAAGGGGAGGGGGCATATAGTCCCAGTAAAGTTCTAACAGCACCTCCTTCCTCTTGTTGTTCTCTGCCAAAAGCCATCTAGGGCAGTTTTAAATCCAAACACCTGGCTTACTGCTACCTAAGCCACTCCCCCAATTCAGTTCCCTTCATCGCCCAGCTAACTGCACAGATAACAGTTCCCTTCACTCAACTCAGACACACATGCTAACTCTTATTTTTTTGGGGGGTTTTTACCATAAATTGAAGATCTCAGTAGTAGAGTTCTAGTTCTTAAGTCCCAGTAGAGTAGTAAAGTTCTAACAGCACCTCCTTCCTCTTGCTGTTCTCTGCAGTAGTCAGTGCCACAATCTACAAGCCAGCAAATGCTTTAGGGAGTATCTGTCAAATCTACCAACTGTGTAGATAACTTAGATCCAAAATTACTGTAAGTCTCTCTAGTTCTGAATATCTGAAGCTCTGCTCATCATATCCTGTTTTAATGGGTCCCACTGATGTCTCTCTATGAATATTTCAATGTTATATAGTGCCAGTATCTTAAGTGGTACTGAACATCTCTCATTTGCAACTGAGCTCATGGCACAACAGCTGTTGTTGATGTCATGTGGCCAAGACGTTGAGGAAATTCCTGTGCAATCTTTCTGCAGCTATAGGTATGCTCTTCTCTTTATGTGGTGCATTTGTTTTGATGTTTGAATACTTATTTGCAGTATATCTACATTTTGTGAGTTTCTCTTAAAACAACAGCAATCCTGTGCTAAGGTCCTTCATTAACTAGTACTTGAGCATAAACTGGGTTTGAAAACATCTGGTTGCAGCTACCACCATGATCTTTACTGGGTAAAATATTTTTTATTAAATATAAAACTCGCATGTTTAGACAAATTCATCTACTTACATACTGATCAGCTGTTGTTACTTTGATGCCATATTTAGAAACTCCCATAAGAAATTCCTCGTCTGATGGTACAAATGACAATCTTCCATCTTGCTTCAGAGGAAAAACAGAAACCAAATCATTATAAGGCCATGGAACAAGTCCTATATAAAAGATCACATTTTAGAACAGAATGTGCAAAATCCTTCCTTCCTCCATTTCTATGCTTACTTTACGCAAATTCTGGGGGGGGGGGGACTCACTTTTTCTTATCGTGATGTACCCCATGGCATGCACCAGAGTTGCAACAATATCAAGCAATGGTATATTATATAGATGCAAATAAGTAATAAGGAGGTATGAAGATCTAGCATAAGGAGCATGATCATCACATGGATGTCAGATAAGGGAACACATACAAATGCCAACTGCTTCATATAAAGGTTAGAAAAAGATGAAAGCATAAAAAGGAATCAAGGCTTCAATTAATCTCCGTAAATCTTTTTATTCCCAGTTTTGTCCAGTTATATCCTTCCCTAGGTAACCTCAGAAGGCTAGGACCCTAGGCAGATGAAATTATGGGCCATCTGGTCTATGTCTAGTCTCCTTAGGTCATCTAATGAGCAGGATAAGCTGCAAGGTCTCAATACTGTGCACAAAGTGACCAAAGCATCCGTACCTTAAGAGGAGAGTGATCATGACACTCACCATACAAACCACCATTCTTTTGGGTGCAGCCAAGCTTCAGAAATGTTTCTCATATGTCCACCTCATTCGAGGACTGGATAGCTCAGTGTATAAGAAGTGGGTTATAAAGCCTTGTGCCTCTAGCTCACTGGCTGATTTCTACCCCATGTCAACAGTAACCAAAAGCTTTTGCCATCTGATGATGGCGCGGTGGCTTGTGAAACTAAACTGTGGTGGTCTCAGTTCAGTGACATAGTAATTAATGGTAAGAAAGGATTCTGGATCCATTGTGTTATACGTATATCATAGAGACAGCCAGGCAGACAGACAGACAGACACTGGTAGTTACACAGAGGTTGAATGGTACTGCATTATACCATGCAGTATTTGCACAGGCATACCACAGTGTGGTAGAGGGTTAGTGTTAGAATAACATGTATTTGTCAGAGGAAACACCACGATATACCGCAATACCATTACACACACATACATACAGTGGAGCCTGCTAGGATTTATTTATTTATTAATTTTATAAATCGGATTTACAACCTTTGAGTCAGAGACTCATTTACAAAGGCACCTTGTCACAGGGAGGGTGTACAACACATGGTAATGAAATAAAACAATGGGGGACAATGCTTAAGTTACTGTATGACAAAAGCAATTAACTGCCCACTGAAATTGCCTCATCTCCTGCAGTAACTCTGCTACGGGGGGGGGGGTCAGGTATCAGAGCAGGAAAGGGACCTGGGGAACATCATTTCCGATAACCTGAAGGTGGGGAAGCAATGCAATAAGGCGATGGGGAAGGCTGGCAGAATGTTGGCATGCACAGGGAGAGGCTTTACAAACAGGAGGAAGGAGGTGATCATGCCACTATACAAAACTATGGTTAGACCACATCTGGAATATGGGGTCCACTTCTGGAGGCCGCACTTGCAGGGTGACGGAGACAGGCTGGAAAGGGTCCAGAGAAGGGCAACCAAGATGGTTCGGGGGCTGCACAAGAGGTCATACAAGGAGTGGCTAAAGGAATTAAACCTATACACACTGGAGATGAGGAGGGAAAGGGGGGATATGGTAGAAACCTTCAAATATCTGAAAAGAATAAACAAGGGGAGGGAGGGTCACATATTCAGGAGGCGTGAAAACAAATTAACTGGGGGACATGCATTCAAGCTGGAGGGGGGCAGATTTGGAGGAAATGCGAGGGGGAAGTTCTTCACTGAGAGAGAGTGGGGTTCTTGGAAAAGGCTGCCAGAATGGGTGGTGGGGTAGATTCGTTGAGCAAATTCAAGAGGGCTTGGGACAACTACATGAGGCTAAATAAAAGTAGAAATGGTATGGAATGGAGGGGATTAGATAAACCGGACTGGGGGGGGGGGGTATTTGGGCAGACTGGATGGGCCAATGGGCCCTTTCTACAAGCAAATTTCTATGTTTCTATGTTAATGCTGCACTGTTGCAATGCATCTTGTCAGACTCCACTGTGTGTAGTATGTTACTAATGTACAGGTATCTACATCACAAAACCACTATCAAAACTGGCACCCTTCTTCCCACCCTTCCCCAATCACATTAACAGCTGACTACCAATCCCAGATGTGAGGGCGCCACCCATCCCAGGAAGGGGTCTCCTCCTCAATCTCCCCTCTTAAAGTAGCGATGCCTATGTGGAGGACTGGTGACAGCAGAGGATGCTGGATGGGTGAAAGGAGAGTCTCATATGATAGTGAATGCCTGGGATGTCAGAGAGGTTAGTTGTGGGCGTAACAGAACTACCAGAACAGTACTGGTTCAATAAAGCATCTGCAGTACCAGAAACATGACCTCAAGATAAATGTTTGGTCCATGTTGTGTTAGTGTGCTGGTTGCCACAAAGCTTTAGCATATTACATGTCTGACTATACCTAAATGTATTTCACGTGTTTGAAAATGTTACTAAAACTTTTAAAGACTAAAATTGACACCTTTGTTTTCATTCATAGAGGGATATCTGAACTAGATTCTCACTAGAAGCGGTTCTTCCACGGTGAGGCAGAGACACAGTGGTAGGACAGTGCGAGGAGCTTGCACTATGACTGGACCTGCTGAACCCACCATGCAGATAATGGAGTGCTGTCAATCAGGCAAATTGTTTTTTTGGTTACAAACTCTTAAATTCACTATCAAAAAAAATTACAAATCTAATCAACACCTTTATCAACGCTAAAAACATCCACGTCAACACCGGGAATTGAAACGCAGTCATAAAGCAGACAGATAGCACTTCAGAGCTAGTCACAAGTATCCAGAATCAACCCAATGACTGTACAATCAACATTATCTCCTGAAATGGGGTAAGCCGATAGTTCGTGGTCTGATCTTCATCGAGGATATCTCTTCTTCAGGTCACACCTATAGAACTTAGCCATTACGGCAGGATTCCACGGAAGCCTTTTTCAGCATGTAACATCATCCCGACGCCATCTGCAGACGCCATCTTCTTATACAGGCGCGTAGCCCTGCTCCCTCCTCAGTTTTTTCCTGCCGTTGACTTTCTCACATGTTCTCCTTTGGAAGCCTCATTGTTCAGTTGACTGCCAACACTTACATTTTCTTTAGTTTCTTAAATTTTTATCTCTAGAACCACTGACTCGTCCTCTCTTTTCCATCGCTGCTGCTCCGGAAACTAGATTTTTTTTGGGAGGATGACCATGATCTTTGTGTCCGCTGTCTGAGGTCTACACATAACCCTAAGGCCTGCACCCTCTGCCAGAAGTTTAACCTGACCACTCTTCAGCACCGTAAGAATGCCCTCAAAGTTCTCCTTATGGAGCAGCAACTATCCAGTTTGGAAAATGGGGGCTCAGGGGCTTCTTCCTCCCTGTCTCCGGTGCGCACTTCAAGTTTGCAGGCAGCTAAGGCCTGGGACAAGTCCTCTGAGAAACATAAGGACAAGGACTGGTCCCTGGGTGCTTCCTGTCAGTCCTCCGTGATTTCTTTGTTGGCTCCTCTGGAACTGACTCCCTCCACCACCTCAGCCTCGGGGTCTTCCAGGCCGATCTGGGCGGGGGACTCTTTTCCAGCTTTACTGCAAGCCAGGCCGTCAACCTCCGGGTTGCTGACCTCCACCCTAATAGCTCTGCCAGCTTCTCTACAGGCTCCCCAGGCGCTAGGCCCTGCTGTTCCGGCTCAGGACAGCAGACACTGATGGCTGACCTCCTCTCGGCCCCGCTGCGCACTGGTCCTGCAGGGCCACAGACGGTTGGGCTTTTCCCAGTTTCCTCACCCTCTGGCCCATTAGGGCTGTTGACGGTGGGCTTCCTGCCCTCGCTGTCGCTCCCAGTCACGACTGTGGCAATAGCCGTCTGCTTGTTATTATTTGTATTATATTTTTGCTATAAAATGTATGTTTTTGAATATGGTTTGGAAAACATGGCAGTCAGCACAAGGCATCCTGGGATATTAGATTTTTGAAAATGTACTGTTCTCTCTGAGTGGAAGGAAACAGCTAACTTCAAAGAATCTGACACATGCCTAACAAAACCTGTGTGGAAATCATAAAAGTCATGTTCTCAGGGAGTTGGTGCTTTGAAGTAAAAATATTACCTTTATACGAGGTGACAGAAGGGAGAATACTTCCTAGTCAGTCTATGTCAAAAATCTCAAAATTGAGAGGTGGTTCTCAGACTGTTTTTGCTGAGAGATCAAAAGGGAATGCTGTCACAAACTATGCTTTGATGAAGAAAAGATTGTCTTGTTGTATTACACTGCTTTCTCCGAAGAGAGTGTGATATCTGGACCGGTTATCTGGGTGTGCTAGCTAAAAAGGGTTCATATTTGACCCCAGGACTTGAGACTGGCAGTTTGCTTTGACCCAAAACAAACAGGAGGGTGTCCCTGTTTGTCCCCTGTTCATGAATCGCACTTAATGGTTAGGCACTGTGGTAGCAGAGGGCCTGACCCCAGGAGTAGGTTTGTGACAGATTTGGTACGCAGTACTGGGATCTGAAAGATTTGTTTGCATACTGTGCAATTATTTGGTGACACGGGCATTAACAGTCCAGTGTGCTGGATTGATAAACTGTAACAGTTCACGCACAAACAAGGCAGAGATATAAAAAAATATATATATCATATTGGTTCCAGTCTAAGTTCCCTACCTGTTTTGATTATTTTTTCAGGGGCCAAGCTAGTGTAGCCGTAGATTAGGGAAGAAGATGGCTTCCAGCTACAGCAAATACACTGCAGACCACCTATGGCAGCTGTGTCAGAAAAGAGGAGTCCGATGTGAGGTGCGAACCAAACAGCACCTGATGGAGGCTCTCGTGGCAGCTGATTCACAAGTGACTGCCCAAGACCTCGAGTCACAGTCAGTGACTGAAAAGGACCAGACCTTGAGGGAGGAGGAAGGGGAAGAAGGGGCCTACTCCTTTGACAGGTCCACGGTCTCTTCCAGGAGCAGGGGCTTGGAGCATCAAAGCCCCCAGTCCCCTACTGGGGTCCTCAGTTTTTACAACATTATAAAGCAGTTCCAGTCTGCTACGGGGTTCCAGACTAAAGAGGATGATGCCGCCAGGAGGAACCTGGTAGACTTCCTGGAGATCCCCGAGTCTCACTCTAAAGTCATCACTCCTTTGCTCCCAGCTCTGGATGGTGCTGCCCATGTGGTCTTGCATAGGCCCCACTCTGTGCCTGCCACGCCCAGGAAATGGACTAGCTGTACCACGCCCCTTTGGGGAAACCATTCTACTCTGCCCAGCCTGAGATGGACTCTGTGGTCATTAAGGCTGCCCATGACTGTTCCAAGGTGCCCAAGCATCTTAGTTCCCTCCCTCCCTCCTCATAAGAGGTCCAGGAGGCTGGACTTACGGGGCAAGAGGACATTTGCCTCAGTTACCTTGGGATTCAGGATCTCAAACTACCTGTCTCATTTGGTTAAATACCAAAACACACTCTGGAAAAAGGGTACAGCTCACGCCCTCCCTGAGGGGACCCAGAGACAGGGGCCCCAATTCTCAAAGCCCTTAGGCTGACACAAGGTGCCTGTGTCAAACATAAATGATGCAAGTAGCACCTTGCGTCAAAAAATACATCCTGAGCTATTCTCAAAAGCAGCATGTGTCAAACACAGGCTACATGCCCCAAAGGAGGCTTGTGCCAGCCCTGAACCACAAAATGGGCTATGGCATGGTGCTAGGGGGCTTGTAGCAGACACAAGCTGCCATATCCCCTCATTTGGTAATCTCAAAACCCTCCCAGAGGGCAATGGTTTAAGTACCATTAGACCAGCCAAGGGCTGGTCTAACGGTACTCAGAAATGCTCTGGGAGGGTGCGCCAATGTGTTGCCCCCAGCCCTGATCCCTTTTGTATATAAATAATAATATCCCTAGTAGTGTAGCCCTCTTAAAAGCCCCAATCTCCCGGTATAATAATGTTATTATTCCTGGTAGTCTAGCACCCTCCCCAGCCCTGATATTCTGGTACAATAATTTCAATATCTTTGGTAGTCTAGCACCCTTACTCCAAGCCCCGCCCAGTATAATAATTTTAATATCCCTGAGAGTCTAGCCCAAGCTCCAATCTCCCTGTATAATATTTATCCTTAGTCTAGTGCTCCCCAACCCTGTTGTTCTCCTGGATAATATTTAATATCCTGGTGGCCTAGTGGACTGCCCCAGCCCTGATTGCAGAGTTAAAAGACATTCCGAATTCCTGGTGGTCTATTGCACCTCCACTCAGTGCCCTACCACCCTGCTCCCTCAACCTATAACTGAGCCGGTGACTGACACAGTCCACCGCTCACCACCATGGTCAGCTGTGGACTAAGCTCTGAATGAGTGCGTACTGTGTACAGTATTTGCTAATTCAGAGATCGGTCGGTGGCTGGCTATGGTGGTGAGCGGTGGGCTGTGCCAGTTGCCGGCTCAGTTATGGGCTGAAGGGAGTGGGGTGGTAGGGCACTGTGGTGTGGAGGGTCCACCAGACCACCAGGAATTTCAGAATGTCTTTTAATGGTGGATTGGGGCTAAGGCAGTCCGCTAGATCATCAGGGATATTATAAGCATCATACAGGGAGATCAGGGCTTGGGGGTGTGTGCTAGACTACCAGGGATATTAAAATTATTATAACAGGAGATTGGGGCTTGGGTTGGCCCCTAGACTACCAAGGATATTAAAATTATTATACCACGAGATCGGGGCTGGGGGGTGGCGCTATACTATCAGGGATATTAAAAGTAGTATATCAGGAGATCAGGACTGGGAGGGGCCGCTACACTACCAGGGATACTAAAGTTATACTGGGAGATCGGGGCTGAGGCGGTCTGCTAGACCACCAGGGACTGTTCAGGGACATTGCCACATGGACGCCCATGGCTTGCGGCAACCTGTCTAGATGAGCCCTCTGTTTGGTGCATCGCTACAGTTGCTGCAAGCCACAGAACTTTGCCGCTGGAACCTTGCCTGATAGAGAATCTGGCGCAGGGTCCGTAGAGCACCAGCAATCGACGCAAGTCGCCTTTGGCGTGGCTTGCACCCAGTTTTGAGAATCGGGTCCAGGAAATCCTCAAGACTCTTCAGGTGGCTTAAGATGTTTGTAAGCACCTCCTCCATGCCATTTACGACATGTCTGACACTATGGTCAGAGCAGCTGCCTCGGGCATCTGCCTTAAAGGCACTCCTGGCTCTGGGTTTCTAGGTTTGCTGCAGATGTGTAGCAAAAGGTCCTGGATGCCCCTTTTGTGGGCTCCAAGCTCTTTGGCCCTGATGTACAGGATATTATTAATGAATTGCAGGCCTAAGGGAGGGCCCTCAAATCTGTGCACTCCCTGTACCATACCCAGCCCAGAAGCCGCCTGAGACCTCCTTTCAAAAAGTCTCTTAGGAGCCCGACCCTGTCCCTGTCCACAGGGAAAGTACAGAGCCAGTTCCTCTCTGTCAACCCCTTCTTCTCCCTCTGGAGCCTCTGCCAAAGTTCCCAGGGTTGGAGGTGCTGCCCAGGCCTATGGCCCCACTCCTTGCTCAACTCCCGTCTTCTTGTTCCAAGCCAGGAGGAGGTGGTAGGGGTTCATTTTTCTCTCCATTTAGACCAGTGGAGGTACATCACTTCGGATGCTTGGATTTTACAGCTTGTGCAAAGGGGCCACACACTCTGGAGCTTCTGGAATGGCCTCCCTCTGTTCCCCTGGGGCCTACTGGCTGTCCTCTGGACCCCATTCTGATCTTAAGGGAGGAAATTTACTCTCTCCTGCACAAGTGGGCCATACAGCCTGTCCCACAGGAACGGAGAAACAAGGGCTTCTATTCCAGATTCTATTTGGAGCCCAACTGGATGGGAGATCTTCGTCATATCCTGGACCTCAAGGGGCTAAACCAGTACATTCAGTACAAGTGTTTCACGTGGTCACTCTACAAGACCTGCTGCCTCTGATCAAGCAAGAAGACTGGCTTTGTTCTCTGGACATGCAGGACGCGTACCTACATATCCTGGTTTATCCTCTTCACTGGAGGTACCTCAGGTTCTTGTTCCAGGGGGAACATTTTTGGTTCAGAGTCTTGCTCTTTGGCTTGTCCTCTGCGCTGAGGGGGTTTACCAAGTGCTTAGTGGGAGTGGCAGCAGCACTCCGCCGTGAGAGCCTGTACGTGTTCCCATATCTGGACAATTGACTATTAAAAGCCCCATCCAGGGAGCCCTTGCTGGCCACACTACACTGGACCCTGCAGCTGTTTCATTCCCTGGGTGTTACGGTGAACTTACCCAAGTCCACCCTCTCCTTGTCTCAGTGCCTTCAGTACATAGGCATGGTTCTGAACTCCTCCCAGGGCAAGGTCTCTCCGCCCCAGGACAGGGCGGACTGCCTGATAGCAATGGCCTCCTTTGTGGCTCGGGACTGGTATGTTATGGCCAGGTCCTACCTTTGGCTCCAAGATCTCATGGCAGTGGCTACAGCCACTGTGCCATTGGCCAACTTCATATGCGAGTGTCCCAGTGGAACCTGTGTGTTCAATGGGGACTAGTGCTCCAGCGACTTGGATCAATTGATCCTAGTCTCCTCTCTGGTTTGCAAGGTCCTGCAGCGGTGGCAGAACCCTCTCAATCTGTTGCAGAGTCCCCTTTCTCATTCCCTCTCCTGAGCAGATCCTGACTATGGACACCTCAGGCACCGGCTGGGAAGCCCACTGGGTCCTCTTCAGACCAAAGGGTCCTGGTCCCGAGGCCACCCTCCACAGAAACATGCTCAAAATGAGAGAAGTCCTGTATGCCCTCCAGGCCTTTCAGAGCAACTTGTCCCCAGGTCACCTGCTAGTGCAGTCAGACAACCTCAGTATGGTGTACTATCTCAACAAGCGGGGGGGGGGGGGGACACATTCTTATCCCCTGTGCAAGGAGGCAATAAGAGTCCGGTACTTGGCTCTGAACCTCACCACGGCCTCAAATTGTCAGCTGTCCATGTTCCAGGAGACCAAAACATTTTAGCAGACAGCCTCAGCAGGTCACAATCCCGGAAGCATGAATGGGAACCACTGTTTACTGTAGCCAAGGGCCTGTTTGAAAGGTGGGGACGCCTACAGTTGGACCTTTTTGCGTCCCCACTCAATGCAAAAAGAACAGTTATGTAAGATCTTATAACAACAGATCTTTGAGGGGATCTCAGTAATCAGTTTACACCATAGGAACTTCACCGTTGGTGAAGGGGAATCCACACAGAACATTTTCAGCAGTACAACTGAGGCCGCCCACGCTGCTGACTTCCGTCGACATCACCACCCCTATAAAGATGTGAGTGGCCCCGCTCCCCCCTCAGTTCTTTCATCTGGAGACAAAGGGAGCACAGCCCTAGCCACGGGGGACTGAGGAGAGAGGTGCCCAGACCTACGTAAAAGGTTGGATAAACCAGATAGCCAGTTCCTAGACAGGAGGCCCAAAAAGGGGCACGGTGGGAGGGAAAGCATATCTGATGACGGAGATCCCCTCGAAGATCTACTGTTACGGTAAGTTCTTATGTAATTGTTCTACCTTCATTGGTGTTATCTCAGTCATCAGGTTACACCCTAGGAACAAGTCCCAACCAGTGACAGGTAGAATAGACAGCCTGGCACGAGGACACACCATAAACTTAAGACTGGAGGCCCTGTAACACAGCCCTGTCAAAATCTGTATGGGCTCTGGAGGCAATGTCCAGACTGTAGTGCTTGGTGAAAGTATGGACGGTACTCCAGGTGGCAGCCACTGACCCTTAGGAAAAAAGCCACAGAGGTAGCCATGCCTCTGGTGGAATGAGTTTTGACAGCACCAGGCAATTATTTGCCGTACTTGTAGCAGAACACAATGCAGTTAGCCAACCATTTGGATAAACACTGCTTAGAAACCGAAATGCCCTCTCTACCTGGGGTGAAAGAAAGAAAGAAACAAACAACTGCTTCAACTTTTGGCTTTCTTTGGTCCAAAGCTAGTAGTATTTCAAGGCTCTGCACACATCTAATGTACGGACCAGTGCTTCCCCCGGATTGGCATGCTCCGGAAAATACACAGGAAGGTGGACAGACTGGTTGAGTGTAAACTCAAAAAACAACTTAGGGAGAAACTTAGGATTTGAGCGCAAAGACACCATGGCCGGGATATTCAAAAGAGTTGCGCATGGCGCAACACAGATACGCCATGCACAACCCACTGATGCGCCCCGGCATGATATTCAAAGGGGAAAAGCAAGACAGTCCCATGCACCAGGGCGATCAGAATGTATGCGGCGCAGTGGGGGGGCATGCTCATGCATACTCCGCACATCCAGATATTCAGCCCGGGATGTTGAGCAGATGCAGGCGCAACCTCACTTGCGCCTGCACAGAGTTGAGCCAAAAAAAGGAAAGAACTTCTGGCCACCCACAGGTGAGCTGCCGTATTGTAGGGCGCAACATGACAAAGCGCAACTGTGGTGGCCACCCGCACTCTGACTGCACCGTCCGTCACGGTAGTAGCCCCCCCCAATGCCCGATCGGGGGCATAGGTACAGAATTGAAGTGTTCAATATCCCTGGTGGTCCAGTGGACCGATGCCAGCTCGATCGCAAACATTAGGACATTTAAAACATCCTGATTTATCCCTGGTGGTCCAGCGGTACCCTCCTCCCCACCTGCCAAATGAGCCCCACCACCCCCCTGGTCAGCGGCGGGCGCAGCTCCCCACCCGCGAAGTCTCCTGAGTCGCCCGCCGACCGACGCATAGTACAGTCAGACCATTGCTTCACAGCGGGCCAGTGGCATGCAGACGGCATCAGAGTGAATACGCAGTCCCGATATGTGAATGCATCCTTTCGATATCGACTGTAGTATAGCATCAGCCTGCACGCCCCACTGGCCCACGCCGGGACCAACGGGCACAGCCGCATTCGTACGCAGTCAGTCGGGTGGGCGGCCGGCCGGGCAGCGGCGTGTGGAGAGGCTGCCGCCCGCCGCTGACTGGGGTGGCGGGGCCCAGTGAGCACATCGGGAGGGGGTTACCGCTGGACCACCAGGGATAAAACAGGATGTTTTAAATGTCCTAATGCCCGCGATCAGGCTGGAAGTGGTCCACTGGACCACCAGGGATGTTGGACGGTTTTTAATTATACTTATGCCCGCGACAGGGCATTGGGGCACTTTGCCACGATGTGCAGGGGGCATTGGTCCCCTACGGCTGCAGCCTGGCAGGGTGCCAGGCTCAAGTCGCAGGGGATTGGCGCATCTGCATGCAATGGGCCATAATGACATGCTAATGGCCCCAGTTGCACCTTGCATGCATTATGGCCCCATATGCATATCAACTGCTGAATGCCACGGCTCCTGCTCCTAGGCAGAACTGCACTTTGCAGTTGGGCGACTCCTGCTCCACTCTTTTCCACTTGCGCTGGCGAGTGCCACTGCGCCATCGGGATGCCAAGTTGCAATATTCAATGGTGCCGAGCCGTGGCGCAGCTCCGCTGAATATTGCTCCAGTCCACGCCTGCATCCCAGTTGCGCCACACGCCGGGCTTCGTCGCCCTGCCAGGCATTTCTGAATATCCCACCCATGTCTTTGTGAAAAATCAAATAAGGCTCCTCGCACCAGAGAGCCGGAAGCTCTGAAATTCTTTGAGCAGAAATAATGGCAACTAAAAATAACGCTTTCCAAGAAAAAGTGTAAATCGCAGGATACAATTGGCTCAAAGGGAGACATGGTCAATCTCTCCAAAACAAAATTCAAGTCCAAGGACAGGAGAACGGACTGGGGGTTTCAGATCCAGGATGCCCCTTAGGAAGGTACGGAAGACATCCAGCTGAGCAATCGTGCGGTCACCCACGGGCTCATGAAGGACAGAAACAGCCCAAAGGTGCACCTTGAGGGAGGCATACTGGAGACTCGAGTCTGACAGAGGGATCTGGTAGTCCAGAATGTGGATCACTGAGCAGGTGAAAGGGTCCAAACTATGTTTGGCAGCCCAGATGGCAAACCACTTCCACTTCATGACATACATGGCTCGAGTGGAAGGCTTCCGGGAGGCTACTAGGATGTCCACCACTCTGTTAGATACCACGAACCTGGCGATGGCTATGTTCTCAGGAGCCAAGCATGCAAATTGAGGAACCTGAGATTGGGATGAAGCAGGGTCCCCTGATCCTGGGTCAGCAGATTCCTGCATAGAGGAAGAGGGACCAGAGGTTCCTCCATCAGCTGCTGGAGTAGAGGAAACCATATCTGCCAAGGCCAGATCATGCTGCCCTCCTCCATCTACAACTTGATTAGCACCCTCTGAATCAGAGGAAATAAGAGGGAATGCATAAAGAAACATCCTGATCCAGGAGAGGGGCAACACGTCTCACCAGAAAACTCCAGGCCTTGGATCTAGCGAGCAGAAATTGGGCAGTTTTGCACTGAGTGGGGACGTAAAAAGGTCCAACACTGGATGACACCATCTGTCAAACAACTCTTCTACGACGGATGAGAGAAGCTCCCATTCATGCAGGCTGAACTGAGTCTTGCTGAGACTGTCCGCCAGGGTGTTTAACATACCTGGCATGTGGACTGCAGAGAGTCTCAGACTCTGATCCATTGCCTACTACTACACTCTTATAGCCTCCCTGCGTAAGGGGCACGAGTGAGTCCCCCCTTGCTTGCTGACGTAGTAAACTACACTCAGACTGTCTGACTGCACCAGCGGTTGACCAGCAAGGTGGTCTTAAAAAGCCTGCATGGCGTACAGCACTGCCCTCATCTCTAGGACACTGATATGTAGGGAGGGTTTTTAGCTGGGACGAAGAGCTCTGGGTCTGGAAAGGACCCAGGTGTGCTCCCCAGCCCAAACCTGAAGAATCTGTGGTTAGGATCTGTTGCAGGGAGGTGATCTGGAATGGCCCACCCTGAAGCAGGTTTAAGAGGTCCATCCACCATTGCAGTACCCTGCAGACTGGAGAAGAGACCAGGACTGGACGATTTAATTTGTCCGAGCACTGGTCCCACTGTACCTGGAGAGTGTGCATATGAAGTCTTGCCAGTGGAACAGTGGGTATATCTGCGGTACACCCTGGCAGGAATGTAGAGGATTTGAGCAACTTCCTGAGCTTGGGCTATAATACACTTTGCACTGTTTTGGGACAGGAAGGCTTTGCCTTGTGCCGAGTCCAGGACCGCTCCTATATATTTCAGCCGTTGAGATGGATCCAGAACAGACTTGGGCAGATTGACCGTGATGCCCAGGAAGTGAAAGAGCTGGAGAGTCTACTCAGAGACTGTGCGAGCTGTTCTCTGGATGGAGTCTTTAGGAGCCAATCGTCCAGATAAGGGAAAACATACAGACCCTCCCTTCTGAGAGCTGCTGCGAATGCCACTAAGCACTTGATAAAGACTCATGGCGTAGAGGACAAGGCAAAGGGCAGCACGATAATGCTCACCCTGAAAGGCAAAACGGAGAAACTTCCTGTGAGTATGAAAGACCAATATCTGCAGGTAGACATCCTGCATGTCCAGTGAGCACAGCTAGTCCCCCCATTTTGAGAAGGGGCATCAGGGCTGGCAAAGTTACTATTCGGAACTTTTTGTACTGGACGTACAGAAACGTTTTGTACTGGATGGACAGACTGAGGTCCTTTAGGTCCAGAATGGGCCTCATATTGCCAGTCTTTTTGGGTACCAGGAAAAACCTGGAATAGAATATGAAAATTACGTACCTACCGTAATTCTTGATCTTCTCTTGTATCTTCACCATTCACTACTGCTTGGGTTAGTGTCGGAGGCGCGCACCCGCTACGGGAGTTTTTTTGGAGTCGGCTCCAGGCGCCAGCCCTCGAGCGCGACCTTTCGCATCGGCGAGGGGCTGTTAGGTGCTGCAGACCTCCTCTATCTCAGTTCTGCTAGCCGGAGAGGCAAAAATAAAGGGTAAGGAAAAAAGGAAAGCGAGGCAAGAGAATCGAGGGACAGAAAAAGGAAAGGACATAAACTGAAAAAGGTATAAGCCAGTAGAGGATAGACAGAGAAGAGAGAATTCCTACCCTAAGGGACCACAGGGCCTCCTTTCCGGGGCCGCTCTAGGGGAGGAACAGAGAGAGGGAAAGAAAAAGAAGAAGAAAAGGAGGCATGTTGAGAGGGAGAACAGTGCCCATCGAGCATTGGTTGAGAGGCTTATAAGCTCGAGACTAACAAAGGAGCAAGAATCCCTGTTGATAGGACTGAGAGAAGGTTCAACCAAACCACCTGAACAGATCAGATACAAGGGCAGATTCTCTGATCTCTCAACATGCCAAGTCCCTACATCGTAGCTGAGGGCTCATAGACTGCCCGGGCAGAACCTGTTCCGGGGAGAGCGCCCACCCAGGAAGGGGACTATGTCCCCTAGCACCCTGTTAAGTGCTAACACAGCAGTGTATGGGGAAAGATTATGCCTTACTGAAGGCAGCTTTGTATGAAAGGATAGAATGGGAACTCAATCAGACTCCTAAGGCAAGGTAAGAGCAGTCATCAAGGCTGACAAGTTAAAGCACCAGCTACAATGAGCTTAAAGACAATACCTGCCAGGGGATTCTAAATTTTTGTTGAGGCCGAGCCAGGCACGGCTCTTAAGCCGTGCAACTGCATAACATGATCAAGGTACTTAGAAGTCGCACCCTAAGGGCAGTCAGAAAGAGTCCCTCAGAATAAGTGAAAATACAGATCATGTGCTCGCTCCTCTTACCTTGAGGAAAAAGGAACAATTCACTAAGAATGGAAAACAGAAAGTTCTTTTTTTTTGGCATAAAGGCCAAAGGAAGGAAGAGGAACGAGACGGGAGAGGGAGACGCATGTAGGAGGCCACTGGGAGGTGGGAAGGTAGAGTAATGAATGGGAAGATACAAGAGAAGATCAAGAATTACGGTAGGCATGCAATTTTCATCTTCCCTTGTCAATTCACCATTCATTACTGCTTGGTGAGTCATTCCCCAAAAAGGGGGTAGAAACCCTGAGGAACAAGACCCCCAGCCTCCTGTTAGTGAGAAACAGAAGGGAAGACCCTGGGCTAATCTAGAGAGAAGCCTATGGGGAGGAGAGTTAGAGGTGCCTCTGTGGACGGGAGACGGAGGAAGCCCTGCAGTAGTCTCCTAGCTCTGGAGGAAAAGAGATGGGTCCCCTGAAAGCGGAGCTTAATCACCGCACGGCCGTCCAGGGGTGACAACCTGATGGATGTAGCTGCTGTCCGCCTTAATGCAGATCGCTGTCCTCAAGAAGCCTGAAGCCACCACTGGCGCTATGAGATGCCCTTGCTTGGTGTCTTGCCAGCCCAGGCCTATGGCAGAGGGGCAATAGTTGTCTGGTTTGCCCAGATCAGGCATTGATGCTAAGATCTGAGAAAGCATCGACCACAATGCCTACTGTAGGCAGCGTGATGAGCTGAGAAGATGCAATGCAAGACATCGCACGAGAGGAAAAAGAACACTCTTCGCCCCCACCGTCGAACTGTAGGGAATCCGGAGTCCGTGGACGGTCGTGGCGCCTGGATGCAGCGCCTGGAGGGAGTCTCTAGGTATGCCAAACCTGAGGGTGGGTTGGGGAGAGTACCCATGGATCCGAGGGCACAAACCCACGCCGGGCAGTCCGCCGGGCTGAGAAGGCGGCTGGCGACTGCCAGGAACGGATAGACACCCTGAAGGAATAGGCCAGGACAGTACCACCAGGTGCTGGGCACTGAATTCGCCATGAATTCACGCCGCTCGCTCGGTACTGTCTCGCCTAACGAGGAACCAAGATCCCTTACCATCCTCGAAAGGCATCGCTGATATTCAGTGAAATCAGCATCGAAGGAGAGATAAGAGAGGGTTCTCTCCTCAGAGGAGGGAGACGAGATGATGGAGAGTCGAGTGTCCAGAGGATTCTGGTGGTGGGGATAGGCGAAAGACCCGTCCATTCATGTACCTGACATATGAGGGAAGGTCGAAGAGAACCTCTGAACTGCTCCCAGGATAACGGGCCTGTAGGACCGACATGGCCTTGGAGAGCCGGGGGTGGCTGCAGAGGAATGGGAGATGGGCACCTACGGAGAGGCAACTGTCCTCTGCTAGGGCTCTGAAATCCGGGGAACGGAGCCCGAGCTGGCAGGATCCCGGACAACAGACCAGGCCGCAAAACGGAACCCTGGGGATGCGAAGCCTGGAAAAGCCCAGAAGGGGATCCTCCTCTGTGACAAACCTGGGACTGCATGGATCCAGAAGGGCAGCCCACAGCAACGCCACAGGAGGGGACCACGGGGTCCAAAAGGGAAAGGCGGGGCCCGGCGCTACGGCTCCTAGCCACACCGCGAGAGGTGGCCGACAGAGATCTAGACACCTGAACCCTGCCCCTCGACGCCTCGGACTCCAAGAACGCCCTCCTCCTCGACCCCAGCGATCTCCCACCCCAAGGGGCTGCAGCAGCACCAGGGTCGGTAGCTGCCACGAGCCCCCCAGGAGGGAGAGCCCTCCTCCACTCCCGCCTCCATCGCCTCTAAGGGACCCCCAGACCACCCCTAGCCTGGGGGCTTCAGAGGACAGCAGCGGGACAGAGGAAGAGGCCTGCTACCGCTTAGTACCGTGCGCCACCGGGACCCTGATCAAGAATCAGGTTGCCAGGACGGGTCCATGTCTGAATCATCGGCCTCCAAGAGGAAGAATCAGCTGGACCACAATACTAGCAACCCGGGGTCCCCGTGAAACGGGCGCCGGACGTACCTCGGACCCCGCACTCCGCTTAAGCCCAGCCCCGCTCCCCACTGGCGCCAGCCAGCCCACGCGCCGAACCTCAACCCGCGCTGCCAGGAGAGCAAACCGGCCTGCAGCACCGTGAGCGGTGCCGAGGGCCAGAACGCGCCTGGAAGGCCGCTGCCGAGGGTCCACCGTGCCGGGCCCAGCAGGCGGCCTCGACACTGGGGAGCCTGCACCTCCGAGGAGGTGACTGCCGAGGTGGTGTCCCGCCCGGCCCCAGGAGGGACCCCGACGTTCCTCCAACACTGCAAAAGAAGCTTCCTCTGCAAGAGAAGATGAGGAAGCCTCCCCACGGACCATATAGGCCCGAGAGGGGACCCGGAGGAAGGGCCTAGAGACCTTACCTGGGAATCCCTGAGTGACACCGCCCTCGAAAGTCGGCGGCCTTGGCCTTTATCTTGAACGCGACAGGCTTCAGGAGACGACGGTCCATGGAGAGAAACAGGCGTCAGACGATCCACATCGTGGCTGGGTCCAGGCAGCAAGACAAACATCATGCCGATCCGTGATGGAGAAATGCAGGCCACAGGAGCACCGACGCATAGGGGCACGGTCCGCCTTCGACTTACGTTTTGCCCCCGAACCTGACATGATGCGAACTAAATAAGACTAAAATTAGCAACAAAGCACTCAGCGCCGTCGACAGAAATAAAAGAAACGGTCTTACTGGGAGATGGCGCCGAGCTTAATATGAGAATACGAGAGTCTGGCTTGAGGACGCAGAACTAGTTCAACTACCACGTAGGCAGGTGCAGCCTCGACGGCGGGAGAAACAGAACTGAGATAGAGGAGGAGGAGTCTGCGGCACCTAACGGCAGTGCGCCGCTGGGCATGCCGCTGAGCCGACTCAAAAAATCCCCGAGGGTGCGGCCTCGCGCACTAACCCAAGCAGTAATGAATGGTGAAGATTGACAAGGGAAGAGCCCTTGTTTCTCTGGCATCTGGAAACTGGTTTGATGGCTTGCTTGTGAAGCAGGGACTGTACCTCCTCCCGAAGAACTGGCAAATGAACGGGGGGGGGGGGTAACTGGAGGGGGATTCTGGAGGTTGCTTGCTTGAAGACCTCCAAGGTGTGCCTCTGCCCCATTATTTGCAGAATCCATGCGAAGTTATGGTTCTCCACTGATTCAAGTGGAGGGAGAACCTGCCTCTGACCACCACCTCCTGGTCCGGGACCAGAAGAGGGGGGTCCAGCAAGGAGTCAAGTGGAGGTGGAGCCAGCTACTTGGGCTGGTCCGTTATTCCTGAGATGCCTGGCTGCAGGTCCAGAGCTGGTGGGGGCAGGAAAGGTGACCGGGCCCCTGCGTCTTCCTTGGGGCTGGGATCCCATACTGGGCCTATTGGGTGCTCTGTGAAAGGGAGGGTGTCCTCTACCTCTCAGTTGATTTGTATGGTAGAGGGAGTGGACAGACTTGAGGGCCCTACCAGAAGCTTGCAGGTCATTAATAATATCCTGGACATCAGGGCCAAATAGCTTAGTGTCATTAAATGGGGCATTAAGCACCTTTTGCTGAATATCAGCAGCAAACCCTGAGACTCTAAGCCATGAGTGCCTATGTAGTCATATGCCCGTGGCAGCAGCCCTGGCAATGGTACCAGTCATGTCATATGGAGTCCTCACTGACAGAGGCGGCAGTGGACCTGTCAGAGACCAGGACTTCATCCTCTTCTTCCTCCTCATACTCAGGAATAATGAGGTCTGGGTGGTACTCCTCAATGTGGACCTCTTTGACTTCTAGGTCTGGTGTTGGGCACGTTGATGACGGCTCACAGGGTCTTCCCTTGGCTGACACGTAGGCATCGATGACGAAGTTGCCATCAATGGTGTCAGCGAGGGGGGCCTACAGACACCCAGCTGCTGTACCAGCATGTTAGTGAATTTAAGCAGGACTTCATTCAAGTCAACAGTTCGATGGCACAGGTGTTGACGATCTGCCTGCCTGGTCCTGAGAACTCGAGGAGCCGGTTGCCCTGGAAGGAGAAGGGTCAGATCTTGATGGGAAAGTTGACGAGGAACCTGTAGACAATGGAGGGGCCGATGACCTAGAAGTCAATGGCTGGCCGCCCTGAGAATCGGGCGGAGGTGCAGTCAGTATGGGTCTGGTGGACACAGAGACCTGGACAGCAGTTTTCTTTGTCAGTAAAGCCGCAGCCAACGAGGATACCCCAGAAGAAGGAGAAGATGCCATCGGGGAACAAGATCGACGCTGGGGGAAGTGGTTGCGATCTCGGTCTTTCTTATGACTTTTCCCCAAGGACTTGTCTCAGGTCTTGGAGGCCTGGGAGCTCAATGACCCAATCGGTGACTGAGAGGCAAGGATTGTGGAGGACCTCTGTATGGAACTGACTATCTGTTGAACCATCGGGAAATTTTTAAGAGCCTTTTTGCGTCACCTGAGGGTTGTTTAGTTAAACTTCTGGCAGGGCTCACAGTCAGAAACTTCGTGTTCAGGCCCAAGACAGCAGACACAGAGGGAATGTTTGTCTGTGGAGGCAATCTTCTTTCTGCAGCAGCAGTGATGGAAGAGAAAAATGGATTAACTCTCAACATAAATGAGTTGGAGGAATCTCTTCCAAAAAAGAGATTCAGGAAAATTATAGAATAAAAGTCATAGGTGAAAAAAATGGAACGAATACTGTGTTGGAGCTTCCAATGAGACCCATGCAACCGAGTCAACAGTATGAAAGAACTGAGGGGGGAGCGGGGCCACTCACACCTTTATAAGGTTGGTGACGTTGATGGAAGCTGACGGTGTGGGCAGCCCTACGTGTACTGCTGAAAATCTTCCGTGTAGATTCCCCTTCATTGACGGTGAAGTTCCTACGGTGTAACCTGATGACTGAGATAACCCCGATGAAGATCTGCTGCTTTTCTGCTTGCTAAATCCAGGGCCTGAAGTTTTCTGGTGAGACGCGTTGTCCCTCTCCTGGAAAGGGAGGTTTCTCTGCGCCTTTCCCCCTTTCCACTGATGCAGAGGGTGCACCTAAAACTGCAGATGGAGCGGGCCTCCTTCATACTGGTGGCATCATTCTGGCCTCGGCAAATTTGGTTTCCGTTACTGCAACAGCTGGCGGTGGAACCTCCAGTTCCTCTCCTGCTCTGCCAGGACCTGCAGACACAGGCCCAGGGAACACTGGTCCATCCGGATCTCAGGCCCCTTCGGCTGCATGCTTGGCTCCTGAGGACGTAGCCATAGCCCACTTTGGGGTTTCTCAGAGAGTAGCTGATGTCTTGGTGGCTGCCAGGAAACCCTCCATCAGAGCCACGTATTCTATGAAGTGGAAGTGCACTGCTATTTGAGTCTCTGCTCACCCCTTGGACCCCTTCATCTGTTCAATGAACCAGGTTTTGGAGTACCTGTTGTCCCTATCAGACTCAGGATTTAAGTATTCCTCCATTAAGGTGCACATGTCTATCATCTTTGCCTTCCATGTGCCCGTGGATGGCCGTCCAGTAGACTAGTTAGATGCTGTTCATATGTTTTTGAAGGGCATCTTTCACTTGAAACCCCCTATTCGTAGCCCTGTCCCAGATTGGGACTTGAATTTTGTGATAGAGAAGTTGAGCCTGCCTCCTTTTGAACCAGCCGCTTCTTACGAGCTATGCTTTCTGTCATGGAGAGCGTTATTTTTAGTTGCCATTACTTCTGCTTGAAGAATTTCAGAGTTACAGGCTCTTGTGTGCGAGCAGCCTTATTTGATTTTCCACAAAGACAGGGTCTCTTTGTGTACTAACCCTAAGTTTCTTCCGAAGGTGGTGTCTGAGTTTACCTTACATCAATCAATCCATGTTCCTATTTATTAGTTCAAGTTCAAGTTTATTGCAGGAAAACTCCATTGAGCAAGCTCATTCACAAGGAGGTCCTGTGACATAAACACAAAGTACAAACACAGATAGGTAATAACAGTATATACATGAAATGCACGTTACATGATACAGGCTGGATATACATACAAGGGTACCACATAGGGTGACCGCTGGTGGTAAACACTGATAGGAGACAGGGAAGCGACGTACAGGTTACATAACTGATAAATGAAACATGATGACTGGTGTGTGCAATACATATACAGTATTTTGGCAGCTAGAACAAACAACAGTCTACAACTGATATGGGGGGGAGGAGTGATTTGATAGAGTAGCAGTGGAGCGTAAGCATAGATAAAGCCAGGAGTAGAAGGGGAAAGGAAAGCAGTTAATATGACAAATCAATTATACCATACCAGTGGATAAATATGGCACACATGGGGAAGGAAGAGACTTAATGACAGTTACAGGTGTCTTTTATTTTGGCTGAACTTAGCGATTTGTAGAAGTTTATTGAAACTGTGCTACACGCAGCATGCCAATCCAGGGGAAACATTGCTCCACACTTTGGATGCAGGGCACGCAATTAACATACAAAACATGTTCCCTGTGCAAATGGGAATGGGTTAGTGCAGGTAGTTTTGTCCCTTGCATGCACCACAGTGCATGTAACACTGAGTCTGGTGTTAAGAGATTTGTGGGGCACTGCTGGCAGTCACAGCATTGCCTGAGAGAATGTGGGACTGAGTGGGAGAATGCACTTTTTTTTTTGTTTTGTTTTTAACACACACAATTGCAGAATGCTGCTACACTAAGTTGGAGTCAGTGCCTGGAGAAGTGGTGGTGTAACCAAGGCAGGAGTGGGTAGGAGTTTTGATTTTATTTTTATTTTTTTTTAGACTGCTTCTGTGAGTCACTCAGTGTGACTAGTGAGGGACAACAAAGAGAGAGAGGGGGAAGGAGGTGAATTGCATCGCAATGTGCCAGGTCCAGTCATGGAAATGGGGTGGGGGCAAGATTCAAACTAGGAGTGCCTGTTATCAATCAATCACCTCATACTGATGGACAGAGTCAAAGTCTCCTGGTTATCACTGTGGCTGGCACTGATGGGCATTATGTGTATGAGAACAGGGAGGCTCTCTAGCAACCAATCGTAAGAGTACTGTTGCTGTCGCTGAACGTATGTAAACTCGTGAGACTTGCTGTTGGAGATCATGTGATTGATGAGAAGTCAATCTTGGGTGGCTAATCGGGAGAGCTGATTTCTTTTTCTGTAAAGAGAATCTATCAATTTTGGTAATAGTATGTGATTGATGCTGTTTAGGAGTCAGAGGTGCAATTCATATACAGGTCTCATGGAATAGAAGAAAAAAATTACTCACCTTAGTAATGTTGTTTCTTCTAATGGAGTCTTGCTATATTATGACATATGCAGTGAGTCCCAACCTTCGAACTGCTCCGGAGGTGAAAGAGTTAACTTTCCATGCCAGGCATGGAACGCTGAGCTCGAGCTGGTTGAAAACTCTGTCTGTTGTTCTTCAAACTCAAACTGTCAGATCTTTTAGAGCTAAACTCACTAAGGTCCTGTGTGAAGCTGTAAACTACACTAGCCAACTGGCTACTAAATATAAGAACACATTTTTGGTCCCAAAACAAAGACTCAAGTCAGGAGACCCAAAAATGAAAACACAACACCCAGTCACCCAAAAAGGGAGGGGTGAAAAACAAGGTGGGTATCTACTAAGTGCCAACACTGCACTGCCCACCCACATCCCAAAAACAGAGGTTCTGAGAGGGGTGAGGCGGGAGGTTATAATATAGCAAGACTCCATTAGAAGAAACAACATTACTAAGGTGAGTAATTTTTTCTTCAAACAACATGAAGTCTTGCTATATTATGACAGTAGCAGACTACACAGCAGTACCTCCATGGAGGAGAGACAGAACCTACTTAGGAAATAGGCTCTGAAGCACAGCTGTGCTAAACCTAGCATCACTCCTAGCCTGGGTGTCCAGAGAGTAATGCTTGGTAAAAGTGTGAACTGTTTTCCAGGTAGCTGCTTAACAAATCTCTAGAATGGGGATGTCCCTGGCAGCAGCCAGGGAAGCAGCTGTACCTCTGGTAGAGTGAGCCCTCAGGCCTGAGGGAGGAACCTTACCCAGCTTTTCATAACAGAATTGGATACAAGAGACAATCCACCTGGCAATGGATCTTTTAGTGGCAGGTTTCCCTTTACCAACCTCACCATAAGTGAGGAACAGTTGGAGGGAGTCAAACCTGTAACCCTTGGTACGCTCAATGTAGTAACTAAGGGCTATCTTCACATCTAAAGCTGTGCAGCCTCCTCTCACCAGAGGAGGAATGGTCAGTGAAGTACACTGGAAGAGAAATAGATTGATTAAGGTGGAAATCTGAAACCACCTTAGGCAATAACTTCCTGTTAGTCCTGAGGACCACCTTATCTCTATGAAAGGAGATAAAATCAGGCTCCACTGACAAAGCTTGTAATTCACTTATGCGTCTGGCAGAAGTGATGGCTACCAGAAACACAGTCTTCCAAGTCAAATACTTAAGCTCTGCTGAAGACAAGGGCTCAAAGGGAGGTTGCATAAGCTGAGCAATGCAAACATTAAGATCCCAGGCAGGGGCAGGGTCCCTGAATGGAGGGTTGGTGTGAAGCAATCCCTTAAAAAACTTAGAGAATACAGGATGAGCTGAAAGAGAAGAGGGTTTACCTGCTGAAATGAAAGCAGACACAGCTGCCAAATGCACCTTTAGGGTAGCTGGTCTGAGCCCCAAAGTGTTCAAATGGACCATATAATCCAGGACTGTGGGTAAATCAGCAGATTCTGGGGAAATATGCTTCCCAGAGCACCATATGGAAAACCTCTTCCATTTGGAATTGTAAGTAGCCCTGGTGGAAGGCTTCCTAGAAGCCTTCAATATATCCATTACACCTTGGGAGAGGTGTAGATCAGCAAACTCTAACTCTTCAAGAGCCAGGCCTTGAGATTGAGAGATTTGAGGTTCGGGTACCAAACCCTTCCCTGAGCACAGGTTAACAGATTGTGATTCCTGGGAAGACACAAGGGAAGATGGACTGCTAAGGACAGTAGGAGTGGATACCAGGGTTGTCTGGCCCAATCTGGAGCAATCAGAATCACTTTGCAGGATTGAGATCTGATTTTGACTAACACTTTGAACAGGAGAGGGAAGGGGAAAGCATAGAGAAACTTCCCTTCCCAATTGAGAACTAAGGCATCCAGAGGGACTGAGCCCAACACTGGGGGCCTGCAGCAAAAAAGGGGAAGTTGGTGATTGTCTGAGGCTGCAAAAAGATCTATCTGCAGGGTGCCCCATCTGGCAAATATTCCTCCAGGACCAGGGGATCCAGTGACCATTCGTGATGGCCCTGGGAAATCCTGCTGAGAGCATCTGCCAGGACATTGTCCTTGCCTGGGAGGTGAACTGCCATAAGGGAGGTGTTCAGGGAGTAAGACAGAGACCACAACTTCATTGCTTCGGTGCACAAGGCCGTAGACCGAGTGCCTCCTTGCTTGCTGATGTACCACATTGTAGTGGTGTTGTCTGTTCTGACCTGTACAATTTTGTTCTGAACAGATTTGAAAAAAGCTTGAAGTGCTAGGAAAACTGCTCTGAGCTCCAACAGGTTGATGTGGAGCAGAGATTCCTGAGGGGACCACAGTCCCTGGGTAGTGAGGTCGCCCATGTGAGCTCTGGCTTCCTCTGTGTTCAGTTCTGCGCCTATGAAGGTGAGGAGCTGGACAGGCTCTAGAACTGACTTTGGAAGATTCAGAAGGAAACCTAGAGAGGTAAGCAGTTGCTGAGTTATCTGAAGATGCAACTTGACTTGGTCTGGAGACTGGCCTACTATGAGCCAGTCGTCCAGGTAAGGGAAGATGGCAATTTTTTGCCTTCTTAGGTAGGCAACTGCTACTGCCAGGCATTTTGTGAATACCCTTGGAGCAGAGGTGAGGCCAAAGGGCATTGCTCTGAACTGGTAATGGCCTGAGGGCAGCTCGAACCTGAGGTACTTTCGATACATAGACAGTGTCGGCAGATAAGGGCCTATGGCCCACCCAGTCTGCCCATTTAAGTTTGTAAGTTCAGTTTATGTTTTCCAGGAAGTCTGTTGCCCCATGGGAGCTTCTGATGAGAATACGGAAGTAGGCATCCTTGAGGTCCAGGGATGCTAGCCAGTCCCCTGGCCTTAAGAGAGGGTAGAATAATTCCCAGTCTCACCATTTTGAATTTTGGTTTTAAAAGGTGCTTGTCTAAGTATCTGAGATCCAGGATGGGCCGCCATTCTCCTGTCTTTTTTGTGGTAAGGAAGTACCTGGAGTACAATCCTTTGCCCTGGTGTAGGGGTGGAACCCTTTCCACGGCTCTGAGAGCCAGGAGGGTAGAGACTTCTGCCTCTAGGGCAAGTGCCTCTGATGGATTTGCAGGTGGAAAGGATCTGGTTCTCATCTTTGGAAATTTTTTGAAGCTGAGAACCAGTCCCTGGCTTACTACTTCCAGGACCCACTTGTCTGATGTCAGAGACTTCCAGTCCTGGACAAAGTAAGCCAGCCTGCCCCCTACAGGTAGTTGAGAATCGGCCCTGGCCACCCCATCAGGGTGCCTGCTTGGCAGGGGCTTTAGGCTGAGGGGTGGAAGCAGGCCTGCTTGTACCCCGTCTGCCTCTCCCTCTAAAGAACCCCCTCTGGGCGTAAGCTGAAGAGGAGGCCTGGGCTTGGTAAAAAGGCCTATGAAAAGGCCTGCCCCTGCCCCTGCCCCTGGAAGGCTGCCTTTGAGGAGTGGCCTGCCTTTCCTTGGCCTGTGCACTCCTATAGGTGGTCCTATACTCATCCATTTTCTTCATATAATTATCTGTCTGCCCCCCAAACAGAGAATTACCCACAACAGAAAAATCCATAGCCTTAGTCTGGGTATCCTGTGACAGGCTAGTATATCTGAGCCAAGCCATTCTGCGAAGTGCCACAGATGTA
Organism: Neoceratodus forsteri; assembly: GCA_016271365.2. Classification (NCBI taxonomy): domain Eukaryota; kingdom Metazoa; phylum Chordata; order Ceratodontiformes; family Ceratodontidae; genus Neoceratodus; species Neoceratodus forsteri. The sequence continues at coordinate 393,036,238 of CM057449.1, forward strand.
GCCATGACTCTTGATGACACATCATTAGAGTCCATCATTAGAGTCCACTGCAGCATGGAATTGCACCTTGGATGCCTCAATACCATCAGCAGCCACCTGCTCCAGCTCCTTGGCAAGCTGGCTAGGGACCTGTTTTGCTAGAGCCATAACAGTATCCCATCTGGATTTCTGGTATCTAGCAACATAAGCCATATAATTTGCCTGTCTGAGTCCCAACGATGCTGCCATGTACGGTTTCTTTGCCATGGCATCAATCCTCCGGGAGTCCTTGTCAGGGGTGTGTGAGGCGAAGGAATATTTGCCTTGTCACAGGCTGCAGCCTGCACTACCCCAACATGGCTGCATTGTTGTGTAAGGAACTCTGTATCAGAGCCTGACAATGTGTACCTCTTGTCCATTCTCTTATCAACAGGAGGTATAGTGTGAGGAATTTTAGAATTTTACTGTCTGTTTCCCAAAAGATTTATGCAAGGGAATAGACAGTCTCCTAGACTCTGGGATATCCATCATTTCCACATAATCAGGCTCCTCTTGATCATCCACAGCTTCCTCCATAGGGAGCTGGAGGGTTTCAGCCACTTTTTATAAAACATAAAATGAGAAGGGACCAGAAAGCCTAGGAGGAGACACTCCTGAAGGTCTGTCTGGGAGATGTCCGTTCAATGGGCACATCCAGACTTTCAAATCCACATTCACTCTCCTCATACTCCTCTTCCCCCTCCTCCGGTTCATAAAATTCCTCTAAATCATACTCTTGAACCGGTGGAACCGGCCGAACCATACGCATACCTGATGGTGCCGGTTTGGTTGGAACCGGGGAAAGCGACTGGACAATTTTAATCGCTTTGGCTATTTCTTCAGCGGTTGGAGAGGAAAGTTTTGGCTCCACACCAGCTGATTTCCTAGTCCTTTTTGCTGGAACCAACTCCTCCGAGTCGGCTCTCCTTTTGCCCGAGGAAGTCTCGCCCTGGTCAGAGGGCACTCCCTCCGGTTCAGTTGGAACCGAACCGGGCTGGCCATCCGGGTCAGCGGACTTCTTGGCCTCCCTTTCCCTGAGCCTACCAACTCTCTTTTCCAGGGTAGCTGCAGGAAAATTTTTGCAAATCTGGCAGTCTGCATTGAGGTGGTCAAACCCCAGACAATAAACACAGGTGGTGTGGGGGTCAGCCTTGGCAAAGACTTTCCCATAGACACTGCAGTGTTGAAACCCAGTGGGCCCGGTTTTTCTTTTGGGTTTCTCAGACATAGTGCCAGTCCTAACCAAACTTGCCCATTTATGGCAATCCGACAAGCAAGACCCTCTTATTGGTTCCCAACCGTGTCACGGGTCGTGGAAAAAACTGTAATAAAATCCGTTTTTTTAGAACCGATAAGAACCGGTAACCACACTCTAAAAGACAGAATAATATATTTTAAAACAACCTGATCGGTTCAAACTGAACCGATAACCGTTTACAAGTTCCACACAGAAGAAATAAATGTAAAACCTATCTAGTACTCACAATACCACAGACAGAGCTTGAACCGACCGGTTGCGGTTTAAATTTGGTCAAAAAAAACGAGAAAATAATACTTTAACCGACAAAATGAACCGAGCAGAGGGAGAAAATCTCCGGAGCGACTGTTCTGTGAGGCGGAGTAAAGAATCTGACAGTTTGAGTTTAAAGAACAACAGACAGTTTTCAACCGAGCTCGAGCTCAGCGTTCCATGCCTGGCATGGAAAGTTAATTTTTTCACCTCTGGAGCAGTTCGAAGGTTGGGACTCACTGCATATGTCATAATATAGCAAGACTTCATGTTGTTTGAAAACTGTGTGAAGGAGGATGGGTAATCTGTCTTGTGTGGATGTCATTAAGCAGGATTCTTAGTGGTTAATTAGGCAGGGAAGCGCAAGTGTGTGAGGCAGAATACTACACTTTTTGGTATTTTTATGCTTCCTTAGTCTAATTTCATTTTTTTTTTTGTTTTTTAAAAACAGTGCAGGTAACCGGTCTCTGGTACATGTAAATTTTTGGCTAGGTGCACTGTGGTGCAAGTACTAGAAAAAGTTAATTTCTACCCGTCTGGATGCGCACAGAATTGTACATTACTATACTCACCATACTAAGGACTGCAGGAAGTCCAAGCCATTGTTTGTTTCTTTTGCCCCTGGGACAGAGGGTGCCCCAGTTACAAAACAATGCTTGTCCAAATGGCTGGCCAACTGTATTACTTTTTGTTATAGGAAGTACGGTAAGGAACTTCCTGGGCCTGTCAAGGGCCATTCCACCAGGGGTATGGTCACTTCTGTTGCCTGTTTCTGGAATGTGCCAGTTGCAGACATCTGTGCTGCTACCACTTTGGAGTATTGTCCACACTTTCACCAAGCACTCCAGTTTGGACACTGCCTCTCGCAAACAGGCAGGGTTTGATCTGGCCATGCTTCAGGACCTCCTTTCTTAGGCCTTTAACCTCCTGCCACCAATTGTTGCTTTACTGTCAGCACTGCTTGGGACTCATACCATAGGTGTGACCTGATGAAAGCGTTAGAACTTACTGTAACAGTAGATCATTGAGGGAATCTCTCATCAGGTCTGCCGTCCCACCCTCCACCCCCCTTTGGGGTCTCTTCTGTTCCAGACTGGTTATTTAGTGTTCTAGCCTTATACAGGGCTAGGCTCTCTCTCCCCGTCTCTCTACTTGGTTCCCCAGAGATGGCCAGATGGGACAGGTCTCTGGCGGGAATGAACTGAGGAGGGAGCAGGGTCGCCTATGCCTACATAGGGCAGGTGACGTCGGAGTGGGTGGCCCTGACAGACTGATGCAGAAAAAGGCTTCTGTGGGATACTAGCACTGACGGTTAAGTTCCACAGGTGTGACCTGATGCAAGAGATTCCCTTGAAGATCCTCTGTTATGGCAAGTTCTTACGCAATTGTACTTTCTCATGTATAAAACCAATCTACACCTTTGATTAAAGTGGGTCTGACATCAAGCTGAAGTTAACTTGTTTTATTTATTTTTACTTAGGGTGCTGGTTTCAACCCCAAAGTTTAAAAGTGATAAAGCGTACAGCCCCCGAGAGAGAAGGAAGTGATCTGTCTATGGTAGCAGCTGACATGGGACCTCTATTTTAGCACCACTTCTGAGAGCCTGCTTAATTTGTGACATTTAATTATTGTATGTCACAGGTAACATGACAGGCTCCATCTGGATATAAAATTCTATGATAGGACTTGGGTTTCTCCCTGTCAAGTAGTGTTGTGTAATGAAATACTGAAGGAATCAGACAATGAGACCAACCTGGGTATTGAATTAAACTAATACACTAAACTTTGACAGATGCATTGGGCTCAATTTTCAGCACCCTGAAATTGATGCAAGGTGCCTGTGTAAAACAGAATTGACACAAGGGGCACCTTGCATCAAAACTTGCCGCATTCCCAATCTTTGAACGCAGGCTGTGTCAAAATCAGGTGCCCTTGTGCCAGCTCTGCGCCTGAAATGGGGGGGTGCCATGGCAGAAGGGGGCTTGTGCCACAACAGCACCCCCTAATTTGGGATTCTGGAAGCCCCCCCCATGGAGGAAGGTCCCCACGGTATTTAGACCAGTTAGAGCGGGTCTAACAGCCCGTGCACTGGCCATTTAAACAGTGCTGGGTGGGAGATGCTCCTATGCCCACCTGTTGGGGTGGAATGCCCTGGCGAAACGGAGCTCAAGGAGTGCATGGACAGGTGCGCTGGTAACGATGGATGCCGTGAGATGTCTGGATGGCCTCGGCGCTTGTGTGTGTGAACTGTCACAATGGCACAGCATAGGGTAGACTACAGACCAACCCAGGTGCCACTGACGACTATGCCTACCAGTGGAACTTAGCCCCCCAGCAATGTCTAGGAGACAGGGGTGATGGGCCAGCCACTCTGCCAGGTTACAGGCACCCAACACCACCATGCCCACTAGGATGGGACCTGCCGGGGTGCTGCATGCCCGATCCACCCTGCTGTCGGATACTCTCTCCCGTGCTGGTGGGGCATGTGCCAGGGGTAATGGGCAGCCCACGCAGAGCCTCCAAAGTGCCTGCACCACATCCTGGGACATCTGCAATGATCTGCCAGCATGCCACACTGCCCGTATGTCCCACTGCATGGGGAGGTGTCCAGTCCCATGACTGTGGTGTGCTAGTGTGGTACTACTGCTACCCGCCAGGTACAATGGCACCACACATCAGGGAATGGGACTTTCCGTGGTTGGTCGCCACACCTTCTTGTGGGGTCTGTTCCTGCTGACTGTGCCCTGTGGTATCTGCACACATGTATGGTGACTTGGTGACACTAGTATGGTGCACATGGCTGGTTTTCAATAGGCCAGGGGCCAACAGCCACTTCCATCAAACACCTCCCATGCGCCTTTGCTTTGGTGCACAGGAGCGGCTGTGGCTGCGTCAAGGACATTGGCGCTGGGACCATACCTGTACCAAAATCAGATGCCAAGTCCCTGGTGCACCAGGCTCCAACGAAAGCTGCTATTTGCTGCAACTTGTGTCATTCTAAGGGTCCATTAAAAAAATCGAGCCCATACTCTCAGCTTTAAAAACTGCAATAGTATTACTGGTAAGATTTGGAGGCACATAAGCGGGAGGAAGGAAGTTATGATGCCACTTTTCAAAGCCCTGGTATATCTTCACCTGGAACACGGGGTGCAGTTTTAGTCCCCACACCGTAAGGGTGATACTACAAGAATCAAGAAGGTGCAGAAAGGGCTCACCAAAAGAATAACTGGAACAGAGGGTTTGAGTTATGAACAAAGACTGAAAAACATGGGTCTTTTTATACTAAAAAGTGTAGGAAAGTCAGAGGAGATATGACCTTCTGTACAAAACTATAATTAATAATAAACTAGCACAGAATTTAGGGATGCATCTTAAAGATGAAGAGGTTCACAGAACTAGAGGTCATAACCTTCAACTAGTAGAGGAAACAAACAAAAGAGCTGCATTTTTTTTACTCTTAGGCCCTGTACACACTAGGCTTCTTAAACCGTTTGAAGCAAGTTAAAACGGTTTAAGAAGCACTAACACAGTTTGCAGTCACATTACAGCATGATTTAAACCATTTTTAAAAACCGTGCTGAAAACCTTCCAAGTCTTTAGACCAGTTTTAAAAAGAGTTTAAACTGAACATGTCTGCACTTACCAGTACGTACAGGCTGCCATGTTACCTTTGAACGGTGTTACTCCACCAGCATCCCAGCAATTCTGCACCTCCCAAGACCTGATGTGCTTAGAGGATCAGGAAGTAAACTGCATAGTGAGACCAGCGTAGCAAATGTAAATCCTCTGGTTGTCAAAAAAGCACACTTGCTGTTGGCAGCCATCAGCATTTTTTTTTTCTACTTTCTGTTTATCCACCTTCTCCCCACGGAGCAACACTTCTTCGGGAAACACCAACCACCACCCCGCGACCTGCCTTACCTGATTCCCCAGGAGTTCCCCCCATGGAGCCATGGCTATACTCCCCAGGCGGGTACGGGATGGGACCCAAACATCTAGATGTTTCAATGTCTCGTCGGGGTTCCCCAGTGGTCAGGCAGGCAGTCGCCATTAGGGTCGGTGTTTTTGGTGCTCCATCTACCCATGCTGTAGTGGTGTTTTTTTCCTCTTTCTGAGGAAGTGGCCGGCGTCCTGACGTCAAGGCATTACGCCGACGACTGCCACTCCCAGCCCTCTCTTGTACGTGCTCCTGCGCTTGCTGTTCCTCTGGCCTCCGCCAGAGGCCAGCCAAGCACCAGGCAAATGCCCCCTCTCTCCCCGGAGAGGAGAGCTGTCCCTCGGACGCTCAATTCTCTCCCTTCCCTGCTGACCCCCGATGACCCAGGCTCATTCCCGAACCTCGAAGCCGGCGTGACGGAGGTGTGGCGCCCAGCGCCTCAACCCTCAGCGCCACCGGGCCGGCTGGTTTTTTTTTTTCTTCACCTTTTTGTGCTGCTGTGCTGCTGTCCTGCTAAAAAAATATCTAATGAAGACTAAGTTGGACCAAGGAGGCCACAAAGCATGTAGTGCCTAACAATTATGCAATGCATCATGGGCAGTGATAGGAATGTTGGGATACACTGCCTATGGATGCACAGCATGGGTGAAGGTTTAACTGATTAATGTGGCCAGGGAGTGTGTTATAGATGGTGCGTAATGCGGGGGCTCCAATGTCTTAAAACATGGGAAGTTTTTATTTCCAAACCTAATTGTATCCAAGTACTGTTTTAAACAAAATGTTATTACCTCAAGCTCTATGTAACGAATTCCGGGTTGCCCCTGAAAAAGGGACCCTTGGGGCTCAGTAGGTCTACCCGTTACCAAAATTGAATAAATAAAACAAATTAATTGGTATAGTAAGGATGGTCTCCCTCCAAACAAGAAAGGAAGTAAGGAGTTGGGAAATATGTTTAGAAAAGTGATTGACGAGACTTTAAAATAATAACTGTGGGGAGATAGGTTCAACATAGTGGTACAGCACCAGAGAAACCCATATACGGGGAGAAGAAAACTGAAAAGACTCTGTCTAATAAATCAAAAGAACTGAAGGTGTTACTTGCAAATGCTAGGAGCATCAGGAATAAGATGGATGAGCGTAAACATATACTGAATAAGGAAGATACAGACATATGTGGTATTACTGAGACATGGAGCAACGAGGATTACTGGATTAATGAGATCCCAAGTTATCAATATTTTCAAAAAGTTAGGCCTAATAAAACTGGGGGAGGGGTTGGCCTATATATTGCAAACTACTTAAAGGCACATACTGTAGCAATTAAGGATAAGAAGTATGATAATACAGAACAACTGTGGATCAAGTTTAGAACAGGAAAAAAATCAATAACCCTGGGTTTGTGTTATCGTGCGTCCAGCCTAAGGGAAACAACAGAATTAACTTTTTTTGGACCTTACTGACACCATGGTACTTACTGAAAACTGCATTGTGCTAGGGGATTTTAATTTCCCAAGTATCAACTGGAATACGTTCCAGGGTAGTGGTGAAATCGAAAACAGGTTCTTGGAAATCTGCCCAACAGGTGGTCTAGAGCAACACGTTAAGCATAATGCATGAGGAAATCATGTGCTAGATCTTATATTGAGCAATATGGACGGATTCATTGGGAACGTAAAGGTTATCCGGCCATTAGGGAATAGTGACCATAATATGACTAAATGCTCAGTGATCGAAGAATCAATCACAATATCTGGTAAAACAAAGATAAGGAAATACAGACAAGCAGATTATGCTAAAATCAGACATGTATTGCAAACCTGGGATTGCAAAGAAAATGTTATAGGTGCCATATTGGTCCTTTTAAGAACAGATCCAGAAACAAATGTTTTGATACCTTTTATTGGACCAACATGGATGTTACACAAAAGAACAAAGTGCTCTAGCTTTCGAACCAACCAGGTCCTTCTTCAGAAGCTTTATGGCAGTTATTTTGAAAATCCAACACCAGATAATGTTGAAAAAACAGAAATAATTTTCATTGCTTTAACATACACATTTAAAACATAACCGAAGATTACGTCAGCGAAGCTAATTAACACCAGTATGCGTTTAACTGAGAAGCCTCAAAAGGGCAAAGGTTATCAAGAATTATCAACCAGAGAGTTCTTCTCACATTAATTTTAAAATGTCTCAGTATGCTAAGAAAGCATTCTAGTGATAAAAAAACCTTGGGATAGCATTCTCTCTAATACATGTAAAATGAGCTTGCAACTTACATTCCAAGTGTCCTGGTGGATTAAAGAACAGATAATGAGAGACAAAATTCTGAAATTAGGTATAACTGCAAGTTGAAAACAAGCCCCAAATTAAACATACACACATATACATGATGCATGATAGTATCACTTGTAAGCATAAGTGCCAAATAAAAATACTTGTCAAGGACCCCCAAGAAAATGAGACCATGAGCCTGATAAGTGCAGATTTCAACACAGAATCAGTGTATAACAAAAATACACAGAATCAGTCTAAGGAATCTAAATGAAAACTTCCAAGGATGAAATCCTCCAGGACCCCTCCTTTTTTTTTTTTTTCTTTTCTCTCTCTCTCTCATTGGGAAAGATACTGTAACTAATAGGAATGAGATATACTGTATGTACAAGAGTCATAATACAGCATCATTCACACCAATATTAATATTTACCCAAAGGAATTACACCTTTTATGAACCTCCAAGTAAATGAGATATGCATCTTAATATGAGCAGATTTAAAAATGTGACTGTGTAATCCAACCACTGACAACTAGTAGAAGGAAGTAAATGTACACTATATGTGAAAACTAAGTGTCCTAGCCACATAACAGTTGCCCCATGACACGCTCCCCCCACACATACGTGTATACATAAACCAAACCATACACACACACACACACATATATCCAGCACACCCCACACAACCACAACAAATATAACAAACACAACCCACACACACCACACCGCGCACGCACGCACACACACACACAAACACACCATACCCACAACACACAAAAATACAACACATGCAAAACAAACACACACACACACACACACACACACACAGAGGGATTGGAAACAGGATCTTGCTGATCTAGGACTAGAAGAGATATGGGAGAAAACAGATTGTAAATTACAGACTTGTATAAGGAATTTTGTCCCGAAGATTGTGAAATATGATAAAAAGGGAAGGGTTCCTAAGTGGTTTAATGGCGGGATACGAAAACTGGTTAATAAAAAAGAAAAGATAGATAAGAAATACAAGGCTAAACCCTCAGAAACGAGGAAACAAATACCATAAGGTAGCAAAGAAATGTAAGAAAGCTATACGTAGGGCCAGAGCCAAAGTTGAGTTAGAATTAGCAGGCAGTAAAAAGAACAAGTACAAGCAATTTTATAGTTATGTGGGCAGCCTGAGGAAGGGCAACGATTAAATTGTAAATCTAAAGGAAAGTGATAGGATACTGAAGAATGAGGAAGAAATGGCCACAGCATTTAACAACTATTTTTTGAGCAGATACCAGGCTCCTGAGGTATCAAGCGGTTCATGGGTGGATAAGGGTGATAGACAAGGATGGCATTATGATATTAGTGCTGTCCAAATTAAGGAGTCTTTTGAAGTTAAACACATTTAAAGCTGGAGGGCCTGATGGTTTTCACCCCATGTTTTTGAGCAATATAGCTGAAGAAATTGCAGGACCTTTAGAAATATTATTTAATGTGTCTTTAAGGGAGGGTAGAGTGCTGAAAGTCTGGAGAATGGCCCATATTACCCCAATTCATAAAACAAGGGCTAAAGCCCAAATCGACAACTATAGACCAATTAGTATAACATCGGTGATTGGTAAAATTATGGAGGCCTTTGTTAAGGATTTCTTGGCTGAGGATCTTAGGCAATTACAGTTGGTAGATGTGTCACAGCACGGTTTTGAGGTTGGCAGATCTTGTGCCAGTAACCTGCTCCACTTTTTTGAAACAGTTAGCCAAGCACTCGATCAAGGCTTACCAGTTGATGTGATTTACCTCGACTATGCCAAGGCTTTTGATTCAGTATCTCATAACATCTTGCTGGAAACATTACAGGATCTAAAGATTAATGGTTGCCTTAGATCATAGATAGGTTCCTGGCTTCTTGATAAGAGTACAGAGGGTCCAAGTATGGGGTTTTATGTCAGACTGGGGCAGGGTCCTTAGTGGCGTGCCTCAGGGATCAATACTGGGGCCAATCTTGTTTAACATCTTTGTCTCTACCATGCAGGTGTCAAAAGAGGCATGGCTCTCTGCAAATGTGCAAATGACACCAAGGTGGGTGCAGTTGTAAATGACACAGTGTCAATCAAAATGTTTCAGGAACAGCTATGCAATTTGGAAAATTGGGCAAAGTCTCTCACAGACTGAGGTTTAACGAAACCAAGTGCAAAGTTATGCATTTTGGGTGTAACAACACCACAGCACAATACCAAATAAATAATAAAATTATAGACTGCACTGATAATGAAAAAGATCTTGGTGTGATAATATCAAACACGCTAACATTCGATAGGCATAATGCAGAGTTAGCTAAATGGGCTAACAAAATAATAGGCAACATCTTGAGAAATATAAACGGTACAAGTGAAAAGGTCCTAGCGCCCCTGTCAGGCCTGTCTTAAGAGTATGGCACACCCCTTAGTGTTCATCAGAATGCTGGGAGTTTGAAAGTAATAGAGGTCAAAGGAGAATTGCAAAGAGAATAGGCTTAGTAAAAAAAAAAAAAAAAAAAAAAAAGAATATCACAATAGACTACAAGATCTGGGTTTATATACTATGAAATATCAGGGAATCAGAGGTGACCTCGATTATGTCTATAATGCTTTCAGGAACAAGATGCTCTGGGAATGTGTGGGTCTGAATGTTAAGGTAATACTGGATAGGGCAACCAGGGTCCGTAATTATCAATTACAAGGTGAAATATTTAGAACCACCAAAAGAGGACGTTGGTTCAACCAGAGGATAGCGTAAATGTGGAATTCGCTACCCTTAGAAGTGGTGAATGCTAGTAGTACAGAAATATTTAAGAAACTGTTAGATCAGCACATGGCTGAAAAAAAAAAAATGAGAGTTTGTCAACTGATTAGTGGCAAGTCAGTTTACGGCTCATGCAACTACTTGGACTTGTAACACCTAACCTATGAACCCTGTTTCGAAACCACGTTTAAACACAGTTATGCTGTAATGTGGCCACGGTAGCATGGTGAGTATTAACCCAGTTTAAAACCCAGTTTTAAAAACTACCATGTAGTGTGTACATGGCCTAAGAGTGGTCTCTTTATGGAATAATACCCAATGGATGTTGTCAGAGCGCCCACACTAAATTGTTTTAAAAATAAATTAGACATATATGGGCTCCAGGGGTATAACTGGGTATAACCACTGCTAGAATGGCCAATGGACTAGGAAGACATTATGGGCCCCATTTTCAAACACACCGTGCATGCCACAAGCCCCTGGTGTGCCGAACATACAGCGCAGGGGGCTTGTGGCATTCTCTCAGTGCCAATCAGGATTTTCAGTCTTGTGCACCAAATGCCACAAGTTAGACCAGCTCCCCCTCGTCTAAATTGCACCATTTGGGAGAAGCCTTTTTACGGGGCTTGCGCCAAATATTTTGCACAAGCTGCTGTAAAGTGTGGAAACTGATGCAACTGCACCCAATGTACTAAAATTGGGCACAGTTGTGTCAAAGGAGTTTGCCACAGCTGTGCCAAACAACAGGGGTTTCTTTCCACCAGGCATTTCATGCGTTCAAGAATATCAAATAAATTGGAGTAAATCAAGAAGGTCATCAGTGCAAACTATGGACTCAGTCTGTTCTGTCCTTGTTCATCTATGGATTCCTCCCTTTCTGTCCATCTCTGAGCAGTGTTAAACTATATCATTGTGTGCAGGTGCAACTACTGCTCCTGCACCAGACACAAACTTCATCTTGTATTCTGGGACACAACACATGGTAAATACACAGTATACAGGGAGGCAGTATAGTGCAGTGGTTTAAGGCTCTGAGCTGCAAATCTGGTGACATCCAGCAGACCAGACCTGGGTTCGAATCCCACAGCTTCCACTTGCATACTGTGTGACCCTGAGCAAGTCACTTAACTTCCCTGTGCTCCCAGGTTGCGCCTGTAAAAAAGTTTTCAGCTTAGTGTGTCTCACCTGGTTAAATAACTCAACACAAAAAAAAAAAATTACAGCAGGTTCCAAGCTTGTGCTTTTTGTATCCACTTACCTGTGAGACATCAATGTAATTAATAAGGTCTAATGGCTCCTGAAGACTTTCGCACAGCTCGCCTGTCACCTTTTCAATGGCACCAACATACTTTACTCGGAATTCGGCACAGGTATCTGAATTACTATTGCTTTGTCCTGCTGGTAAAGATAAGACTTTTAACATAGGAACAGAGAACTGTCGGCAGAAAAGGACTGGTTGTAGGTCCATCTAGTCTGCCCCATTTTCCCTGCCATTACTATATCCTGGACCCTATTTAGTCGCAGTTGTCCCTTCCTCCTCCCTTTCCTCTTCTTATTATGCCGATGCCAACCACCCACCCCACCCACCCCTGGATCACTCTGAACAACTTTAGAACCTCCCTTCACTCAGTTTTAACACCCCCTCCAGATTACTCTGACAACTACTGACCCCCCCCTTTACCCAGTTTTATGACCCCTATGCCTCCTTCCCTGTCTGGAACCACCGCCATTACTGCACTGGTCTGCACCACTGGATCCAGCACCTTTACTTTACCTGTATCTGCACTACAACTGTTATAACTAATGCACTTCCACTCCTGTACCGTGTTATACCATGTCTTGGGTTGTAACCTTGTTGTTATTTTGCCTGTACTGTATCTATTATCTCACCTTGTTATACTGTATGTTTCACTTTATGTTGCACTGTCCCCAGGACGCATCTGGAATCGAGCGGTACTCCGCTCAGTATACCTTCCTGGTAAAATTCTTGAATAAATAAATGTACACGGTTATTTTCTAATGTACTTTAACTACTTCATTAAGGATATGCATGTAATTAGCTTGTTTTTTCATGTACTTTAACTGCCTTTCAGTGATGAAATTCAGTGGAAGTCAGCGACAAACTTCATGTAGTTAGCTGCATTTTTCCAGTGCTGTAGCCTGCTTAATTCATGTAGTTAGCTGCATTTTTTCAGTGCTGTAGCCTGCGTAATTCATGTAGTTAGCTGCATTTTTTTGCAGTGCTATAGCCTGCTTACTTCATGTAGTTAGCTGCATTTTTTTCCAATGCTATAGCCTGCGTAATTCATGTAGTTAGCTGCATTTTTTCAGTGCTGTAGCCTGCTTAATTCATGTAGTTAGCTGCATTTTTTTCCAGTGCTATAGCCTGCTTAATTCATGTAGTTAGCTGCATTTTTTCAGTGCTGTAGCCTGCTTAATTCATGTAGTTAGCTGCATTTTTTTCCAGTGCTATAGCCTGCTTACTTCATGTAGTTAGCTGCATTTCTCCAGTGCTGTAGCCCTGTTTATTTTATGCTGAGCTGTAACTGCATGTCCTGACTTCAGTAGACTGATTATTGCTCGGCTTCTTTATGACCTGCTTTCTCTCTTTCCCATCAGCAGTACTCCTCGCTCCTCTCTCTCCACTTCAGCTCAACCCCCCCTCGTCTGTTCCGCCTCCCCCGTCTCAAATTGCACTAACCTTCTCCTCAGCTGGGCCATTTTGTCCAAGGCCCTGGTGGATGCAGTAGAGAGGGTGCTGACTGCAGCCTTCCCAAGCTTCAGTAGCCCCCAGCATTCTCAGGTACAAGCACTCAGCGTCGTTAGTCGCCATTTAGCGACGCTATGCTAGTACTTCCCACCCACCCTGCCTCCCTACCCACCCACCCACCCGAGGTGTTGCCAACCTTACGAAGACAGGTAAGGTCCTGTGATCTCTCAGAACCAATCACCTAATTTTTCTCCCCCCATTCCTATGGTCTACCTGGTTCAACCTTCCCCTCCCACCACTTGGAACTATTTTGCCAAACCCTCCCCCCACACACCTACGTGCCCTGCATGTACTCTCACTCATATTCAGTCAGCCTAGTCCCCAGAATTTTGTAGCTCCCAACAAACAGCTGACTGACTCTCAGCCCCGCTGTTCCCATCTCCCCCACCCTTAATCACAACTACAGCACTTGGACACACTGTCTTGTCCCAAGGGTCCATATCTTATCAGTTGATTAGCACCAAGTGACCCTTGCCCCCTAGAGTGGCCACCAACCAGTTCCAAAAGGTACTGACCCATGTACCACTGCTTCCCCCTCTTCCTCCTACTCTGCTACCTCCCCATCCCCCACCCTGGTACCACCCTCCCCCCTACTCTGGAGGCAGCCCATCTCCTCCCTGCTGTCACACCCTCCTGCTATCCCTGCCACCTCTGCAACAAGCTCCTCCCCAGAATTTTACCCCCAACTCTCTCCCTCCACACCCTGGCCTCTCACCTACTGCCTCTCTCAAGCTTGAACTCATTTTCAGACTTCACCTCTCCCACATGCCCACTCCCAAACTCAAATGCCCCAATCGGACAAAGTTACACAAAGCCTCATGCAAACCCTTTTTTCTCTATGTAGTCCTCCTCCTCTTCTCAGGCAATATCTAACTTAACCCTGGCCCCTCCCTGCCTGACTCCACACTCCCCAAAGACCTCACACTATACCACCTAAATGTCAGGATCCTCCTCCCAAAAATAGACCTTCTCAGAGTCTGGATGTCCCAGCACACCCCTAACATCCTCTGCATCACAGAATCATGGCTTTCACCCAGAATCCCCGACTCCCAGCTCTCCATACATGACTACCACCTCTACCGGCAGGTGTTGGTGTAGCCATCTATACCCGGCACAAATTACCCTGCTCAATCACCACTCATGAATTAGTGCCTTCGGCTCATGAGCTCCTCATTCAACTAATACTCCTGTCCTCTCTTCCTATCTTCATTGGGGTTCTTTACGTCTCCCCAGAACCTCCCCCTCCTCCCCTACTGACACCATCTCCTCCCTCACAACCCTTGCCTCTTCTGGTGAACTTATCCTACTTGGGGATTTCAACTTGAACTGGGTCTCCTTTGCCCTTAAGCCCACTACACAACAAATCGTATCACTAAACCTCCACCAGCTTATCAGCGAACCCACCAGACCTAACCACCACTCCCACAACCATACCCTCCTGGACTGGGTCCTAACCACACATCCGCATCAGATCATCTCTGCTGGCACACTCCCTGACATAGTCCGTGACCATTTCATGACTTACTGTGTGCGTAAGCTGCATCTGCCCCGCTCCACCCCACCTACCGCTGGGTCAGACTGCTTAATTTCTTAAACACTGCCACCCTCCTCTATGATCTTGCTTCTTCTGACTGGTCACTCTTCTATTCTACCACCAACATTAACACTGCCCTTTCCCTTTTCTGCCACTTCTTAAAAAAGCCTGGAACACTCATGCTCCTCCCTGACGACGCAGAGTGCGACACTACCACCATCCATGGATCTCCGTCAGCATCATCAAACTCTGCAACTCCCGGTACCGTGCCTGGGCACAATATAAATTAACCCTCTCCCACATTGACCTCTCTACATATCGCTCACTAAGAAATTCCTGCACCAAAGCGTTTCAAGTTGCTAAAGCACTTTACTTCAGGACCACAGTACAGCAAGATATAAACTCTCCTCACAAATTCTGGCAAACCCTCTCTTCCCTTTTCAACCCCCGCCCCCCCAAGACAAGCTAATCTCCAACCACCTCACCATTGTCTCCACATTAAATACATTCTTCACCATCTGTGCCTTTCCGACCATCCCTGCAAACAATTCCCCTAAACCCACCCTCCCTCCAACTAAATGGCTTATAGTCCCCCAATCTCTGCCCTAGACATTCTTCATGCCCTTCAATCCCTGAACCCATGTAAGTCCAGTCCCGATAGTCTTGGCCCTCTCCTCCTTCAAATCTCCGGCCCTGTCATTGCTGTTTCTCTGTTCCACCTGTTCAACCATCATTCACCCTCTATACAGTCCCACAGGTCTGGAAACCTGCCAAAGTGATCCCCCTTCACAAAGGAGGCGATCACTACTTACCTGAAAACTACCACCCCATCTCGCCTTTCTGCACTAGCTAAGCTCCAGGAGTCCCTAGTCCTCACCAGGCTCACCAATTTCCTCTCCTCCTCCAATTTCCTCTCCCCCTACCAGTCTGGCTTAAAAAAAAAAACAAAAAAAAAAACACACACTCGACAGAATCTTCACTTCTCTGGGTTACCAATGCAATCCTCACTGGCATGGACCAAAGGCACCTTACCTCTGTCATTTTTATCCACATAGCAAAGGCTTTCAACTGTCTCTCATCCACTTCTATTCTCTAAATTCAGATCTACTGGCCTTCCTCCCTCTGCAGCCTATTGGTTCAGACCATGTCTTGTCGCACCCATGTCCTAGCTGGGGATGCCCTTCCCCATCCTGGCTGGCATTCCCCAAGGCTCTATCCTTGGCCCCATTTTCTTCTCTATCTTCCTCAACAAACTCCCTTCTGTCTGCTCCTCTTCCCAAATCCACCTCTATGCCGATGACACCATTCGCTACACTTCAGGCCCTTCTGCCTCCTTGGTGACAACAAAACTGCAGAGAGACTTCACCCATGTTTTGCAATGGTTCCAAGACAATCAACTTAAAGTCAATGCAAAGAAAACAGTGTCAATGACCTTCAGAATCTCTCAAAAACTCTCTAAGCTTTCCCCTCTCCCCTCATTTTCCACCCTTGATGGCACCACCATGGACACAGTCTCTGTCTATAAGTACCTAGGTGTCTGGCTGGACAACCGACTAGACTACTCAACCCACAATGACTATACTGACTCTAGGCTCTGCCTGAGGCTCAGTGCCATGTATAGGAACAAAGATGCCCTCTCTCTTCAAGTCTGTCTCAAACTGCTCACCAAAACTATCCTCCCTATTTTCAACTACGCAGATGTTGTCAATGGGTCTACCTCCCCCACATCCCCCTCCAGGCTGGACCCACTTTTCAATGCCTTCTGCCATTTTGCCACAAATGCGCCCCCCCCGCACTCATCACTGCACCTATTGCTCCATCCTCTCTCCCCCTTCCCTTACCTCCCACTGACAGCCCCATGTCTCCACTCTCATCTCCAAATACTGGTTTGGGACCCTCACCCCTTATCTTTCCTCTCCCCCTCCTCCTTCTCTTCCTACCATCTTCGCTTTAGAGATTATCATGCCTTTGACCTTCCCCTTCCCGACTCTAACTCTGGTCTGGCAGCATTCTCTTACCGCCTTCCCCATATATGGAACTCTCTCCCCTCCTCTCTCCGTCTGCCTCCCTCCTTTCTCTTCATCAAACGTGCCCTCTCCCACTCCCCTCCACCCTCCTGTACATGCTACCCACCTCACTAGTCCCCACTCCTGATACGGTCCTCCCTTCCCATTTCTCCTTCCCCACTTTCCCAGCCATCTCCCTGAGCTCAAGCCTGAAATTTATCTTTGTTGACCAGTATGTTCCTACGCACTGTGCTGAAATTACTTGTACTACCTATGCTCCCTTGTACACCACTCTGTCTTTTTGTATATTCTTAAATTATGTGTATTATATCCTATATTTTATTGCTGTATTGTATCCAGTCAAATATTGTTGTTGTATTTTACATCCCTTTCTCCACTTTCCCCGAGTTGCACCTGGAAATGAGCCTCGGTTCAGTGTGCCTCTCCCGGTCACCAACTGTAAATAATGTCCTATCCCATGCATGCTTGAAGCTTCCCACTGTCTTCACCCCCACCATCACTTCTGGAAGGCTGTTCCAAAGGTCCATCACCATTTCTGTCAAGAAGTATTTTCATACATCCCTCTTGAACTTCCTCCCCATAAGCTTCACAGCATGCCCCCCTGTTCTGGTGTTTCTCCTCCTCTGAAAGAGACTCCCCTCCTGCACCTTGTTCACCCCCGTGAGGTACTTATAAATCTCAATCATGTCCCCTCTTGCTTTCCTCTCTTCCAAGGAGTACATGTTGAGCTCCCGCAGCCTCTCCTCATATGGTTTCTTGTGCAACCCCCCAAACCATTTTGGCAGCCCTCCTATGGACTGCTTCCACCCTGCAGAGGTGTGGCCTCCAGAACTGGACACTGTACTCCAGGTGGGGTCTTATCAGTGAGCAATACAGTGGCAGCACTATCTCCCTTCTCCTGCTAGAAATCCCTCTCCCTATGCACACCAGCATTAGGCTAGCCCCGCTTACTGCCCTGTCCCACTGTCGTGCCACCTTGAGATTATCAGATATGATTACCCCAAGGTCCCTCTCTTGCTTGGTGACTGTTTTAGTACCTCCCAAGATCTTATATAAAGCCCCCAGATTTCCCCGACCCAAATGTATGACTTTGCACTTTTTGGCACCGAAACCCAGATCCCACAAACTAGACCACTCCTCCAGTTTCCCCAGATCCCTATGCATTCTCTCCATCCCTTCCTGGGTGTCCATCCTCTTGCAGTTTCGTGTCATCCGCAAAGAGACACACTTTCCCCTCCATTTCCTCAGCAATGCCACTTATGAAGACACTGAAGAGGACAGATCCCGGTACAGATCCCTGTGGTACTCTACTGGTCACTCCCCCATCCCCCATATGACAGCCATTTACCACCTACCTCTGCCTCCTACCATTCAACTAGTTTTCTACCCAGCTTACCACCTTCTTGCCAACCCCCATGTTGCTAAGTTTCTTAATTAACCTCCTGTGTGGTGCAGTGTCAAAGGCTGTACTGCAGTCCAGACATGCCACATCCACTACCTTCCCTTGATTCACTAGTCACCCAATCAAATAAATCTATGAGATGTGTTTGACATGACCTCCCCTCAGTGAAACTGTGTTGCCGTGCAGACAATTTGTCTCCAAGTACTCCCATCGGTCTCTTCTTCAGCAGGGTTTCCATTAATTTCCCCACCGCTGACGTCAGACTTGACTGGCTTGTAACTGCTAGCCTCCTCCCTGTTGCTGCTGTTGTGCACAGGGACCACATCAGCTCTCCTTCAGTCCTCTGTAACTAACCCCATCTCAGATGAGGTGCTGAATAGGGTTGCAAGATGGGCAACTGGAACTGTGTCAGTTCTTTTTGTACCCTTGGGGTGGATACCGGCTGGCCCCATTGCCCTGTCTTCTTTTAGGGCTTCCAATCCCCTTTGGACTCTCTCCTCCAAAAATGGACTTGTGTCCACTCCCCCTGCCCCCCCGATACATGATGGTCCATTCCACTCCACTATGAAGACCAAGCAGAAGTACTCATTAAATTCTTAGCTTTTTCTTGCCCTTCCTCTGCAAAGTCCCCCCCCTCACTTGCCTCCTGATCCTCACAATCCCACCCCCTACTTTCCTCTTTTCACTCATGTATCAGAAGAAAGTCATATCCCCTTTTTTGACCTCCTTGGAAATCTTCTCCTCTGTTTGAGCCTTTTCAGCCCCCACCCTCCTTCCTACCTCCCCTTGTTTATCTAGATATACCTCCCTGTCCCCCTCCTCTCCTCCCTTACCATATTAGTCACCTCCTGTGAGAACCACAGTGGCCCCTTCCTCTTATGCTTGCTTATTTCCTTCAAACAGCTTGTTGCTGTATTACTTATTCCCTCCTTTATCCTCTTCCACTGCGCCTCCACTCCCCTCCACCCCAGCCATCCCCCTTCAAAGTATTTACTAAGACAGTCTCCCCATTTCTTTACAATCTGCTCTCCTGAAGTCCAGTATGCTCATTTCCTGCCCAGTCCATATGCCAAACCACACTGTATGATGATTGCTTGTACCCAGGGGGCTACCCACTGTGACGTCTGTGAATGTTATAGATTTGATCCTACTCCTTTTCAGGAAAAGGTAAATAAATAAGCTGACTTCTGTTCAGTCTGTGAATCCTACCATATGAAAATGCATTTCTATTTATTTATCATGACATTCCTGGTACTACCTGAATCATCCTCATGGTTTGTAAACTTTAAACCAAACATATTTGCAGGGATCTAAAATGTTCAGAAAGGCTGCATTTAAAACAAGCCAAAGTGCTAGCCCGTGGTACCAAGGGTTGAGGCATTTCGCCTTACCATGCGTCATGCTGGTGACCCAGGTTCAGGAACAACCTCGGGTCGTCAGGGAGCCGACCGTTTTTTGGGGGGGGAGGGGGGAGCAGGATTGAGCCGCCTACCAGCAGCTCTCCTCTCCCGGGGAGGACGCTGTCTCCACCACTGGGTGGAGGTCCGGTAGTGGCATAGGCAGGTGGAAGAGGCAGCTAGTAGGATAGGGCGTCCTGCAGTGCGTGGCGTGTGCATGTCCGTGCCAAGGACGAGTGGGTAGGGATGGGCGAAAAAGGGAAAACTGAATAAAGAAACAACAGAAAAAAAAAGTCAAAGTTTGGGATGAAAAAAGTACATAATGAATAAAAACATAACGTTATAAAATGCTTTCAAACACACTGTATGTTGAGTAATGCTGACATACTGATGTGAGTTCTGGACCATGGATAATTTCCACTGTCATCTTGATTACAGTATTCCTAGCTGCAGGATATGCAATACAAAAGAAAGAAGGTAAGTCAGAGAATGCTAGGTCAGTGAGTGGCAGATCGGGGGGGGGGGCTGAAGGGGACGGCTGCACCTCCCATTGTAACTTACTTGCTTGTGCTGTGCTGCTGCATTTCACTTTGTTGAAAAAATCTAATATATTGATTGTTAAGAAAATATACATTCAGGATGATCGATTACATTTAAATTCTGTCCAAAACATAATGAAAAAAGATACAAGCATACAATATAAAGGATAAAGATCAGTTACGTAATAACTTACCATAACAGTAGATCTTCGAGAGAGGCTCTTGCAGTAGGTAATTACAAACAGGACTGAACCCAGCAGGTGTCAGGACCCCACGGAAAAATTTCTAGCAAACAGTCTCTGGTGGGGACCGCCCCCACGTCAGGTGACCGACTTCAGTATAAAGGGGCGGTCCCCCACGCCCGCCTTCCAGTTCTTTCCCGCAAAGGCCAAAAAGACAAGGCGAGAGAGAGAAGCAGATATTTCGTCCCTGGAAGGGAGCTATGAAAAAGCCTAGGGGGATAGAGGGCGGGAAGGTATTACCTACTGCAAAAGCCTCTCTTGAAGATCTACTGTTACGGTAAGTTCTTACGTAAATGTACTATCTTACTTCGAGAGGGCTCTTGCAGTAGGTAATTACAGATAGGACTGAGTCCCAAGCAGTCTGGAACAAGAAGAAGCAAACGGGAGGAGGAAACTACCCAAATGTAGACCCTCTAGCTGTGAAGATCTTAGGAAAGGAGACCTTGCAAAACAGCCAACCCGAAGCCAGCTCTACGGCGAGAGGCAATGTCCAAACTGTAATGTTTTGTAAAGGTATGGACCGAAGTCCAAGGTGCGGCTGCACAGATGTCCGCCGCTGACACATTCTTGAAGCAAGCAGCAGAGGCAGTGACCCCTCTGGTGGAGTGGCCTCTGATTTGACCCGGCAGGGTCTTGTTGTACTTGTCGTAACAGAACGTGATACAATGAGCCAACCATTTAGATAGGCATTGCTTAGAAACAGCATTGCCTTCTCTTTTACAAGCAAAAGAGACAAACAGTTGATCAGTCTTTCTGAGAGCCTTCATCCTGGTAGTGTAGTATCTCAGAATTTGGTGAACATCCAAAGTATGCAAGAGGTACTCCCCTTGATTGGAGTGCTGTGTAAAGAAAGCAGGCAGCTCCATGGATTGATTCAGTGTAGCTTCAGCTACCACCTTGGGGAGAAACTTAGGGTTGGTACGCAGAGCCACATGTTCCTTCTGAAAAATCAAATATGGGATTTTGCACATGAGGGTCTGGAGCTCGGAAATCCTTTGAGCAGAAGTAATGGCCACACAGAAGAGAGTCTTCCAAGAAAGGAACTTTAGGTCTGCTGAGGCTGCCGGCTCGAAAGGAGGCAGAGTAAGCTTCTCAAGGATAAAATTCAAATCCCAAGGAGGGGCAGGAACCAGAACTGGGGGTCTCAAGTGGAAGACCCCTCTAAGAAAAGTCTTGGAGACTTCTAGCTGCGCAAAAGTCCTGTCCCCAAATGGAACATGGTAAGCCGAGATGGCCGCCATGTGAACCTTCAGAGAGGAATGACTGAGACCGAGATCAAAGAGGTGTCACAAGTAATCCAAAAGCCGTCCAACAGAGCAAGAGAATGGCTCGAAATCTTTGGAAGCGGCCCAAATAGAGAACCGTTTCCATTTCATGGCATAGGTAGATCTAGTGGAGGGCTTTCTGGCTTCCACTAGAATCTCAGCCAACAGCGGGGAAACCCCGAATTGAGCTATGTCTGCAGGAGCCACACGTGCAACTGAAGGGACTTGAGGCCTGGATGGACCAGGGTCCCCTAATCCTGGGTCAGCAAAAGATGCGACAGAGGACAAGGAAGCGGAGGTTCCTCTAAATACTGTTGCAGAAGAGAGAACCAAACTTGCCTGGGCCAGAAAGGAGCGATTAAGATCATGCAAGCTCCTTCTGGGCTGAGTTTCTGTAAGACCCTCGGAATCAAGGGGATCCGGGGGTGGGGGGGCATAGACAAATCTGCCCTTCCAGTCTAGAGACAGAGCGTCTCTCCAAAAAATGCCGCGCCCTGGAGTAAGCGAGCAGAAGGTGGAAAGTTTTGCGTTGTGAGGAGACGCGAACAGGTCTACCTGTGGTATTCCCCAACATAGGAAGATATTGTCTGCTACCCCCGATCCAGTTCCCACGCATGAGCAGATGACCGACTGAGGTGGTCTGCCAACGTGTTCTCGACTCTGGGACGTGAACTGCCGTGAGGTGAAGGTTGTGCTGCACTGCCCAACCCCAAACTCGCATCGCCTCCCTGCAGAGAGGGTAGGAGCGAGTGCCTCCCTGTTTGTTGATGTACCAGACCACACACATGTTGTCCGTCTGGTCAGCCAAATGCCTGGGGGCGCAGATACAGATGCAGAGCCTGAAGAGTATACAGCACGGCCCCGAAGCTTGAGCACATTGATGTGGAGTGCTTTCTCAAGCCTGGACCAGGAGCCCTGGGTCCTGTGAGACCCCAAATGGACTCCCCAATCCTCACCAGAGGCATCTGTAGTCAGCGTCTGGGAGGGGGGAGCAAGGCAGAAGGGAACTCCCCGGCAAAGGTTCTCCTGCACCATCCACCATTGCAAGTCCCGAATCATGGGATTGGAGACCAGAACTAGTTGATCTAGGTTGACCACCAGCTGATCCCACTGAGACTGAAGTGTCCGCTGAGAGATTCTCATGTGGAGCAGAGTGCGAGGGACTGTCGGAATAGCAGCCGCCACGAGCCCGAGGAGGCGAAGGACTGACCTGGTACTGACACGCCTGCGGCTGGACAACAGGCTGATCTGAGCCTTGAGTGAGGCCACCCTGTCCAGTGGCAGGAATGCCATGCCAGAGGCCGTGTCCAGGATCGCCCCGATAAACTGGAGCCTCTGGGATGGGATCAGGTGGGACTTGGTCTGGTTGACGGTAACACCCAGGCAGGCAAAAACCCTGCAGGGTAAGGGAACGGAAGCACAGGAGTTCCTCCCTGGATGAGGCCGCCAGGAGCCAATCGTCCAGGTATGGGAAAACCTGCAGCCCCTGAGTACGTAGGTAGGCTGCTACCACGAAAGGCATTTGATGAATACTTGGGGCGCCGAGGAAAGACCAAATGGGAGGGCCTTGAACTGGTAGTGGTCCCCCTGGAATGCAAAATGTAGGTATTTGCGGTGGGAAGGTCGAATAGGGATATGCAGGTAAGCATCCTGCATGTCCAGAGCGCATAGCCACTGTCCTGGCCGAAAAAGGGGCAGAAAACTCTGCAGGGAGAGCATCCTGAACCTTTTGTATACTCCACAAACATATTCAGGGAGCTGAGGCTGTGAATCGGCCTCAACTCTCCTGACTTTTTCGGGACCAGGAAGAAATGGGAGTAGTAACCCATTCCCCGAAGACGGGGAAGAATGGGCTCTATCTCCTCCTTCAGAAGAAGAGAGGATATTTCCCCCTTGACCTGAAAAAGATGTTCTGGGGAGTAAGACGACCTTGGGGGGTGGGGTTCGAGGAGGTTTCCGAAGAAACTCTATTGAGTGTCCTTCTGCGATCAGCTGGAGCACCCAAGTGTCAGTAGTGATCCTCTCCCAACCCAGTAGATGGAGGGAGAACCTCCCTCCTACCAGTTCCTCTGGAAAGCCCAGAGGCTGTGGGAGAGGAAAGGAGTCCGGAGGTGAGGGGCAGCATCGTGACTGAAGCCCCCGCTGCTTTTCTGAATGTGGGGGCTTGGCAGCCAGAGGGGCCTGATGTTTGTTGACCTGTTTTCCCCAGAGGTTTCGCCTTTTGCCGAGAACGTCTGCGAAAGGGACGATGCAGAGCCTGAGGGGGTCTGTACAAGGAGTCAACTGACTTAAGTGCAGTACCCTTCTCCTGCAGATCGGTGATGAGGTCCTTGACATCGCCACCGAACAGCACTGAATCCCTGAAGGGCACGCCCTGGATAGCAGACTGCACCTCCGGGACCAAACCTGACACCCGGAGCCAGGCATGACGCCGCAAACAGACGGCGAAAGGCGAGCTCCAGCCAGCAGCGTCCACTGGCGCTGCATGGGTACGGGCATGTGCCGATTGGCTGAACGTAGACCGGACTAGATCTGCCACTTCCTGCTCCGTCTAAGACTCAGGAAGGGAGTCAGATTTAGCCTCCATCTCACTAAGGATCGCCTTCTGGTAATCCCCCATATGACCGACATAATTCAGGGCCCTAATACCCAGAGTGGAAGAAGTGCAGACCTTCTTCCTGTACTGGTCCAGAAGGCGGGAATCCTTGTCGGGTGGTGATGAGCTCAAGTGCTTGGGGTTAGCCGTCCGGCCGTGAGCGGCGCCAATCACGACGGAATCAGCTCGAGGGTGTGAATTTAAAAAGACAACACCCTCCGGGGCCTGATAAAGCCTGTCCAACTTCCTAGGATGGGGGGGCTAATGCTGACAGTTGCTTCCAAATGGTGGAAACAAGGTCGGCATGAGGCTCAATCCAGGGTGGCACAAGGGTAGGAGTGGTCTCGGGCAGATCCAGGTGCGCAGTGAGTTTCTTACGCTGTGGATCCGGCTCCAAGGAATGCCACTGATGAACTCCCTGCATTTTGCGCAACTCCATAAAGGAAGGATCCTCCGGAGGAGACTTCGTAGGGGTCCTTGGCCTGGGCTTGTCTGGAGTGCGGGGCTTGTCATCCAGGTTGGAACGACCATCGGAGTCATCTGAGGTCTCCGAGGATGATGAAGAGGAAGAAGATTCCTACTCCTGACACAGGGGAGGAACGGACCCCTTGGGAAGCCCTCGGGGAATGTGTCCTGCCCTGCCCTGGAACTGGAGGGCTCGCCTCTGGTATCCGGGGGTGGGGTGAGGGTCTCTTGTCTCCAAAGTTAAACTTACCGCCAAGTTCGATTGCAAGTGGTGGTTCAGTCTTCTGAGGGAAAGCGGCCACGTGAATTCTGAAGGGAAAAGCAGCAGTGGGGCATGCGCAGAGTGAGGGAAACTGTGTGCGTGTTTGCCGTTATAAACGCTCCTTTACAACGGCAAATTGTGCCATGGTTTCCCTATGGCAAAAAGGCTAAGCCAGTTATACTACAATTAATACAGGATGACCCCGCCCACAACAACTAACAATCAGAATCTGCCATCACAAAAGCATGTGGTTCAACTGTATTCCACACTTAGACTACAGAAACTTCAAAACTGACTATGCCATCTGTAATTGAAGCATTACAATTCAAAAATTAGAACTAGAAAATAATGTATTTATTCTTAAACAGACCAACCACTAATATCGTCCAACCATTTCCAAAAATCATCTGTTATATTTTAAAATGATTGGAATAATATTTTGAAAGCTGTAACCCTTGAACTGTAAGGCTTGGCTACTTCTTTGAATGAAAGTTTAGAGTCTGATAAACATGAATAGATCATAAAGCTACAGTTTTCATGTGTTAAAACAGATCTATACATGTCTATGTAATATGTTGTTAAAAATAACTGGATTTTAAAACTTTTTTTTAACCTTCTTGCTTTATATATCTTTAGAAAATGGCAAAGAACATTATACTGATCTGATTGGCTGGCAGGCTCCCAGAGCGGGGCAATTATTTTTCGATAGATGCCCTCCGAAAAACAAGTGCCAGATACTGCCAGTTTCACTTTTAAAAATGTTGAGCCGCCATATTTTTTCCCTCGCTAAGCGAGAGACCGAGCGGGAGGGCCCAACCCTTGAGCAGTCAAACCACCTCTCCCCACAAAGAAATCTAAAGTAGCAACAACCAAAAATAACAACGGAACAACAAAGCAACCAGTCTTCTTCTCCCCCAGCCAGAAAACTGCACCCGACGGAGATATTTAAAAAGCTCCCATCCCGACTTCTGATCCCCGTGCTCACAAACGGTCTGACCCGGCTGGCCGACTCCATCTAACGGGCGGTATTCAAATAAGTCCTGCTCCTGCCCTGCTCACTGTGCTTCGACTGTAACATAAAAAAGTTACCTACCAACCTAAAGAGCTGCCATTTCACTTTGCCACAGTCTTTACATTTTTTTTTTCTTTTTTTCAAACGGCACCGATTCTTCCACTCTCCCACGCTACTCGTCATATATCGACCATACAACTACAAGTCCCATAAACTGTGCAGCACAAATCCACATCAGCCAAGCAAGCTTCACTCAATCAGCAACGCCTCTATTGGCCAATAAGGAACAACACAGGAACTACTTCACAAAAAAAAAAGTTTTAGTTTATTTTTAAAATGTGTCTTAATTATCTTCCTAATTATTCTTTTTATTAAAAAATACTACATATGAGCATTTTCTACATTATATTGCCTTCCAGGGTAGCACTGGGAGAAATACCGGACCTTCCAGGGGCTGTAAGGCCCTGGGCGGTCCGGTATTTCCCAATAATGCCCACCCTGTCAGGTATTATTGCTTACATATATGGCAGCTGCATCAACACCATGTAATGATATATTAACTTACCCGACTCCCTAGCTTTCATTTACAAAATAAAAAAAAGGTTTATAACACTAATAATTCCAAAGTGGATGCCATTCTAATGAAATTATATTTTGAAATGTCTACGTTTGGAATCATCAAGGCATTAGTCAGGTTGTTAGGACTCAGTCCTATTGATAAAGTTTTTATGTATCAATATTATTAGATATATATAAATACATAAAATGATAGTTTCTTTTTACTTTTGTTTTAATTGTAATAACTCAATACTAAATATTAACTGGAAACTGTGTAGTTTGCAATTTAATCTTCATTTATTTTATGTCCATAATTGCATTTCACTCTCCCTTTTAGCAGCCATTACTCTCCCTTTGCTGGAGGATAATTTCATTGAATACTTTATTTTCTTTTGCAGCAAAGTCTATGGTATTAATCTGAAACTGTACATGGACAATTGGTACCTCAAAAACAAAGGTGAACTGCCCACATCTGACTGACCAGACAGGTCTCTGGTCTCTGCCATGCCCCAGTGGGGTGGAAGTTGGACATATGAGGGATAAAAATAAAATACTGCTCAGACAGATGACACTCCCCTTGGGTTGGTAATGTTCTGGACAGATCTACTTCCAGCTGTCAGGACACACTCAAAGAGGTATGTCCGGAAAAGTATATGAAGAGACACTAGGCAGTGGGTACAGTATCTGTGGGTCAGTAGCAACCACTCCAGTAGGTCTGCAATCATCCAGGCTTGTGGACGGACTCAAGTAAAGCCTGACCCACTGAATGAGGTGGTAAAAACAGAATGTCCAAAAAAAAAAAAGACTGATTTTACAGCAATACAGAAAAGATGGCTTTTCTGTACACAATGCATGTCCTGAGAGCACTAAAAATGCCCAATTTCATATCTTTAATATACAGAAACAGACAATATGCGCAGAAAAAGAACAATGAGAAACTGGCTACTGGTTCTTCATTCTGACTGGACGATTTGTTCCACTGTGAGTCAGACAAGTTTATGATCATATTTATTAAATGGACTAGGCACAATCCTGGTTCCAGGGTGGCCAAAAGTAAAAAACATGGTCACATGGGGTGGAATAATGTAGCACATAACGTCAAAACAATACTAACAAATCTTTTAAATAGAATAACACACTCCAGATTTGGTGGATCAAGCTACGTTGCCACGCCCCTACCCAGGAAAAACAAAAGGGGGGGCTAGAAGCGAGTGTAGCAAGACGTGACAACAGTGCACATTTATGGCCAATAATCACATGCCTTGGGTGTACTGTTACTTTAAACACACCCCAGAAGTGCGATTATTGGCCATAATTACACATCCCTTAAGTATCTTATAGTTCTTATAAAAAAATAAAAAAATTCACAAAAAAATTGTATTTAAAAGTGCACCTGCACAATTACGATGAATAATTACTCATGTTACTTATTTCAGCGCATCAGATGGCTTCAGTTTATCCATGTCTTTTGATAACACAATTTAACCCACCCTTTGTCAGGTATTATTCCTAATGAAACATTTGTAACTGGAAGACTTACATACCTGAACTTTTAGTGGAGTCTGTATCTAGACTAGCCACTGTACTTGATCTGGAAAGTCCACCGAGGCTGGAATCTACAGACTAATGTCAGAAGAAAGAGTGGATTAAAAATGCTAGCAACGGATACAAAAACTTACTAATTTCGAAAGGAGCAGTTTGCCAGTTCATTGCACTGATGTGCATGGAGTCTCTGCAAGTCCATCTCTGAGTCATATCAATGTAAAAGGCCTCTAATAATCTGGGCTGGAGCTTGTGAAATGAATTTCTTTAAGATGGGGCATTTAGTTGTTAAGCATATACAGTACAGCCTGCAGGATGCAATGCAGTGAAACATAGAAACATAGAATTTGATGGCAGATAAGGACCGCTTGGCCCACTTAGTCTGCCCATTTCCCTACCTGATGGATAAGCTGCAGATTCTAGTTAACCAACAGCCTACTTCCTCCAATACCCACTAGAATTGCTTTATGACTGTCCCATGCATTCTTGAATTCTCCTACTGTTCTTGACTCCACAACCTCCTCAGGAAGGCTGTTCCATGCATCCACAACCCTCTTCATGAAAAAATACTTTCTCACATTACCTCTAAGTCCCCCATCTTCAAATTGTGCCCCCTTGTTCTTGCACATCTCTTTTTCTGAAGGATGCTACCCTCTTGGACTTTGTTAATTCCCTTGAGGTATCTGAAAGTATCTATCATGCCCCCCCCACTCCTTTCCTCGAGGGTATACATATTAAGCTGGTTTAGTCTCTCTTCAAATGTCTTCTGGTGCAGACCCTGCCCCAATTTGGTTGCTCTCCTCTAAACAGCCTCTACTCTGCCTACGACTTTACGGAGATGGGGTCTCATCAACTGTCTGTACAGAGGGATAACAATTTCCTGTTTTTTACTGTTGATGCCTCTCCCTATGCATCCCAGTATCCACCCCAGCCCTGCTTACTGCCTTCTCACTTGGCTTGCCCACCTTAAGGTCATCTGATATAATTACTCCCAGGTCCCTTTCGATTTTTGTTGTTGTTGTTGTTAGTATCTCACCCCCCACTGTGTACTCTTCCCCTGGGTTTTTGTTTCCTAGGTGCATTACCTTGCACTTCTTTGCATTGAATCTGAGCTGCCATACATTTGACCATTCCTCCAACCTTGCCAAGTTCCTTTTCATCCTTTCCACCCCACCTTGTGCATCAACCCTGCTGCAGATCTTTGTGTTGTCTGCAAAGAGACATACTTTTCCTTCCAGGTGCTCTCCAATGTCACTTATAAAGACATTAAAGAGGACCGGTCCCAGTACTGAACCCTGTGGTGCCCTGCTAGTTACCCTCCTTTCTTCACTGTGAACTCCGTTTACTATTACCCTTTGCGTCCTGTTGTCCAACCAATTTTTTATCCAGGCTACCACCTTGGGACCCACTCCAAGGCTGACTAACTTGTATATTAATCTTTTGTGTGGGACTGTGTCAAATGCCTTGCTAAAATCTAGATAGGCCATATCCACAGCCCCTCCCTGGTCTACTACTTTGGTCACCCAGTCAAAAAAATCTATTTGATTCGTCTGACACAACCTTCCTGCTGTGAATCCATGCTGCCTTGGGTCCTGTGCCCCACTGGCCTCTAGGTACTCAACAATTCTTTCCTTCAGAAGTGATTCCATCATTTTCCCTACCACTGAGGTCAAACTAACTGGTCTGTAGTTTCCTGCCTCTCTGCCCTGCTCCCACTTTTGTGAAGTGGAATCACTTCTGCCCTCCTCCAGTCCTCAGGTACCACCCCATCCTCCCATGATTTAGTAATGAGAGTAGTTAGTGGTGTCACTAGTTCTACCCTTAGTTCTTTTAGAATTCTGGGCTGAATCCCATCAGGCCTCATTGCTTTGTCCACCCTCAGTTTCAAGAGTTCTTTCAAAACCCTTTCTCCTGTGAATGGACTGGTATAGACCCCCATCCGGAGTGTTTCTCTTGTTTTGTTTAGGTATCTCCCCCTTCTCTTTTGTCGTGAGCACTGAGCAGAAATATTCGTTCAGTATCCCTGCTTTTTCACCATCACCCTCTGTCCACATTCCCTCCCCTTTATTAAGTCTCTGTATTCCTCCCTTGGTCTTTCTTCGCTCCCTAATGTACCTATAAAAGATTTTATCCCCCTTCGTAACAGAATTGGCTATCTTTTCCTCGGTTTGGGCCTTTGCTAGTCTGACTGCCTTCCCTGCCTCCTGCTGCTTTAACTGATAGAGTTCTTTGTCCTGCTCCTTCTGTGTTTCCTTAGATTTCCTGAACGCTATCCTTTTCTCCTTAATCTTCCCTGCCACCTCTTTTGAGAACCATAGTGTTTTGTTCCTTCGTTTTGTTTTATTGATTCGCTTCACACAAAGGCTTGCTGCCTCTGTGATGGCTGTTTTGATTATTCCCCACTGTTCCTCCACCCCTCCTTCTTGCCTGTTTGCTAGTACTTTTCTGAGGCAATCTCTCATTTTCCTAAAGTCCAATACTCTTGCTTTTGTATGGCTTGACTCTATGGCTGTGTTTATTGTGAACCACACTGTTTGGTGGTTGCTTGTTCCTAGATGGCTACCCACTTCTAAATCCGAGATCCTTTCTCCATCCCCATTTGAGAGTACCAGGTCTAAGACTGCTCCCTCCCGAGTGGGTTCCAACACTAGCTGTCTGAGGCATACCCCTTGTAGGGCATCAAGAATGACCCTGCTCCTGGATGTGCCTGCAGCAAAGGTGCTCCAGTTAACATCTGGCATATTCAGGTCCCCCATTAACAATATCTCCCCTTTTTCTGCTACTTTAAGGGTGCCTTCTATCATTTCGTTGTCAATTCCCTCCCCCGAGATGGGGATCTGTACACAACTTCCATGCGGATTGTGGTGCCATTTCCTGTCTCCAGGGTGACCCATAGTGACTCATCTGCTTCATGTTTACTCTTTAGTTCTGTTACTTTAATCCCTTACCTTACATAGAGAGCTACTCTTCCTCCTTTTTTACCTTCCCTGTCCCTCCTGTAGATTGTGTATCCTGGTATGATGACATCCCAGTCGTGGTTCTCTGTACACCATGTCTCAGTGACTGCCACAATATCCAGGCATCCCTCTTCCATCAAGGCCACTAGTTCAGGGAGCTTGTTACACAGACCACTGCACTGGCACTCATCCCCCTCCATTTTTTGATGGCCTTCCCCCATTTAGCCCCATCCCTGTCCTTACTGCCTTTTTTTGTATTTACCCCGTCCTGCTCCCAAATGATTTCCTCTACTTTGGTGTTTACCTCGCTAATTACTGTGTTTTGTGGGGGAGGGGCTGGGATTTCTGCTCCTTTCAGTGCCTCCCTTGGCTATTTTAAATGCTTCACACAAAGCATTTAAACCTATCATAGAAACACAGAAACACAGACTTTGATGGCAGTTAAGGACCACTTGGCCCACCAGTGTGCCCATTTCCCTACCTACTGGATAAGCTGTAGATTCTAGTTAACCAACAGCCTACTTCTGCCACCCCCACTACAGTTGCCTTATGTCTGTCCCATGCATGTTTGAACTCCCCCACTGTTTTATCTCCTAGGATCCTGGCCCCGGACAAATGCAGACCGCTGCGCCAGTATAGGCCTGCAATCCTCCAGGTAGCTCCCTCAGTCCCCCAGTGAAGCTAAACCCTGAGCTCAACACCAGTTTTTTCAACCATTCATTGAATCCCATGGTGCAGAGTACCCTAGCATCATCCTGGCCATAGACAGGCAGCACCTCTGAGAAGGTTACCGTACATGCTACTTGTCTAAGGCTCCTCCCCAACTCTACAAACTCCTCTTGCACTGCTCTGATCCCATTCCCAGCCAGGTGATTTATCCCTAGGTGGACAATGACACCCAGCTCCCTTCCTCGTGCAGCTGCTCCCACGATCCTGAGGATTTGCTTCCTGTCACTCCGAGCCGTGGCACCAGGCAGGCACCTTACCTCCCTCCCTTCCTCCCCACTTCTACCCCCTAATGATTGAGTCCCCCACCAGGAGTTGTTTCCTTCCCCTGTGGGGTCTTGTGCCACCCTCCAGTGGGTCTCTTTTGTGGAGGTTCCCAGCATCCTCACCTTCTCACTCCTGCCTTCGGAGCTCCCTTTGGGCCTACCTGAAGCTCTTCTCTGCATGTGGCTGTCCTAAACTATCAATCTAGGCACCTGTACTGGACTATTATGTACCAGCAGTTATGGTGGCCCCTACGTGGGCCCTGAGGGTGGATCTTGCTTGCTTAGGATGCTGCTTTGTTTTATGTTACTTCTCTCTGCTCTAGGCGGAGTTCTATCTGA
This sequence comes from Neoceratodus forsteri, assembly GCA_016271365.2. NCBI lineage: Eukaryota > Metazoa > Chordata > Ceratodontiformes > Ceratodontidae > Neoceratodus > Neoceratodus forsteri. Next base: position 393,068,643 of record CM057449.1, read on the forward strand.
TGCACTGTTTTGCTGGGTCTGTTACTGCACTGAAATGTATTCACCCTATGCCTCTGGGCGGTTATTTTTTTTGTCTGATGCACTGTTCTTATCTTTAGCTTATTCTAAGTATGTTCTTTCCTACCCAATTGTATGTAATTCTTGACTGCTTGTTTTAATGTCACCTGGCTCTACTTGATCCTGTGCAATGTATGATTGTATCTTATTGTTTTCTGTATGGATTTGTCCTTCATTGTACTCTCCCAGGTCGTACCTGAAAATAGGCAATTGTTTGTCTAGTGTGCTTACCTGGTCAACAAAAACTAATAAATAAATCCTCCTTGGTCTCCACTGCAGGTGCCTCCATAGAGGAACCACTCTTCGCCAGAACAGCATATGAATTGTGGAGAGGTACAGCTGGAGGGATGCACCTCTGTTCCACCACCCTCTCCCTCCCTGAGCCCACCTTGGTCCAACCGCTCCTCTTTCTTGGCAGCCTCTGAGGTAGCGGCGGTGGCCCTGGTGGTCCCTAGGTGGAGGGAAGAGGTTTCACAAATCTTAGCCAGGTCAGCCTGGAGACGGGCAACCTCCTCCCTCAGACCAGAGGGGTGCCTGCAAATAGGGCAGCATCGCTGCCTCCAGAATGTCTCCCAGAACACTACCACCCCACAGCCATTGCACTGCACCACTCCCATCATGACTTATTTTGTGTCCCCGCTCCTGTTGCTTTTTATGCTTACTCTCTCCTCCCTCTACGTACTTTTCCACCCACTTTCCTACTGCCTATGTACCCTTACAACTCTCGCCATTCCTGTTCTGGGAGAAGAACTCCCTGTAGTCTTCAGTAGTCTCCTTCCTTGGACTCAGATCTCCAGCAGCTGGGGGGGGGGGGGAGAGAAGAAAAAAATTACTTCTCTTAGTAATTATGTTTCTTCTAATGGAGTCTTGCCATATTCTGACAATCTGCAGTTAGCTACAGCCTTTAAACTGTCCCAGAGAGTATAGGGTTAATTTTCTATGCAGTACATAGAACGCTGAGCTCGAGCTCGGTTGAAGTCTCTGTCTGTAGCACTTTGAAACCCAACCGTCAGATTCTTAAGAGCAAAGGCTCACTAACTATACTATGTGGAAATTGTAAAATTTTTAAACTAGCCAACTGGCAACAAAAAGTTTTGGATTCCCAAAGGAAGACTCAAGTCAGGAAACCCAAAACCAAAAACCTATTCAAATGAGATTATAACATAAGCACCCAAGTAAAAATGAGGGTGTGTGCTGAAGACACCCCTGGGGTGCAACACTGCACCTGCCCACCCACTTCCCAAAACCAGGTTCTGAGAGGGGAGGCAGGGAGGGAGGTCAGAATACAGCAAGACTCCATTAGAAGAAACACAGTTACTAAGGTGAGTACTTTTTTCTTCAAACAACATGAAGTCTCTTGCTGTAATCTGACAATCTGCAGACTACCAAGTAGTACCTCCATGGAGGAGGGACAGAACCTACTTTGGGAATAGGCTCTGAAGTACTGCTGTGCCAAACAGAGTATCACTCCTAGCCTGGATATCCAGAGAGTAATGCTTGGTAAAGGTATGGACCGTTTTCCAGGTGGCTGCTTAACAAATTTCTAACAGAGAGATATCCCTGGCAGCAGGCAGGGAAGCAGCTGTACCTCATGTGGAATGTACCCTCAGGCCTGAGGGTGGAATTTTTCCCAGTTTCTCATAGCAGAATTGTATACAAGAAACAATCCACCTGGCAATAGTTCTCTTGGTGGCAGTTTTGCCCTTTCCCACTTCCCCATAAGTGAGGAATAACTGGAGGGAATCAAACCCGTGACCCTTGGTACGCTCTACGTAGTAGCTAAAGGCTCTTTTAACATCTAAACTGTGTAGCCTCCTCTCCCCTGAGGAAGAATGATCAGTGAAGAAAACAAGGAGAGACATGGACTGATTCAAATGGAAGTCTGAAACCACTTTGGGCAAGAACCTCCTACTGGTTCTAAGGGTCACTTTATCTCTATGGAATGAGATAAGATCAGGTTCCACTGACAGGGCTTGCAATTCACTGGTATGTTTGGCCGAGGTAATAGCTACCAAAAAAAAACACAGTTTTCCAAGTCAAGTACTTAAGCTCTGCTGAGGACATGGGCTCAAAAGGAGGTTGCATAAGTTGAGCAATGCAAACATTTAAGTCCCAGGCAAGGGCAGGATCCCTAAAGGGACGATTGGCATGAAGCAATCCCTTGAAAAACATACAGAATACAGGGTGAGATGACAGTGAGGAAGGCTTTCCCAATGACAGAAAAGCAGAAACAGCTGACAAGTGTACCTTAAGAGTAGCGCTGGTCTGAGGCCTAGGCCATTAAGATGGACCATATAATCCAGAACTGTAGGCAATTCAGCAGTGTCTGGAGAGATGTGCTTCTTGGAACACCAAATGCTGAATCTTTTCCATTTGGAGTCATAAGTCTTTCTGGTGGCAGGCTTTCAAGAGGCTTTGAGAATGTCCAGAACCCCCTGGGACAGGTGCAAATCTGCATACTCTAACTCTTCAAGAGTCATGCCTTGAGATTGAGAGACTGAAGATTGGGGTACCAAATCCTCCCCTGAGAGGAGGTCAACAAGTTGTAATTCCTGGGAAAAGACAGGGGAAGATGTACTGCTAGAGACAGCAACAGGGGGTACCAAGGCTGTCTGGCCCAGTCTGGAGCAATCAGAATCACTTTGCAAGGTTGTGACCTTACCTTGTCTAGAACCTTGAACAGAAGAGGAAAGGGAGGGAAGGCATACATAAATTTCCCTTCCCAGTTCAAAATCAGAGCATCCAGAGGGACTGCACCCAAGACTAGGGGTCTGCAACAAAACAGAGGAAGTTGGTGATTGTCTGGGGCTGCAAGGAGATCCATCTCTGGAGTGCCCCACCTTGAGAAAACCACTTTTAATACCAGAGGGTCCAGGGTCCATTCGTGATGGCCCTGGGAGATCCTGCTCAGTGCATCTGATAGCACATTGTCCTTCCCTGGAAGGTGGGCTGCTATCAGAGAGGTCTGCAGAGAATAAGCCAGGGACCACAATTTCATGGATGCATGGAACAGCCTTCCTGAGGAGGTTGTGGGGTCTAAAATAGTGGGGGAATTCAAAAATGCATGAGACAGACATAAGCCAATTCTTGGGGGGGGGTAGGAAGAAGTAGGCTGTTGGTTAACTAGGATCTGCGGCTTATCCAGTAGGTAGGCAAATGGGCAGACTAGGGGGCCAAGCAGTCCTTATCTGCTGTCAAAGTCTATGTTTCTATGTTTCATGGCTTCCATGCACAAGGCTGTGGACCGAGTGCCTCCCTGCTTGTTGATGTACCACATGGTGGTGATGCTGTCTGTTCTGACCTGAATCACCTTGTTCTGCACTAACTGAGAGAGAAAGTTTGCAGGGCCAGAAACACTGCCCTAAGTTCCAGGAGAGTGATATGAAGAAGGGATTCCTGAGGAGACCACAGTCCCTGGGCTGTGACAGCCCCCAGATGGGCTCCCCACCCCAAAAGGGAAGCATCCGTGGGAAGGACCACCGAATGAGACTGAGTAACAAATGGGAACCCTTGCCTTAAATTGCCCTGATCCTGCCACCACTGAAGAGCTTGGATCAGTGTCCGAGTCACTGGAATCAGTTTGGTAAGAGGATCCTTCTTTTGGGACCAAAAGGCCATCAGATGGAACTGAATGTCCCTCAGCTGGAATCTTGCCCCTTGGACCACTGCTGTAGAAGCTGCCATGTGGCCCAAGAGTTGAAGGAAATGCCTTGCTGGTCGGAACACCTGAAGGCTGAAGGGGGGAAGCCAGTTCTATAAGAACTCTTGCCCTTTCCAGGGGAATAAAGGCTCTTGCTTTGACAGTATCTAGCTCTGCCCCTATAAAGGTAAGAAGCTGTACCGGTTTGAGAACTGACTTGGGGAGGCTGAGAAGAAATCCCAGGGAAGTGAGCAGTTGCTGGTTTACTTGCAGGTCTGACTTGACCTGGTCTGGAGACTGACCCACTAGGAGTCAGTCATCCAGATATGGAAAAATGGAAATCTTTTGCCTTCTTAAAAAGGCAACTACTACTGCCAGGCACTTTGTGAAAACCCTTGGAGCTGATGTTAGGCCAAAGGGCATTGCTTTGAACTGGTAATGGCCTGAGGGCAACTTGAACCTGAGGTACTTTCTGTGGGAGCACCTGATGGGGATGTGAAAGTAGGCACATTTGAGGTCCAGGGAGGCTAGCCAGTCCCCTGGCCTTAGAGAGGGAAGAATTATTCCCAGAGTCACCATCTTGAACCTTGGTTTTAAAAGATGTTTGTTCAGGTATCTTAGATCTAGGATGGGTCACCACTCCCCTGTCTTTTGGGGGGTAAGAAAGTACCTGGAGTACACACCTTTGCCCCAGTGTGGGTAGGAACTCTCTCTCTCTCTCTCTCTAAGGCTTCTAAGGCCAGAAGAGATGAAACCTCTGCCTCTAGGCGAGGGTTTCGTGAGACTTGCAGGTGGAAAGATCTGGCTCTCATCTTCGGAAATTTTTTGAAGCTGAGAACCAGTCCCTGGCTTACTACTTCCAGGACCCACTTGTCTGCAGTAACAGAACACCCAGTCCTGGACGAGTAAGCCAGCCTGCCCCTACAGGGATAGGGAGAGTCGACCCGGCAGGTCCATCAGGGTGTCTGCTTGGCAGGGGCCTTAGGCTGAGGAGAGGATGCAGCCCTGCTCACCCCCCCTTCTGCTTCTCCCTCTGAAGAATCCCCTCTGTGAAAAGGGAGAAGAGGCCTGTGCTTGGTAGAAAGGCCTATGAAAAGGCCTGCCCCTGCCCCTAGATTGCTACCTTTGAGGAGTTGCCTGCCTCTCCTTGGCCTGAGCACTCCTATAAGTGGTCCTATATGCCTCCATTTTCTTCATGTACTTCTCTGTCTGTTCCCCAAACAGAGAATTACCTTCCACAGGGAAGTCCATGGCTTTAGCCTGGGTGTCCTGTGAGAAGCTAGTGCATCTGAGCCAAGCCATTCTCCGAAGAGCCACACATGTAGCCATGACTCTTGATGAAACATCATTAGAGTCCACAGCAGCATGAAACTGTACCTTAGATGCCTCAATCCCATCTGTAACCACCTTCTCCAGCTCCTTGGCCAGCTGGGGGGAGGCCTGTTTAGCCAGTGTCAGTACAGTGTCCCACCTGGACTTCTGGTACCTGGCTGTATAGGCCATATAATTAGCCTGCCTGAGTCCCAAAGAGGATGCCATGTATTGCTTCTTTGCCAAGGCATCCATCCTCTTGGAGTCTTTATCTGGGGGGTGTGAAGCCAAGGGAACATTAGCCCTGTCACAGGCTGTAGCCTGCACTACCCCAACATGGCTGCATTGCTGGTAGAAAAACTCTGTGTCTGAGCCTGATAAAGTGCACCTCTTGTCCATTCTCCTATCAACAGGAGGTACAGAATTAGGAGACTTTAAAATTTTTTGTGTCCGTTTCCCAAATGATTTGTGTAGGGGAACAGACAGTCTCCTGGACTCTGGGATGTCCATCATTTCTACAAAATCAGGCTCCTCTTGATCCTCTGTAGCTTCCTCCATAGGGAGCTGGAGAGTTTCAACTACTTTCCTGTAGAACAGATAGTGTGGAGGGGACTCAGAGAGCCTAGGAGGGGAAACACCAGAAGGTCTGTCTGGGGAGATGTCCAGTTCAATGGGCACATCCAGACCTTCTGCTCCATCATAGTCATCATCTTGTTCATAATCCCCCTCCTCCTCAAATTCCGGTTCATAAAGATCTTCACGGACATAGTCCTGAACCGGTGGAACCGACCAAACCAAACCCCTAGCTAACGGAGCCAGATCAGACGGAACCGGATGAAGCGATTCAACAATCTGAATCGCTCGGACAATCTCATGTCGGAACATGAACCTCCAGATCTGAACCGGCTGACTTGTCTTTACGTTTCCTTTTTGTAGGAACCGATCCCTCAGGATCGGCTCTTCTCTTGCCCGAAGAAGTATCGCCCTGGTCAGAGGGCACTCCTTCTGGTTCGGTCGGAACCGAACCGGGCTGGCCATCCGGATCAGCGGACTTCTCAGCTTCCTTTTCCCTAAGTCTACCTAATCTTTTCTCCAGGGTAGACTTAGGAAAATTTTTTACAACTTGGCAGTCTGTATTGAGGTGTTCAAACCCCAGACAATAAACACAGGTGGTGTGGGATCGGCCTTAGCAAAGACCTCCCACACTCACTGCAGTGTTGAAACCCAGTGGGCCCATTTTTTTTCTTCTTGGTTTCTCAGACATGGCCAACCTAACCAAACTTACCCTTTTTCGGCAACCGCCAGGCAAGACTCCCTTATCGGTTCCTAACCGTGTCATGGGTATTGGAAAAAAACGTTTAAAAACACGTCTTTTTTTTAGAACCGACAACGACCGATAACCAACCACACACTAAGGAAAAACACGAGAAATTAAACTAATGGATTGGTTCAGCCGAACCGATCGAGAAGTCTTACAACTTCCATAAAGTAAACAGTAAAACTATCTAAGTACTCATGGTACCGCAGACAGAGCCTGAACCGACAATGCGGAAATAATTTCGGATTAAACCGACACTTTGACTTTTGAACCGAGCTGAAGGAGAAATCTCTGGAGCGACTGTTCAGTGAGGCGGAGTAAAGAATCTGACAGTTGGGTTTCAAAGTGCTGCAGACAGAGACCTCAACTGAGCTCGAGCTCAACGTTCTATGCGCTGCATAGAAAATTAACCCTATACTCTCCGGGGCAGTTTAAAGGCTGGAACTAACTGCAGATTGTCAGAATACAGCAAGACTTCATGTTGTTTGAAAGCGCTATTTGTTTCCTTCAAGGTTGATGAAACTAATGTGTTTCACTGATCCTTCCCTTCTTACTGCCAAACAGGAAGTTCCTGTTGTCAGTCAAATCCAGTGGCTACAAAAGTAGAACTAGCTTAGGGTGGGAGGATGGAGGGGTGGGAAGGAGGGCAATTAGTAAGAAAATCTGTAGCTTTTTTAGTCAGCTGCTTGTTCTCAAAGCAAGATTCCCTCTGCCAGAAACTAGCAGCAGGAAGCTGTAATTGGAGACAGCTGCTTTCCTGCTGCTCACGCCACACCCCCCAATTAACTTCTCTCCTCTGCTCCTGATTTAGCAAACTAAGTTGATACAGCCCCCTTCCCCAAACAGTGCAACAGATTCTTACATGACAAACTGGATTAACTGCCTTTGACATTGCCTTGTTTCTTGCAGTAACTCTGCTACTTAATTCTGCAATGCATTCTGGCAGGCTCCAGTGTATGAATGCCACAAGCAACAAAACACATTTGTTTTAAAACAGCATTATGCCCTGTTGCTACCTGTCTGCCCTTAGGCTGGTACCTTGCCAGTCCAAACACCCGACACCTCCTCCTTCCCCTGCAGATTGCTTCCTGTATGGGAAAGAGGATCTTCATGATGCAGCACCCCCCCTTCCAGCTCAGGATCCAGTCTGAGAGGCAGGCTTCACAACATGGAGCCTTACAGTACTGGGGCCGTCATCTTAATGACAAAGGGAAGGTCTCTCCTGCTAAGGATTCTTGGTGACTGGATTTCTGTTTGTGCTAGTGACCCTGGAACTCGTACACTTTTCTGACACTGCAATCTCTCTAGTGGCCTTGTGCACCATGACATCTCAGTGCACACCCACCACCTCTCTGAGAGGGGGACGGCTCCCTGGCCCACCAGCAAGGGTCTTCACAGTGACGGACAACAACATCCTCCCACCCCAAGCTGACACATGCTGCACTCGAACCACTTCACCTAGCTCTGCCACCAGGTTCCAGTGACCCAAGTCTGCTCCTAAACCAGGATCACTGCCACAAAATCCCTGGGACAGCAGGTGGCCCCAGCAAAGCACATTTCTGAAATGAAAATACAGTGGTGTGTAAGAACGTCACAATGTCATGCTTGGAGTATTTTGTGAAATATGTAGAGTAAAAAGTGATCACGATAATTTACGGCATTTCTAATTTTACATTCAGTATTAATTTTTTAATTTTTTTTTTAATTAGGGAGAGGTGTGGCCCTCTTCAGCCAACATACTCCCTAACTGGCTGCCAGTGGTACCTCATGTGATGAACCGTATAAATTGTAAGATCAAGTGTTGCTATGAAACAGGTTTGGCATTATAAAAAAAAACAGAGTGTGCAGCCTCACACCAGCTAATTATAGCAGGTTAAAATGTAAAACAGCACAGGTTGTGGCTCACCGAGTGGTACCTTGATACTGGCAGCCATGCTTCTGCCTGAAATCTGGAAACTAAAGGCTCCCATTCAAACTGGAGTAAGAAGAAACAGACAAAAAAGTTTTAAATGAATAGAAAGCCCGTTCTAGGCAGCAGTGACTTGATAAGGAGTGCTGAATTCTGATTTTTACTGATCAGCAACTTAGCACCTTAAAAAAAATTGAAATGAAATAAGTGATACTAATATTTAAAGGGCTGTTTTGAGAAGGTTACATTCTGGATTACTGTCCGATTTTAGGAAAAATAGTGAAAATATGACTGAGGGAGGTGAGGAATAAAGAATTTCAGTTGTGCCCAGGTGTAGGTGAGAAAGCCAAGTAGGGTTTATTGTGGTATATTGCGTCGTACGATAATTGTGATATTTTTGTCTTTTTAACAATGATAAATTGCTCCTCACAAGCCTAATTGTTCTCTCTCTTATCCCCCTGTCTTATCAACACTAGGCCCGTCCATCCCCTTATCCTGGGTTGTGACATCCTACCATGCCCCATACTTTATAGCATTCAATCCCGGGGTTCACACATACTCCTTTTCTCCATCCACCTTCTCTACATCCCGTTTTACCAACTCCTCTCTGTGCACCGTGCCCTCCTAGCCTTTCTCCCCCTACCTCCCTCCCTCCATTCCCCCCCTACCTTCACCTCTACCTGGTATATATTTTAATTTTTTTTTCCATTACTTCCTCCTGCAACCTTAGATAACCTGCTTTATCTTCCTATAGACACTTCTATGTATGTAAATACCGTGTAATCTGTACAATATCTGTATAATTCTATGTACATATGAACTTCTTTTTCTTCCTCTCTGTAAACAGTATTATCTGTATTGCCTTGTAAATACCTGTGTTGACCTGTATATACAATTGTTCATGCTCCACCCAGGTCCATCTCGCAAATGAGCTTCTGCTCAACGATGAACGCCTGGTTAAATAAAGACTTGATTGATTGAAATTATCAAACGGAAATATGATATACAGTACTGTCATAATATTATGACATCACTAGTAGCATACCATGAGATGACTATATATTACAGTAGCATATCATGCCTAAAAATAATTATATCCAAATTCTGATTAAACCTTTATGCAGTTTTCTCCTTGGGCTACATTCTGTCTAACTTGGCATAATGCTCCTGTGTAAAGGTTCTTTACAAAACTACATTAAGAAGCTCTCAAGTGACAATTTGCTGCTTCAGACCTTGCTAAGTGATTAAAGTAGATATATCAACTATCCAGATCAAAAACTTCAGATTAGAGTCATATAAATTTCACACCACTAATGACATGCAGCCTTATTCGAACCCTTTAGTCTACCTTGCTCTTTGTGCTGATTTCACTGCTTTGGGAGCTGCTGCTACTGTGTCGCTTTTTCCCCTTCCGAAACATTTGTCACTGTGTTCTGTCTAACGAAGACCCTGTTGAAGAAAGCAACACTGCTGCTTATTTTTTAATAAAACAAATCAGCATGATTTGCCATTAAACATTATTAGAAAGCTTTGTAACTTTATAAAACTTTATAATCTGCTGTTTCTTGATACAGCGGAAGAAAGGTTGCACAATCCAATCTCTGAGTTGTAAAACAGATTACTTTTTTTCAGGAATTTGTTCTGTGCATAGTATTGATAAAGCTGATTACATGCTACTTTCTCAAAGACAAATTATGTCATGCTTCAAAGTAATATTCAAAATAAGCAAGTATACCAGGTTTCAAGTAGGTGCTGTCAGACACCTTTTCAATTAAACAGTTATAGAAAAATAAAATAGGTGATTTGATACCTTTTATTGGGCCAACAGGTTCAGTACACAAGCTTTCATGCCTGTCACAGTGCTCTTCCTCAGAGGATGGCAGTAATGGTAAAAATGCTCATCACCAGAAATAGGGGACTAAAAGAGACCTGAAAGCTTGTGTTGTGCAGAACAAATGTTGTTCGTCCAATATTCACCTACTGTTAAATGACCAATACAGTCACAAACACTTAGCTGAGGTAGCTGTAAAACAAAACAAACAATTTAAAAAAAAAGGACCTGCATTCATAGATGTATATGCCTCAGGCCACAATTCACAGTGCAGAAACAAAAATGTCCCAGCACTGGTGCTCTAATGAAACTCCCAAATGCTGCAATATAGTTCAAATAAATTTTCCTTTATTCAAAATGGGTAAAAGCACAACTTACAAATGCACAGCAGAATCCTACGAGTCCCAGAGGGATATGTGTGTTTGTGAGCTGTGCGTTTATCCAGTGTAAAATCCAAACGCATCAAGACACAGCAGGAACTGGTTGCAGCACCAACAGATTCCCATCCAAACAAGCCACAAGAGAAAAAAACAAACAAAAAAAGAGCACAGCGAAATGCTATGCATGTATTTGACTGTGCAGTGTCAGAAAGAAACAGATGGTGCATAGGACCTGCCATTAAATCCCTTGTGGGCTTCATCAGGAGGGCCATGATGAAGAACCCACAGATGTCTGAAGTGCTGGGGTCATAGTGTTTGTTGGTTTCTTTCTGACACTGCACAATAAACACATGCATAGCATTTAGCTATGCTCTTTTTTTTTTGGGTTTGTGCACCCTAGTCTTGTGGCTTTGCTTTTATCCATGATGAATAAAGGAAGAATTTCTTTGATGACCTATACCCCAGAATTTGAGAGTTTCATTTACGCTTAAGTGCTGGGCCTTTCTCCGCCTGACAGTTATAAAACACAGCATATGGCTAGCAGATGTAATGAAGGCCTGTGGAATAACGTAATAACACATTTGACCAAAGTCCCAGCACTTTCAGTTTTTTTTTAAATCATTATTTTTATCTTGTCACTAGTTGCCCATCTCAGCTGTCTTTCTCCCAGCCTCATCCTCCCCATTTCTAGCACTTACTCAGTCTCCAGAGGCTCAGTGTCATGGACTTAAGCCTAACACAGACCCACTGGTTTGTTTGCTCTGCACTATGCACTTACACCTGTAATAAAGTTAGATACCCCTGTGACTGGGTTGGGTAAGACCCTGTCCCATTTGCTATGCAGACAGAGAGAGGAGATGAAAGCAAGGATCTATTTTATCCTCTCTTATTCTGCCTTCTATTTGTCTCTTACCTGTCTGATTGTGCAATCAAATTTTCTTGTGGCATCTAGGAACTGACCACTCCAATGGCCCCACAGCTTCCCTGTTATCGCTTCCTTCACTTGCTGTTTCTATTCTTTCTTTCTCCCCTTGCTTCTCTGAGGTTAAAAACATGTATGTGAATCTTTATGTGAAATGGGATCCCTTGATTTGCAAATGTATATACAGTAATTATATTTTTGAGATGACTGTTCTTAAAAGATAATAGTCTGTAATACAAGGGATTGACTTTGAGATGCATTTTGATCTCCTCAAGCATGTTTACAGAACTCAACAGGGGACCCGCTCTGGGACAGAATGTTCTATTCTGTTGCACCTGTTAAAGACTACAGGTGCTCATCAGGCTGGCCTCAGGAAAGAAAATGACAAAGTCCTGGTATATTTTGTGTGAAACAGAAGATGCAACTTACTGTACAATAATCAGGATGCAGAGTTTAAACTGTCAGGAAAGAAAAAATTACTCACCTTAGTAATGTTGTTTCTTCTAATGGAGTCTTGCTATATTATGACATATGCAGTGAGTCCCAACCTTCGAACTGCTCCGGAGGTGAAAGAGTTAACTTTCCATGCCAGGCATGGAACGCTGAGCTCGAGCTCGGTTGAAAACTCTGTCTGTTGTTCTTCAAACTCAAACTGTCAGATCTTTATGAGCTAAACTCACTAAGGTCCTGTGTGGAAGCTGTAAACCTACACTAGCCAACTGGCTACTAAATATAAGAACACATTTTTGGTCCCAAAACAAAGACTCAAGTCAGGAGACCCAAAAATGAAAACAAACACCCAGTCACCCCAAAAAGGGAGGGGTGAAAACAAGGTGGGCATCTACTAATGCCAACACTGCACTGCCCACCCACATCCCAAAAACAGAGGCTCTGAGGGGCAGGTTGGGAGTTTGGACATAGCAAGACTCCATTAGAAGAAACAACATTACTAAGGTGAGTAATTTTTCTTCAAACAACATGAAGTCTTGCTATTATGACATATGCAGACTACACAGCAGTACTCCATGGAGGAGGACAGAACCTACTTAGGAAATAGGCTCTGAAGCACAGCTGTGCCAAACCGAGCATCACTCCTAGCCTGGGTGTCCAGAGAGTAATGCTTTGGTAAAGTGTGAACTGTTTTCCAGGTAGCTGCTTGACAAATCTCTAGAATGGGATGTCCCTGGCAGCAGCCAGGGAAGCAGCTGTACCTCTGGTAGAGTGAGCCCTCAGGCCTGAGGGAGGAACCTTACCCAGCTTTTCATAACAAAATTGGATACAAGAGACAATCCACCTGGCAATGGATCTTTTAGTGGCAGGTTTCCCTTTACCAACCTCACCATAAGTGAGGAACAGTTGGAGGGAGTCAAACCTGTAACCCTTGGTACGCTCAATGTAGTAACTAAGGGCCTCTTCACATCTGTTGTGCAGCCTCCTCTCGCCAGAGGAGGAATGGTCAGTGAAGTACACTGAAAAGAAATAGACTGATTAAGGTGGAAATCTGAAACCACCTTAGGCAAGAACTTCCTGTTAGTCCTGAGGACCACTTTATCTCTATGAAAGGAGATAAAATCAGGCTTCACTGACAAAGCTTGTAATTCACTTATGCGCCTGGCAGAAGTGATGGCACCAGAAACACAGTCTTCCAAGTCAAATACTTAAGCTCTGCTGAAGACAAGGGCTCAAAGGGAGGTTGCATAAGCTGAGCAATGCAAACATTAAGATCCCAGGCAGGGGCAGGGTCCCTGAATGGAGGGTTAGAGTGAAGCAATCCCTTAAAAAACCTGGAGAATACAGGATGAGCTGAAAGAGAAGAGGGTTTACCTGCTGAAATGAAAGCAGACACAGCTGCCAAATGCACCTTTAGGGTAGCTGGTCTGAGCCCCAAAGTGTTCAAATGGACCATATAATCCAGGACTGTGGGTAAATCAGCAGATTCTGGGGAACTATGCTTCCCAGAGCACCATACGGAAAACCTCTTCCATTTGGAACTGTAAGTAGCCCTAGTGGAAGGCTTCCTAGAAGCCTTCAATATATCCATTACACCTTGGGAAAGGTGTAGATCAGCAAACTCTAACTATTCAAGAGCCAGGCCTTGAGATTGAGAGATTTGAGGTTCGGGTACCAAACCCTTCCCTGAGCACAGGTTAACAGATTGTGATTCCTGGGAAGACACAGGGGAAGATGGACTGCTAAGGACAGTAGGAGTGGATACCAGGGTTGTCTGGCCCAATCTGGAGCAATCAGAATCACTCTGCAGGATTGAGATCTGATTTTGACTAACACTTTGAACAGGAGAGGGAAGGGGGGAAAAGCATAGAGAAACTTCCCTTCCCAATTGAGAACTAAGGCATCCAGAGGGACTGAGCCCAACACTGGGGGCCTGCAGCAAAAAAGGGGAAGTTGGTGATTGTCTGGGGCTGCAAAAAGATCTATCTGCGGGGTGCCCCATCTGGCAAAAATTACCTCCAGGACCAGGGGATCCAGTGACCATTCGTGATGGCCCTGGGAAATCCTGCTGAGAGCATCTGCCAGGACATTGTCCTTGCCTGGGAGGTGAACTGCCATAAGAGAGGTGTTCAGGGAGTAAGCCAGAGACCACAACTTCATTGCTTCGGTGCACAAGGCCGTAGACCAAGTGCCTCCTTGCTTGTTGATGTACCACATTGTAGTGGTGTTGTCTGTTCTGACTTGTACAACTTTGTTCTTAACAGATTTGGAAAAAGCTTGAAGTGCTAGAAAAACTGCTCTGAGCTTCAACAGGTTGATGTGGAGCAGAGCTTCCTGAGGATTCCACAGTTCCTGGGTAGTGAGGTCGCCCATGTGAGCCCCCCAGCCCAAGAGGGATGCATCTGTAGTAAGGATTAAAGAGTGAGACTGAGTGACAAAGGGAACCCCTTGTCTCAGATTGCTCTGATCCTGCCACCACTGTAGGGCTTGGATCAGGGTTCGAGTCACTGGGATCAACTTGGTTAGAGGGTCCTTTATTTGAGACCAAAAGGCTCTCAAATGGAACTGGATGTCCCTCATCTGAAATCTTGGTCCTTGCACTACTGCTGTAGAAGCAGCCATGTACCCCAGGAGCTGTAGAAAATGCCTTGCTGGTCAAGAGACCTGCAGGGTGAATGAGGAGGCCAGAGAGACCAGGGTCCTTGCCCTGTCCAAAGGAAGGAAGGCTCTGGCTTCCTCTGTGTTCAGTTCTGTGCCTACGAAGGTGAGGAGCTGGACAGGCTCTAGAACTGACTTTGGAAGATTCAGAAGGAAACCTAGAGAGGTAAGCAGTTGCTGAGTTATCTGAAGATGTAACTTGACTTGGTCTGGAGACTGGCCTACTATGAGCCAGTCGTTCAGGTAAGGGAAGATGGCAATTTTTTTTGCCTTCTTAGGTAGGCAACTGCTACTGCCAGGCATTTTGTGAATACCCTTGGAGCAGAGGTGAGGCCAAAGGGCATTGCTCTGAACTGGTAATGGCCTGAGGGCAGCTCGAACCTGAGGTACTTTCGATGGGAGCCTCTGATGAAAATATGGAAGTAGGCATCCTTGAGGTCCAAGGACGCTAGCCAGTCCCCTGGCCTTAGAAAAGGGTAGAATAATTCCCAGAGTCACCATTTTGAATTTTGGTTTTAAAAGGTGCTTGTTTAAGTATCTGAGATCCAGGATGGGCCGCCATTCTCCTGTCTTTTTTTGGGGTAAGGAAGTACCTGGAGCACAATCCTTTGCCCTGGTGTAGGGGTGGAACCCTTTCCACGGCTCTGAGAGCCAGGAGGTTAGAGACTTCTGCCTCTAGGGCAAGAGCCTCTGATGGATTTGCAGGTGGAAAGGATCTGGTTCTCATCTTTGGAAATTTTTTTGAAGCTGAGAACCAGTCCCTGGCTTACTACTTCCAGGACCCACTTGTCTGATGTCAGAGACTTCCAGTCCTGGACAAAGTAAGCCAGCCTGCCCCCTACAGGTAGTTGAGAATCGGCCCTGGCCACCCCATCAGGGTGCCTGCTTGGCAGGGGCTTTAGGCTGAGGGGTGGAAGCAGGCCTGCTTGTACCCCGGCCTGCCTCCTCTAAAGAACCCCTCTGGGCGAAGCTGAAGAGGAGGCCTGGGCTTGGTAAAGGCTTATGAAAAGGCCTGCCCCTGCCCCTGGAAGGCTGCTCTTGAGGAGTGGCCTGCCTTCCTTGGCCTGTGAACTCCTATAGGTGGTCCTATACTCATCCATTTTCTTCATGTAATTCTCTGTCTGCTCCCCAAACAGAGAATTACCCACAACAGGAAAATCCATGGCCTTAGTCTGGGTATCCTGTGACAGGCTAGTACATCTGAGCCAAGCCATTCTGCAAAGTGCCACAGATGTAGCCATGACTCTTGATGACACATCATTAGAGTCCACTCCAGCATGGAATTGCACCTTAGATGCCTCTATACCATCAGCAGCCACCTGCTCCAGCTCCTTGGCAAGCTGGCCAGGGACCTGTTTTGCTAGAGCCATAACAGTATCCCATCTGGATTTCTGGTATCTAGCAACATAAGCCATATAATTTGCCTGTCTGAGTCCCAAGGATGCTGCCATGTACTGTTTCTTTGCCATGGCATCAATCCTCCTGGAGTCCTTATCGGGGTGCCAAGGAATATTTGCCTTGTCACAGGCTGCAGCCTGCACTACCCCAACATGGCTGCATTGTTGTGTATGAACTCCGATCAGAGCCTGACAATGTGTACCTCTTGTCCATTCTCTTATCAACAGGAGGTATAGTGTGAGGAGTTTTTAGAATTTTTACTGTCTGTTTCCCAAAAGATTTATGCAAAGGAATAGACAGTCTCCTAGACTCTGGGACATCCATCATTTCCACATAGTCAGGCTCCTCTTGACCATCCACAGCTTCCTCCATAGGGAGCTGGAGGGTTTCAGCCACTTTTTTATAAAACATAAAATGAGAAGGGGACTCAGAAAGCCTAGGAGGAGACACTCTGAAGGTCTGTCTGGGAGATGTCCGTTCAATGGGCACATCCAGACTTTCAAATCCACATTCACTCTCCTCATACTCCTCTTCCCCCTCCTCCGGTTCATAAAATTCCTCTAAATCATACTCTTGAACCGGTGGAACCGGCCGAACCATACGCTTACCTGATGGTGCCGGTTCGGTCGGAACTGTGGAGAGCGACTGGACAATTTTAATCGCTTTGACTATTTATTCAGCGGTTGGAGAGGAAAGTTTTGGCTCCACACCAGCTGATTTCTTAGTCCTTTTTGCTGGAACCGACTCCTCCGAGTCGGCTCTCCTTTTGCCCGAGGAAGTCTCACCTTGGTCAGAGGGCACTCCATCCGGTTTGGTTGGAACCGAACCGGGCTGGCCATCCGGGTCAGTGGACTTCTTGGCCTCCCTTTCCCTGAGCCTACCAACTCTCTTTTCCAGGGTAGCTGCAGGAAAATTTCTGCAAATCTGGCAGTCTGTATTGAGGTGGTCAAACCCCAGACATAAACACAGGTGGTGTGGGGGTCAGCCTTGGCAAAGACTTCCCCACAGACACTGCAGTGCTGAAACCCAGTGGGCCGGTTTTCTTTTGGGTTTCTCAGACATAGTGCCAGTCCTAACCACTTGCCCGCTTATGGCAATCCGCCAAGCAAGACCTCTTATTGGTTCCCAACTGTCACGGGTCGTGAAAAAACGTAATAAAACTGCTTTTTTTAGAACCGATAAGAACCGTAACCACACTCTAAAAGACAGATTAATATATTTTAAAATAACCTGATCGGTTCAAACCGAACCGATAACCGTCTACATGTTCCACACAGAAGAAATAAATGTAAAACCTATCTAGTACTCACAAGACCACAGACAGAGCTTGAACCGACCGGTTGCGGTTTAAATTCGGTCAAAAAACCGAGAAAATAATACTTTAACCGACAAAATGAACCGAGCAGAAGGAGAAAATCTCCAGAGCGACTGTTCAGTGAGGCGGAGTAAAGAATCTGAAAGTTTGAGTTTGAAGAACAACAGACAGAGTTTTTAACCGAGCTCGAGCTCAGCGTTCCATGCCTGGCATGGAAAGCTAACTCTTTCACCTCCGGAGCAGTTCAAAGATTGGGACTCACTGCATATGTCATAATATAGCAAGACTTCATGTTGTTTGAAAGACATCTTAGACAGCAATATTTTGTTTAGAGAAAGAGAGACACTGAGATTTAAACTGAGACAGAGACTCTCAGATGTACAACTTTTTTTTGTTTGTATAGCCTATATGAAGAATTATCCTGTACGATGTTATTTTTTTTCTGTTATTGTTATTGATAATAAAGCGCTACTTGTGAATTTTATAATTTCTCCTGGTGGCCTATGCTTCACGGCCTATGCCCCTACAACAGCTGGTGTCTGTGTCAGACAAAGTGGGATTTACTTCTACGCCAGCAGTTGTGTGCATGGGTTCTAGACCTGGTCCCAGGGAAGCATAGAAGAAAAGTATGGATCCTGCAACAGCAAGCCCAGGACTGATTATCAAAAGAATGGCAGCCAAACTAGAAGTAGAAACAAAAGTCCAAACTGAGACTGTACAGCTGGTACCAGTGATGAAAGAAGAACAGGAAGGGACAGAACCTGAAAACATGTCTGACTTCTTCAAATGGTGGGCTTTACAAGAAAGAGAGATTAAGAAACAGAGAAGAAAAGAGATGCAGTGACAGGAGCAGTGATGGCTGGATGCCTTGCAAGCTACAACAGCTGGAGGATCTGGTACAAGTCCAGCAGATCAACAAAACACAAACAATTTTAAAACACAGTAAACTGACAAAGCTGTGTTTCTCAGATGATACTGAAGCATACCTGACAACTTCTGAAAGGGTCACCAGAGCCCATCAATGGCCAAAACAGCAATGGACAGTCAGGTTTGTACCTTATCTGACAGGTAAAGCCCAACTTGCTTACAGCAATATAGACACTGCACAGTCAGAAAACTATGACCTTGTGAAAAGAGAAATCCTTAAAAGACATGGTATCTCTTGAGAGACCTACAGGCAGAGATTCTGGTCCCTGAAGTACCACTCAGTCGACAATCCTAGAGAAGCCTTCACCCAGCTCAGAGAACTCCTCACTAAATGGCCCCAACTAGAGGGTAAAACAGTCCCACAGACTGACAAGCCTGCAAAGGAGGAATTCATCAACATCCTTCCTAAAGACGTGCAGCTTTGGGTAACAGAACACCAATCAGAAAGCAGGGAAAAGGCAGTTTCTTTGGCTGAGGACTATCAGTGGGCCAACACCGCAACAGTGAAGGAGAATAACACTGGAGCAAATCTGGCCTTAGCAAATTGGTGAAAGTCTTTAACAGATGTCAAGGTGGGAGATAAGACTGTGAAGGGACTTATGGATTTGGGAAGCAGACAAACCCTGGTGCTTGAAGTTCTGGGAAAAGACTGTGTAAAGCAGGGTTTAAAATTGGGTTTCCATTCTGGGGGGACCACCCCCATGGTCTACCAAATTGGAAGGGCCCAAATTGTTTTTGGGGAGGGAGGCATTTTATTCATTTACTTATTTAGCTTTTGTTGACCAGGTAAGTGCACTAGAAAAATCCTGCCTATTTTCAGGCATGACCCGGGGGAGGGGGATACAGATGAATGCCAACTGACCTTGAACCAGATTAAGCTGTTGATGGTATTTTTAGTGAATGAGGGAAATCTGGCCAGGACACCGGGGAAATTCCCCTCTCTTTTCGATAAGTGCCATGGGATCTTTAACATCCACCGGAACTACCACCAGTCCAGGCAGATGGGACCTCGGTTAACGTCTCATCCGAAAGACGGAGGGGGCCCTAAAAAAATGATATTTCTTACTGTTTTAATAAAGAATTATTTTCTCGGAGTGAGTGTTCACCGTTTAGTCAGGATAACCCAGCTGATGGATAACATCTCATTTTCAGTGGGGTCCTGCTTCTACTTATTTCTGCTGCTTGATTGACTGAAACACTGGGAGGTTAAGTGACTTGAGTCACATACCAGTGATTATTTTGCTCTAATGGGGTTTGAACCCGTGATCTTTTAAGGTTCTCAAGACAGTGGGTAAGGACACGAGAACAGAAAAGGAAAAAGTAAACTTATTCAGTTTGCTTATTTTCTGAGAACAGAAAAGTCAATTGTTGACAATGTACAAAATGTACGTTTTCACAGAAGCCATCTTAAAAACAGAGACTTCAAAAGTGAAGCAGCAAAACAGACTGACTGGGAATCTAATTTCGCTGAATTCCCACAAGCAGGCTCAACAATTCAGCATATGAGCACACCGATGATTTTTTTTTTTTTTTTTTATAAATCTCCCTCACCTCTCCTGCAGTAGAATATCCCCTCAATCAATCATTTTAATTTTACCAGGAATAGCACCACTGAGCAAGCTCATTTTCAAGGTGGTCCTGGACAGATACAGCAAGAAGACACTACAATACATAATTTGATGCAATCCAAATAACATTACAAATTACAACCAGGAAGCTGAAAAAAGCACAAATTCTGCAGCGCGCACCCACAGAGATCAGTTCAGCGTGCTGCCTATAGTGTGACTGCACCACAGCAAACCGAACAGAAACAGTTAAGACACCGCTGGCCAATCAGATTTCGGATAGGGTGCCAGGTGCACTTTTCTCCTGCAAACTCTGTCAATGACCCCCCTCAGGCTGCCCTTGATGCCTGCTTCCAAAAGGGACTGCCGAGCTGGAGACTCTGTGCCCTGCCCCCAATGACAGAGTCAGGTATGTGTGCTCTGCTGCTCGGACCACCATTTAAATGCATGGGCCCATGGAAATGAATGGGCCAATTCATTTCAATGGTGTTTTTTTCCCCCAGTATTTGTGCAGCATGAATGAGTGGGATTATCCCACATGGGAGTCCAGAATTTACGGGGGGAGGGGGGAGTAAAAAAACAACACGATTTGCGCAATCCCCCTCCGAATGTTAGAAAGTAGCCCCAGTGACTAAAAAAACAAAACAAACAAAAAAAACTGCCCCTACTCTTGACACATGTGCTTTTTGAGAGAACTGCAATGGATGTGGTTGGCCCTTTAGACAAAAGTACAAAGGGTAACCAATTTACTCTGGTAGTATATAACTGTGCTACTCGATAGATACCCAGAGGTAGTTCCAGTGCGTACTGTCACAGCCCCAAAAGTGGCAGTAGAGCTTGCCAACATTTTCAGCAGGGTGGGCATACCTAAAAACATACAAAAATTCCAGCAGAAACAGGCCCTAAAGGTCTATCAAGTCTGTCTGAGTGTGCAGCTCACAGATTAATTTACTGCAGCTACTACCTAAAGAGATTATTACTGATCAGGGTAGTAATGTTGATGCTGCATTGCCGAAAGGAGCTGTACCAACTACTAGGTACAACTGCCATAAGACCTTCCCCTTATCACCCTCAGACAGATGGTCTTGTTAAGCATTTTAACCAAACCCTAAAATGCACATTAAAAAGGTTTGTGAAAGGTGACGGGAAAGACTAGACTAATACTTACCTTACCTGTTTTTTGCTTACAGAAAAGTGCCACAAGCATCAACATTTTTTTCACCCTTTGAAATGTTGTACGATAGACAACCTAGAGGACCACAAGATGTTATAAAAGAAACATGGGAAGATAACCTTGTTCAGAAAGAATCTATTACATCTTATACAAGTGCACTGAGAAAGAAACTTGCAAAATATGTTGAAACTGCCCACAGTAGTCAGGAAGAAGCCTAAAAACATCAGAAGGTGCATTATGACCATGGTGTGAAATAAAATGTTTTTGATCCAGGTGAAAAGGTCTTGTCAAGAGTTGGGTATGGCATCACTGAAGAATCGAGAAGTGCTTGGTCATCACTAGTGGTGACTATAAATAAAACAAACTATAGCCAGAGCTGATAGGACTGTGAAGAGCTACCAAGTGACAAAAGTTACACATGTGCATAGAAATTATTGAACACCCAGGTGTAACTTGGCCATTTTTTGGAGGTGTTGCACCAAATTTTCAACATGGCCTTTTCTGGACCCTTCCTCATGAACAGTGCCAGTGTCATTTTGTTCAACTGTGCCAAAAGGTGATTGCGAAGAGCAAATGCGCTATTCTGCACCACAGGTGCGAAAACATGTTTTGGGCAGGTCGTGGAAAATGACAGCTGTACTGTTTTGAAGGAAGTGTGCAGAAATGGCAATGTTAAAAATGTGGAGCGAAAATATAATAAATTGGCGACATTATGTGCATGTGTAGAACTGCACAATACATGCTTGTAACGCAGTCATTTTTTGGAATTTTTTCACCAAATTTGCAACATGGGCTTTTTGGGACCCCACCTCATGAACAGTGGCACTGTTATTTTGTGAATCAGTCCCGAAAGGTGATTCTGTGCAGTGACTGCAAAATCACCTTTCGGGACAGAGTAGCAAATCGACAGTGACAGCTGTCACGAGGTGGGGTCCTCAGAACCCCATGTTGAAAATTTGGGGCAAAAATGCCAAAAAATGGCGGAGATAGCAACATAAGCTGAAAACCCCATTGACTGGCTGTACAGCATGCTTATCTTTAATTCTTCAGTTCACAGTTGGGCTTTGAAAAGTGCAGACGTGTCCTGGTCCACAGAAGATGACAGCGCTGACCTCCAGTTGTAAGTATGGAATAAGGGGGTATGTGGGAAGGGGGACTGCAGCGACAACGAGGGACCACTTTCAGTTTCACAGTGAAAAAACCTGACAAGAGACCATTTCCTAGTTTGCAGAAAAAAATAAATAAATTCTGCACACTGGGGTGGGCTCCCAGTGTGCCACATGAGATGTCGGGCATAACTTGGGGGGTACAGAAAACACTGAATGGCATTTTGTCATTCGCAACATGGTGGCACCCTAAGAACTGCGCATGTGCACTGGTCATGTGCATGCGCAGTTCTCGCATCAGAATGGGGAAGTAACAGCCGAAATAGTGCGGCTATTATTCCGTAGGATGATTGTGGTGGAGGGGTTTAAGCTCCGTTGGGCTTTAGGAAGGATACTTCCAAAAGTCCAATGGAAGGGGTTCTACGATTGGCCGTTTTCAGAGTTATAGAACTCTTGCAAAATGGCTGTAGGCTCTGCCCATAGCCCTAAAAAGGGCTCTATTTCTTCAAATCTGCATCAAAGAGCTCACTGGACCTCTGTGAGTATTTTCGGGGGCTGATTCAGCTCACCAGAACGGAAAATAACTTTTGATCTGCTACAAGCTTGAACAGAGCTCACTGTAGCTAATTTTAACTAGGTACTGTGCCAGTTTGGGTCAGCTCATTTCATGGACCCGAATCCGACTTGTTTTTAACTGCCGAGAAAAAAAGGCACAAAGACCTCAGAGCCCTGCCAGCTCATAAAATGGGCTGAATTTCTTCAATTCTGCAGCAAAGAGTTCATCGGAGCTCTGTGAAGATGTCAGGGGATTTATTCAGCACACCAGAGCGGAAAATAACTTTGAATCTGCTGCAGCCTTGAACGGAGCTCATTTTAACTAAGTACTGCACCAGTTTGGGTCAGCTCTCTCCACAGAACTGAACCCAACTTGTTTTTGACTTTTTATGACTGATTGTCATTGTTTTTAATATGGTATTGTATTTTATATTGTTAGTCTAACGTAATTGTCTTTGTACCTTTTGTAGTTTTGTGTTTATTTGCTGACTTGTCACTTGTGAAAATGGGCAGTTTGCTCATCTAGCTAACAAGTATAAAAAAATAAAAATGAAATGAAAATCTCAGCTGCCGAGAAAGAATACGTGCCAAACCTTCTGAGCCCTGCCAGCTCATAAAATGGGATGAATTTCTTCAAATCCGCAGCAAAGAGCTCAACGGAGCCCTGTGAGGACGTCAGATTGATTCCGCTCACTGGAGATGAAAATAATTTTTAATCTGCTGCAAAGCTGAACGGAGCTCATCATAACTCTTTTTAACCATGTACTGTGTCTGTCTGGGTTAACCTGCTCCATGGAGCCAAGCCTGACTGGTTTTTGGCTTCTTTCAATCTCAACTGCAGAAAGAAAAAAACTGCCAAGCATTCGGAGCCATGCCAGCCCATAAAAATGGATGAGTTCTTCAAATATGCAGCAAATAGCTCACTGGAGCTCTGTGATGATGTCGGGGGATTGATTCAGCTCACTAGAGCTGGAAATAACTTATAATCTGCTGTAACCTTGAATGGAGCTCATTTAACCGAGTACTGTTCCAGTCTGAGTCGGCTCACTCCACAGGGCTGAACCTGACTTGTTTGTTGACTTCTCAACTGCCTTCATATTTGATGTATTTTGAAAAACATTCAATAAACTATATTAACTTGAAAAAAAAAAAAATGCAACTGCCAAAAGGGAAAAAAGGCACCAAGGCTTCCGAGCCCTGCCAGCCCATAAAAAGGGTGAATTCCTTCAAATCTGCAGAAAAGAGCTGGGATTGATTCAGCTCACTGGAGCTGAAAATAACTTTTAAACTGCTGCAACCTTGAATGGCGTTCATCTGATAACTAACTACTGTGCCAGTTTGGGTCAGCTCGCTTGGAGCTGAACTCAACTTGTTTTTGGCATTTTTAGATCTCAACTGCTGAGAAAAAAGGCGCCAAGGCCTCAGAGCCCTGCCAACTCATAAAATGGGCTGAATTTCTTCAAATCTGCAGCAAAGAGCTCATCGGAGCTCTGTGAGAATGTCAGGGGATTTATTCAGCACACCAGAGCTGAAAAGAACTTTGAATCTGCTGCAACCTTGAACAGAGCTCATCGGAGATCATTTTAACTAAGTACTGTACTAGTTTGGGTCAGCTCTCTCCACAGAGCTGAACCCAACTTGTTTTTGACTTTTTTAAATCTCAACTGCCGAAAAAGAATAGGCGCCAAGCCTTCTGAGCCCTGCCAGCTCATTAAATGGGCTGAATTTCTTCAAATCTGCAGCAAAGAGCTCATCGGAGCTCTGTGAGGACGTTGGATTGATTCCACTCACTGGAGATGAAAATCATTTTTAATCTGCTGCAAACCTGAATGGAGCCCATCGGAGCTCTTTTTAACTAAGTACTGTGCCTGTGTGGGTCAGCCTGCTCTATGGAGCTGAACCTGACTAGTTTTTGACTTTTTTAAATCTCAACTGCCAGGAGAAAAAAAAAAGATGCCAAGCCTTCTGAGCCCTGTCATCCTATAAAAAGGGCTGAATATCTTCAAATGTGCAGCAGATAGATCATTACAGCTCTCGGAGGATGTCGGTGGTACTGATTCAGCTCACTAGAGCTGAAAATAACTTTATCTGCTGCAATAATGAACAGAGTTCATCAGAGCTCAGTTTAACTATGTACTGCGCCAGTCTGTGTCAGCTTGCACCACGGATATGAACCTTTTTTTGACTTTTTTAAATCTCAACTAATGAGAAAAAAAGGCTTCAAACCTTCTAAGCCCTGCCAGCCCATAAAAAGTACTGAATTTCTTCAAATCTGCAGCACAGATCTTATCAGGTTCCAGGTAAAATGAACAAGGGAATTACGGTGACCGCATTTTGAGTGATGGCAATTCGATGAATGTTAAAATGGCGACAGTGAATATGGGCACCCTACAATAATGGTGACATTGGCATTACTACTTTTCTGTAGGGAGCTTCACTCACCGCATCCCCTTTACTGATACAATAAATTCCACGGCCGTAGCACCTTGGGGAGGGGGAAAGCAATTTTCGCTCGTACTGTAGGGTGCCCAAATTTCCTTTGCCATTTTAACAGTCACCAAATTGCCCTCACTCAAATTGCAGTCACAGTAATTACCTTGCTGAATTGATGTTATACCTCATCGGAGCTCTGTGAGGATATGGTGGGGGGTTGATTTGGCTCACCGGAGCAGAAAGAAAAAATTACTCACCTTAGTAATGTTGTTTCTTCTAATGGAGTCTTGCTGTATTCTGACTATTGCAGTTAGGTTAGGTCCTGCCTTTCAACTGCCCCGGAGAATGAAGAGTTAACTTTCCATGGCCAGCATGGAACGTTCAGCGTGAGCTCGGTTGAAGCCTCTGTCTGCTGGTGTTTAAACTCCAACCATCATATCTTTACGAGCAATACTCACTAGAAGTTCTGTGTGGAAACTGTAAAACTCACACTAGCCAACTGGCAACTAAATTTATTAAAAAGGCTTTTGGTTTCAAAGCAAAGACTCAAGTCAGGAAACCCAAAACACAACACACACCCAAAATAAAGGAGGGTGAAAAGGCACCTCTAGGGTGCCAACACTGCTCCTGCCCACCCACATCCCAAAAACCAGGTTCTGAGAGGGGAGCCGGGGGGAGGTCAGAATACAGTAAGACTTCATTAGAAGAAACAACATTACTAAGGTGAGTAATTTTTTCTTCAAACAACATGAAGTCTTGCTGTATTCTGACTATTGCAGACAACCAAGCAGTACCTCCATGGAGGAGGGACAGAACCTACTTTGGGAATAGGCTCTGAAGTACTGCTGTGCCAAACCGAGCATCACTCCTAGCCTGGATATCCAGAGAGTAATGCTTGGTGAATGTATGGACTGTTTTCCAGGTGGCTGCTTGACAAATCTCTAAGACAGGAATATCCCTGGCAGCAGCCAGGGAAGCAGCTGTACCTCTAGTAGAGTGAGCCCTCAGGCCTGAGGGTGGGGTTCTACCCAGTTTTTCATAGCAGAATTATATACAAGAGACAATCCACCTGGCAATAGATCTTTTAGTGGCAGGTTTGCCCTAACCGACCTCTCCATATGTGAGGAACAATTGGAGGGACTCAAACCTGTGACCCTTGGTGCACTCTATGTAGTAGCTGAGGGCCCTTTTAACATCCAAACTGTGTAGCCTCCTCTCTCCAGAGGAGGAATGGTCAGTGAAGAAAACAGGGAGAGACATAGACTGATTAAGGTGGAAATCTGAAACCACCTTAGGCAAAAACTTCCTGTTAGTTCTTAGGACCACTTTATCTCTATGGAAAGAGATGAAATCAGGCTCCAATGACAGGGCTTGCAATTCATTGATACGCCTGGCAGAGGTAATGGCTACCAAAAACACAGTTTTCCAAGTCAAGTACTTAAGCTCTGCAGAGGACAAAGGCTCAAAGGGTGGTTGCATAAGCTGAGCAATGCAAACATTAAGGTCCCAAGCAGGAGCAGGGTCTCTAAAGGGGGGGATTGGTGTGCAGTAATCCCTTGAAGAACTTACAAAACACAGGATGGGCTGACAGAGGAGAGGGCTTGCCTACTGACAAGAAGGCAGAATTAGCTGACAGATGCACTTTAAGTGTAGCTGGCCTAAGTCCCAAGCCATTAAGATGAACCATATATTCCAGGACTGTAGGCAACCCAGCAGATTCTGGAGAAATATGCTTATTAGAGCACCAAATAGTGAACCTTTTCCATTTGGAGTTGTAAGTCCTCCTGGTGGAAGGCTTTCGAGAAGCCTTAAGGATATCCAGAACCCCTCGAGAAAGGTGTAGATCAGCAAACTCTAACTCTTCAAGAGCCATGCCTTGAGATTGAGAGATTTGAGGTTCGGATACCAAATCCTCCTGAGAGGATGTCAACAGGTTGCAATTCCTGGGAAGAGACAGGGGAAGGTGAACTGTTGAGGGCAGCAACAGCGGGTACTAGGGCTGTCTGGCCCAATCTGGAGCAATCGGAATCACTTTGCATGGTTGAGACCTGATCTTGACTAACACTTTGAACAGGAGAGGGAAGTGGGGAAAAACATACAGGAACTTCTCTTCCCAATTCAGAATCAGAGCATCCAGGGGGACGGAGCCCAAGACTGGGGGTCTGCAACAAAAGAGAGGAAGTTGGTGATTGTCTGGGGCTGCAAAAAGATCTATCTGTGGAGTGCCCCATCTCGAGAAAATTCCAAAACTAGGGGATCTAGGGTCCATTCATGATGGCCCTGGGATATCCTGCTGAGAGCATCTGCTAGGACATTGTCCTTCCCTTGGAGGTGAACTGCTATCAGAGAGGTTTGCAGGGAATAGGCCAGAGACCACAACTTCATTGCTTCTGTGCACAAGGCCGTAGTCCGAGTGCCTCCTTGCTTGTTGATGTACCACATTGTGGTGGTATTGTCTGTTCTGATCTGTACCACCTTGTTCTGTACAGATTTGGAAAAGGCTTGCAGTGCCAGAAACACTGCTCTGAGTTCCAAGAGATTGATGTGAAGCAGAGATTCTTGAGGTGACCACAGCCCTTGGCTGGTAAGATCCCCCAAGTGGGCTCCCCAGCCCAGCAGGGAGGCATCTGTGGTGAGTATCACTGAATGAGACTGAGTGACAAAAGGAACTCCTTGTCTCAAATAGTCCTGATCCTGCCACCATTGCAGAGCCTGGATCAGGGTTCAAGTTACTGGGACTAGTTTGGTAAGGGAATCCTTTCTTTGGGACCAGAAGGCTCTTAAGTGGAACTGAATGTCCCTCATCTGGAATCTTGCCCCGTGGACCACTGCTGTAGAGGCTGCCATGTGGCCCAGGAGCTGCAGGAATTGCCTTGCTGGTCGAGACACCTGAAGGGTAAATGAAGAGGCCAGTTCTATAAGGGTCCTTGCCCTGTCCAGGGGAAGGAAGGCTTTTGCCCTTATTGTATCCAGCTCTGCCCCTATAAAGGTGAGGAGCTGTACTGGCTCGAGAACTGACTTTGGAAGGTTGAGGAGGAATCCTAAGGAGGTGAGCACTTGCTGAGTTATTTGCAGATGTGACTTGACTTGGTCTGGAGACTGACCCACTATGAGCCAGTCGTCCAAGTGTGGAAAGATGGAGATCTTTTTTTCTCCTTAGGAAAGCAACCACTACTGCCAGGCACTTTGTGAACACCCTTGGGGCTGATGTTAGGCCAAAGGGCATTGCTCTGAATTGATAGTGGCCTGAGGGCAACTTGAACCTGAGGTTCTTTCTGTGGGAGCACCTGATGGGAATGTGAAAATAGGCATCTTTGAGGTCCAGGGAGGCTAGCCAGTCCCCTGGCCTTAGAGAGGGCAGAATTATTCCCAGAGTCACCATTTTGAATTTTGGTTTTAAAAGGTGCTTGTTCAGATATCTGACATCCAGGATGGGCCACCATTCTCCTGTTTTTTTGGGGCTAGGAAGTACCTGGAGTACAATCCTTTGCCCCTGTGTAGGGTAGGAACCCTTTCTATGGCTCTGAGAGCTAGGAGAGAAGAAACCTCTGCCTCTAGGGCAAGGGTCTCTGATGGATTTGCAGGTGGAAAGGATCTGGTTCTCATCTTGGGAAATTTTTTGAAGCCGAGAACCAGTCCCTGGCTCACTACCTCCAGGACCCACTTGTCTGATGTCAAAGACTTCCAGTCCTGGACAAAGTAAGCCAGCCTGCCCCCTACAGGTATTGGAGAATCGGCCCAGGCAGACCCATCAGGGTATCTGCTTGACAGGGGCTTTAGGCTGAGGGGTGGAAGCAGGCCTGCTCATTCCCCATCTGCCTCTCCCTTTGAAGAACTCCCTCTGAGCATAACCGGAAGAGGAGGCCTGGGCTTGGTAAAAAGGCCTTTGAAAGGGCCTGCCCCTGCCCCTGGAATGCAGTCTCTGAGGAGTGGCTTGCCTTTCTTTGGCCTGAGCACTCCTGTAGGTGGTCCTGTATTCGTTCACCTTTTTCATGTAGTTCTCTGTCTGCTCCCCAAACAGAGAATTAACAATGACAGGGAAATCCATGGCCTTAGCCTGGGTATCCTGTGATAGGCTAGTACATCTGAGCCAAGCCATCCTCCGAAGGGCCACAGCTGTAGCCATGACTCTAGATGAAACATCATTGGAGTCCACAGGAGCATGAAATTGCACCTTGGATGCCTCAATCCCATCCGCAGCCGCCTGCTCCAGCTCCTTGGCAAGCTGGTCAGGGGCCTGTTTAGCCAGAGCCAGCACAGTGTCCCACCTGGACTTCTGGTATCTAGCTGTGTAGGCCATATAGTTAGCCTGCCTGAGTCCCAAAGATGCTGCCATGTACTGCTTCTCTGCCATGGCATCAAGCCTCCTGGAGTCCTTATCTGGGGGGTGTGATGCCAAGGGAATATTTGCCTTATCACAGGCAGCAGCCTGCACTACCCCAACATGGCTGCATTGCTGGGAAATGAACTCCGTGTCCGAGCCTGAAAGGGTATACCTCTTGTCCATTCTTCTGTCCACAGGAGGTATGGCATTAGGAGTCTTTAGAATTTTAAATGTCTGTTTCCCAAAAGATTTATGGAGGGGAATAGACAATCTCCTGGACTCTGGGATGTCCATCATCTCAACAAAATCAGGCTCCTCTGATCCTACTGCTTCTTCCATTGGAAGCTGGAGGGTTTCAGCCACTTTCTTGTAAAACATAAAGTGGGAAGGGGACTCAGAAAGCCTAGGAGGAGAAACATCTGAAGGTCTGTCTGGGGAGATGTCCGGGTCAACAGGCACATCCAGACTTTCATAATCACCATCATCATCATTATCCTCATACTCTCCCTCCTCTTCCTCCGGTTCATAAAATTCTTCTGAAGTATAATCCGGAACCGGGGGAACCGACCGAACTAAGCCCCTGCCAGATGGTGCTGGTTCGGCCGGATCCGAAGTTAGTGATTGAACTATCCTTATCGCTTTGGCTATTTCATCTGCGGTCAGAGAAAGAACTTGTGGATCCGAACCGGATGATTTTTCTCTTCTCTTTCTTTTAACCGGAACCGACTCCTCAGAATCGGCTCTCCTTTTGCCCGAAGAAGTTTTGCCCTGGTCACAGGGCACTCCTTCTGGTTCGGTCGGAACTGAACCGGGCTGGCCATCTGGGTCAGTGGACTTCTCGGCCTCCCTTTCCCTCAGTCTACCTACTCTCTTATCCAGGGTAACTTTGGGAAAACTTTTACAAATTTGGCAGTCTGAATCGAGGTGGTCAAACCCCAGACAACAAACACAGGTGGTGTGGGGATCAGCCTTAGCAAAGGCTTCCCCACACACACACTGATGCTGAAACCCAGTGGGCCCCGAGTTTTTCTTGGGTTTCTCAGACATGGCCAATCCTATCCAAAAGCATTACCTTTTTCGCATCACCAGGCAAGACACCCCTATCGGTTCTTAACCGTGTTATGGGTCTTGGAAAAAAAGTAATTAAATCCGTTTGTTTTTTGTTTGTTTGTTTTTTTTGTTTTTGTTTTTTTAACTGATACGGACCGGTTCCCACACTCTAATAAATTCAAAACTTTTTTAAGACCAATCTGATTGGTTCAAACCGAACCGATCCAATATTTACAAGTTCCACACAGAAACTAAATGTAAAACCTATCTAGTACTCACGGTACCACAGACAGAGACTTAACTGACAGGTTCAGAAGCAGAAATTCGGTCGAAACAGAGCGAAAAAACAACACTTTAACTGACTTTTTTGAACCGAGCAAAGGAGAAATCTCCGGAGTGACTGTTCAGTGAGGCGGAGTAAAGAATCTGACGGTTGGAGTTTAAACAACAGCAGACAGAGGCTTCAACCGAGCTCGTGCTGAATGTTCCATGCTGGCCATGGAAAGTTAACTCTTCATTCTCCGGGGTAGTTGAAAGGCCGGACCTAACTGCAATAGTCAGAATACAGCAAGACTTCATGTTGTTTGAAATATATTTTAATCTGTTGCAACTTTGAATGGAGCTCATTTTAACTAAGTACTGTGCCAGTTTAGGTCAGTTTGCTCCAAGGATCTGAACACGACTTGTTTCTGACTTTTTTAAATCTCAACTGCTGAGAATAAAAAGGTGCCAAGCCTTCTGAGCCCTGACATCCCTTCATGCGCATGCAGTTCACGCATCGGAATGCAGAAGTAACAGCTGAAATAGTGCGGCTGTTATTCTGTTGTCCGATTGTGGAAGAGGGGTTAAAGCTCAGTTGGGCTTTCGGAAGGATACTTCCAAAAGTCCAAAGGAAGGGGTTCTGCGATTGGCCATTTTCAGAATGACAGAGCTCTCGCAAAATGGCTGTAGGCTCCGACCACAGCCCTAAAAAGAAAGGAGTGTAAATATCTGCCTTGATTTTAGGAAACTTAATCAAGTGTCTGTATGCCCAGGATAAATAAGTTGATGAACAGTTTGGGAAATGCCAAGTACATTAGTACACCTGATCTCACCAAGGGTTACTGGCAAATTCCCCTAGCTAAAGAATCCAGAAACAAAACTGCATTTTCCACTCTAACTGGATTCTATCAGTTCACCACCATGCCATTTGATTTACATGGTGTACCAGCTACATTCCAGGAGTACATGGATGTAATTCTAGCCCCTCATACTGGTTACTATGCTGCTTACCTGGATGATGTTGTGATGTACAGTCCAGACTGGAAAAGCCACCTGGAACACCTATAAGCAGTTATCCAATCCATCAAACATGCAGGTCTGACCATTAATCTTACCAAGTGTGCATTAGGCATGCAGGAAACCAGATAGTTGGGTTATAGTTTAGGAAATGAAGAAGTAAAACCAGCGATTTCCAAGACAGAAGCGGTAGCTAACAGTCCTGTCCCTAAAACAAAGAAACATGTCAGGTCACTTTTAGGTCAGGCTGGTTACTACCGGAGATTTGGTCCCAAGTTTGCCCAGTTAGCTACTCCTCTCACTCAATGCATAAAAAAAAAAATGGTACCAGAATAATGTGAACTGGTCCCCAGACTGTGATGAGACTTTCTGGGCCATCAAGACTGCATTATGTTCCGCTCCTGTTTTAAGAAGTCCAGACTTTAAGAAACAATTTCTGCTACAGACAGATGCATCAGAGGTAGGCCTAGGTGCACTACAGAGTTAGATTTATTTATGTATTTGATAACCGGGTGAGCAAACTGATCCATAGGACTGTTTTCAGTCGCGAACCGGGCCACCAGGGTGGCAAACACAACAACCATCAATACAACACAGAGTGTATACAATTAGAACAAAACAGGCCTGCCGAATATACTTGGTATGAGGTCAAATTACATAGTACAAATATTTCAGAGAAATCAGTACATGCTGGTGTAGTGACATACATTAAGTGACTATACAATATAAAAGGCTTAACATGGTGATTATGGTAAAGTACTACATGCAATGTACATGCAGTCACCGGGGAGCCAAGGAAATAAATACAGTTAAAATGAAGGTTCAGTCTATCACCAGGAGTGGTATAGGCACAAGTCTGCTAACAGTTCAGAATAAAACAGGTCATCATATCCAGACTGAACAGAGGAGCAGAACAGTGCAAATGGGTAGGGGCACTGGAGGTAGGGCACGAATAGGCGCTATGCCAGGATATGGACCCTTGTACCACCTGGGAAACAGCTGCAGGTACAAGCGGCCTCGGCCAGGAGCCATGCCCTTACATTTGCCTTGAAAGACTGATGGGAGGGGGATGATCGGATGGACAAAGGCGGTCTATTCCAGAAGGAAGGGGCAGAGACAGAGAAAGATTTACTACCCATTGTAGTAGTAGTGTGAGGGACTTTCAGTGGGGGAATGGAGGAGGCCCAGAGACTCAGAGAGACCACTCTGTCAGTGAGTAGGGAGGATTAGGGGGACAGCTGATGGTTCCTGAGTGCACTGTCAAGGAGGCTGCCCGTAGCAAAGTCAAAACGACACTGCAGAGAGAGCCACCTTAGGGACTGGTATAGCAAGCAGTGGTGGGTGGTAAAAGGGGCTTGAAGGACAAAGCGGTAGAAGGGAGTTGTATGTGGTATGTAAGCGGGTCAGTAGGGAAGAGAACGCCATAGAGTACACGGGGAGCAGTAGTCAAGGAGGGGGCAGAAGGTTTCCATGAACAATGGCTAGGCGAGCTTCAGGGGACAGAAATCGATTCTGGCGGTAGGCAGCACCTAATTTTTGGTGGATTTTCATCACAGTGTTGCTGATGTGTTTGCTGAAAGTAAGGGAGGGGTCTAGGGTGATACCTAGACAGATGGGAAGGAACATTTCATTCTGTATACCAGTAGAAAACTGTATGAAAGAGAGAAAAACTACTCCACTATTGAAAAACAATAGCTTGTGAAATGAGCAATAGAGTCCCTTAAGTTTTATCTGCTAGAAGCTGACTTTTGTATTTATAACAGATCACAATCCTCTCTGTTGGCTTAATCAAACGAGAGATAAAAAAAAAACAATCACAAAGTTGTTCCTGGAATTACAGCTTTTTAAATTTAAAGTGATGCACAAATCTGTAAAAGAGAATGTCAATGTTGATTTTCTGTCAGTCTTACCTCAGTAGTGGGCAAGATTATGGAGGCACTCTTTAAGGAAAGGATAGTGCAACACCTGGAATCCACAGGAACACAGGATCCAAAATAGTAGGAAGGTCCTGTCAAACTAATCTCATAGATTTCTTTGACTGGGTAACCAGAGTGGTGGACCAAGGGGGAGCAGTTGATGTCGCCTACCTGGACTTCAGCAAAGATTTCGATACTGTTCCACATAGAAGATTAATTAATAAGCTGGGTAGGCTCGGGGTGGGTCAGAAGTTGGTCAACTGGGTGGCAAACTGGTTGGCACGCAGAAAACAGAGAGTGATGGTAAACGTATACAGTCAGAAGAGATGCAAGTCATAGCTGGCACCTCATGGTTTCAGTCCTCTGGGCCAGTCCTCTTCAATATCTTTATCAGTGACATTGCAGATGGACAAGAGGGTAAGGTTTGTCTTTGCAGATGACACCAAGATCTGTAACAGAGTAGATGATCCAGATGGGGTGGGCAGAATGAGAAGAGATCTGGATAAACTGGCAAAATGGTTGGAAGAGTGCCAACTGGGGTTTAACGCAAAGAAGTGCAAGATCATGCACATAGGGAAGAGAAACCCTGAAGCCACCTATAGGTTGGGAGGGGAATTGCTGGCAGTCACAAGGGAAGAAAGAGACTTGGATATCATCATCACAGATAACCTGAAATCATCCAAGCAGACCACTAAAGCAGTAGGTAAGGCTAGGGGGATGCTGGGGTGTATTAGTAGGGGTATCACAAGTTGTAAGAGGGAGGTAATAATCCCTCTTTACAAGACACTGGTTAGGCCCCATCTGGAGTACTGCATGCAGTACTGGAGGCCACACCTTCACAAGGACATTAACCAAACTGAGGCAGTCCAGAGCAGTGCAACCAAAATGGTGCAGGGACTGCATCAGAAAACATATGAGGACAGATTAATGGAACTCAATATTTATTCCCTGGAGCAAAGGAGGGAGAGAGGTGATATGACTGAAACATTCAAACACCTTAAGGGCATTAACAAGGTGAAAAAATCTAACATGTTTCAATATAAAGAAAAACAGCAGGACACCAGGACACAGCATGAGATTACAGGGAGGCCAATTAAGGGGTAATGTGAGGAAGTTCTTTGTCACAGAAAGGGTGAATGCATGGAATGGCCAATCTCAGGAAATGGTGGATATGAATACAATGCAGGGCTTCAAACAGGCATGGGATAGGCGTAATGGAGCAATACAGGTAAGTATGAATAGATAGGCCATTGACAGAGCAAATGCCGATGGCACATTCATAAGGTAGACAAAGAAATGGGCAGACTGGATGGGCCTTGCGGTCCTTATCTGCCATCAACTTCTATGTTTCTACGTTCAGGAATTAAGAATTCAGAAGGCTGAAAAATGTGTGCTAAACTGAAAATGTTTGCTGTAAAATATACAGTATTATGAAAAAAGGGATACTGCATATGCAAAGAACTGTAAATGTTATAAGGTAATGTTGAAAAAAAGGTTTTGGAAAGCTGTTTTCTTTATATATATATATATACATATACATACACACACACACACACATATATATATATAAATAAATAAATACATATACACACACACATATATATATATATATACACACACACACACACACACACACACACACACATATATATATATATATATATATATATATATATATATATATATACACACACATACATATATATCAGGTTCCTCTTAAAGAGGCGTGTGTGTGACAGGGTTGGGAAAGACCCTGTCCCATTTGTTATGCAGCGAGAGACAGTGTTAAAAGCAAGGATCTATTCTGTCCTCTCCTATTCTGCCTTTTGTCTCTTGTCTGTCTGATTGTGCAATCAAATTTTACTTGTGGCACCTAGGAACTGGCCACTACAATGGTCCCACAATTTCCCAATTTTCTCCCTTTCTTTACTTGTTGTTCCTATTCTTTCTTTCTCCCCTTGCCTCCCTGTGGTTAAAAACATATACATGAATCTTTATGTGACATTGGGATCCCTTGGTTTGCAAACATATATAATTATATTCCAACCCTAACTCCCCATCCACAGCAAAAAGAAAAACATTAGGGTTTTGGGTCTCTGGAGTCTTAGTGAATCACTGGTGGAGCCTTCCTTGGAGTTGTCAACCCTAATACTCACACACCCCCAGCCCACAGCCTCCTGTCTGAAACACTGGGTACCCCTCCAAGCCAGTGCCTCATAGTGATGCACTCTTCAGAGGTAGAGAAATATGTCTCACCACATGTTGTCAACGCAATTTGTTGTAGCTTTCTATACACAGGACAGGACCCTGCAGGCCCTGCCTGAAGAAAGGACATCATGCAGGATATGCCACAATACTCTCAACAAAGAAACTCTTACTGCTGCTCCTCTTGGCCCTTTTAAGAGACAACTCCGACTTCATCTCATTTCAACTAGTTGTGACTGCCTCGCCTAATCAGGGGCCCACCGCCCACTGCCCTCCACTTCATCTTGACAGCTACCTCTCCCCGCCTTGCCCCTTCTACCTGCCTACGCCCTTGTCCCCTCTCCCTTTCCTCCCACGGGCATTTCCTGACTTTTATCCCTCCCCTTTAGAGCTCTTACCCTCACCCTCTACCCTCTGACAATGGCCTTCCTGCCTGCATACCCCTTTCCCTCTCACCTGCAGTGCTTATTTCTAAGATTGCCCTTGGCTGGTATGTCATGCTACCTAACATTTGGCACACTTTGAATTACTGGAATTTCCTAAGCCTCAGTCTCTTACTTCTTTTTATTGTGTAACTACGTATTATTATTATGTTGACCTTTGTATGTGTGTATTGTATACTCCCCATTCCTTTGACGTGGAACCTTTGTAAATGAGCAGTTCCTGCTCAAAGGTATTTGTAATTCTAGATTTCAATAAAATAAAATTAAAAATAAAAGATGTGCTCAGTGAATGAGGTGGGCATTATGGTTGACATCTGCAAGGACCACTGATTCGCCAAGACTCTGGAGACCTAATTTTTTTTCTTTTGCTACGGGGGGAGGGGGGTTGGAAACCCTAACGCCTCATCTCCCTACCTTTGTGGCGATAAGTTACATAGAACCATAAAAGTTGTTTGCAGAGAAGGACCTCTTTGCCCACCTAGTCTGCCCTATTTTCCCCTACCCACGTTGCTACTGCAGACCCTATTCAACCTCTGGTCTTCTCCCCTTGCCTTATTTCTAAGGCCCCCTTGTGTCTATCTCATACATGCTTGAATCCTGTTACTATTTTAGCACCCACCACCTGCGCAGGGAGGCTGTTCCAGGTGTCCACCACCCTTTCCATGAAGAAGTATTTCCCACATTTTCTCCGAGTCTCCCCCCCCTCCAGCTTCATAGCGTGACCCCTTGTCCTCGAGCATCTTTTTCTATGTCAAAAGTTACCCTAACAGGTGCATTAATGAAGTTTTTTGCAAAGACTTTCCTTTTTTGTTCGAGACAGTGGAATTGTATCCTCATTCACACAGGCCCTGAACAGATGCAGATGCCCTGCACCAAGGGAAGACTCCATCTGCCTACCGAAGTGCAGGGTCCTTGCAGACAGCAATGGATGTAAAGAATTCATGGAAATGTCAGGTGAGCTGCAGAACTGCAGGGCCCTGTGACCCCTGCGAGTCCATGTGGCCAAAGATACAGATGCACAGGGCAAAACGTGCATCTGTCAGCCAATGCACAGGGCCCTTGCCACCCAGGGGTGGAGAGGTGCAGGGCCCTATGCCAAGAGGACACTTGTCTTCACTATATGGTACCCAGGCCTGTGTGGAAAACCCTGCACCTTTTATTCCCTGGTGGGGGGGGGGGTTGCATAACAGTGCCATTCCTCCACCATCATCCCATCCAGCTGGATCACTGAGCACACCCCCAAACACCCCCGACTGCAGAATGCTATTTGGGTTTCTTTAAAAGATAATAGTCTGGAACACAGGGGTTGACCTTGAGATGTATTCTGACATTCACAAGCTTGTTTACAGAACGTCAGCTCTGAAACAGAATATTCTATTTTGCTGCACCTGTTAAAGACTAGATGTGCTCTTCAGGCTGGCCTCAGGAAAGAAATTGACAAAGTTCTGTTATATTGTGTGTGAAACAGGAGATGCGACTTCCAACAATCAGAATGCAGAGTTTAAACTGTCAGGAAAACACATCTTACAGCAAGATAACAAGACAGCAATGTTTTGTTTACAGCGAGATACAGAGATTGAGATTTAAATTAAGAGAGAGAGGGAGAGAGAGAGACTCTCAGATGTAGGACTTTGTTTATACTGCCTGTATGAAGGGCTTTCCTGTACAATTTAAATTGTATTTTATTGTAATTGATAATAATAAAGCACTACTTGTGAATTTTGGTAACTTCTCCTGATTTGCCTATGCTTCCTGACCTATGTTCCTTTGACAGTCCTCATGTAGATGAACTGGTCTAAGTGGATATGTGAGTAATTTCAAGAAAAGGCATAATCCACCTAAAGGAGTAACAAGTGCATTTTTTTTCTCGTGGATTGATAGTGAGCATTACCGCCATATACTTGCACAGTAGATTGACATTTGTAGAATATTTCAGGTTTTTGTTTTTTATTTATTTCTTTATGCTCCCCCATTTCCTTGGCCAGCTCCTCCTTTGGGCTGCCTAGGACTTCCCCAGCCCACCAACTGCCCCCGTCGCCATTCTCACCATCCCCCATACTGAGTCAACTGACCCAACAAATCTCTTCACAGGGCCCCCCTTCCCCGCAGCAGGGTACTGGAAAGGGAGGTTTTGCCCAGAGGCGTTCCCTTGACACAAAGTATACACACAGTGAGGGATGGGCTCGGACCCTTCCGGGCTGCGTGGCGAGACTGGCCGCCATCATCTGGTTGGCTAAGTGGACATTTTCCGTTTTCTTCCCAAACCACTCACCTCCTACGTAGTGGTCCGGTTGTGGCAGCATCCTGGTAGCGTGGGCCTTCAGCAGTGTCAAGGCCGCACACCACAAACAACGCCGACTGCAAACCAAACCACCACCAGAAGTTGCCCAACAGTGACCTGAGACCGACCCCCGCCCCCCCCGCCAGGAGGGAAGCGTCCATAGGATGCTCTAATCTTCCTCCCTGCCGGTTTCCGCTCCTGATGGCTCAGAGCATGAACTCGGGTTGCCAGCATGCCCAGCGAACACCCATCATTCGGTGCCATGAAGTCAGCTAACATTTCAGTTTTAGTAGAGATTCTGAAGGACTGTGGTCTGTTGAGCAGACTGGATGGGACGCAAAGCCTTCATTAGCCAACAATGTTTATGTTTTTATGACCTATTTTGCCACTTTTACAATTTTTAAATGGTTCCCTCTAGACAATGGAAGGCAGTGCTAAATTTGAAAGTTTGTCTCAGCTCGAGTCATGTATAGAAACTATTTTTTTTTTTATTTGTCTGTGTGTGTGAATTAGTGCTCATTAAAGCTCCTGGACTGACAGCACTGGAACCTAAGTCCTCTCTTTAGCCCCATGACAGCTACAGCATGGGTCACAGTGCAGGCTTCCCCACACTGCCCCACCAAAGTGCCTCAACCCTGCCATGAATGGACCACCACGTAGGTGAGAGGGTAGTTCTGACTCCAAGCCCATTCAATCTTTGACCTTTCATTACGGACTGTCAACAAGGCTGCCAATTGGTACCAATCGTGTTGGTGGTTTTGTGATGTGGACACCTGCCCACTGGGAAATTGACTAAGGCCACCACAACTCATTTCATATAGGCCACTGAACAGCCCTCAGACAGTAATGGCTTTTGGTCACTACTGACCTATGCTGGATTTGAACTAGTGACCTTGAGGTGAAAAAGCTCCTTAACCTGCTACTACTGCACTAAGTCATCTTGTTTCTGCAGCTCAGGCCATGGATAGAAACTCTTGTAGGTTCTAGCATAGAAAAAGAACAGTCATGTAAGAACTTGCCGTAACAGTAGATCTTCAAGAGAATCTCTGGCAGCTGGTCACACCTTAGGAACTATAGCCACCAGGCACCAGGACCACATGGACACATTTTTTGCAAGCAATCTATCTGAGGCTGCCCATGGTGACGTCACCACGTCAACGTCCCCCATAGCCATGTGGGGACCCACGCCCTCCTTAGTACCCCGCCGGAAACCATCCAATGAGGATGGACTCCCAAGGGAACCGGAGGACAGCCAGGAAGACTCACCAGAAAGAGTATGGGAAACAGCAGGTTCATCATCTTGGAGAGGAGAATCAGGAGAGGAGAACTCAGAGGTACAGGGGGGAAAGAGGGAGGCACTGCATGACCTGCTGCAACAGATTATCTCAAAGATCTACTGTTATGGTAGGTTCTTACGTAACTGTTGTATCTTCCATCTTCTTCGAAGATATGTCTTGCAGCAGGTCACACCTTAGGAATGAGTCCCAAGCATCTATGGATCTATGTATGTTTCTAAACAGTACTGCAGAGGAGACCAGAATAGAAGGTTGGAAGGCAAGCATCTAGGAGAGGAGGGGCCCTGTAACACAGCCAGGATGAAATCTGCCCGCCTTCTAGAAGCGATGTCCAGACTGCAGTGCTTTAGGAAAATGTGAACAGTAATCCAAGTGGCAGCAGTACAGATCTCTGCTGCGAAGAAGCCCCTGAAACAGGCAACAGAAGTGGCCAGGCCTCTGGTAGAGTGGCCCTTGACAGCCCCAGAAAGTTCCTTGCTGTACTTCCTGTAACAAAAAATGAAACATTTGGCTAACCATTTGGACAGACACGGTTTAGAAACTGGTTTGCCCTCTTTCTCAGGGGTAAAAGAAATAAACAGCTGTGAGAACTTCCTGCAGTCCTTCATGTGATGAAATTAATATCTCAGTATTCTACGTACAGCTAAAGTATGGAACAATGCTTCCCCTGGATTGGCATGCTCTGGAAAATAAAAACAGGGAGGTGGATAGTTTGATTCAGAGTAAACTCAGACACCACCTTTGGCAAAAACTTAGGGTTAGTACGCCAAGACACCCTGTCTTTGTGGAAAATCAAATAGGGCTACTCACACGAGTGCCCGAAGCTCAGAAATTCTATGAGCAGAGGTAACAACAACTGAAAATAATGCTTTCCACATCAGAAAGCATAGCTCGCAAGCCACAGCAGGCTCAAAAGGAGCTAAAGTGAGCTTCTCCAAAACAAAATTTAAGTCCCAGGTTGGGACTGGGTTATGGATGGGAGGATGTAAGTGCAGAATGCCTCTCAGAAAGGTACGGGCCACATCCAACTGAGCTACTGTATGACTCTCAATGGGCACATGGAAGGCTGAAATGGCAGACAGGTGCACCTTCAGTGAACAGTACTGGAGGCCAGCATCTGACAAGAATAGCAAGTACTCTAGAATCTGGTTCACCGGGCAGGTGAAGGGATTCAGATAGTGGGAAGCCGCCCAC
The DNA here is from genome assembly GCA_016271365.2 of Neoceratodus forsteri. Taxonomy (NCBI): domain Eukaryota; kingdom Metazoa; phylum Chordata; order Ceratodontiformes; family Ceratodontidae; genus Neoceratodus; species Neoceratodus forsteri. The sequence goes on from CM057449.1 coordinate 393,109,578, forward strand.
AAAGCAAAGTTCTTTGACTTCATGGAATAAGTTGACCTGGTGGAAGGGTTCCGGGTGGCCACCAGGACGTCAGCTACTTTAAAGGAGACTCCAAACCAAGCAACGGCTGCATCTTTAGGAGCCAGGCATGCAGGTTTGAGACCCGAGGTTTGGAAGGAAAAGGGTCCCCTGTTCCTGTGACAGCCCGGGCACAGGGGAAGGGGCACTGGAGGCTCTACTGCTAACTGCTGCAATAATGGAAACCAAATCTGCTGACGCCAATAGGGAGCCACCAGAATCAGAGAGGCGCCCTCCATCTGGAGCTTTATCAACACCCTCTTGATCAGAGGAAGGGGAGGAGAAGGTGTAAAGGAACCTCCCTTTCCAAGAGAAGGACAATGCATCTCGCCAGAAAACTCCAGGCCCTGGATCGAGCAAGCAAAAAAAGCGGCAGTTTTGCATTGAGTAGGGATGCAAAAACGTCCAACTCTGGATGGACCCACCTGTCGAACAGGTCTTCTACCACCGAGGTGAGCAGCTCCCACTCGTGCATTCTGGACTGTGACTGACTTAACTGATCCGCCAGGATGTTTTGGGCACCTGGAACATTGATGGCCAACAGCTCTAGGCCATGTTCCAGAGCCAAGTACCAAACTCTCATTGCCTGCATGCAGAGGGGATAAGACTGGGTGCCCCCTTGCTTGTTGATATAGTGCGCCACATTGATACTGTCTGTCTGCACTAGCTGCGGGCCTGGGGACAGGTCAAACTAAAAGACCTGAAGGCTGTACAGCACAGCCTGCATCTCGAGAACACTGATGTGCAATGAAGCTTCAAGCAGAGTCCACATCCCTCAAGTCTGGAAAGGGCCCAGATGAGCACCCCAGCCCATCCTGGAAGCATCAGAGGTGAGGATCCGATGGGGAGGGTATGAAGAAAGAAACCCCGCAGAGCAGATGACTGGGTTCCATCCACCACTGGAAGACCTTTCTGACTGGCAAGAAGACCAGGACCATCTGCTGGTCCCCCACTGTACCCTCAAAGTAGACTGGGGGGATGCACATCTGCAGTCTGGCCAAGGGGGCAGTGACAATGGCTTCGGCTATCAGACCCAGCATTCTGAGGTACATCCTGGTTGTGACATACCAGCTCTGATAGGCTTCCCGGGCCTGAGCAATTAAGCATTCCACCCAGTCCGGGGGCAGGAAGGTAAAGCCCTGGGCCATGTCTAGTATGATTCCTTGTACTGGAGATGCTGACCCGGAGTCAAGACTGACTTGGACAGGTTGACTGTGATCCCCAACTGATCGAACAGTTGAAGGGTATGCACCAGGATCAAGGACAATTGCTCTTTGGATTGAGCCTTGATCAACCAGTCGTCCAGGTAGGGAAAGACATAAAGGCGCTCCCTCCTGACGGCTACTGCCACCACTGCTAGGCATTTGGCGAAGACCCGAGGCACCAAAGAGAAGCCAAAGGGAAGAACTCTGAACTGGTAATGTTCCATTTGGAACAGGAATCTGAGGTACTTCCTGTGGGGAACGCAGATCTTGATATGCAGGTATGCGTCCTGCATATCCAAGTAGCAAATCCAGTCCCTCTCCCGGAAGAAGAGCAACAGGCCCGGGAGGGTGACCATCCTGAACTTCTTGTACTGGATGTAGTAATTCAGGTTTCGTAAGTCCAGGATGGGCCTCAAGTCCCCTGTAGACTTGACAAAGAGGAAAAAGTGAGATTAGAACCCCGTGTTATGTTGATCCTCAGGGCTGGGTTCTATGGCTCTTTTTTGCAGCAGCGACTGGATCTCCTCCCTCAACACAGGCACATGTGCTGGAGGGCAGGTGGGAGGCTTTGGAGGAAGTTCTGGAGGCATCTCCACAAATTCTAAATCACGTCCCTATTGTATGACCTGCAGCACCCAGGCGTCGGTTGTGATCGCGCTCCATTCGTCTAGGTGGAGGGAGAAACGATCCCCCACCATACATCCTGGGGAACCAGATGAGGGAGATCCGGTACATAGTCAGGCTAAGACAGGAACTGCAGCCAGGCCCACCCTGCCACCTCTTGATGACTTGCCAGTGGTGGAGGGGTGGACAGGGCCGTGGCAGCCTTGTGTTTGCAGGGCTGCTTGGAGCTTGACCAAGGTCTATGGGTGGAAAGTTGAAAGGGCACCCTCTGGCCACTCTTTTGGTTTTGTTTTTATACTCATTTACTGAATTTGTCATAATTTATACATTTCAGTTTTACATAATTTTTTTATGACAATCGCAAGTTTTATCACTCCATATATTACAATATTGAAACATTTTTAACAAGTCTTCTACAAACTGCCCAATGTATTAAAAAACAGTGGGGATTGATGAGACACTCAGTAAATTCGTTCACCTACATAGAAAAAATAATAGTTTCACCTTCACTCTAAGTGGGTGGGGTGGGGGACGACACATCATTTCACTGCTTCTTTATACAGTACATTTCCCACCTAGTCCATCTGTTCAGAAACATTTTTTTCCTATGGTTTACTGCAAAAGTGATGCGTTCCATATTTTGGATTTAGTTAATTAAAAGAGAGACCTATTTTGCAGCATACAGTGGAGTCTGCTGGAGCCATTTTTTTGTTATAGCTTTCAAAGCTGCAATAGCTAATATTGTCCATAAATATTGTCCCTCCTTCCCCTTAATCTCAGACGGACATAGCCCTTGCATTATATTCTCTGGCCCTATACTGGAGAGTAGCACAAACAGTTCCACCATATGCTGCTTAACTTGCTTCCAAAACTGGTCACGAATCGGACGGTCCCACATTATATGTGCTTGCTCAGGCCCTACCTCCCCACATTTCCTACAGCAATTTGCTTGTTTTAATGTGCTCATCTTAGCTTGTCTGTATGGGGTTAAAAATATCTAAGCCTTATTTTCCAAGCATATTCTTGCCACCTCGGGGAAGAGGTAGTCTTCCAACTGCTTATGTAAACCAGTTTCCACTTAAAAGTATCTAATACTACTCCTAATTCTTGTTCCCATTTTTTTTGTGTGGATTATAAGTTATGAGCCCGGTCTGCTATTAGATTCCAGTATAATATTGTTATTGCTCCCTTACCACGTGTAGTACCCCATATCATTTCAAATGCCATGGGGTGGGGTCTGAGATCCTCTTGTGACGAGGATGTACAAACTTTATTATTTATGTAATCCTTAAATTGGTAGTAATAGAATAGGTCTGATGCGGTCCAGGCAAATTTGGCCCTAGCCACCTCAAAAGGTGTAACAGTGTTCCTCTGAAGCAGCTGCCAGGGTGTGCAAACACCTCTGTCTGCCTGCCTCTGATACCAACTGTGCTATTTTGCAGGATGGAATCTCTGGCCACTCTTTTGGTGGGTGTGGTAGATGGAGTGAAGGCCACAAAGTGTGGCCCGTGGCCTGTAGGTCATTTAGAATATCCTGCACATCACCCCCTAAGAGTCTGTAACCCCTGAAAGGGGCATTCAGGATGGACTGCTAGACATCAGAAGCCAAGCCTGTCACCCTGAGCCAGGAGTACCTCCTTAAGCAAATACACACTGTGGAGGCCCTGGCCGAGGCATCTGGAGTATCATAAGCAGCCCTAAAATGATGTCTGCCCATATCAGCTCCAGACTGAAGTGTTCTAAGCAGCTCCTGCATCTGGGGACTCTCAAACAGGGACCGGGAGGCTGACCGGGCTGATTCCCAGAGGTCATTCTGGTGCTTGAGCAAGTCACCCACATAATTAAGGACCCTTATGGCCATGGTGGAAAAGGCAAAAACCCTCTTCCCCTTGAGGTTCAACTTCCTGGACTCCTTGTGTGGAAGGGGGGAGCTGAGGTGTTGGGGTCTCTTGGGCCACAGTGATGGACTACCAAGTCCACCTGAGGGTGGTCCCGAAAAAAAGAACTTTCCCGAGGGGGCCTGGCATAGCTTATCCGCCTTCCTGGGCATGGGGGGGGATCATATTAGGTCTATACCAAGCGGCCATGGTGGCATCCTTACAGGCATCGATCACGGAAGGGATAACCAGAGGAGGAGAATCTGGCAAGCCCTAATGTCAGGTTCCCTATAGCTGGGAAATGCAAATTTTTATGTTTGCTTGCACACATGTGCAAGAAACATAGTGCCATCATCCGAGTTTTCGGAGGTGTGGCAACCCTCTTCCAATTCAGTCTGTGTGTTTGCAGGCGCGGCCGCATTTCTCCAATGCCTGCTGGAGCTGACAGCTCCAAAATGCAGTGGCGTACAGTTGAAAGGGGCAGCTACACTTCAGTGAGCAGCGATAAGTTATCGCATGCTGCTCATGCCGCCCCCTACACACACACACACACACACACACACACACACACACACACACACACGCACGCGCATACTGCGTACTGCTACACACACTGTGTGCGATGAAGTGCCCAATCCCGTCGGCTGTGCTGCACCCCCAAAGCAGAGTTACATATGCCACGCTGGGTTCCCACCCAAGCGTGGCTGCATATCGTATAACCGGCAGGTGCCCAATCCCACGTCGGCTCCACTGTCCCCAGTACAGTGTGCAGCACTGCAGAGCCACCCAGCGTGGCAACAGATACTACTGCCATGAGGGGTGCCCAATCCCTGTCGGCTCCAGCCCACCCCACCCGCCATCCTTGTGCCACGCCTGAGAGCCCACCCCAGCGTGGCAAACGTCCCGCCGTCATTTAACAAAAAAAAAAACCTGAAACTTAAAAACGGTCCTCGTTGTCTCTGCCCCCACCCGCTTCACCCACTGCGCACCCCACCTCCCCACACCCCTCACCCCATACTTACTCCGGACTCGCGCCGACGATCTTTGGTGGACCGGGAACACATCTGCACTCTTCAAAGGCGACCGCGAACTGAGGAAATGCCGGTAAGCTGTATAATGGGATAGATAGGGTTTTTTCAACTTTGCTGCATATCTCAGCCATTTTTTGGAATTTTTGCAACAAATTTTCAACATGGGGTTTTTGGTTCCCCTTCTCATGAATGCTCTCACTGTCATGGGGTTAATCGAGCCCGAAGGGTGATTTCGCTGTCACTGCGCGAAATCACCTTTCGAGACTGAGTAACAAAATGACACTGCCACTGTTCATAAGGTGGGCTCTCAAAAAGCCTATGTTGAAAATTTGGTGAAAAAATTCCTAAAAATGACTGTTTTATGAGCGTGCGTTGCGCAGTTCCTACGCACGCTTGTAAGTTCGCGAATTTTCTATATTTTCACTCCAGATTTTCCACATTGCCATTTTATTACACTTCCTTATGAACAGTACAGCTGCCATTTTTCACATATTTGCCCCAAATGTGTTTCCGCATATAGTGCACAATGGTGCAGCCGGTTATCACTGAAAGCAATGTTTGGGACAGATTAAAAAATCACAGTTACACTGTTCATAAGCAGAGGTCTAAAATGGCTATGTTGAAAACTTGGTGACAAAAGTCCAAAATGACTGTGTTACGAGTGAGCATTGTGCAGTTTCCATGCACCCTTGTAAGTTCATGACTTTGTAATATTTTCAGTCCAGATTTTCAACAGTGGCATTTTTCCACATTTCCTTATGAACAGTACAGCTGTCATTTTTGACAACATGGCCGAAATGTGTTTTCACACTTTCAGCGCAGAGATGCGTGGTCGCTGTGGGAAATCATTGTTCGGGACAGATAAAGAAAATCACAGTGACACTGTTCATGATCGGAGGTCCCAAAATGTCTGTGTTGACAATCTGCTGTAAAAAATCCCCAACCTAATTATATTACGGGTGTGCGTTGCACAGTTTCTATGCACGCTCGTGACTTCACCAGTTTTTTTTATATTTTTACTGCAGATTTGCAACATTGTCATTTTACACCTCCCCATGAACAGTACAGCTGTAATTTTTCACATCCTGTTTGAATGTGTTTTTGCACCTGTGATGTTCAAATGCCGTAGTCGCTGTGCATAAGCAGCTTTCAGCTAACAAACTGATATTGCCACTGTTCATGAGGTTGGGGTCACAAAAAAAAAAAAAAATGTTGAAAATTTGGAGTGAAAATACCAACGAATGCCTGAGGTGTTAGGGTTTCCAACCATAACGCCCCACCCTGTAGAGAATGACAGGCATCAGGGGTGTGACTTGGGATTCTTGCCTGTAATGCTCATACCATTCCACACCCTGCTGCCAGTGAGACATCTCGAGGTATGCCTTGGACTCTTCGGCCCCAAAGTTCACCCCATTCTCCTGTACCGTACCCATCTCACCGTATTTCCTGATGGAATGGGGTGCGCATAAGGGCCAAAGACCCCAAGGAACACCGTGACACTTGTCAGTGTCTGCAGGGTAGGGTGTGGTGAAATGGCGTGGCCGTTATGCCTGATGACCCAAAGGCACACCCCAATGTCTGTCACTCTCTGCAGGGTGGTGGTGGGGTTGGCTTCAGTTCAATGCTTCACTGCCATTTCTATTATGCAGCTCTGTAACTTCTACACTACCAATGCCAATGCCAGCAAGCAAACATTCGGCATTGACAAATGCTTGTTGCTTTAGCTCTTGCTACGCTTGTGGCTGAATACATGTTCACTCAATGGTGGTGTGATGCAGACTGTAAATGAATTTCATTTTCTGTTTCTCTCCCATCCCCCCCATTAACTATTCAAATATTTGATATGCGGTAATGTGCTGTTTTACTGGAAACACAGACTTTGACGGCAGATAAGGACCGCTTGGCCCACCCAGTCTGCCCATTTCCCTACCTACTGGATAAGCTGCAGATCCTAGTTAACCAATTGCCTACTTCTTCCTGTCCCCCTCCAGAGCTGCCTTATGTCAGTCCCATGCATTCTTGAATTCCCCCACCGTTTTCGACCCCATAACCTCCTTAGGAAGGCCGTTCCATGAGTCCACCACCTCTCCATGAAAAAATACTTCCTCACGTTGCCCTTGAGCTGTCCCCCCTCTATCTTCAAATTGTGCCCTCTTGTTCTTGCACATCTCTTTTTCTCAAAGATGCTACCCTCTTGGACTTTGCTGATTCCCTTGAGGTACTTAAAGTTTCGATCGTGTCCCCCCACTCCCTCCTTTCCTGGAGGGTACATATACTAAGCTCCTTTAGTCTCTCTTTGTATGGCTTCTGGTGCAGACCCTGCACCATTTTAGTTGCCCTCCTCTGGACTGCCTCCATCCTGTCTATGTCCTTGCAGAGATGGGGTCTCCAGGACTGCACACAGTACTTTAGATGGGGTCTCACCAACTGTCTGTACAGAGGAATAACAACTTCCCTTTTTCTACTGGTGATGCCTCTTCCTATACACCCCAGTATCCCCCCAGCCCTTCTTACTGCCTTCTCACATTGCTTGCTTACTTTTAGGTAATCTGATATGACTACCCCCAGGTCCCTTTCCATTTTTATTTGTTATTAGTACCTCCCCCCATTGTGTACTCTTCCCCTGGGTTTTTGTTTCCCAGGTGCATTACTTTGCACTTCTTTGCATTGATTCTAACCTGCCATACATTTGACCATTCCTCCAACCTTGCCAGGTCCCTTCTCATCCTTTCCACCCCCCCCCCCGCCATGTATCAACCCTTTTGCAGATCTTTGTGTCATCTGCAAAAAGGCATACTTTTCTTTCTAGTCCCTCTGCAATGTCACTTATTAAGACATTAAAAAGGACAGAACCCTATGGTACTCCACTTATAACCCCCCTTTCTTCAGAGTGGACTCCATTTACTATTATTCTCTGTGTCCTGTTGTGCAGCCAGTTTTTTACCCAGGCTACCACCCTGGGACCCACTCCCAGGCTGGCTAATTTATTGATCTATTGTGTGGGACTGTGTCAAATGCCTTGCTAAAGTCTAGGTAGGCCATGTCTACAGCCTCTCTCTGGTCTACTACTTTGGTCATCCAGTCAAAGAAATTTATTAGATTTGTGTGACATGACCTTTCCGCTATATATCCATGCTGCCTTGGGTCCTGTGCCCCGCTGGCCTCTAGGTACTCAACAACTCTTTCTTTCAGAAGTGATTCCATCATTTTCCCTACCACTGAGGTCAAACTACAGGTCTGTAAGTTTCCTGCCTCTGATTTGCTCCCACTTTTGTGAAAGGGAATCACATCCACCCTCCTCCAGTCCTTAGGTACCATACCATCCTCCCCTGATTTGTTAAAAAGGGTAGTCAGTGGTGTCACTAGTTCTCCCCTTAGTTCTTTTAAAATTCTGGGGTGAAGTCCATCAGGGCCCATTGCTTTGTCCACTTTCAGTTTCAGAAGTTCTTTCAGAACCCTTTCTTCTACGAATGGACTGGTATTGACACCCCAATACAGAGTGCTTCTATTGACTGGACTAGGTACCTCCCCCTCCTCTTCTTTTGTGAATACTGAGCAGAACTATTCATTCATTATCCCTGCTTTTTCCACTGTCACGCTCTGCCCACCCAGCCACCCTCCCCTTTATTAAGCCTCACTATCCCTCCCTTGGTCTTTCTTCGCTCACTAATGTACTATAGAAGATTGTATCCCCCTTCTTAACTGAGTTGGCCATCTTTTCCTCGGTTTGGGCCTGTGCTATTCCGACGGCCTTCCCCGCTTCCTTCTGTTTTAACTGGTACAGTTCTCTGTCCTGCTCCTTCTGTGTTTCCTTACACTTCCTGAATGCTATCTTTTTCTCCCTAACCTTTCCCACCACCTCTTTCAAGAACCATAGTGTTTTTTTCCTTCATTTTGATTTATTTGCTTCACACAAAGGCATGTTGCCTCTGTGATATCAGTTTTGATGTTTCCCCATTGTTCCTCCGACCCTCCATCTTTTTTATTTATTTATTTAAATTCGGATTAATACCTTTGAGCCAGGGGCTCGTTTACAAAGGCTCCAAGTCAACAAGGAATACAAGACATTTACAGGTGATGAAACATTGCAGAACAGAAAGACAACAACTAACAAGTGGCATTAGTGTGCAGTTACAACATTAAGCAGGGTACAAGAAGTAAGGAGAAACAGGACCACACTTCCAGAGAAACATATTAATGCAGCACTAATTAAGTGCAGTACAGTGTTTAACAATCATGTTACAGTTCAGACGGGGTGCTCCCAGTCTGCAGAAATGCATGTTTTAGCAGTCAAGGTGAGGCTTTGTCAAGGGGAGGTAGTAGGTGGTGGGAGGGGGAAGTGGGCAGTTGTGGAACAGGATGGTGGGAGTGAGAGAGGGTAGCATTTGATGGGTGTGAGAACCGCTGTCAGAGGCCATGGGTTAACAGAAACACTGGCAGTCAGATTTGCTGGCAAGAAGAGATCGAAGCCCATTTTTAAAGTAGCCAAGTCTGGGGGAGTTGGCAAGGTCTGCAGGCAGATCATTGAACCATTTAGGCACACAGTAGGAGAGGGATCTTTGAACAAGGGTGGTTCGTTTAAAGGGAACCGTTAGAACAGTTCTGGAGGCACTCCTTGTGCATTTAGATGGTTGTGCAGGCTCAAAGACGGCTGAAGTAGCCCTAGGCATGGACCCCATCAGGGACTTTTTCGCAAGGAGGCAGGCCTGGTATTGGAGTCTGTGGTGGAGTGGGAGCCAGCCAGTTTCCCTGTATAGGTCACAAGAGTAAGTCATTTTGTGTACTCCCAGGACCAGGCGGCAGGCCTTGTTGAAGATGGTTTTGACCCTTTTAAGCGCTGTGTCTGTGCCTGCCCCATATATGACAAGACCATAACTGACAGATGAGAGAACTGAACTGCACATAACAAGTTTCAGGGCAGCCAGTGTCATTGAGGTGCAGTGTCTGTACAGGATGCCAAGCTTCATGTTGGTGGACTTTACCAGTTGCTCAGCATGGGCAGTGAAGGTGAGGGTGTCATCAAGGTGAATCCCTAAGTACTTGAATGTATTGACTTGGTCTAGTACTTCTCCTTCGCTACTAAGTATATGCAGTGAGGACCCTTGAATCTTGCTCTGTGGGGTGCTGAAGAGCATGCTCTTTGTCTTTTTGTAGTTGAATAGCAGTTTATTGCAGGTGAACCAGGATTCCAATGCATGAAAATTGTGCTGAAGTTCAGAGCTAACTGATCCCAGGTCTTTCCCTGGGACGGAGATAACAGCATCGTCTGCATAGAGTACGGAGTGTGCAGGACAGGTAGAAGGCATGTAATTTATGAAGAGGCTAAATAAGAGAGGACCGAGGATGGAACCTTGCGGGACTCCTAGGTTTACTTCCCTGGGCTCAGAGATCATATTGCCAATCCTGACCCTGTGAGATCTATGGGTTAGGTAAGTATGGAACCAGGCCACAGATTCCATTGACAATTCTGTAGAGAGGAAATATTTCAGTAGCAGTTGGTGACTGACTGTGTCAAAGGCCTTGGTGAGGTCTATGAAGATAGACCCCACCTCCATCCCTTTATCCAGGGCCCCATAAAGCTGAGTGGTGTACTCTACTAGCGTGGTGACAGTGGAGTGGTTTTGTCGGAATCCATGTTGTTGTTGCAAGCAGAGAAGGCTATGTTTTTCTAGGTACTCAGTTAGTTGTTCTGAGACCACCCTTTCAAGTGCTTTGGGGGGGGGGGGGTAAAATCGAGATGGTCCGGAAGTTTGCTAAATTAGCTCTGTCTCCTGATTTAAAAACAGGTGTGACCAGAGCCTCTTTCCACCTAACAGGGAAGATGCTAGATCTTAGAGAGGCATTGAATACCTTGGTGAGTGGTGCCACAAGTTCGTTTAGTGTGAGTGCTACCATCTTCATATCGATCATGTCATTTCCCATCCTGGTCTTCAAGGACCCGTTTGATATATTGGACGGTCTCACCTGTGGAGATTTGCCTGAAGTAGAATGGTGGGGTAACATTATACTGTGGTGATGGAGTGCTGAGGTTGTGCTGCTAGCCTGCAAGGGTGTGATTCAGGTATTCAGGTGGCAGCACATTACTGAGGTCTGTGAATGCAACATTAAAAGCATCAGCTATTTCCTTTGGGTCTTGCAATGTACCAGAAGTGGTAACTATAAGGTCTGGTGGGACCCTTGAGGCTCTACCCATGAGAGATTTTACAGAGTCCCAGAACTCCCTCCCTCTACCCCAGGTCTTTCCTAGGAGGTCATTGTAGTAAACTGCTTTCGCCAGACGTATGAGTTTTGTGCAGATATTTCTAGCTGCCTTATACGCTTGGGAGTCCGCTAGATTCCCGGTGGCTTTGGCCCTATGCCACAGGTAATCTCGAAGTTGAACGCGTTCAATTAGAGGGCTGGACAGCCAGGGGTTGGGGATTCCTCTGGCTTTCTTTGTTTTGTAAGAAGCAAAGATGTCACAGGTTTTAGTAAAAATACTGCAGAAGTAATCCAGTGCTTGGTTTCCGTCCTTGACTCTATCCAGCGGGGACCAGTCAATCCCTTTAGGTAGTGCCTGAAGTAGTCTACTTGACCAGGCCTTAGTGATCTGTTCCTGGTGGTCTTAGGCTTACTCTTGGTGAACTTGTTTGTCTAGGTAAGTAGTACGGGGAGTGGTCACTGATGGTGTCAGGTAGGACTTACCTCTGCGATATGTTCATGACAGGAAGAGAGTAGCCAGTCGATGAGGGTGCTGGTTCCTGTACGGTAGTTTTGTCTGGTGGGTTGTGTGACCAGTTAGGTCAGGTAAAGTCCTGCTATTTGGTCTCTAGCTGTCGCTGCATCCTGTGCTTGCCAATTAATGTTGAAGTCCCCTAGGATTATATGTTCCCAGTTTAGTTTGTTCTGTTCAAGGTGGCTTATGAGCTGTGGGAAGCCAGCGAGTAGTGTCCCAAGAGGCAGGTATACAGTGGTTAATAGTAGCACTTTGTTTTGTTGGCCAATACTAAGTTTTAGTGCTAGAACCTGTGCTTCCTTGGTGCGGAAGCTAATTGGTAGTATTTGCCCTTTGATGTCACCCTTGACGTAAACCAGACAACCCCCGCATCCTTTTGAGGTACGGTCCTACCGGAACAGGTTATATTCAGGAAGGGCAATTGCTGTGTCTGGGATCTTTGGTGATAGCCACGTTCCTGTTAAGGAGATGATGACGTCAGGATCAATCTGAGCCACCCAGGCCTGAAATTGTGGCAGTTTGTTTATTGAATACTAGGAATTAATACCTTTGAGCCAAGGCTCTTTTACAAAGGTTCTGCGTCAAATTAGGTACAAGCAATAAGGTTACAATGAGTGACACAAATAAAGTACATTATGGAATGCTATATACATGGACAGAACAAATATCAAAAACATTAGTGCAGGGATAAGTAATTACCAGGTGAAACACTTTAATTCAATAAGCAATCAAATGAGGGGGGGAAGACAGGAAAGTAATGTGAGAGATAGGGCATATAAATGAAAGGAGGGAGGAGCCGACCACAGGTAGTGGAAAGGAATCATCTACCAGGCCTTTGTCAGGTAAAGTGGGCTGGAGAGAAACAACTTAAATATAGAGGAATTAGTCAAGGCAGTCGCAGGAGTTGGAGGTTTGGAGAGAAGGCTGCAGATACTCAGAGACACAATTTTTAGATGTCCTGGGCTATTGGTACAATTCATGATACAGGTCACCCAGGGTCACAGCTAGGCAAGGATTTGACAAGAGGCTTTGGCTATGCAAGAGTTTTCAGGCATGCACTCCCCTGCTCCATTACATTGATAGCCTGGGGCGCACTTATTCAAGTACAAGAGCAGGATGTGAAATCCTTTTGTCCTTATGCTTACTTTTGATATTTAAAAGAGGTTGTTTAAAAGCCCACATACAGATCCCTCAGGAGAAGGTCAGATGGAAATGTGGATTCAAGCAGGACCCAGTCACTGAATTTGTCAGACTTAGTTGCTTGACTTCTGCTTTGCTTGGGATAGCTTCCAAAAAGTTGATTTTAAACTGAAAATGCAAATACCTGGTGGTGATGTTTTGCAGAAATCCAGTCCAGGAGACCTTCACAGATGTAGTGAGCAAGAATGGTGTAGCTACTCCAAGCAGAAAATCTTATAAATCCCAAAAAACTAAGCTACAGACACAGACAAACACAAACAGCCACCCATGTCTTCAGCCAATCTTGCCCCTTTGCTAGTGTTTTTCTGAGACACTCTCCCATTTTAACAAAGTCAGCCCTACTAAAGTCCAGTACCGTACCCTCACTTTTGTATGGCTTGACTCTACGGCTGTGATTATCGTGAACCACACTGTTTGGTGGTCACAAGAAATACAATGCAGAGCAAGCCATAGGTAAACAAGGGTGCTCACAGATAAATCTGAGGGGAACACATGCAGCGGCACTCCAGGTAAGAAGGGTGCAGGTGTAACATAATTTATTTGAAGATATCTGGTAAATATCCAACTCACAGCAGTAAGCACTAAAAGCCCCAGTGCTGCCGGCTGGAAGTTGGATATTTACCAATTATCTTCAAATAAATTCCCTTCCACCAGTACCTGTCTTGCTCTAAGTGCCTCTGCATGTGTCTCATAGTTTTACTGAAAGCCTGCAGGTAATGTTCTATGTACATAACCACTTGTCGACAGAAAAACTGAAGAACTCTCCTAAGAAACCACCACAGGGAAGGAGCTACTCTGTGACAATGGGGGTTGGTGGTAAGTGCCAGACAAGGGGACGGGGCAGGGCTGGGAGTCAAGGCTGAAGAGGATAGCACGGGTGACACTGGGGATTAAATGTATAGTGGAGGACAAAAAAAGAAAAAAAAATGCACAGTCTTCCATCACTGTGTGGAGCAATGTGCACTGAGGATTAGAAGTAAACTGTAGTTAATTATGTGTGTAACCCGTTAACTCTCCGGGTGTTACCAGCATGTGTGTGTGCGTATGTTCTGCCAGGCCAATAACCCTGGTTGAGGGATGCCTTTCCTATCTTCTTTTTTTTTTTCCCTACTGAAATCTGTTGCTCAACAGTATCTTCCTGTACTATACTTTACCCTTTTCCACCCCGGCATAGGTTGGCCACCTACGTCAGTCTTTTCTATCTCACACTAAGTCTTTTTTCCAACTGCCTTTATTTCGGGTTTCTATATTTCCATCCCTCACAAAGAACTCCCCAAAATCATGCACCAGGCTAAAGCTAGCTGGCAAGAATGAAATAAGGTGCATTTATGGCATTTAATGCCAAACGATATAAAGTGCCTTTAAAGAGATAAAAGGTGCTGGGTGAATAAAGTGCATTTTTTGAAATAAAGTGCTTCATAAAGTTAATGCGTATGCCATTTTTATGTATATGGTGCAGGAATATTTAAAAATGTTTAAAATGGCAGTTAAATACAAAAAATCCACTCAGATAGGTGGATTGTGGATACAAATGAAGTGGTGTTATGCTTATGTTGTTTGAATTATATTGCTGCTGCTCCGTTATGTAGAATGTTATGCCAAAGAAATCTTGCATTGAAGCAGCAACTGTTTGAACCAAATGGCAAACTCTTCTTTTACTTTTGCTGTCGCTCAATATTTATGTAAATAAGTACCGATGCCCCTGTATTATTAGGACTCCCGGTTGCTGGCTTTTTTTAAAATATGCTGAACAATGGTGCCAGTTAGCTGTGGAGGACTCTGCAGCATGTGTACAGCCAGTCTAGGCTGCTAGAGAGGAAGGCTTACCAAATCCATACAGATCCCCAAAGCAGAGCAGCTAGACAATGACTGTCGATCAGTCTGCTGCTCGACTACAATGATTTAAAGGGCAGGAACGTCCCTATGTATGGAAATACTTTACAGAGAGAGCAGCCCGCAGAATAAGGAGCGGGCTACAAGAGAAGCTTAAAAAAAAGAGAAAGAAATTAAACAAATTAAAGAATAAAGAGACACTACAAGTCTCTAAAGAAGCACCAATATGTATAGAGCCCTAAGAAATAAATTAAAGGGCTAGTGTCAATCAATCAATCAATCATGTCTTTATTTAACCAGGCGTTCATCGTTGAGCAGAAGCTCATTTGCAAGATGGACCTGGGTGGAGCATGAACAACTGTATATACAGGTCAACACAGGTATTTACAAGGCAATACAGATCATACTCTTTACAGAGAGGAAAAAAAAGAAGTTCATATGTACATAGAATTATACAGATATTGTACAGATTACACGGTATTTACATACATAGAAGTGTCTATAGGAAGATAAAGCAGGTTATCTAAGGTTGCAGGAGGAAGTAACGGAAGAAAAAATAAAAATAAAATATACACCCAGGTAGAGGTGAAGGTAGGGGGAAGAGAGGAGGGAAGTAGGAGAGAAAGGCTAGGAGGGCATGGTGCACAGAAAGGAGTTGGTAAAGCTGGATGTAGAGAAGGTGGATGGAGAAAGGAGTATGTGTGAGCCCGGGATTGAATGCTATAAAGCATGGGCATGGTAGGATGTCTCAACCCAGGGTAGTGAGCTCCTATCCGAGGTTGGGAAAAGGAAGAATAAGGGATGGATGGGCCTAGTGTTGATAAGACAGGGGGATAAGAGAGAGAACAATTAGGCTGGTGAGGAGCAAGCTGGGGGGGGGGGTCAGTACTTAAAATTGGGTCTAGGCGTGGCTATATACCAGTACTGGGTCTGAGTGGGTGAAGCAGTTACATACTTCTCTGATTGTATGGAAATAAAGCACCTTGAAAGCATTTATACCGATTAGAGTGCTTAATTTGAGGGTTTTTTGTAGATCGTTCCATAAGGTAGGTAGCACGAAGCTTATGGCTGCCCTGCCGAAGCGGGATTTTTATTTGGGTACTTTAAGTGTAATAGCTGAGTAACTTCTTAATGCGTATTTCCCAATTATACTCAGGGGAAGACAGCAGGAGATATAATAAGGCAGCTTATTAGAGATGGCTCTATAGGTCCAGAGAGCAGCGTTTCTGTGGCGCCTGAACTTTAGTGATGTCCATCCCACTGCGCATATAGGGTGCAGTGAGTGTGTCGAAGGGAGTCCGTTATAAACCTCAGTGCTCGATGGTAGAGTGTGTCCAGTTTAGCCATGTAAGAGTTGGGGCATTGGCTGTAGAGGAAGTCAGTAATCAACCAATGATAGGAAAATGGATTGGACCAGTTGTTTCTTGGCATCTCTGGTGAGAAATTGGCTGATTCTAAAAAACAGTCCAAGCCTTTGCCGAAGTCGTTTTAGCAAGTCCTCGATATGTTCAATGAAGGAGAGTCTTTGGTCTATCCAAACTCCCAGATACTTGAATTTTGTAACAAATTCTAGTTTTTCACCTAGGACTGTGGTAATTTGGGGAACTGTCCCACTGGACACAGGGTTAGCTGTACGGATAAAAGGAGAGAGGACCATCGCTTTAGTTTTTGGCATTAAGGAGTAGCTTTTTTTGGAGGAGTTGGCTTTGCAAAAGGTTGAATTCTGACTGTAGGTCATTGCAGGCAGCTTCAGGTGTTGGGTGACTCACGTAGAGAACTGTATCATCTGCAAACAGATGGATGTTGGCTTCTTTTATACAGTAGTCGATGTTATTAATGTAGATTGCAAAAAGTAAGGGCCCTAATATAGAACCTTGAGGTACCCCTCTTTGCAGAGTTTTTAAAGGGGACAGGCCTCCTTCGGCTTTAACTTGTTGAAGGCGCCCTGTAAGATAGTCAGTGAACCAACGCAGAGAGGAGGGGTCCACACCTATGGTTTGAAGGGCGGACAGGAGCAGACTATGGTCGACGGTGTCGAAAGCCTTGCTTAGATCAAGGAAAACAGCACAAATAAAGTTTTTGCTCTCAAGATTACGCTGCCAGTTGTTAGTAACTTTGGCGAGGGCTGAGATAGTGCTATGTTTAGCTCTGAATCTGGACTGCATAGGATTTAGCAGTTCCCTAGACTCAAGGTGAGTCCTCAGCTGTGCATTTACAATTTTCTCTAGGAGCTTGGACAGGACCGGAAGGAGGGAAATTGGCCTGTAGTTATTGAGATCGCCACGGTCACCTGATTTGAACAGTGGTATGACATGTGCTGTCTTCCATATAGGTGGTAAGGTGCCCTGAGACAGGGATAAGTTAAAAAGGTGGGTGACGGGTATAGCTTAGTACGTGGTAGGCAATTTTAGGAAGTAAGGTCAGGGAGTCGGCCCCAGCACTTTTCTAGTATCCAACTGAAGCAAGAGGTCCTCTACCCTTTCAGTGTGGCAGGTTGAAGTGAGAAAGGCGTAAACCATCGGAGTTTCAGGCAGTTGGCTGGCAAACTGGGAGCCAAGTATGTTTGCAGGGAGTTATCAAATGCCATGCCTGCAGTAGCAAAGTGGTTATTGAATCGCGTCAAGTATATCCATCTTTTCGGTTATAGTCAAGTTGCCAGAGGTAATCTTGGTCGGGAGTGAATTTCCTGGGGAGTGGCCTAGCAGATCACTGATTGTGTTCCAGAGCTTGATTGGGCTCTTTGTGGCAGAGTCGAGTTCGGATTTGAAGAAGGTGGTCTTCGATTCTCTGATTGTTTTGGTACATAAATTTCGTAGTCTCCTGAACTGGTTCCAATCCTCTGCAGTGTTCAGTCTGCGTGCTGTGTGCATGCTATAATACTACAGCACATGTATAAATATGCTAAATGTTTGCATATATATATATATATATATATATATATATATATACACATATATACATATATATATATATACACATATATACGTACATACATACACACACACACATACATACATATACACACATAAAATAAAGGACTTCCCATAGGCAAGACCTCAGGAAGGGGATTTTCTATAGGAGGACTGCGGCCCCTAGAGGGCTGTATTTATAACTCTGTGAACTAAAACATCGTTATGTAATAGAGGAAGAGTTTCCCTATTTAATGACCATTCTAGAACTAATTAGAGGTTATAGGAGGGGCTTTCCATAAGTGAGAGGGCTATATAAGCCCTCCTCAAACACCAAGAGTTAAATTAGCTATCCAGCTAGCCTCACTTACCTGAGGACAAGATAAGAGAAGAACCTGTGCCTGAAACAGGAGTTTATCTTGAACAGCAGGAAAGCCGAGTATTTGTTTTATAGAGATACCTGAAGTAAGGTGGAATAACATTGTGCTATTGTTTATTTTCTAGTTCAGTCTGAACTATTTCCATTTATTATTTCTGTATTTTGATACTTTTATATAAAATAAAACACACTGCGGGTGTGTTGTACCGAATAAACGTGTCCTGTGCTATCTTTACAACCCACGTACCTGTGACAGTGTCTCTCAAGACTGTACAGACAACCTATCATTAATATGTGCTCTCCCTGGTACTCCTGCCGTGAGTCAAGTCTCTGATGCCACGCTGGCAGTGCTTGCAGCAGCAGCATAAGCCACAACGGAATGTTGCTGGCAGTAGTCTGCCCATGACGGCAGAGCTCCAGTCAGAGTGCCGAAACAGAAAGACAGCCTCTCTAATTTACCCCAAGTGGAAAAGACCCCAAAACTTCCAGTAAGATGGGGAAAGCCATCATACACAGTTACCTCCTTTTTGGGGTACAGCAAAATATGGTACTATGTGAAAAGGGCGACTGTCAAAAAGGGCGACGCATAAGGATGACCACCACTTGCGCGACCAGTCAAAAGGGGGACACATCATGGCGGGGGAAAAAGCGCACACCATACAGACAGAAATAGCAAGTAGTACAAACACCAGGAAAAGCACTACGACAGCCAGAACGATTTATTGAGTTGCCGCATGCAGCCAGAGACACACACTGCGATGACTGCAACTGAGAACTCCCAACCTAGTAAACGCATAGCAACAGGACAACGTACCTGCATCACACAAAATTCATGACTCGCCTCACAAGCAGCACCTGTCAGAGGACAGTGACCCAGTCCCGCACGAGCTCCCCATAAAAAACGCATCATGTAGCACACCTGGCTCTCACTGCAGCTCACCTGTCAGTGCAGCTCCCATCCAGTACCTACCGCAAGTCACAGCACAACATTGGTATATGTGAGGGGCTTCACCCCCTGCACTAAATATAAGCATCCTTAATGCTGCAGCCAGCATCACATGAGTGCCATCAGGAGGGCAGAGGCGCTCATATGACTTGTCATTCTCATGTCACACTAACCCATATTGCCGTCGCCCTTTTGCATTTGCCCCCATATGCAGTCACCCTTATTATGGTGCTCTGATCACCAGACACTAGCATCTGATCTGTGTGCAAGTGGACCATTTCTGAACCATGAGAGTTTCAGAGCCCGTGCAGTGTAGTCTCTGAAACAGTGTATCCTAAGAGACAAGAAGTGTCTAAATGACAAGGGGAGTAATTTAAAGATATCCAGGATTTTGCTTAATTGTGAAGACCCCCCCCCCCAAAATCCTCAAAATCTTTTTCCACAGGACAAGCCCCGAGATATGTTGCCTGCAGGTCCATGGGAGGTGAAGGCAGTGCCTTATAGGGGCAGCTGCAAAGTGTAGGGGGAGTCCAGCAGAAATTCTCCAGCAAGATGTCAAGTTTCTGCAGTTGGGGGTAACATGTATGTGCTGAGGTCTGCTGGCAGTGTTATTTCTCTTGCCCTTGGAGGTCCAAGAAAGTTTACTCTACTATGATCTGGAACTGAAGGTTAGATGCAAGGGACTCTGCATGGAGTATGTCGTCCATATTTGCCCCAGAGTATGTCGTCCATATTTGCCCCAGAATATAATGTATATATTTGTTCCAGTAGTACCAGAAGGTGCATTGGATGTGTAAAGCCCCTGAAATGCCAGCTGCTTGAGTGAGTTACAGTGAAGAAAAATGTATTTTTGGACTTCTGCAACCGAATGTCATCTCCCCACTGGGAGACCCCCCAAAAAAGAAAAGTTGAAGTTTCTTGTGGTAATCTAAAAAGGCATCCTTGCTACTAAACTTTGTTTCCTGTGTTGACATTTGGATCTGTACTTAATGTAATTTACTGGTACCATCTCTGGTCCCCCAGCCACGGTCCCAAATCAGAGGAACAGATAAGGGGAGTAAAGGATTATTTTAGTACCAGTTTTGCATGATCTACTCCCACTTTCTGATTTTAGGAATTTGTTTCCCACCCTGTATATTTACAGTATGTTGGTACATATGCACAAAAATGGCATCAACATTCAATGCTACTAGCCATGGATCCACATACTAACAGACTGCTAGCAGCAGAGGTGGGGTCCGAAAACAGCAATAGGTATCAGTTGCGTACATGCAGGACACTGAGGAGTTGTGCACTGGATGGCAAGAAGGGCAGTTGCAACATAAAGTGTTAAAAATAGGGTCACCACACAGCATAGCAGTGGGAAAGTATCTCAAGACTCCTTGCTGGATTCCGAGAAGGAGGATCATTGGTTGCAGACACCCAGTGGAACTGTGACCTTTTTTAGAGATGGCAGTCCGAGACAGGACAGTGGATGGTATTACTACCATGTGGATGAAAATACTACCAGGTGAAAACAGCTAGCGGTAAATACTTCCCCGTCCTAAAAATGATCTGGATCCCTGTCCCAAACCACAAACTGCATCGTTTAATCCTGGACAGACCCCATCCCCAAGGTGGAGGACTCCATTAATGTCCTGCCTAGGCAGGCAGGTCTACATAAAAGTTGCTAGTGTCTTGCATGAATAGTACCATCATTAACAATTTATGTTTCAATACTGGCCATTGTTTTCAAACACTGACAGATTAGTGCCTCACAAACAGGTGGTATGGTTTGGGTTGCCAAAAATCTGGAACTGCTTGTTAGGTGCCCAGCTTGTTCCTACTAGGTCACATGGTGTGTTTTGTGAATGAGCTGGAGTTTACTTATTGCTTTGCGCTACTCTCACATAGCGTATATGAAAACTTTGTGTTTGCAAACCTTGTATTACAACTGTTCAGATATACCTACCTAAAAACCAAGGCACTAATTCAGGAGCACTAAACTGAATTCATGAGTCAAACTGCAAGTGCACCCAGTATACTGCCCTATATTTTTTGTTACCACTCTAAAATTAGTTTTTAATAATGATTTTGACAAGACATCTCACAAGTACTGTATCCCTACATAGGCTTGCATTGCCAATACAGGAATTGAGAGCAGCAGATGGCGGCCAGCTGTGGAGCTGAGCAGAGTGCAAGTGCCGGCCACCATCAACAGGGTGGGAGTTTGGGTGGGCACAGAGGATCGGGGTACCACTGGATGAAAGGAAGATATGGCAGGTGCACACCAGGAGTGGGACCATTAGATATTATGGATTTTTCATATCTGGAAAGACCAGGATGGGGTGGGGTTACCACTATAGCCAGGGATTTACATTTCATAGTTACCAGGATCGGGAAGGGGGGGCGGGGACTACAGCCAGGTGTCTACAATTTATATTTACTGGGACTGGGATAGAGGAGGGGGCCACTAGAGTCAGGGATTTACAAGTGACATTAACCAGGACCAAAACTGAGGGATTTAAATTTTACATTTACTGCGATCAGGGGGACCAGTGAGTAGTGCCAGGGATCGAGCTGGAGAATACATTGCAGGAGGAGCAGCAGCAGTGACAGCTGATGGGGCAACACAGAACACTCAAAAGAGTTAATGAGCATTAAGTTGCTGATAAGAGCCCAGGAGGGAGACATCTGTAGGGAGTACGATAGAGCCTCTTTCATGGAGGTAGAGATTCAATTCAGCTGAGGCAGCTGGTGCTGTGCGCATCTGTATTTGAGGAGTAGACACAGATAGCAGGGCTACACAGCAAGTTTTATTTTACAATCGGTAAACCATTTGTTGCCTGGGAGTGTAGCCTTACCAGTCGATCTTATTGTGCGACTATCTGGGTCCCCTGTTTGGCGTTTTCTATTTTACCTCCCCAGGAAGAAATCCCCATGTGGATGGGCAAGTGATGGAGCTGGGTTGAGTGAGACAAGCCAGTTGGGCGGCTGATTGAGAACGCCATGGAGAAAAGCACTGCAGAACAAAGATTGTTCAGTGGGGGGGTCCCACTGATCTACAACTAACTTCTCCTAATTTAGGAATGACAGAAATATTCAAGGGAAGTTGGTATTGAACTGAATTTCTGTTTTGTGTGATGTTTGCATGAGCTACAAGTTTTTAAAGTTGCTGTACTTTGCGCTTTTTAGATGTATTAATGCTTTTAGTTTCATTTTTTATTACAAGTGTCTGGTTTGACTCAGACGTTAAGTCGAATACTGAGAATTTCTGGGCTATAGTTGGCTTTAGTTCAGTTCAGTTTTGATTTGGTTTTATTTTATTTTCGCACCAAATCCACATTTCCTCATCACATGACTTGTGGTAATTTAAGGCGCAGTCTCTACGTCTGAACATTGATGTCTGACGCCAGCCGTGAATCGGAGAAGTGAGAAAGGAGACGGACACGGGTGCTTGCTGCTTAAGTTTACAGGTCGCTTTTAATCTTTTCGGTGACTCTGCACTTTAAATCACAAGCTCCGTTTTCCTTCTTATACCCCTTGTTTAATTACTTATTTTGAAGTTAATTTCTCTTGATTAATGCAAGTGAGCTACGGCAGTTGTACTAGTCCGGCATTATGGCACTAGAGCGGTTCAGCTGTCTTCCCTGCCTCAGTATTTACTGTGCCTTCGCACTGACTCAGACGCTCATTCTAAATTTTCTGCTTCCTTCTTTTTTTTTTTTATACTTTATTTTTTAATTATTTTCCAATGACATCTTATTGAGCATACATATAGCAAACAGACCATAATAGCATTTCCATCTGGGAGCAGGTCCCTTAATAAAAGTAACAAGAGCATTTGCCATATTGAGATACCACATAGAGGGTAATGCTATTACTAGTACAAGACTAGATAAACCAAAAATTAAACATCCTGTATTTGTGCTGTGTGAAAGAGTCCAAGAGCAGCATGGCTATATCTATAATGATTAAAATGTTCAACATTTAGTCCCCAAAAACGCTCAATAAGAGCAAAATGGCCATCATGTAATACCTAAAATAATACTACAAAGTAGATTTCCTAAGCATATATTTTGGAGCAAAGAAGAGAAACATTTTTTGAAGGGGATGAGCCCTTCCTCCTGATTAGAACACAATCCTCAATAATTTTAATATTACAAAACAGTAGCTAAACTGCGTAGAAACTGTCCATTTTAATTTGTTCATATGGTATACAAAAAAAGAAAGCAATAGGAGCAGAACTCCACTATCCCTTCAGGTGTCCGAATTAGAGTCTTCTTGGGTACTCACATTCTTTGTAGCCATTCTAGTACCCCATTTTCCTGCCTCCACAGGGTCCATAAATAGATAAACCTTTCCCTCGTGGACTATGCGCAAGCGAGTCGGGAAAACTATAGTGTGAGGTACACCTGCTTCTCGTAGGGTTTGCCTAACCGCATCAAATTTTTTGCGGCGTTGCTGCGTTGCAAAGCTTACATCTGGGAACAAAAACACTGGGTGATCTTCGATCATCAGTGGGCCTGCCCTTCGAGCCAACGCCAGTATCCTATCTCGCACTCCTGCTCCAGAAGTAACGACATCAGAGTGCGAGGCCCTCTGATTGTTGTCGGCCACGCTGGTTAACTCTGTATATCTTCTGTATACCCAAATTGATCTTGCCCCGCAGCCAGCAATTTTCCGTAAGAAATTCTTGAATTGCCATAAGGGGGTGGTCTCCTCGAAGCCTTCTGGCAAGCCCAACAGTCGATATTAGTGCTTCTAATTTGATTCTCCATAGTCACAGAGCCTCATACAGAGCGTGTTGCATTTCTTTGGACATCAAGGCAGCAGCTCCGTTAGCAGAGTCAGCCCTTTTTGTTACCTCCATAATTTCCGACTTTAGGCCTTCCACCGCAGATTCCAGTACTACCACCCGGCTATTAAAGGAATCCATTTTCTGAGAAAGGCTAGCCACAGAGTTGATTAAAGTCTGCATTTTCAGCCCCAGCGTCGTGAGAGATTCTTCAGTTCCAAAAGTAGTTTTAGTTAGGTCTTCTGGGGCCGGTCGCGAGGTTTGTGCCGCATCACAGCTTTTCCCTCGATCTGAACCTCCTGTAGCTTTATCACGTTTAGGATTCCCCATACTTCCTAATTCAATTGTCGGGAGTCTATTCCGAAAGTCCAATTTGATTCAAATGGCCTATAAAATGCAGTTTTTGTTATTTGAATGTGGAAAATTGCAGAGACGTATTTTCTTGCTTCCACCATGCTTGGGCTCCACAGTGCCCCCCTCTCCTGACTTCTTTGAAGGACAGAGAGCCCTGGTTCTTAGGAGAAAAAAAGTGAGTGCAACCATTTAAAACAGTTTTTCTCCCTCAATATGTGTTACTATTGTAAATTATTATAAACGCAGTACGTAATCAGAATTTGAGCTACAACAGGCTGCACTGATGTACTCGTACTGTAGATGATGGTAGAAGTTTTATTAGATTTTTTTTTTTGAACAAAAAAAAAGGAGTTTATATATTTTATACTCCATACTTCACAGTTATTGGGTTTTCTTTTATTTTTCCCTAGTGCATAATTGACTCAAAGGGGAAATATTTTTGGGCTGCTTTGGTTGCTCCATTTGTGATTTCTTAAAAGGACCTTCAAAGTTTCTTTAATGTCGGTTTTCTGTCTGGGGACTGGACAACATATACTGACATTGCTGTGAAGGAGCTAACTGCAGTGTAGGAACCAATCAATTTGTTCATCAGAAAGCACTGGATTCATTTTACAAGACCTTCATGAACATTCGACCATCCGACGTTTGGTTCCTTTGACTTTCCTTTAGCTTTGAAAACATTGAGATATTGAATTACTGCATTATCAATATTATTATTAATATATCCAAGTTTGAAGCAATCCACAGAGGACTTGGACTTTCTAGTGTGTATTAGTGTGCACTTCAAGTCTCTTTCGATAATTTTAGATACCTTTTTTTTTTTCCTGACAGTGTCATTTTTAATGTTAATTTGTCATCTTGTCATAAGTAAAGGTGTTACAGTGTAAAGGCGCTAAGTTATTAAGGTGACGAAAATGGTGTTTACTAGGAGACAATGTACTTTAACTGATGGTAATTTTGATTCAATTGCCATGGGTAGTATAGATCTTACTGAACCAATTCTGGCACTGCTTGTGTTCCTGTGCCAGTTATGGGTGCTACTGGCATTATTGGTGGTCTTCATCCCACTAACTGGTGCTAAACAATCTGTTAATCACCTTGTTAAGAATTCTGTCCTATCAGCTTCAAAGGCTAAATTGAAGGGAAAAAGGAATGTTCCTACAAAACTTAAACAGACCTTGAGTGAAGCACTTTTTAAAGATAGGGCTAAATCAAACAAAAGAAGGCACTGATTTTTTTATCCTCGCCTCTGCCTCCTCTGAATTTTACTTCTACCCCTACTCAGTCTTTAAAGTCCAGCACGTTTAGCCCCATAAATCACTCTTTGGTGTCTCTAATAATAAAAATATAAGTTCAGATGTTCTCTCTCCAGTTCTGAAAAATCCAATTAGCACATATGGTAACTATAATGGTATTCACAATAGGTCCATATATAATGAACAACAAGCTAAGGGACAAGCTTTAGTAACTTCTGCAACTGGGAAAGTAGCTGACAAAGGCATTTTCCAGATTATGAGAAGCAAAATGTGCAGAATGCAAGGACTAAACTGCAGCCTGGATCTTGTGTTAATAATGGGACGGCACAGCTTGGAATTGAGGAGGCCAGTAGGGTGGTTAATCCGAATCAGGAAATATCTCAAGTGTGTAAATCAGTTTTGAACAAAGTTTTAAATAAACTGAAGTCACTATCCAGGGGCTCAAACAATTGGATGCAATACAAAAGAATAATTTTTCTTTTACTCATCCAATCCATTCTGCTGTAGATGGGATCCAAAACTCAAGAATATTGAGTTCCTTGGATAATGACAGCGTAAATAAACATCGGCATGATTTTGAGTTACCTAGTCAATTACTACCAAACAGAAGTGCTAGTGGTTCGAATCTGGTTTACACTCCCTCAATTCTGAGTGAAGACATAATTAAGGTCCTTAAAAACCAGTATGCTGCCAATCTTATGCTTTGTGAACAGCTGATCATAAATAGAACTGAAACTGAATTACTCAAGGAACTTATAGCAGTGAATGGTGCAAGGATTGATGATGTTATTAGGATTTTAAAAGAAATACACCCTCCAAGAGAGTCCTCCTCAATACCTATGGAATGTGGGAGCGTCAATGTTGATGCTTCTATGGCAAATAGCCCATTAGACCAGATTTTTCATCAATTGATTTTCCTGATGACATATTAGTAGATAAGAGGAAATCAACAGGGAGGCCAGTTCAAGATAAGGAAACTGACCCCATTAATGACCTAGAGATAGTTCCCAAACTTGATTCCTTGGTTGTAAAGGCTAATGAGAAACAAAACAAAAAAAAAAAGGATAAAAGCAAAAATCGTACAGGCAGTAAAAAGAAGGTGGCAAGTGGGAAAGTAAAAGGTTTAGAGTTCTGTAGTGGTCAGGGACAAAAAAACAGAATGTTATGGTGGATAGGGAGGGGCATAACAAGCAGGAGGAAAGAGGTGGTGATAAAAATGGGGAGCGAGAAAAACTAATAATTTGCAAGTTTTACAGGAAACATCTTTGGAAGAGATAAGTAATCTTTCTTCATCTATAGTAAGTGCTTTATCTATTAATCCATCGTAAAACAAGGAAAATTTGAGTAACATTGACCACAATCATCATTTATTATCTACTTCTCAGATTACACCTTGGATTAGAATCTACGGACTTAGAACGGTGAGGGAAGATGCTTTACTAGATTTGGTCCATAAATTGTTTAATAATGAACTGAAATTGGATAGCGCTCCCAATGAGTTTTCCACAGTTAGAAGAAATGTGGATGCCAATGAGAACTTCTCCATGGATGGTGTGGATGTAGTTCTGGTTTCTGAAAGATTGACACTATGTCTGGAGAAATTTCTTGAGCATTCAAAGATTCAATCTTAACGCAGTGTTATTGGATAAAGATTCTAAGGTAATAACGGGATGATTAGTGAAACTGCTGCTGGTTATAATTTTGCACTGGTTACCCCAAGTCTTTTTGGGCACAGGAAACTGTATAAGGAAACCAATGACAAGTTGGCAAGAGTCTTATGTAATTTATTTGTAATTTTTTTCAATATTAGATTAGGCCATAAAGGTATATTAGGAGTATTCAGGCATCCAACCCTGTCAAATGAGGGACAAATTGATATAATTTTCAAAATTCCTGTGACAGCCAGTAGGATTTGGAATGCGGCAGTAATGCTTGATGCACCTGGCCTTCATTAGGTTGATCTTACTACTGGAGACGGAATTCAGTCTTTTTCTTCTGGACCCAGCCTTGTATCTAAAGGAAATACACTTCATTCTTATTCAAGAAGCAGCTATACAGTTCCTATCTCAAACAAACAGATTTATTGCTATTGCAGGATAGGAGGACTGACTTCCTGGCCCTATAATGGGGTCTGCCCCTCCTGATCTGGGGGCTCAGGTGGATGAATCCAGGGTCTTTTCAGTTTGGGGTCCTCACCAGGAAATCTGTCCTCCATTTCCATGGAAGGGAACGCATCTTTTTTAATTTCATGCAATATAGCTGGTTTCAGGTCAAAGCTTCAAGACTGCCTTTTATAAAACATACACTCTGAATCAAATACCAGCCAATAAACTCTTGAGGAAAGTTACTGGTTGTCAAAGATCCACGCCGGCCTATTTTCTAAGAGCAGAACTGGGAATTCCCAATTTACAGGCACTGGCTGATTCTAGATTCATTAATTTCTTGATTAGGATTTTAAGATTACCGAAGGGTAGATGGGCTAAAATATGTTTAATGGAGAAAGAGGTTTGGGCACAATGCCAACATAAGCAGTCGACCTGGCTCTCCTACCTGTAGAATTCCCTTGATAAATATTTGTTGTCTTTTCTGCCCAAGTATAAACACCAGTGTGTATCAGTAAGAAATATAAAGTTTATGTAAAAAACAAAATGGTACAGTTCCATGGAGAGTTGGATTTGGCATGTATTGCTACTTCAAAATATTCTAAATGGTACTCCCGCAGTATTGACAACCATGCATTTAGATTTTATCTTGATGTTTTGGAAAATCCAGATATTTGTAAAACATATACAAGATTCAGGCTTGAACTGTTTGAATCTAATGTCAGAAATGCTTTATATAAGAACTCTAGTAATCTTGAGAATACGCTCTGTGCCTGTGAACAGGGAGAAAGGGAGGACTTGGCCCATGTTTTCCTGAGGTGTCCCTGGAACACTAAAATTAGGCACAAATGGTTATTTATTTCCATTGATTACTGGAATAGCAACATCCAGTGACACAGAGCTCATTAAGGTTTTTCTTTCCTCTGAGGACCAAACTATCATATATTCCGTGGGGAAATTTGCATTCCTACCAAGGAAAATTAGGAGAAGGAATGTGAGTGCCCTTAAGGGCTCATCCTTAGCGGTCTAGTGGTACCTTGGTTCCTCACTGTGGTACACCCTGGATTCATCCACCTGACCCCCTGCTGCTGTTTTTGCACATAAATTGTACACTTTTTAGTTATTTGCACTTTTGGTCATTCTGTATTAATTGCTGTGTCGGACTGTATTTTACATTGTGTGACACTGTTTTTGTCTGTATGTATGCTGATGTTATAAAAATGTTGCATTTTGTGATAATACATTTTTTTTTTATTATGCTTTTTGTCTGCCCCCAATGTCAGGATTTTCTGCCCCGGTCACAGTCCTCGCCGCCCTCCACTCCCATATGGCCGAGACTCCCTGGTTGCCCTCTTGGCTTACTCCCCAGGGCAGGGCCGTGGCACCGGCCAAGGCGCCGTGGACATAGGTCCGGTCTGGGGAGCCGGCTGGGAGCTGATGAAGGCGTGGCGAGGTGGGCATCATGGAGACGCTGGCGACAGTGTTTTTTCCCCTGTAGGCTTGGGGGAGGGGATGTGCAATGGCGACCTCGTCCGCCTGCCCCCAGGCGTCCAGATTACCCGGCTGCTTGTGGTGCCCCGGCCCTCCATCAGAGTCATTCTGCACCTGACATTCTCCCGCCCCTCCCCTGGAGAGGAGAGCAGTCCATGGGATGCTCCATTCTTCTCCGGCCCGGCCCTCCGACGACCCGGGTCCGTTCCCGAACCTGGGTCACCGGCATGGCAAGCGGAAATCCAACCACTGTGCCGATGGGCCGACGTGATAATTTTTTTTAAGATTGAACAAATAAACTAACTAAGTTGCTGATAATGAGACAGTAAGTAGCTCTGAGGGGCGTGGATGAACTCTGGACCAGACCCAAAATGTTAAAAACCAGACTGGCTGTTCGACTGGACCAGGCACAACTTGTGCTATCTGGCTGTTCTGCCCAGAACAGTCAGTTTGTTTTCACTGTTTTGGTCCATTTGTTCCAGCTGCTTCAGATTCATCTAGGCTAACTGTATGAAGTCTGCACCACCAGATACTTACCAAACCAAACAGTAAAAGGCCTGGGTCGGATTTCACCCATACCCTCACCCAAGATGAAATCCAGAACAGATGGACCAAAACAGTAAAAATCTGACTGACAAGTCCAGCCGGTACACAGCGGAAGCACGCATGTTGCTACCAGTGCAGTTGGACCAGTCAGTCTGATTTTTTTCATTCTGGGTCAGGTCTGGACTTTACCAAACTCCGTTCTGAGTGAGGTCATTAACATAGTTTTTATAAATACGGCATGTTACCACTTAGGCATTATGGTGGTTGTGCCACACTATCAGACTGTGAAAGTAGAGGCTCCACTCCATAAAAATGTTTTTCCCCCATCAACCTTTATATTTGCCCTTCGTGCCCCCTTGACTTTCTCAAGGCAAGAGGGTGGTACAATAGCTACTGTGTTATTTTCAAATTGTGGGATACAGCCCTTTGCATACTAGATAGTAGGAGTTTCAAATATGGGGTTCAGTGCCTCTTACAAATGTAAGACTACATGGAATGTTTAAGCAGTAAGGCACGACAGGGCGTAGATTACTCAGGATTTTCGGACCCCACTGTATAATTAGAATTACAGTCAGTGTGGTCTGTAAATCCACTAAAACTGATTGGTTGGCTGGGGTCTTTACCTGTGGATAAATCCCAGCATAACCCATGGGTAAAGTTCCAGCCATCCCAGCTGACCGCTGCTCAAAACAAAAATCACTACCTTTATTTCACCACCGTTAAGTCACCTTCTTGATCCTTGAAATCATGATTTCAAACATCCCAACCATGACAAAAAAAAAACCCTATCAACTTCTACTACCTTGTAAACAAACCAGTCAAAGCCCTCAGAAAAAAGCAAAAACATGTAATGCCTGTTTCCGAAGTAAAACAGTTTACCTGAAAGTTGTCAGTGGCCCAAACTGCACCTGTTGAAACTGCTTGATCCTCCTGCCCGACACCTAACTTCCAATATAAGTGATTTCTCCCCCTTAAAAAACAACAGAATGTTGTCTAAGGCAGCTGCTGATTAAAGTTTCTTACTTATTTCCAGCACCAGGCACCGGGGAGCACTGGAAAACAGCACATAATACAGGACCAGCTGGAACAACTGCGGGACCAGGAAGTCAGCAACGCGATCTCGGTGTGGACACTAACTGATTGATCAGCTGCTACTTCCTCATGCTCCCCACTCTCAGCACAGCATATAGAAATATACACAGAAACACAGAATCAGTCAGCAGATGAAGACCATATGGCCCACCTAATTTGCTCATTTCCCTACTCACTGCTGCAGCCCCAGATCCTATTTGATCTGTGGCTCTCCTGCTCTGCACATCTCCAGGGTACCCTTATGCCTGCCTATCCCATGCACTCTTGAACCCCCGTATTGTTTTTGCACCCACCACTTCTGCTGGAAGGCTGTTTCTCGGCTCCGTCACACTTTCAGTGAAAAAGTACTTTCTAACATTACCCCCGAGCCTTCCATTCTTCAGCTTCATATCATGCCCCCTTATTCTTGTGCCGAGTTTTATCTGAAATATGATTTCTACCTGTATCCTGTTTATTCCCCTAAGGTACTTGAAAGTATATCTCTCCTCTCCCTTCTTTCCTCCAGTGAATAGATTTTAAGGCCCTTAAATCTTTCCTTGTAGGGCTTTCTGGTGCAGTCCATGTACCATCTTCGTTGCCTTTCTCTGGACTGCCTCTATTTTGTCACTGCCCTTCCAGAGATGTGGTCTCCAGAACTGGATATAGTACTCTAGATGAGGCCTCACCAGTGATCTGTACAGTGGTATCATTACCTCTTTCCTCCTGCTTGTTATGCCCCTCCCTATCCACCATAACATTCTGTTTGCTTCCCCACCGCCTGTTCACACTGTTTGGTCAGATAGAATAACCCCCAGGTCTCTCTTCTGACTTGTGGTGGCCAGAATTTTCCCACTCATCCTGTACTCCTCCCTTGGATTCCTGTGACCTAGGTGCATGATCTTGCACTTTTTAGCATTGAACCTCAACTGCCTGACACCCGACCACTCCTCTAATAGGCTTTGGTCCTTTCTCATTTTTTCCACCCCCTCCGGTGTGTCCACTCTGTTGCACATCTTGGTGTTATCTGCGAAGAGGCACACCTTTCCCTCCAGATGCTCTGCAGGGAAAGGCAATGAAGGCATTGAATATGACTGGCCCCAGCACCGACCCCTGTGGCACCCCACTGGTCACCTCCCTCTCCTCAGATTTCATGACATTTACCACCACCCTCTGAGTCCTGTCCCTTAGCCAGTTCCCAACCTACTTTACACCCGTAGGACCCACTCCCAAGCTCCCCAATTTATTTAGCAATCTCCTGTGCAGGACACCACTAACACAATATCAAACAAACAAAACATTTGTTGCAGATGGAGAGTAAAGGAAAAACAATAAAAACAAAATCACACAGGGGTGGGGGAGAAAACGGCTTCTCATACCATAATCTACCTAACAATTAACATTTTTTCTTTTTAATGTAGGAAGGAAGGCTATTTTAACAAAACTCGATTAAAAAAAAAACAAAAAACTATAAACTGAACATTTTCATAACTTTTTTAATACTTAAATTTTTCCCATTGCATAATCGTAAGAATCCACTCCAAGGTGTGGGTTATGCTGGGATTTACCCACTTCTGATGTGGTTTAGTCACTCAGCCTGCAGCTTCATGACCAAATCACACCACGCATGGGTAAATCCCAGCATAACCCACACCGTCGTGAATTACTGCTTAAATAGACAATCCTGACTGGGTGATAACTTATTTATAATCCTCATGTCTAGTGCATATACCGGTCTTAAAGAAAGGTTCACCACTGGCCACTTTCATCATCCCAACGGTCTATATTTCCACTCTACCCTCACTCTGGGAGTATATGCAGCCATACCTCTCAACTTCCTGCCTTACAAATCTGGGACAGGACTTAAAAAAATTAGTGACAAAATAAGAGACATCTTACAAAATGATAATATGAGCTCAAAGGCCTACTACAATGTGCAGCCTAATTCAAGGCATAAAATAAGCGGGTTCGCATCGCAATTTGCGACCCAAGATCAGTAAAAAGCAAGTCAAATCTGGCAATGATTAGCAGTCATTCCTAAATTATTGCCAACTGGTCATGGGTCCTATAAAAGTGCCTTATTGGGCACTGTCACTTAAAAAAAATTTTTTGTTTTGGTATCCATTTTTTGCCCTCCTCCTCCGTGCCCACCCCATGAACCCCGAGCTGTTCCGATTGGTCCAGTGATGCTCCTGCTCCCCCCCCAACCGGTCTCCGCGCAGAAGAAACGTGACCGAGTCCTTTTGCAGCGCACCCAGAAGAGGAAGCAGGCATCTGGAGGTCGAGCAGGAGTCCAAAGGTGAGTTTTCTTTATTTTATTAAAATTTTTTTTTTTTTTTTTATCGTTGTTGTGCTATCGTCCGGTTAACTTAAATGTATCTTTTTGTTCTGTAGGTGGTCGGAGACAAGCCGGAACCACTGTTGGCCGCACTGAGGAGGAGCCGGAGGAGAGAGCCTGGCCAAGACCACCGAGAGGGGCAGGGGTGACCTGATGGAGCGAGAGCAGTCATTGCATCGCTGGGTGAGTAATAGTCGATCGGGCAGATCGGCAACCTCAGAGGAGAGCAGGAGTGCAGCAGAATCAGGGAGCAGCAAAAGTAAACAAGTAAAATATTTTCATCTGGTTGGGGAGCCTGGAGGAGGGAAGAGGGGCACATGGACTTCAGGGCACAGATGGGGGGGGAACGGCATAATGGCAATGAACGGGCAAGGCCTAGAGCTGGACTGAGGGTGGTGGGAGAACAAGGGCATGAAAGGGTGCCCTACTTGAACTTTAAGTTTGTGCCCTGCTTGCAGTAAATTTGGGAGCAAACAGTGAACGTAACTGCAGTAAACACTTGGGCACAGAATGAAGACTATGTGCCCTGCTTTGCATAGATTATGGGGGAACCAGAACTTAATGTGCCCTGCTACTATGTTGTGTGCCCTGTGTCTTTGCAGTGAACATCTGGGAACAGATAAAGACTAAGTGCCGGCCCGCCGGCGCAGCGGTGGGATTTCCGCTTGCGACGCTGGCGACCCGGGTTCGGGAACGGACTCGGGTCGCTGGAGGGGACGGCGGGAAGAAGGATAGGCGCCCATGGACTGCTCTCTCTCCGGGGAGGGATGGGAAGTGCTCGGGTCGGCGCGACTCCTGGTGGAGACCAGGTGTAGCGCGACTCACCACCTCAACAGTGCGCCGGAGGCGGGCGACGCCGCGCCTTGCACGCCCCGCCTCCCGAAAAAGGAAATGGGAGTATGGCCGCTGCCTTGATGAAGCCGGTCACAGCTTCACTAGTTTCAGGCCAGCCCCTCCGGACCTAGTCTGGACGCCTGTGGCATGTGTCCAGTGCCGCGAGCCCCACCGTGGGGGTAAGTTACCAGACATGGGCGCGAGGCTACGTGGGGGTGGAAGCGTGACCGCAGATGGTACCGGCTACCGGAGGCTGGGGCAGAAAATATAAATAGAAAAAAAAAAAAAGATAAAGACTAAGCAGCCCTGCTTGCTTTGAGATCTTAGTAACCAAGAAGTAATGTGCCCTGCTAGTTGTGCGCCCTGCTCTTGACTTTGCAGTGAACAATTTGGGAACAGAAAAAGAGACTAAGTAATGTGCCCTACTTTGTAGAGATTGAGGGAACGAGAACTTATTTAATGTGCCCTGCCTGTATGCCCTTCGTTTGCAGTGAACATTTGGGAACAGATAAAGACTAAGTTAATGTGCCCTGCTTTGCAGAGATCTATATTATGCCTACAGCTAGTTTGTGCCCACATGCAGTGAACAATTTGGGAACAGAAAAAGAGACCAAGTAATGTGCCCTGCTTTGGCAGAGATTATGGGGGAACCAGAACATATTTAATGTGCCCTGCTTATGTTGTGTGCCCTATGTCTGCAGTGAACATTTGGGAACAGAAAAAGAGACCAAGTAACGTGCCCTGCTTTGCAGAGATGAGGGGAACCAGGCATTTATAATTATGTGCCCAGTGCTTATGTTGTCAATGACATGTGCCCTGCTCTTGCAGTGAACAATTTGGGAACAGAAAAAGACTAAGTTATGCCCTGCAGCTTTGCAGAAAATCCAAGGGGACGAGAAAATGCGCCCTGCTAAGTGTTGTGCCCTGCTCTTTGCAGTGAACTTGGGAACACACAGAATAAGACTATGTGCCCTGCTTTGCAGAGATCCATGAGGGAACTAAAAAGACTTGTGCCCTGCTTTGGCAGTGTTGGAAAACAAAACAAAATAAAACAAACTATACTTAACTGTCTGCCCTTTTTCTGGGCAGAAAATGAAAAATTTAAGTGTTGTCACGTGCCCTGCAACTGCAGAGATTTTAACTTGAACTCACTGTGTTGCCCCTGCTTTACTTCTCTTATTGTGGCAGCAAGCCCACAAAAACTTAAGTAATGTGCTCTGCTACGCAGTGACTTTGCTGCCTGCAGCACAGTCACAATGGGAGGGATTGCCCCGCCTAGGAACAGGGTTTGGTCTGAAAAGTGCCAGCGACTGGGCTGGGGGAGGGGGGCTGGGAGGTCACACATCAGTTGCCATTTTGTTTTTTTCAGGAAAAGCCTCGTGTTAATTAAAGTACTGTAGTTGCACACCCTGACACCTTGTTTTGCCAACTTCAAACTTTTTAATAATTACAGTCCAACATAGCTGGAGTTAAATTAGCAACTGCAGAGGGATGGCGCCAAAAATATGATCCAGAAAAAAAAACTGGCCACAGATTAGCAGTGAGGGAGACTGTGCAGTGCGTGTTAGTTGCAAACTGTGCTGTGAGTACAGAGATGAGCTACGTGGGTTGAGGAACTTCAGTGAGGCATTAATTGCAGGGATTACAGGGCCCCAGCTAAAAGCTAACACCATCTGGAAACATCTTCTGACAGAGGAGCACAAGAAAGCTGTTAACATTTTGAAATTTGCTATATATCGCCATAACACAATTGGTAAGTTTAAAATGGGGGGGCTGGCCCAGTGGCGCTGAGGGTTGAGGCGCTGGATGCCACACCTCGTACCACGCTGGCGACCCGGGTTCGGGAGTGAGCTTGGGACGCTGGGGGTCGGCGGGTGAGGATTGAGCGCCTGTATGGGCTGCTCTCCTCCCTGTGGGTGGCATGGACTGCTCAGCATGCCAGCTGCCCTGGTGGAGAGCAGGGCTGCATGTCTGGCTGCACGAGCATGCGTTCCCTGACGGGCAGGATTGCCGTAAGGCCCCATATCGGGATGTGCACACGACGGGAGGGGGGGGTAGAGGGAACAGAAAAGGAAATAAACGGTTCATGGGAGTAGGCGACGCCACCTGCCACTTGCCCCCATCCCCAATGCTGGGCCCATCCAATCTGCACCTCCTGTTTCCTCCATCCCCATCCTCTCTCGATGGGGGTCTGTCTCATGGAGCACCCAAAGAGGGGCTGCCCCACCGAGGGGCCATAACTGGGGCACCACAGTGAGTAGAGGAGGAGGAGAGAGGAGGTATAGATGGAGGACTTCAGGCTGGGGAGGATCAGGCAGGATGCCTGAGGGAGGCCCCCCAGACCGTGACCGGAGGGAAAAAGAGTTAAAAAAAAAAAATGGAGGGGTTAGGGGTTTGGACCGAGACTTAAAACTTTTAATTTACTTACAGGGACAGCTTTCAGTAATGCAGAGGAACAGCACAGAATGATTCCACACAGGCTGATGGAGATCCTGTATATGATGGCCAAAGAGGACATCCCTATTAAAAAGTTTGAAGCGATAGCAGAACAAGAGAAGTGCCATGGAGTTCATTTGGGCAATAAATACATTACTGCTGTTACTGGGAAAGAACTCATAATGTATACTTGCAAGAACCTAGAAGAAAACCTGCTGGCAGCTGTCAAAAATGC
This sequence comes from Neoceratodus forsteri, assembly GCA_016271365.2. NCBI lineage: Eukaryota > Metazoa > Chordata > Ceratodontiformes > Ceratodontidae > Neoceratodus > Neoceratodus forsteri. Next base: position 393,145,791 of record CM057449.1, read on the forward strand.
AAATTATTTTTTAGTGCTTATGGATGGTAGTACTGACAGTGGTGTAATTGAAAAGGAACTGGTTTATGTAATTTATGTAAATCCCATCAATGGTCACATGGAGACTAAGTTTTTACGAATGAAAGCTGTATCAGATGGCACAAGTCAGGGATTGAAAAATCTCCTTTTAGACATTTTTACAGTGTGTGGCCTTAATATAAAATACATGGTTGGGTTTGGGGCTGATGGGGCATCTGTCGACATGGGTGTAAGACGGGGTCTTGCTGCTCTTTTAAGGGAAGACATACAGTGGTTAGTTGGTGTTCATTGTTTCTCAAACAGATTAGAACTGGCCATAAAAGACGCTTTGGATAACACCTGTTTCAACGATGTTTCAAACTTTCTGACCCAACTGTTTTATCTCTATCAGAAAAGTCCTAAGAGACTCGAAGAGTTACTGTTCCTTGCCCAGGCCATGGAGAAGTCAGCTGAAAAGCACAAGAAGGCCCATGGCACACATTGGGTGCAGCATAAACTTCTTGCCACCCGTGCTGTTACCAAATCATTCCCCGTAATTTGTGCTCATTTAGAATCTATGGCTGCAGACCCAACTCATGACCAGGCCAAAGCCAAGGGAGTGTTGCAAATTATGACTAAATTCCAAATGGTGGCACACCTTTTGTATTTTGAACAGCTGCTTCAGCCACTTGCCAGGTTCTCGCTAGCACTTCAAAAAGAAGTAGCTGAAATTTTGAGAAACACTCTTGACCATGCTAAGCAGAGTGGTCCCATAGGTGGTAGTGAACTTGACATTCTCTTAAAAAATGGGTCTGACGTTCTTTCAGGAGCATGTGCTCAAATCACATAAAAGGGTGTGAAATTAACACATTTTAGTGGCCAAATTGTCAAAAGTTTTAAACAGCAAACTAAGAAATACATTACAAACACTGAGAACTGTTGTGAAAAAAGTTTTGGTTTGACTGATGAAAGTAATATCTATAACTGTGCAAAAGTGTTAAGGACTTTGGTCAGCTGCAGACAGAAAGGAACTGGAGCTGCATGGTAACAGTGACATTACTGCAGTAGCTGACCACTTTTCAGCACTTTTGCAGCCTGTGACAGCACTCTGCTACTTGCAGAATGGCAAGAGTTTAAGATTTTTGCTCAAACCAATTTCATCAATCTTTCTGCCTCTGCTATCTAGTCAAAGCTGGCATGTGATTTCCAAAATTCTTATCCAAATCTGTTGAAGCTTGTCAAGAGTATTTCCTGTGACTAATGCAATTGTAGCAAGGTGTTTTTGAACTATGAACAAGGTAAAAACTGACTGGAGAGAAAGTCTGGCAGAGGATACTGTAGAAACATTGATTTGCATTAAGAAGCAGACCCCCCTCCAGCTGAATTCAACCTAGACAGGGCTGTAGACATATTTTTTATTGCTAAACCAAGACATCCTGGTGATTTGGCAGCTGCAGATGGTGGACCACCTCCAGCCCCCAAAAAAAGCACAGGCCAGAATTACTGGCTACATGCCTGGTGGTGAAGAGTAGCAAATAGATCGACCCAGTCCTTGTTGGTTACTTTATGGTCAATCACGGTCCCAGGTGGAGTTTTTATGCTGTGGCAGGGGGTCATTTGAAATTTATATTTAATTTGTCACTACTCACGATCACACTCATGAATTCATGGTCTGCTTTGGCAGACAACCTTCTCGACTCTTAAAATGTATGTGCTGCTGCACAATTGCTGTATTTCTCTGGCAATTACTAAATAAAATAGATATCAGTCTCAGGAACTTGTGTACAATGTGTATTTTATCACTATAGAGCAAGATAAGTACATTTTATGGGGCTTTGAGCAAAAATATCAATTTTTAGTAATTGCTAATCAACTTCGGTCAATTGCTAACCATTTTTTATTTTGATTAGTGAAGATCGTTAATCAAGTCTCCGACACTAATTTTTTCTGATAGAAACCCAAACTGTAACACTGTCTGCAATAATTTTATGCTTCAAATCCTAACTTTTTAGTGACAGAAACAATTTTAAAGAGCGAGTGTACTGACCGCAATCAGCCATTACCTCTGATAACTGATGCACTTTTTCTTTTTCCTTTGGTGAATTAGAAGATTGTTTACCTGTTAGTATGCGTGCTGTGTGGCACAACACTCTGCCTGACAGCTGACATATTTAACTCTCTTCCACCCATTGCATTATTTTGACCTCACTACTGCTTAGGAGCAGCCACGCAGTAGCTGCTAGGTCAGTCACATGTGATGTCATTGTCCATGAGCACACAATGCTAATGATGCAGTGTGGGGGGGGGGGTCTAGAGATATATAGTTAGCCTTTGTCCTATAAAAAAATCAGCCTGTTCAAAATCATTGTGCACATTCTAAACCATTGTGTGCATTCCAAAGTAGTAGTGTGTGCATTCCGAACAGTTGTCCTACACAGTGCAAAGCTCACACAATTTTAAATTTTTCATTTATTCCACACCTACCTACTTACTAACCACCCAGTTCACGTAGCTGTTCCTTTTAACTTTCAAAAGTCTCTACATTTGATTTTGATAACTGAACGAAACAAAGAAATGGTAAGATTTTTTGTTTGCACTTCAGCAGGGGTCTGTCACGCTGGAGTGAAAAAAAAACATATACTACATAACATAAAATATGGGCAACCACACAACTCGGTATGTGTTTCCATCTTGGGGTTGAGCAACATGGACCTTTCGAGGTTCCTAATATGTTGTCATCTCAACCCCTCCATGGAAACACAGCCTTGTTGTGTATGGTTGCCCGCCCATACATTATCCTCTATGTAATCTGCCAGGCTGAGAGCTATTCCACACATCGAACACAATATCCCTGTATTAAATAAACGTTCTAAGCAGCAAAAAGAAAAATACTTATATACAAATTTACAACTGATACGTCTTAATTTTTTTTATACTTTTCTGCCTGTTTTGGTTCCACTAGCGGAAATTTTTGAGACAAAATCACGAATGTCCCCGATTGGGAGCATACCTCTCAACTGTACCACATTATGAGGAACGTTCCTCATTTTACTTCACAAAACTCCCTGTTCCACATTGTGAGGACTTGTCCCACATTCAGTATTAACATTTTAAAGCAAAAATCTATAGTAAATGATGCAAAAAATATATAATTCAATTAAGAACAGACTTTCTGAACATAAATGCAAACCTTTTAACAGTGTTCTGAGCCTCCTAGGTTAAGATTTGATTAAGTGTTCCACATGTTGCTCATTTGTTCCACATTTTGAGAGGCAATGTTCCACATTTGGGGGACAAAAGGTTGAGAGGTATGATTGGGAGATATGTACGTAACCTTATACCATCGAGCACGCCTGAATATCGGCAGCAGTTTTACTGTCTCCTCTTACCTGCGAAGTTTTGGGCACCTAACAGAACCAACTCCTCGGCTTCCGGCAATTGCTACGTCTCAGATTTCTGTTATTACTCAGGAGCCCCTGCGCCTCCTTCGCTTCCGGTCCGCCCCACCCGGGGCAAATAAATGCACCATGCTCCCTAAAATAGAGCTCGTATACAGGGTCCCACTGCCTTATTTCAAATTGCTGCTCCAAACTACTGCAGATGTGCGTGCAAACAGAATACCACGACATAGTTAAGACTTCAGTTATGCCATGTTGACCTTAAGTAACTTTAAAAAAGCGATTATCTTCAGCCCGGAACATCTTCTAAGTGGCTAGGAGTGCCACCCGGTTTGCTTAGCTGCTGCACCGGAAGTCAGCTCTCCGAGAGCAATGTGAGTGAGAATGAGAGGTTTCCTCGTTTTGTGTGCTCATTGATGGCATGAGTTACTGTTTTCTGCTGTAACATATTCATAATTCGTTTAGTACAGTATTTCCTTTACAGTTAAAAATGTCCATGAAACGGAAAGCAGAGTTTCTAGTCCCAGCGGAAGAGAGCGACCAGCTGCTGATCAGACCGCTGTGAGTAATGCCAAAATATTGTGGTGCAATGATTGTGACAGAACTATGAGTACTTTTATAGGAACGTACATTTATAGCGTAGCTTTTAAGTCTCGATTTACTAACTACTTGATGAATAAGCTGCTCAGAGACCAGTGCATGCAGTCAGAACATACTGGGTACTGTAAGAGTCGTCAGAAGATGCTGCGTGTTAAATGTTCAGAATAAACTTCTTTGGATAGGGTTACATCCTTTTAAGAGGCGTAATCGGGACATTTCGTACCAAGACGGAAGTTTTCGCAGAACAGTGTGCAACACGGCTTGGCCTCGAACTGCTTCATTGAGTGCCCTCTTCCACCCCCACCATATTATGGAAGCTAGGACACTTAGTGACCACTATATGGTTCTGCTGTGTGCAGATGATCCATAATCCTAAGGCCTGAGCCCCCGCACCTTTCACTGTATGAGAGTGCATTGTGCGGCAGAAGATCAATCATCCCAAAGTCCTCTCCACCGCCAAATCATCCAGGTCTTATATTTCAGGTCGATATTAAGGTTGCGGCCCTTCTGCAGTCCAGCAGCCATAAATTGCTGTAGTTTTCTTTTCCCCGCATGACAGTACCCTCAAAAACAAGGACTCTGGTCATAGAATGAGGATACTGGGAGAACAGCTAGTGGGAGTAAGCAAGGTAGTAGGGGCTAAAGCAACGTCGGTGTCTGTCAAGCAGGCAGTTCTGGAGGTATTGCAGAGCTGTGCGAGGATGGTGGGCAAGGTCACAAAGAAGATGACTTTTACAGTGGAAAAAGGGGGATGCATTCCAGGGTCTATGGTTCTCCCACTGGGGAACCCGGAAGCAGAGGAACATGAACTGGAATTGGTCCCGTATATGGAGGACCAGATGCTTAAGGAGTTAAAGGGACCAAATAAGAACAAGCATTTGTCAATGCCGAATGGTTGCTTGCATACTGTTGTTATAGGTCCTGCTTGCACACATTTTTACTGTATGTTTACCCAACATAGACCAGATGAGATGTAATATATCATTTGCGATAGGGTCATGATTTTACAGTTTTATACTGCATTTATCCAGAACAGCAGAGGTGAGATGTGTTATCTCATTTTTAGTGTGGTCCTGCTTTTATAATGTATTTTTCTAGGACAGATCGTATTAGATTCAACATATTCTTTTCAGCAAGGTTCTGCTGTAGGGTCTGTTTTTACAGTTTTGCAGTATTTACCTAGGATAACTCAACTGAGATGCAGTATCTTGTTTTCAATGGGGTCTTGCTTTGACACAATTTTTATACTGTATTTTTACCCAGGATAGCACAGCTCAGATGCTGTCTTGTTTTCAGTTGGATCCTGCCTTTTCTTTCCAGTTTTTATACTGTGTTTACCCAGGATAGCACAGCAAGGATGCAGTATCTCATTTTTGATAGGGCTCTGCTTTTACCAATTTTTGTAATTATTTACCTAGAAAAGCACAGCTGAAGGACAAGTTACATTTTCAGTAGGGTCCAACTTTCACAATGTATTTTTTTCCCAGCATAGATGTACAGTTAAGTGGGGGGTCTGCTGTACTGGAGTCCTGCTTTTACACGTTTTTACAATATATTTGCCCAGGATAGACCAGATGTTGATGACATGCAGTATCTCATTGTCATTGGTGTCCTGCTTTTACATTTGTTTATATTTTACTACGTAGGATAGGTTAGCTGAGAGGCAATATCTAATTTTCAGTGGGCTGTCACATTTTGACCTCAGATTTCCAACATAATCTTTTTAAGACCTGACGTTATGATCATGACAGGTAACATTTTTTAAATCCCATCCGAAAGGTGATTTCTCAGTGTGATTGTGAACGCATATTTCGGGGAGGATCTGAAAAATGACACCTGTCATGTTCTTGAAATGGGGTAACACAAGGGATATGTTGAACATTAGGGCCAAAATCTGCAAAAGTTATGAATAAACGTTGGAAGAGTTAAGTGTTTCTTTATTACTCAGTTATTTTTTTTTTTCCCACATTTTGATCCCGAATTTTCAACAGTCTTTTTATGACCCCATGTTATGATAAAGACAGGTAGATTTTTTTTTTATATATATCCTGTTCGAAAGGTGGTTTCACAGGCAAAGAATGAAAACATGTTTCAAAAGAGATTTGAAAAATGACACCTGTTATGTTCATCAGGTGGAGTAACAAAAGGGCTATGTGCACATTTTGATGCCAAAATCGTAAAGATATGGGTAAATGTTAAATTCCTCACTTTCTTGTTTTTTATCATTTATACTCCAGACTTTCAACACTGTCTTTTTATGATCCCACTTTATGACAACGGCAAGTGGAATTTTTTTAATCCCGTTCGAAGGGTGACTTTGCAGACCAAATGTGAAAACATGTTTTGGTGGAGGTTTGAAAAAGGTGTTGTGTTCATGAGGTAGGGTAACAAGAAGGCTGTGTTGAAAATTGGAGGCCAGGATCTGCACACAGCGCCATGTTATGACTAAACATTGAAAAAATTTAACATTTTTTCATAACTTTGTAGTTTTATGACATTTTGACCCCAAATTTTCAGCATGGTCTTTTTATGATCCCTCCTTCAGAACACGAGTTGTCATTTATAAAATGCTTGCTGAGCTGTCATTTCATGCCACAAGTGTGTAAACACATTTTGGCCAAGATTTTTAAAATGATACCTGTCACATTCATGACTGCGCTGTGAAGGACTGGCTGTGTTGAAATTTGGAGTCAGAATATTGAAAATTACCAGAGTTATGAAAGCATTGCAAATTTCAATGTACCTTGATAACTTTGTTTTTCATTATTTTGACCCCAAATATTCAACATAGTCTTCTTATGACCCCACCTCATGAACTCGGTTGGTGAAAACTTTTAAATCCCACCTGGAAGGTGACTACAAAGTCATCTTTCGGGCCAGATTTGACAAATTTCACCTACCTTGTTTTTGTTTTTTTCACCCTCCGTGCACGCTGGTCCTTCACTCCTTCGGGCTCTACCAAGTTCTCCCTGACCCCTTCTGTCCTTGCCTGCTCTCCTCTGATCCCCAAATCGCAGCCAACCCCTGGGATATCCCGGTGTATCCCTTCACCGGGCAGGTCCCTCTCCTCCGTGGGGGAAGGCACCGGGGTTGGGGATAGCCCCAGCGCACCTTTCTAGGGCCCGGGGATGCTTCTGGAGAACAGGAGGCACCGGGAAGGCACTGGAGGCCCTCAGGAACAGAGAGCCGTCATCCGAGCCAAGCGATTTTCTGGCTTTCTTAAGGTGCATAGCGTCAGACGTCAAGGCCAAAGAGTGACGTCTGTCACTAATGACGTGCTCTCCACCACTGGCCTCCACCAGTGGTCACTTCAACACTGGGTCGTGATCCCTTCCCTCCCTGGAGACAGTGAACAGTTGTGGGATGCTCAAGCTGCCTCCCCTCCCCCGGCTGGCCCTCCAGCGACCCGAGCTCGTTCCCGAATCCGGGTCGCTGGCGTCGCAAGCGGAAATCCAACCGCTGCGCCGACGGGCCGGCTCACCTACCTTGTTAAAGAGGTTGGGCTGCCATAAAGGCAATGTTGAAAATTTGGAGGAAAAAAATGACCAAGTTATGAGTACTATTTCAAAACACATTGAAATACAGTGACCGCAATTACCTGATTTCCTCAGTTCCCGGTCTGGTATTGAAGAGTGAAGCTGTGTCTTTGGTCCAGAGAGGATTATTGTGTTGGACCCCCGGTAGGTAAGTAAGGGGTGGATGGGGGTATGTAGGGTGTTGGGTGCTGAGTGTGATGGGGTGGGTCAGGTGAGGGTTGGGTAATGTTGGAAGGGGCACAGCAACAAGAGACATCAGTGGACTGTTTTCTTTGTTTACAGTGTGAAGAGGAAAAAGACATTGAGGTACAGGTTTATTTATTTCAGCTACCGACACTGGGGGGTCCATATTTATGGGGCATGGGAAATGATGGGGGAGGTGGGAAGGATATTTGGCTTAAGGTACTATCTTTTTAAAAGGTGCAGGGTAAGCGATGGAGAGGTGAGAGGGATCCTTGGCAGAGAGTGGGTTGTTTGAAAGGGGCACTGGAAGCGATGGGGTGGTGGGAGGGATACTTGGCAGATGGTGAGATGATCAGTGATAGGGGAAATGATGGGGAGGTGGGAGGGATACTCGGCAGAGAATGTGATTTTGTTTTTTACATGGGAAAGGAGGACAACAGCATGCTGCTCGTCTGGCTTGCTGGGCAGTGTTCTGCAGATCAAAGCAAAGAGCTGCCTGTGATACAGGCAGCTCTTTTCTTCGAACTCCACAAGGTTTACACCCATCAGTCATAGAAGAATGTCATGATCAGCCTCACTGATCATTGGTGTGACACTTTCGAGTCCACTGCAGACTGCCCTACATCAGACCAACAGTGACACATCTCTCAATCCCACTATCATAGCAATATGTTCACTTTGCACAAGCAAACATAAAAAGGCACCGGACCCAGACGGCTCCACTGTAGGGTATTGAGCGAGGTGGGAGAGGCTTAACAAGGCTGCTAGCAGACCTATTTATTTGTTCCTTGATTACATGAGAGGTTTGGAGGGACTGGAGGGAGGCACATGTGATCACTTCATAAGGGGGTGGGGATAAGAGTTATCCAGACAACTACAGGCTAGTCAATCTGACCTTTATAGTGGGGAAACTACCTGAGACCATAATGAAGAAGAGGATGGTGAAAGTCCTTGAGGATGAGGGACTGCAGGATGCAAGGCATCACAACTTTGTAAGGGGGAGGTCATGCTGAATACCTCACTGACTTTCTCAACTCAGTAACCCAGGTGGAAGATAGGGGCTAAGCTGTGGATGTTGTGTAATTGGACTTCAGCTAGGCCTTCCGTTTGGTTCCACATGGGAAACTGCTGATAAAGCTGAGAAGCATGGGACTAAGGGGCAGATTAGTTAAGTGGATAAGTTACTAGTTGGGAGCTAGAACTCCACTGTTGGTGGTGGTGAACGGAAACCATTTGAGGGTCAGAAAGGTGATTAGTGGGGGGGGCAGTCTTTGGACTGGTACTCTTAAACTTATTGATTTGCGACAGGAGTGGGAATTCAGGGTAGCATTAGCCCATTCACAGGTGATGCAAAGTTATGTGGTAGAGTTGACGCAGAAAAGGGAATCCATGTTTTGAGACGTGACTTGGCAAAAACTGGAGACGTGATACGGGGTTTGGCAGCTAATATACATGTGAAGAAATGAAAGGTGATGTATTTTGGAAACAAGAACACCAAAACAGAATATTGGGTGAGGGGTGTCGGAGTAAACCAGACAACTAGAGATGGAGACCTGGCAATCATCATTAGCGACGTCTAGGGCAGCCAGCCCAATGCAGCCAGGTGTATGCGAAGGCCAACCACTAGTTTGTGCTGTATAGAGAGAAGCATTACCAGTAGGAGGCAGGGGGTGGTCCTGCCACTGTACAGGTCCCTGCTGAGCCCGCACCTCAAATCTTGCTGAGATCCAGAACTGGATGACTACCTGCTGGTTGAGGTTGAATCCTGACAAGTCCGAGGTGTTGATAGTGGACCAGGTCACCGGGTAGAGGAGTTGACGGTTGGTCGGGCCGGGGGGCAGACCGTTGCTGACCTCTGAGCAGGCGCAGAATCTGGGTGTTACTTTTGATGATAGGCTGACGCTACTTTCTCAGGTGTCGGCCGTCATCAAAAACTCTTTTTACCTTCTGAGAAATATCACCCAGATTAAGCACCTTGTTCCGCCCAACAATCTCATTTTTATTTTATTTATTTTTATTTATTTTTGAATTTTAGTTTTTGGTAACTGGGTAAGGCCCACTAGGCACAAGTGCCTGTTTTCAGGGGCGACCTGAGAGCACTGGGCGGTTAAGTGACTTGCTCAGAGTCACACAGTATGCAAGTGGAGGTTGTGAGAATCAAACCCAGGTCTTGTCTGCTGGATGTACCAAGCTCATTCACAGCTCGTTACTCTAACCTCTAGGCTATACTGCCAGCCCATCTTCCAACTCTGGTCCATGCTTTTGTGAACTCCCACCTTCATTACTGTAACTCCCTGTACCTAGGACTGCCGGAGGTGGATATCCGCTGCATGCAGCTGGTGCAGAACGCAGCGACCAGGTTGCTGACTGGGTTGTTTCGATCCAGCCATGTCATACCTGTGCTGCGCGGACTGTACTGGCTGCCACTTTAGTGGCGGATCTCCTTCAAGGTCGGTTTGATGACCTATAAAGCCCTACAAGGACAGGGTCTGAGTTACTTTCAAGAGCGCCTCCATTCCTACTGGCCCCTCTGACCGCTCTGCCGATGAGGGATTGCTAGAGGTTCCTAGGGTCCAGTTGAAGAAATCTGGGGCTCGGGCTTTTGAGTTTGCGGACCGCACCCTGTGGAATGCTCTACCTTGTCAGATATGAGAATGCCTGACTGTGGAGGGCTTTAAAATGGTGTTAAAAACATACCTGTTTGAGCTTCCCTTTCCTGACTGTATTTGTTAAGGTTGGTTTATGTTTTGCTGATTGCTTGATTTTAGTATGTATTTATTGAATTTTAGTGTACAGGCACTATGATCATTTGGAATAGCGCCTTTTTAAAAATAAAGAATTGAATTACTGTGCACTATTCTGGAGCACTTATATCAGGATGGGCTGAGACTGCATAGAGAGGGTCCACAGATGGGCCACCAGAATGATAGGAGGTATTATGGGGAAGACATACAAGGGCTGCTTGTCTAGCCTCAGCATGTACATGTTAGAGGCAAGATGGGAGAGAGGTGATATGATTGAGACCTGTAAATGCATCCATGGGGTCAACAGATGTGACTGATAACTCTGTGCAGATGTAGCAAGGGGTCAGGCACCAGGGAGTATGAGTATGAGTATAAACTGGTAGGGGTACATTTAAAAGTGACGCAAAGAAATATTTCTTTATGGAGAGGGTGGTGGACATGTGGAACAGACTGCTGATTGAACTTGTAAGAGCAAGGTTTGTCCAAGGGTTTAAGGTGGGATGGGACATGTATAGGGGCATAGTGATAGTGGGCTTATTTTTTTTATTTTTATTTAGTTGTTTAACCAGGTATAGCACACTAAGCTGAAAGCTTTTTTACAGGAGCGACCTGGGAGCACAAGGAGGTTAAGTGACTTGCTCAGGGTCACACAGTATGCAAGTGGAAGCTGTGGGATTCAAACCCAGGTCTGGTCTGCTGGATTTCACCAAATTTGCAGCTCAGAGCCTTAGACCACTGCGCCATACTGCCTCAAAGACTGCTTGAAGAGCAGTGAGGTGGACAACATTACAGGTGGGGCAGCGTTTGCATCTGGGCATTCAGACTAATCAACACTCAGCAATAGACTGCAGTGGGTTTAGGTAGTACAGTGCAGACTAGGTGGACTCCAAGCTGTCTTCTGCCTGCAAAGATTCTGTTTTTCTATGCTGACCTGGCAAACATTGACTGGTCTTTTAATCATGGTGACCTCAGATATGCATGCTTCCCTCTTAAAATTTCAAAATAATTTTATGGCTGTCTGGGATTCCCATGCTCCTCTAAGAAGTGTCACGGTCAAGGAATCCCACCTTTCCTGGATCACTGCTGAGTTACCAGCTTATCTGAAAGCAAAGGGCTCAGCCTGACGTATCTGCAAGGCCTCTGGCTCACCAGTTAACCTTGCAAAATACCATGCATTATACAATGCCTGCACCAAAGCTACCAGGCTTGCTACCTGATTCTGTACTCTAATTTGCTGATGGTAATTTTCTTTTGATGTTGCACTGTATACTATATTTGTATCAAACCAGTTGATTTTTCATCTGTAGTAATATTCCTGTGTAGTACTCTCCCAGGTCCTGCCTGAAAATAGGCACCTGTTATTGTCTAGTGCACTTACCTGGTAAATAAAAACGAAATAAATCAAGTAAATTAGAGTTCTTTGCTTACACCATCCACAGCAATCTTAATCACATCTCTTAAGTTCTGGAAAGTCATCCATGCCCCTTTCAGTCCCCCAGTCTTCTGCATGTTGCTTCTTTTTTACCACTTTGTGCCTGTTTGCTGCTGTCTTTCTGTTCCTTACCGGATCCCCTTCCTTCTATTTCACCTTTATCTCTCCAGCAGCTTCCCTAAAGGCTCTTCTAGCTCTTGATCCTCACAAGGGCACAGACCTAATGGGAGTAACCCTAAGTTTCTATATATTTCTGTCCCTACTATAGCGTCCCTTATCTCCGGCCTTCTAAATCTCTCCATCCTCTTGGGTGCTGTCCCTTATGCATGGAAGATGGCCACTGTTATCCACCTCCCTGCCTGCTTTGGCCACTCCTAGAACACCTGGCTCTCTCCCAACTATCTCCTTTTCTAGACTCCTTGGGCTTCCTTACCCCATTCCAGCCAGGATTCAGAAAGTGTCACTCCAATATCTCTTCCGGCTTATTGATTGCACCCTGAAGGGAATGGACAAGGGCTTGATCACCTCTGCCATCTTCGTTCTCCTGAGCAAAGTCTTTGACACTACCATCTCCTTTACAAACTTAAGTATGCTGCACTCTGATTACTTGATTAGGTAGTTCAGCTCCAAGCAGGAGGGTAGGTCTCAAGCTGTCCACATTAGTGAAGCCCTCTTCCCCCAACCAAGTCGCAGTCAGTTCTGGCATACCCCAAGGCTCTGGTTCTTAGTCCTATCCTAATCTTGATCAGCCTCTGTGACCATTTCAGAAGTGTTTCCTTGAATGTGTGTGTGTATATTTATATTTAGATATAATATATCTATGTAACATTGTGCTTTTCTCTTCAGACCTCTGACTCCGATCTGCTTGTTCAGCTCTAACAGCATTTTAACAATATCCAACTCTGATTCTTCTCTCAGCAGCTCATACTCATTGCCAGGAAAATGGTCTTTATGTTGTTTGACTTCAGCCAGATTCCAATCCCCTACAGTTGTAAAGACCCTTGATGGCACTGAACTTGATGAGGCTACTTCTTTTAAGTGACTTGGGGTTTGGCTGGACTGCCATCTTGACCTTTCCTGTCATGTCAAGTCAGAGGAAAGAGGCAGAACTGCATCATGGCACCTGGGGGATGAACAAGAGCAAGTCTACCAGGAGAGTCTTAGTGGTCAGGGACTCTGTGATTAGGAGAGTTGAGGGGTGGTTGTGGTGGTGGTGGGGGGGGTTGGATGGGAGAAGGATGGTCGGGTACTTTCCTGATGCATTGGAAATCTGGTATTTAAACAGGATAGGGAGCATGGTGGACGGGGGGAGCTGGGAGTGCTGATACACCTACCCATGTCATTGGAGATGGTGAAGCGGAACATTCACAGATTGACGGAACACTCAACCTCGTTGGACTTTTCTGAGGTCCTCTCTGTGTGGGGCAGCAAGGGGAAGAAAAATGGAATAAGGAGGGCTGAGATAGAGGAGTGTAATGGGTGACTTAAGGGATGGTGTCAGGAGAAGGGGGGACTGAGAGACTTCTGAGATAGAAAGCTCTTCAAGGGTGACAGACTCCACCTGGCAAGAGAAGGGGGCATTGCACTGGGGCAGGCGCTTGACATATATATTGGACAGTTAAACTGATTGCGGGGGAGACTGAGAATAGGAGAATCACAGTGACAGAAGAGAGGAAGGAGGACCCGGTTAGTACTCCCCCATATCTGGGGGCTTGTAGCAGCTCAGCAGGTAAGAATAGTGTTTAGGTCCAAACTGGGCTAGAGGAAAGGACAATAGAGAGGGACAACACAAAGTGTGCAGTCGCCACAAAAAAACAAGAAACTAAACCAGGGAAGGATAAGGAAAACAGACAGGTAAATAGCAAAAAGGGTTCAAAAATTTGATGGAAAGGGGTCTGCCTTAATGCCAGGAGCCTGGGTAATAAAACTGGTGAGCTACGGGCAGTGATGGCAAGCACTGAGATGGACCTTGTGGCCATCACAGAAACTTGGGCCTCAGAAAATAAGAACTGGCACCTGACAGTCGCTGCATATACAGTGTTCAGGAGGAATAGAGGAAGAGGTAGAGGGAAGGCATAGCCCTTTATGTTAGGAATGGCATTGAGGTTGTGGAAGATGAGTGCATTAGGGTAGTAATGGGGAGAGAGAGAGAGTCGCTGTGGGTGCAGCTCACACTGCGGGTGGGAGTGACCTATAGACCACTAGGGCAATGGGAAGAGAGGGACAGGGAGCTCAGGGAAGAAATAGAAAGGGGGGTGGCATATGGGAATGTAGTGGTAGTAGGTGAACTGAACCTGTCGGATATCAACTGGGATGTTCCAACGGCCAGGAGCACCAGAAATCAAGTCTTACTGGATACATTCCAGGACTGTCTACTGATACATCTAGTTAAGGAACCCACTAGGCAGGCTGCCATTCTTGATGTTGTGCTCACCAACTGCAGAGGTGGTAGGAACTGTGAAAATAGGGGCACCACTAGGGAACAGTGACCTCAGCTGTGTTTGGTACAAACTGGCCCTAGGGACCGGAAAGCCCTAGTCGAAAGCTGAAGTCCTTTATTTCAGAAGGATGAACTTCAGCAAGTTGAGGGAGTTGGTCCAGGACAAGTTAGTTGGGGTAGACCACAGGGCTTGACAAATTTTAAAATTAATTAGTTGTCCACAGACAAGTGGCTTGTCCAAAAGTAGTTGTCCTAGTGCTTGTGTTGGTAGTCCGGTATACAATGGCATATTTTTAATGGAAAGTATCAAACTACAGAAAGCTCAACGGATTTATTGTAGTATTAGTTATTTTGTGTTGAAATAGACAATAAGGAGAATAATATGATTTTATTTTTGTCAGCAGCATTGCGAGCATAAGGATTGTGACAGAATTAGCATCAGCAGCCAGGAACTGACAGCAAGTGTGGTTGCAGCAGCAGTACAGCGTGCCAGCAGCACGAGACCATCATTACAGCAGAGTAGCAGACAGTACAGCATCAGCATCAGGAAAAGTTACAGGAAGCCTGAACTTGCTCCAGCCGGAGCATCATATTCAGTCATGTCATCATCAAGACTAGTGACAGCCTCAGGGACATTTTCGCATGAATCAGCAGAACTAGTAGTTGAACTAGCATGACCATGATGACCGTGAATATGGCGTGTGCCAGGACCAGACAGTAGCCAGTGGTTGATAGCTTGATCTGGATCAAAGCTGTCTAATGCGAGGCCTTCAACTGTTATATGCGGAAGTGACTGGAGTGTGTCATCAGCCAAACTTATTCTTATTTTCGCTTTTATAAGATTCTGAATGGAGAATACTCTCTCACATTTAGCTGTAGACACACTCATAGCCAGTAACATTTTGTATTACGTCAAGGATGTGAGCAAGCTGAGACGGTTTCTCTCATAGTAGTCGTGAATACACTTGCAGATATGGCTTATCAACTGCAGACTTGAGCACTGCTTTTAATGCAAAATACTCTGTTTTTATACTGGTTACGTGATCTTCAGAAAAAAAGTTGTGAAAATAGTCTAATAAATTACTTAAATCAGTTGTGCCAAATTGTGCAAGTTCTTCTCGTGCTAGATCGAAATTTTTGAAATCTAAGCAACTGAACCATTTTAGAGGTTCCTCCGAGAAATTCCGAAAACGCTGATCAATGTAAGATACGGCTGCATCTATTAAACTGTGCAGCTGTGTATCAGTCGTAAAATTCACTTCTGGATAGTTCCCTTTGAAAGTAAAAGGAACAATCTTGCCCTCACTGCCACATTTTGAAATGAGATAGTTCATGCATTTCTCTGCAGGATTATATTGGTTTAGAAATGATGTCATAAACTTTCCAGGTCTTGTTTTTAGCTCAGTCAACTGGAGTAAGCTTGTCTCGATGACTTGGGGGACTTCTAATATTAGTAGGTCATCCTTTTGAAATTCAAGTGATAGATTTTTCAATATTGGCAGAAAATCTTGAAGAATAAACAGTGATTTTACAAACTGTACTGCGTGTGCATCTCTTAGAAGTGCCTTTGCTTTGGCCCCATCATCACCAGCAGAGTATGAGACATGTTCAAGATGTTGAACTACTGTAGGCAGGTTGACTTGAACTGCATGAACTGAATGCGTCTTACTTGCAAGCCAACACACTTGCTTTATTGCACTGAAATTAGCTAGCTCGGTGTGTATGACATCTGATATTCCTGCAGTTTCCTAAGTTTCTTGGGGCTGTAGTGGTAAAATTTAAAAATTCCTTTCAAGGTGTTTTCTACTTTTTGAACAAAGGGATTTTTTTTCATGATGTCAAGAACTGCTGACTCCAGTTTGTGGGCTATGCAATGCATGAGTATAACAGTGGGGACATGTTCTGGGATTTTTGCTATGGTGCCACCTGTATGGCCCATCATCACACTGGCACCATCAAAGTTGGCAGATATGAGAACTGGTCCAGGTCTGCACACATCATTAAGGTCCACAAAAGAAAGATCAACAGACTCAAGTGCAGAGCTTATTGCTTTAAAAACTCCGTCTGCGTGAGAATGTTCAAGAGGTACAGCTTTAATTAACACAGTTGTAACTTTTTTTTCTGCGCCATCAACAAAACGAAGGAAGACATTTTCCCACTCTACAGTGCTTGCATCTGTACTGCCATCTGCAAGAACGGTAACGAATTTTGTATTTTTGACAGTCTGGCTCTGTGTTTTAGACATGACAGCTGATATTGCGTTACAGAAATCTCTGGCCCGTTTACCATTTGCGTAATTGCTGCTGAGTTTAACCCCATTTTTTTTCTCGCAATGTGCAAAGCCACTGCAGTGTCAGTGGCTCAGCAGGTAACACACTCTCCTCTGAGGCCAGATCATCAGAAGGCTGTGGGTTCTAGCCCCACACCAGGCACTTGGGTTAATATCCCAATACTGACACTGCAGTGCAGCATGAGGGGGGTGCTGCACTCCTGAGGTGCCGTCTTTCGGATGAGACGTTAAACCGAGGTCCCATCTGCCTGTTCTGGTGGTAGTTCAGGTGGATGTTAAAGATCCCATGGCATTTCTTGAAAAGAGTAGGGGAATTTTCCCGGTGCCCTGGCCAAATTTCCCTCCATTCACTAAAAATACCACCAACAGCTTAATCTGGTTCAAAGTCAGTGGGCATTCATCTGTATCCCCCTTCCCCAGGTCATGCCTGAAAATAGGCAGAATTTGTCTAGTGCACTTAGCCAGTCAACAAAAACTAAATAAATATCTGAGAAAGGACGTAAATTTTTAGCCAAGGAATATGCAGTGTTAAATAAAGGCCTCATTTTATTTTTGGTGATTTCCTCCATCTGAGAAAATGCGTGATATATTGTAGTTTCAGATATGTTAAAATTGACTGCATGTTGACCACTTTCGTAACTATGCTGGTTTGCACAAATTATATGTGGATTTGATTTCTCATGGGCTCTTACGGACTCGATTCTGAAATTATTTGAACCACTGGCAAACACCTTAGGTTTTTTTGAATAAGCAGGAGTCGCAAGAGTGGGCTATTTCTCATAGGCAGAGCAGTACATGACGTATTTTTGGTCATCATACCTTAACCAGGCAAACTGATTTAGCCAGTGATGCTGAAATGTTAGAGTCCTTTTTTTTCAACAACATATTTTTTATCTTTACTTCTTTTCTCATCAGACTTTAAGTTGTTTCATTTTCCTCATCTAAAATCAAAGGTTGCTTTCTGCTGCTGCTGCTATAATTTTTCTCATTCATTTCAGAAATTGGTATGATCAAGTCGGATTGATCACCTGTTATATCTACAAATACAGAATCGTTTTGGTTGTTTTCCTGACTAGGGTGGTGAGGAGGAGGGGCTGGTTGGGACTGGCTTGATTGTGAAGAAGAAGGCTCTGCCTTTTTATGTTTGCTTGCATGCATGTGCAAGAAACAGTGCCATCATCCGAGTTTTCGGTGGTGTGGCAGCCCTCTTCCAATTCAGTCAGTGTGTTTGCAGGCGCGGCCCCAGTTCTCCAATGCCTGCTGGAGCTGTGTATGACAGCTCCAAAATGCAGTGGAGTACAGTTGAAAGGGGGAGATAGGCTTCAGTGAGCAGCGATAAGATATCGCCTGCTCATGCGCGCTCCCCTACACACACACACACACACACACACACACACACACACACGCATACACACACCCCCCACATACACACACGGCTTTTATCCACCGCATACGCCCTTATAAACTGCTGTTTAAGGAAACCAAGAGATGAGGCAAAAATCCTTCAGTGACAAATGCCACAGCTCCAGAAAACTAAAAAGTACTGGATATTTTTATTTCTATTATATGTACGCTGCCCTGACACCATGAAGATGAAAACAAAAAGCTGGTTCTTTTTGGTTAATTAAACCGTACTAATTGCCTTTACAATTGATTCTCCACCGATAACGCGGCTCTATAATTAAAGCCGATGCCACACTCTGAAGGTTAGTTAGCTGCTCTAATCAGCACACTGCAGCCTACACACCAGACATCGTGCCTACCTGTCGGTGCCCACTCAGTACAATAACACGCCACCGCCACTCTTCGGAGTTAGAGGCCGCCTGTGAATGACCTCTGACTGTTGAAGGGTTGCTGTGCTAACAGTCAGAGGTCACTCACGGGCTGCGCTTTCGCCAGCCCCCACATTGTTCTGGGCTGTTAGAATGGAATCGACCGTACATACATCTCTGTATGCTGCTGTCATTCGACGAGACAGCCGGATTGTGGTAGAGATATAATTTAAGTCTTGTTGGTTTATCTATTTGGAAGAGCAAGGACATCGAAATAAATTCCTAGTGTGTTTGTTGTAATAAAAAACACAAAGTAAGCAAAGCCATGTAGAGTTACAGTAACAGCACTCTGAAGATGACTACACCAATGCCGACAGGAGACAGCTTCATTTTTTTTGTTCACTGTCCCAGTACAGTGGTATCCCACCCACCCAGTGCAGCACTGAACTACACAGTGGACCCACCAAGCCCTGACTGCTTGTAAGGAATATGGAGTTCTGTGTCGGACTGAGAGCGATGCCCGATAGACTGATACGACGAGCGCATTACCACGTTCACCAGGTAATCCAACAGCGTGTCCTGGTGGCTGACCGCACCAGTAACAAGGAGAACCCGTTCCGGTAACCATTCCAGAGGGTTCTCCCAGCCGCCGGGGTCCTGCTGTCAACTCAGCGCAGCAAACTAGTGCAGACCGAGAGGGGCAAGTAATGTGAGCACCATTATCAGCAGCACAGCGGGGTGTCTTCCTGGTAGCCCACCAGTTCATTCATTTCTGTCACTCACCTGAGCTCGTCTGTCCAAGCGTCCCAGGCAACTGGCAGACACCCTCGCCTGCACACAGCACCTGGTGTGTTACACGGTCTGAAGGGAACATAGGGAAAAGAGGCACAGATATCCACGGCAAGTGCCGGTAATTGGTGACGGGAAGAGGCAGGTGGTGATTCAGCAACAGCACATTCCTCCTGGATGGTTCAGCGTTGCTGCAGCCTGAGAAAAGAAAGCAGGCTGAGCTGCACAGTGAACTTTACACCTAGGGAGCGGGGCAAAAGTGGCTCTTGGTTTCCTCCACCGGCTGAGAGCAACGTGATTGCCAGCTGGCCGCAGTCGTTCAGTTGCGCTCACCGTCGCCTCCCATTGTATACTTGGGCATTCGAGGTGTTCCAGTCCTGGTCCTTCACAGGCAAATAATTTCCACAGGCTTGAACTGAAATTACAGGGGAAAGCAGAGTAATTCGGCGTTTATAGGAAATAATATAATATACAGATTAGGAAAAGTGTCAGGAGTTACAGGAATAGGGTCAGTCTGATCTGGCAGGAGAGGGAGAGGATAGCTTTGACTGGTCAGACTTAATAGATTGACTCGTTTTCACGCTTGGAACTTTACTCTGCTAACAAACGCGTCTTTAGCCTTGACGAGTCGGCGACTGAGAGTCTCAAATGTCAGATATGAACAATTCCCATCGACCGTTTGCTGACTGCATGCTTTACTATGCAACTGTAGACTGAACAACACTCCCCTCCAAAACAGTAGTCTGGAATGCAGTGCATTATTTAACTTTCTTGAGCTTGTCAATAACCATATCCTGGCTCAAGATTCAGTGGCTATCAATGACCATTACCTTCAGCAGTAGCACCACTTTGCTTTTACGAACATACAAAAGTGCTAACAGAAACAGGCCATTGTGTAGTCTGCTCAAGTGGGCAGCACTATCAAATTGATTTACCGGAGCTGCCCCAGCCCACGTTATTTCTTATGAAGAAGGACTCTGTGTGAGTTCGAAAGCTTAAGGATTTTCTGTAAATTTCTGTTGGTCCAATAAAAGGTATCAAATAACCGCATCTTTTTCCACTTATAGTAGTCCCCCCGCTTTGTCTCTTCCATGACCCTTCTCTCCCTTTCACCCTGTCCCAAACCACGTTTAAAGCTATCCACAGTGTTCAGTGATATTACCTCTTCCGGCAGTTCATTCCACTTGGACATTACTCTGTGAAAAAGTGCTTTCTCATATCCTTTTTGAATTTTCTCCCTGCCAGTTTTAGACTATGCCCTGTAGTGGGCCCCTTCCCTCTGAACTTAAAAATGCCATCTGCTCTAACACTGTTCATACCTAACTTTAAGGTACTTGAAGGTTTCGTGCATGTCCCATTCTGTCTTCTGTCCTCCAGTGAGTACATATTGAGTTCCTGCAGCCTCTCTTCGTAGGGTTTGTCCCACAAGCCCTGGCTCATCTTTGCTGCCCTGCGCTGCACCCCCTTCAGTAATTTGATGTTCTTTTTTTACATATGAGCACCAGAACTGCACACAGTACTCTTAAGTGCGGTCTCACCAAGGATCTGTACAATGGCAGAATGACTTCCCCTTTCCTGGAAGTGATTCCTCTAGCAATGCACCCCAGCATCCTGTTGGCTTTGGCTGCTGCTTTTATGGCAATGCACAGAGTGCCTCAGGTCCCCTGCGATTATTACCCTTGGGTTTTTTTTCTTCCACAGAACTACTCACTTGTACCCCTCCCAAACAGTAACTGGCCCCTGGGTTCTTGGCTCACAGGTACATGACCTTGCACTTCTTGGCATTGAACCCCACCTGCCAGATACCAGACCATTTCTCGAGCCTAGCCAGGTCCACCCTGCGCTCCTGTCTCCCCTTCTCTGTGTCCACTCTCCCACAGAGCTTAGTGTCCTGTATGAATAAGTAGATTTTTACCTACGATACCATCTGCTATGTTACCGATAAATATATTAAACAACATTGGTCCAAACATTGAGCCCTGTGGGACCCCACTGGTTACAGGCGTAGACTTTGACAATTCCCCCCTACTAGCACCCTCTTGTTTCTGGCTTGTAGCCAGCTCTTGGCCCGCACTGCCAGCTTCTCCCTGACTCCCAGATCCTTCAGCTTGCTGAGCGTTCTCCCATGTGGCACCGAGCAGAAGGCCTTGCTGCATCTATCTAACTCCTGCACTTCCAGTGCTAATACCAGCAAGCAAACATTCGGCATTGACAAATGCTTGTTACTTTTTGTTCCTGAAGAAGATGAGATGGAGGATTTCTTTTCCCAGTCCAAAGGGAAAGTAAAGTAGCTTGCTTTGGCTTATCTTTTTGCATTTTTTTTTTAACTTCTAATACAATTGTAAAAAATATTGAAATTTTGTTGTACACAGTAAAATTGTGTTTTATGTTCTAGTTGTGTGTGTTGTGTAACATTTAACCTGAAGCTGTTGTGCTTAGTGCTTATGCTTAGAACATTAGTACAAAAGGGCCCTTGGGCAGGACAACAGAGTAGGTGGGAGTAGGAGTGAGCGGGAGGCAGAGGTGGAGCCAAGTACTACTCCTCCGCAGTTGTTCACCCCAAGTTCTTATACCTTCAGGGCGGGTTAGGTCTCTCATAGCCACTTACGCACACCTTCACCAAAGAAGAGTGTATTTTTGTTTACCACAACAAATGTTTTTCCCCTTTGTATTGTTAACTGCTTATTTCTAAGAAGTCTGCAGTTCCTCAAGTTCCTTCCTCTACCCTCTAGTGCAGCAGGTTTTATTTGTCTCACAAACCTGCACCAAAGTAATAATAATATAGGTGGTTAGCTACACTACTAGGTGGTTTATTTTTTTTCTGTGTAGCACAAAAAGGACCAAAAATGCTTATTTCTGAAAATTAAAGTGCTCAGTTAGTTGTTGAAGTTCCTTGACCTCTACCCTCCCAGAGCAGCACACTCAGATTGGTTCAGTCTCTCACACAGCCACACAATGTCTCACACACCGTCCTTCAGCAAAGTAGGTAATAGGTAGCTAGCCTAGGTTTACTTATTTTTTCTGTATAGCACAAAAATGTTTTCCCCTTTAGTATAGTTTATATCTAATAGTTCCGCAGTTGTTCCCCGAGTTCCTCTACCTCTCAGCCTGGGGGCGCAAGGTATTAGGTCTCACAGCCACAGTGTCTCACACACCTTCACCAAAGTAAGTAATAATAATATAGGTAGGTAGCTACACTACTAGGTTGTTTATTTATTTTTTTTTTTTGTGTGTAGCGTAAAATGGACCAAAAATGTTTATTTCTAAAAATGAAAGTCTGCAGTTAGTTGTTGAAGTTCCTTGACCTCTACCCTCCCAGGGCAGCACACTCAGGTTGGTTACGTCTCACACACTATCCTTCAGCAAAGTAGGTAATATAGGTAGCTAAGCTAGGTTTATTTATTTTTTCTGTGTATCACAAACAAATGTTTTCACCTTCAGTATAGTTTATATCTAATAAGTCTGCAGGCGCAGTTGTTCCCCAGGTTCCTCTAGCTCTGTTAAGTCTGCAGCTCTTCCCCAAGTTCCTCTACCCTCTCAGGGCAGCAGGTTAGGTCTCATTCACAGCCACCACACACCTTCATCAAAGTAAGTAGGTAGGGGTATAGGTAGCAGATGCCAGACTAGTAGTAGCAGGCAGTTGGTTTTCCTTTTCTGTATCTAGCAAAAAAAGTCCCCAAGTTCCTCTACCTCTCAGCCTGAGGGCAGGTTATTAGGTCTCACACAGCCCCAGCCACACACACACAAACACACCCATCCCTCCACCAGAGTGGGTGGCTAGATTTTTTTTTAGGTAGCTAAGTGTAGTAGTTAGTCGAATTCAACCCCCCCCCAATCAGTAGTAGTAAGTTAAAGTTAAGTTTAGTAGTCCTTAGACACACAAAGTGTCACAAACACATACAGCCCTCTGATTCAATCTGCACTACTGCAGTGCTGCTGCTTGCTTGCCAAATAAAATGCCAGTTATTTTTATTTATCTTCTCCTCCACTGTTTCCTAATTTGTTTTTTTGTCACCCACAGACTTTCCCTTCTCTGCCAACTTCTGTCAGCACTCCCCGAGTCTCCCTCCACGTGGATCTCTTTCTTGAACAACTTGTCTTCCCCTCCCCGCCTAGTCTTTTGAGCGATCCGCTACCCCTCAGTGCCCTCTCAAGTTTTATTTTATTTTTTTTATATTCTGGAGGCAGGATAGTTGTTTAGCCAGGTAGCACGTTATATTAGTTGCAGTTGTGGTAAAAGAAAAGTGCCCTCGGCAGTCATGCTTTCTCTCTCTCTCTTTCTCCACCACGCAGCCACCCACCACAAGCTAGCAGCAAAAATGCCTCTGTCTGCTCTCTGGAAGTGTCGGTAGTGAAATGGCGCATTTTCCATCCCATGCCAGCTACTGACACTCCGAGCTCCTCCCCAAGATGCGTCCTCATCCAATAGCCAGGACGGACAGGCTTTCAGCCACTGCTGTATTCTGCAAAGCCTGTCAGTCTCCAATCTGTATTCCGCCACTCCCGTAGTCCTGCCCGGCCTGACTTCATGCTCCACCAGGGCTCTCCGCCCACGCAACAGAGAGAGAGAGAGACGGTGCCTGCCAGCGCCTGTAACAGGAGTGTGCATTCCAATCCAGACCAGTGTCACTGTGCCACATGACTGCAGTTGTGGCAGTCAGGTGACTGAGGGGTTGTTGTGCTGCTGAGAGTGTCACCGCTGATGCCACCTAGTGGCTGTGGAAGGGGAAAAAAGCTGCAAAACAAAAGAAAGCTGCAAAAAATAAAGGTTTGGTAGTCCGTGGGACAGGCAGTACACAGCAGACTGCTTGTCCCTGGTTTAAAAAATAGTTGTCCAGGACGTCAGGCTATGGGATTTGTCAAGCCCTGGTAGACCGCATAGATGGTGTGGAAGAGAGATGGCAGTAAGGGGGGGGGGCATTCTCGAGCCATCTAAGTTATGCATGAGAATGTAACCTAAAAGTAATAAGTATATGAGATCATTACGGTTCTCAGTAAGGGTCAAGGAAGCAGTGAGAGCCAAAAAAAAAAAGGCCTTTACCAAGTACAAAGAAAAGGGGGGGAGAGGAAGAATGTGGAGAATACGTGCTGAGAAATGAGGCAAAGAGGGTGGTTAGGAAAGCAGAAGCAGACACTGAGCTGCATACTGCGGAGGGGGTTAAGAGAAAAACAGTCTTTCTGGCATATTGGGGAAAGAAGGCATAAAGGAGGGGGAATTGTTAGGCTGGACAACAGGATGCAGAGGGTAATAGTGAAGGGAGTCCACTTCGAAGAAAGGGGGGTTACTAGCGGGGTACCGCAGGGTTCAGTACAGGAACTCGTCCTCTTTAATGTCTTTATAGGTGACATTGCAGAGGGGCTGGAAGGAAAAGTATGCCTCTTTGCAAATGACACAAAGATCTGCAACAGGGTTGATGAACGGGGGGGGGTGGAAAGGATGAGAAGGGACTTGGCAAGGTTGGAGGAGTGGTCAAAAGTATGGCAGCTTAGATTCAATGCAAAGTGCAAAGCAATGCACCTAGGAAACAAAAACCCAGGGGAGGAGTACACAATTAGGGAGAGGTACTAACAACAACAAAAACGGAAAGGGGCCTGGGGGTAGTCCTGTCAGATGACCTAAAGGTAGGCAAGCAATGTGAGAAGGCAGTAAGGAGAGCTGGGGGGATACTGGGATGCATAGGGGAGAGGCATCACCATTAGAAAACAGTAATTTGTTATCCCTCTGTACAGACAGTTGGTGAGACCCCATCTGGAGTACTGCATGCAGTTCTGGAGACCCCATCTCCGCAAGTACATAGACAGGATGGATGCAGTCCAGAGAAGGGTAACTAAAATTGTGCAGGGTCTGCACTAGAAACCATATGAAGAGAGACTAAAGGAACTTAATATGTATACCCTAGAAAAGGAGGGAGAGGACATGATAACTTTCAAGTACCTCAAGGAATCAATAAAGTCAAAGAGGTATCATTTTTCAGAAAGAGATATGAAGAACATGGGGTGCAATTTAGCATGGGGATGACTCAGGGCAACGTGAGGAAGTATTTTTCATAGAGAGGATGGTGGACACATGGAACAGCCTTCCTGAGGAGGTAGTGGGGTCTAAAACAGTGGTGGAATTCAAGAATGCATGGGACAGACATATGGCGATTATAGTGGGGGAGGAAGTAGGCTGTTGGTTAACTAGGATCTGCAGCTTATCCAGTAGGTTAGGACATGGGCAGACTGGGTGGGCCAAGCGGTCCTTATCTGCCATCAAAGTCTGTGTTTCTATCGGGGGGGACTAGGGTGATGAGGAGGACATGCAGAAGGCTGCCATTCTTCATGGGATTCAAAGGAAAGGTACAAACAAGATAGGCTGCAGAGCCTTTTTTTTATGTTTGCCATTTTCAGCAACGATTATATCAGTGGGTACTATTTCCGCTAAGATGTTTGAAACTATCCTAACTACCGCATCCAATAATTTGAACTTCAGAGGGACACCACCCTCTGAGTAAACCAAGTGCCTCTTTTTGCTGCTATATATATGCTTCTTTTTACTTGTCTGCTTTTTTGTCTGCCTTCAAAACTGTATTCCTTGTGTTCCAGTCCTAAGCAACTCCACGGATTGTGGTTCTGGAATGCTTTATACACTATGCACATATCTCTTTGCATCCTCCTCCTTCTTAATGGTTCCTTTTGCTCTGTCTTCACAAGGGAAGACTGCTGTCTCTTCCAAGGAGAGTGGCATCAAAGCAGCCACAAAGGGGGTACCGGATATGAGGCAGCCAGTACAGTATTTACATGCGAAAGGGTCCAGAAAGGACGAGCAGCCCTAAAGATAGATATGGGTCAAGGACCAGAAGGGATGCATCATAGTGTGCTCAGGGAATTGGCTGAACCCCTGGTGAGACTGTTCAGTAGCTCAGTACAGACAGGGATAGTTCCAAGGACTGGAGGATGGCAGACATGGTTCTGCTTTTTTTTTTTTTGGGGGGGGCAAGGAACAAGCGGGGAACTATAGACTTGTTAATCTTACCTCTGTAGTAGGGAAGCTGATGGAATCACTGGTCAAAGAGGCCCTTGTGGACTACCTGGAGAGCAGTGGTCTTCAGGATAGTAAACAGCATGGGTTTATGGTAGGGAGGTCTTGTCAGACTAACCTGATAGTTTTCTTTGGGTGACCAGGTTATTGGATAAGGATCACCCTGTGGTTTTTACTCTACTTTGACTTAAGGAAGGCTTTTGACTCTGTGCCTTGCAGATGATCGCTGAAAAAGATGGAGGATTTGGATGTGGCTAGAGGTATAGTAAAATATATAGGTAACTGGCTAAAGGGGAGGCAGCATAGGATTGTGGTTAATTGGTTCAGATCAGAAGAGTGGGAGGTCACGAGTGGGGTACCACGTGGCTCTGTCCTGGGCCCAGTCTTCTTCAGTATGTCTATAAATGACATTGGTGAAGGAATTAAGGGCAGGTTGTGTCTCTTCGAAGAGCTCTGTGGGAGGGTGGATAGCAGTGATGGAGTCAGGGAAATGCAGAGTGACATGAAAAGATTAGAGAAGTTTGCAAGGGGTTGACAGTTGAAATTCAGTGCCAGAAAGTATAGGGTGATGCACCTAGGGAAGAAGAACCCCTGAACAGAGTACTGAACAGGAGGGGTGAAAATTAGCAGTATGACTGAGGAACGGGACTTGGGAGTTATTCTTTAGTGAATCCCTCAAACGGTCAAGCCAGTGCAGCAAGGCCTATAGTAAGGCAAATTGGATGCTGGGATGTATTCAGGGGGGTATTGAGAACAGAAGAAAGGAGGTAATACTGCCTCTATATAGATATTTAGTGAAGCCACACCTGGAGTACTGTGCCCAGTTCTGGACTACTCACCTTAAGAAAGATAAGGACAGTCTGATGCTGGAGACCAGATGGGAAAGGAGAGATATTATCAAGACCTTCAAGTTCCTGAAAGGAATAAACAAGGTGAACTACAAGGAATTATTTAACATGCGTAACTGTTCGAGGGCATACGTGGAAATTGACAGGAGGGGGAGGTTCAAGAGTGATATGAGAAAGTATTATTTTACAGAAAGGGTGGTGGAACAGTCTACCAGCTGAGGTGATGGGTGCAAAAACCAGTATAGAGAAAATAGCACAAGTTGCCTCTGTTCTGGCCAGAACAGATGTTCTGGCTTTTACTGGTTCCAGTTCAGGCAATCCAGATTTTACCATTATCCGTAATGCAGCAAACAATGCCAGGATGTCACTTCTTAAAGGGGAACAGTCTGCATAAAGAGCTCCATATTCAAGTGTGGGTCTGGATCCAATTTTGCACGTTTGGTGCAAAAGCATTTTTTTCTTACTGTTTGCTAAAGTATAGTAGACTGTATCAGGCTGATTCTGATGACTTTAGAAACGTAGAATTTGACAGCAGATAAGGACCGCTTAGCCCACCCAGTCTGCCCATTTCCCTACCTAATGGATAAGCTGCAGATCCTAGTTAACCAGCAGCCTACTTCTTTCTACCCCCATCCCCTAGAATTGCCTTATGACTGTCCCATGCATGCTTGAATTCCACCACTGTTTTTGACTCCACAACCTCCTCCGGAAGGCCGTTCCATGCATCCACAACCCTCTCTGTGAAAAAATACTTCCTTACATTACCTCTACCAGGGGTACCTGTTTACTGTGGGACTGTATCTAGGATTAATGTGTGATCTGATTAGTGGGTAGGGGTGTATCTTGGACTAGTGGGGAATTTGGTAGTTCACCCAAGGAAACCTATTTGGAGGGGGATGGGACCACACGTCATTAGGGCCGGCATCTTTAGAAGGGTGGTGAGGCAGCCATGATACTGGACTGGGCTTGGAAGTTCAGTGGTTGCCCAGTGTGCCACCAGCTGACGCAGCTTAGGGATGAGGTTGAGGGGATTAGGAGACAGCCGGAGGGAGGGTGGAGGTATGGTTGGGGAGTAGGGCAGGGGCTCTTCCACGGGGTTGCACCAAGCAGTAGGGGCGGGAGCACAGGGAAAGGAGTGCAGGAGAGTACTCTGGGGTCACATAGGGACCCTGACAGAGGGGGCCCAAAAGGAGGACACTACCAAGGAAGCAGGCAGGTGTCTGGGGACCCTCACAGAGGGGGGCCAAAGGGAGGACATTCTTAGGGAAGTAGGCGGATGGCTGGAGCAGGACAGAAGGAAGCAAGGGGTGGAGGTGGATCAGACCTTAAGCTCAGTAACCGCTTCAGTTCTCTTCTTCTGCTTGAGGATTGGGGGGTGATGTAGCCATAACAGGGGCGGTTGGAGATGGAAAGGGAGTGGAGGGCAGGAGTCAGGGGCCGGATAGCAGGAAGAACAGGGGGGAACGTGGGAAAATGGGGGGAGCGATGGATCAGAGCAGGAGGGGGATAGAGAGAGGAAAGCGCAAGGAGAAGGACCAGTTGGGAGGAAAGAGCAAAGAGAGGGACCAGAAGTACAAGGAGGATACAGTAAAGGCAGCTGAGGGTTTATGCCAGGGGAGCACGACAGGCAAGGAGGGGCTAAACGGAGACGGGAAGGAAGGGAGGATGAGCCAGGCAAGTTTAGCAGATGGAGGGGGAAGGACCAGTTGCGAGCAGCGACAGGGGAGGATAATGGGGTACAAAAGGATACTCGGGAGGAGGAGAGGCATAGGATCAGGAGGAGGGTGGCCAGGGTAAATAGATAGGGGAGGGGAGCAAGCTGACATTCTTGTGACAGAAATCCTAGAATCCTGCAGCTGGCATCAGAGCTGGGCTGCAGCAGTGGCAAATTCAGTAGCCTGCAATGCATGTTAGAGTTTTTATAAGCTGTGATCTTTTGTTTGCTGGTCCCGATGTCCTCCCAGGGCCAAGTACAATCATAAAGCTTAGCCCAGAGAAATCAGCGTGACTGGCAAACATCTAATCTGAGGTTGTAAAATATCTAATATGCACTGCAGGCTATCGAATTTCCCACTGCTGCAACGTCAGCAGCAGGGGATGCTGCGATTTCATATTACACAAAAGTCAGCTTGGAAGTCAGCAGAATCAGCCTGATACTGTCTGCTGTACTGCAGTCAACAGTACGTATAAAACAAATTAAACAAAAAACAAAAGTTTTTTTCACACAAAGTGCAAATTGGGACCAACTCCTGTCCACTCTGTTACTTACTTATTTCTGTATCGCTCTACATTGTCAATGGTGCGTTAATACGTATGGGTGCACCTGTGGCACTGACTGGCGGTGGTAAGGCTGAGTTGCGCAAATCCCTTCTCTCTCCTAAAGCTGTTCTCTGGGCTCATCATTTCTGGGAGGTCCTTCCTGGAACCACGTGACAGGCAGGAGGTATACAGACTTCTGCAGGAAGGGGGTATCTTCCCACTCATTTCCTCCAGATGCCAGTTTACTTCCTGCCTATCTGGTGGCAGGAGCTCACAGGAGTGACAGACCCAGAGATCAGTGAGTTATTTCTTTTTTCCTCACCCAGGATTACTAATTAGTGATCTGGAGCGCTACTGCAGGGACCCCAGTCTCCGCCTTGCAAGCCGGACAGACGGGCTCCCTGTTCTCCCTCACCATGCGGCAGCATCTTCCTGGGCTTGACACCCCCCCCCCCAAAGCATCGTGGAATCAGTTGCGGTGCACCTGGGACTACAGAGCAGAATTTAGTCCCCAGGCATCGCCAGAAGCAGCAGCCGCTGTGTCTACGAGCAAAGGAGTTGTGCAAATCCATTTTGCTACTCTTAAATGAGTTGCTAAGTTCTGATGTTCCACAATGACATCTCCACCAACATCCCCGAACCCAAGGTGGGACCCTCAAGTCGGGGGGAGGGGGTACAGTCATGCCCAGGTGCACCAGAGCAGAGTAATCCCGCTCAACCAGATTTGCAGGTGACCCCCGACTGCCAGTCGATACCACAGGTGCACCTATATGTATTCTCTTCCACTGACAATGTTGGAGCTAACAGAAAAAGAAATTGCAGGTAAGTATGAAGGAATGTCTCCCACCTGGAGGTTAGGTTGGTGAAAATCCTTTTTATTGGCATTTTAAAACTTTCTTTGAAGTCTCTTGGGGGTGGGGGTGCGGGATTGTATTTTGATCCCGAAGTGGTGGCCAGAGGATCCCTTCCCCTTCCTGACTGAGTGTCTCTGCCCCACACTCAGACACTTTATGATGTGCACCTAAGAAGTACGCTGGGGTGTGCCCCATTAAATTCAGTGGGGCTGGACATGAACCCTATTTGATCTGGGTGATGTTTACTTTACAATCTTTTAGTGAAACAAATTCGGTAGAATTGTGGTATTGAGATATCCGAAAATCCCAACTACTAAGGAACCAAAATATTTCAGTGATAAGCTGAAGATTTATTGCTGTGCTTTTCAAAAGAAATAGACACTACTTTTATTAACACGTTGTACCTTGTGTATGTTTGTAATATTGTTGGCCAGCTGTGTAAATTAATTATCCTTTATTTTCGCTTCCCAAGAAAAATCTGGAAAGTGAGACGATATAATGCTCTAAATTAGAACAAATGCTCACAGATTATCGCAAGTGCCAGTTTACCAGGCTGGCTTCGTGGCCCCATGCAGTGTGGTAGGTGTGCTGACTGGCAGGGAGGGTGCCAGAACTAGTGAGGGAGGAAGGTGGGCTATTAAAAATAAATAAATAAATAATTTAAAAAAAAAAAAATGTGGAGAGTTAGATACAGTGATGCATGGTATCTGCTGCTGATAGTGCACATCACCCAAACAGCCACATGCAAATCCTTGCCCATGTCACAAGACAAGATGTCCACTACCAGATCCCTGTCATCATTGTCCCCTTGAGCATTTGTTGTTCCTGTACTGACTAGGTTGGGCCCCAGAGCAGGAGGGCCTCCCCTCCAGGTTGTGGATTTTTAATAGCTGCCTACAGTGTCCTGAGGGTTAAGTGGCAATACGTGGTTGCCCATGCCACCAAGTACACCACCACCACGCTGCCACCTTGAGCCACTTCAAAGTGGCGTGCAGCTCAACTCTTCCTCGGGAAGTGGGTGTTCATGCGTATGCTGGATCACCCTCCCTGCTGGCCTCCTCATTTGCCAGCTGTGGTGCAAACTCTGGTTTGTCAGCATACCAGAGCAGTCCTCAACAGCACAGCACTATGGAGTCAGCCTTGAACATCAGATTTTTAATAACTTGTCTTCTTTTGTCATGACTAAGCAATGGATTTTTCTTTCTAATTAATTTTTACCCAGTTAGGAAATATAGATATTCCAATCAGAATAGTAATGTTTAAAAATAGTATTCTACCTTGGAAACTGGCAGTTTATTTATTTAAAACATATTTTACCAGGTAAACAGGAGCGAGAAGGTTTGTTTCCAGTTGCGAGGGGTTAATTAATTTATTTCCTCTAATTTTAAAACTTTCCTTAATATAGTTGTTAATTGATTATTATAATTAGTAATCATTTTTTAACTCTCTCTCACTCCTGTCGCTTTGCCCTTGATAAACCCATGCATACTCATTACTGTGCCTTGTATTCTTCCCTCTCCTCTCTTGGTGCCAGGTGCTTTGCCCACTGTGTCTTCTTCGTCTCTTAATTTTGGTGGCTCCCTTCCCTCTAATCTCTCTCCTCTCCCTGCCCCCTTAATCCTGCTACTCTCTCTGTAATGCTTGCTCTCGCTCTTCTCATCTCCCACGTGTGAGATCTACTGCTGGCCAGGCTGCCTTCTCATTTCATTTCCCTAAACTTTGGGGTCCTTTTCACCTTCTATTCGCTCTGCCCCTTCCTTTCCTGCTCTTAAAACTCTCCTCTTTGTGTTCTCTGCTCACTCCTGCAGTTGTTTCCGATATTGGGCTTACTTTTACTTGCAACTTGACTGATTCTGTGTCCTTTAGCACTTCCCCATTTCCGCAGTATCAGTCTTTCTCCCAGTTTTAAGTTGATTTCTGTTTTAATCATTTTTGTTTAGTTCCACAATTTTTTCT
Source organism: Neoceratodus forsteri (assembly GCA_016271365.2). Taxonomy (NCBI): domain Eukaryota; kingdom Metazoa; phylum Chordata; order Ceratodontiformes; family Ceratodontidae; genus Neoceratodus; species Neoceratodus forsteri. Next base: position 393,177,910 of record CM057449.1, read on the forward strand.
TGGTACTTATTTTTGTCAATTTATTTTTGGGCATAATTTTCCTGTTTATTTTAGTTCCATTCTGTGTATTTTGCTATTCTGTATTTTTGTATCTGTTATCTTTTCCCCTTTACCCCTTGTCCCAGGATGCATCTGGAAACAAGCTGTTACCAGCTCAGTATGTCTTTATTGGTAAAATGGAAGGAAGGAAGGAATTACATTCACATACAGCAGGGTTTTAAATAGCTGGTATAGCATAGCTAAGCGCTACGCAAAACGGGGTAATATTAACCATTTCCAAAAAAGTGTAGCAGTAGAGTACTAACCATTTTTTTTCCATTGAGTCTACGGCACAGTAGACAAAATTAATAAAATTATATATATTTTTAAATTTTGCAACGGCCCGGTGGCGCTGAGGGTTGAGGTGCTGGGCGCCACACCTCGCTCACGTCGGCGACCGGGTTCGGGAATGGACTCGGGTCGCTGGGGATCGGTAGGAGGAAGTTGGCGTCCCCAGCGGATGCTCTCACTCCTCAGGGGGTGAGACCCTACAGACAGGAAATACTTCCGTGGTCTGCATCGCTCTCACGGCCGATGGAAGCACCGACCAAGAGAGGATGAAAGCGGCTCCGCTCGTCGAATCCGGGGAGGAGATGTTGGCAAGCAGCGTGAGGGCTAGCGTGTGTGAAGTACTCTGCCACACTCGGGACGTCGTCGCCAGCGCGAGGCGTCTCAGGGGCGGGGGCGTAAGGGAGAAAACCAGGAAATACCCTCCGGCAAGCCCTAGATGAAAGCTGCCTTAGCCGCCCGGACCACCAATGTACAGACCCCCATGTGCAGGAGAAGGAGGTAGGGCACTCTAGGGGCAGATCCCGAGGATGACCCGGGGCAGGACACGAGCGGACGGAAGGAGGGGGCACCGGAGGCAGTAGGGAGGGATAAAGACGAAAATAAAAAAAAAAAAAAAATTTTGCTAGCAATTCTGGGCCAAGTGCTATGCATTTTTACAGATGATTAGCACTTTCACATGTAAAACTGCTAATCAATGTTTTCAGCTTGTTACAGAATACAAAGAGATGCAGATGCATAGTGTAAGTGGTGGCATTTACAACAGAAACCCTTGTATGACTGCAGAGTAAAGTGCACACAGGTGCTTAGTGCAGGCACACTTGAGTTACTTTAACAGTGAGTAGGGCAAAAAGGAACATCAGTGAAATCCAAGCACAGAGATTATAGTACTTTCCGACATTCATGAGTGGGAACCCGAGCTTAAGGAGAGCTGCACACTCCAGGGCAGGGTGGGACAAATCATTCTGTGAGCTGGTGGACAATTTGGCCACTAGCTTTCGAAATCTGGTAGCCAAACCAATATTTGTAGTGGCCATCCTTTTTAAACGCACATTTTAAACACTTTGTAGGCAGGTAGCAAAGTTGGCCTATAACTTTTAAAATTTGGTAGCCAAACCAGTTTTTTAATTGGCCACCTGATTTATCCCACCCTGCTCCAGGGGCTGCTCTTGCTGACTCGGGGCGGGGGCAAGGAGTGTCTAGGGTAGCTGTAGCAGGACATCTGAGAGTTGTAGTGTGCCTTGATCAGCCTCTTAGCAAATTGGAAGTTAGGTCAGATGGTGATCTTAGCAGGGAGGATAGTCCATGTGTTGGAGAGCCTATAACTGATGGAGGCTTGCCCTAGGTTGTACCTGCAGCATGGTATTTAGAGTCGGCAGCCATCCTCTGCTCTGAGGGAATAAGTTGGGTTTGAAAAGGGGCGGGGAAGAGATCAGAGAGGTAGCTCAGCAGTTTGTCTAGTACTTGGCTCCTACTAGAGCAGTGTGTAACCATCACCTCACAGGGTATGCAAAACAGGGCAGAATAAATATTTAATTTTCAAGTTCAAGTTTATTGCAGGAAAACTCCATCGAGCAAGCTCATTCACAAGGAGGTCCTGTGACATAAACACTTAAAGTACAAACACAGATAGGTAATAACAGTATATACATGAAATGCACGTTACATGATACAGGCTGGATATACATACAAGGGTACCACATAGGGTGACCGCAGGTGGTAAACATTGATATGAGACAGGGAAGTGACTTACAGGTTGCATACTGATAAATGAAACATGATGACTGGTGTGTGCAATACATATACAGTATTTTGGCAGCTAGAACAAACAGTCTACAACTGATATGGGGGGGGGGAGGAGTGATTTGATAGAGTAGCAGTGGAGCGTAAGCAAAGATAAAGCCAGGAGTAGAAGGGGAAGGGAAAGCAGTTAATATGACAAATCAATTATACCTTACCAGTGGATAAATAATGTGGGAAAGAAACACATCTAAATTTCTCATGTACATAATTTGGTCTTCTTAGGAGTTACTATTTGCTACTATTACAACACCAGAACGTTTTAGTGGAGTTTTGAAGAGGTGGTGAGGCTGTTTCTGGAGCGCTTATTTATCTTTTTTGTCATAAGTTTTTGTAAGTTTTGTTGTTGTGTTTTAAATGTTGCGTAAATCCTTAAAATCTTTCTGTGGAAAGCCCTGCCACCCACCCCTTGCGTTAGCCTTTCTTAAATACGCAAAAGCCACTGGGGGTTGGGTTTAAAGGCTGGGAGGGAGGAGCTTAGGGAGTTGCAAACTTCCCCTATGAAACATAGAATTTGATGGCAGATAAGGACTGCTTGGCCCACCCAGTCTGCCCATTTCCCTACCTAATAGATAAGCTGCAGATCCTAGTTAACCAGCAGCCTACTTCTTCCTACCCCCAACCCCTAGAATTGCCTTATGACTGTCCCATGCATGCTTGAATTCCACCACTGTTTTGACTCCACAGCCTCCTCCGGAAGGCCGTTCCATGCATTCACAACCCTATCTGTGAAAAAATACTTCCTTACATTACCTCTGAGCCGCCCCTCCCCATCTTCAAATTGTGCCCCTTGTTCTTGCGCACCTCTTTTTTTGAAAGATGCTACCCTCTTGGACTTTGTTGATTCCCTGAGGTACTTGAAAGTTTCTATCATGTCCCCCCTCTCCCTCCTTTCCTCGAGGCTATACATATTAAGCTCCTTAAGTCTCTCTTCATATGTCTTCTGGTGCAGACCCTGCACCATTTTAGTTGCCCTCCTCTGGACAGCTTCCATTCTGTCTATGTCTCTCGGAGATTGGTCTCCAGAACTGCACGCAGTACTCCAGATGGGGTCTCACCAGCTGTCTGTACAGAGGATAATAATTCCTGTTTTCTACTGGTGATGCCTCTCCCTATGCATCCCAGTATCCCCCAGCCCTCCTTGCTGCCCTCTCCATTGCTTGCCCACCTTAGGTCATCTGATGTGACTACCCCAGGTCCCTTTCCATTTTGTTGTTGTTAGTATCTCACCCCCCATTGTGTACTCTTCCACTGGGTTTTTGTTTCCCAGGTGCATTACCTTGCACTTCTTAGCATTGAATCTAAGCTGCCATACATTTGACCATTCCTCTAACCTTGCCAAGTCCCTTCTCATCCTTTCCACCCCACCCTGTGCATCAACTCTGTTGCAAATCTTTGTGTCATCTGCAGAGACATACTTTTCCTTCCAGTCCTTCTGCAATGTAAGCTTATAAAGACATTGAAGAGGACCGGTCTAATACTGAACCCTACAGTGCCCCACTAGTAACCCTCCTTTCTTCTGAGTGGACTCCATTTACTATTACTCTCTGTGTCCTATTCTCCAGCCAATTCTTTACCCAGGCTGTCATCTTGGGACCCACTCCCAGACTGGCTAACTTGTATATTAATCTTTTGTGTGGGACTGTGTCAAATGCCTTGCTAAAGTCTAGGTAGGCCATGTCCACAGCCCCTCCCTGATCTAACACTTTGATCACCCAGTCAAAGAAGTCTATCAGATTTGTCTGGCATGATCTTCCCGCTGTGAATCCATGCTGCCTTGGGTCCTGTGCCCCTCTGGCCTCTAGATACTCGACAGTTCTTTCCTTCAGAAGTGATTCCATCATTTTCCCTACCACTAAGGTTAAACTAACAGGTCTGTAGTTTTCTGCTTCTGCCTTGCTCCCACTTTTGTGAAGGGGAATCACATCTGCCCTTCTCCAGTCCTCGGGTACCACCCCATCCTCCCATGATTTGTTAAAGAGGGTAGGCAGTGGTGTCACTAGTTCTACCCTTAGTTCTTTTAGAATTCTGGGATGAATCCCATCAGGCCCAGTTGCTTTGTCCACCTTCAGTTTTAAGAGTTCTTTCAGAACCCTTTCTTCTGTAAATGGGCTGGTATCAACTTCTGTATCCAGCTAACTCTTAAGGCTAATAGTCGGGTGGGGAAGAGTTCAGACACTCAAGCGTTGCAAGTTTGAAAGTCTGCATGCTGTATGGAGGGATCGTCTATTTATTTAGATTTTGATAACTGGGTAAGCTGACTGAGACCGGAGGTCCCTTTTTCAGGAGTGACCCGGATTAGTTACAGACAATGATTACATACATTGGCAGGAGTACACAGTAGAATTAAACATACATTGAATAGGGTACATTACAGAGCATGTCAGTTACATACACAAATATAATATAGCATTAAGTCAGACATATGACATCTTAACCAACAATACTTTAGGGGAGAGGTGGCACCAGCAATATGCAGGATATATATAGCCACCCAGTGGCAGATTGCCATGGCCTAGGTATAGGTACTGGTAGCTCGAGAAACTGTAGAGCCACTGAGTTAGTAATTTGGCCTGGAAAAGACTGCTATGATGATGGGGAAGGGACCGCACGTTACTAGAGTAGGTATCTTTGGGCTTGTGGTTGGGTGCACAGGGTGTGGTGCGGCCATGATACTAGACTGGGCTTGAAAGTTTGGGGGATGCCCAGTGTGCTACCAGCTGGCACAGCTTAAGGAGGAGGTAGAGGGGATCTGAAGGCAGCTGGAGGTGCTGGGGGGGAGGATTGGAGAGATAGGAGGCAAGCAGTCACCTACATGGAAGCACTAGGTGCTGGAGGAGGAGTGAAGAGAGGTGCTCACACTGGGGAGGAGGGAAGGGGGTTCACAGGGGGCTCTAGGGGACACTGGCAGGTGGTGCCCAAAGGTGGAAATTTCCACAGCATTAAGCAAGAGACTGGGGTGTCCAGAGCAAACCGAGAGGGTGGTGGTGGGGGCACTGGGGATGGGCTAAGACTCACAAATTGTTTTAACCCTCTACGCCCGTTGGTAGAAGAGGGGAGCGTGGTGGGGGGAGGACGATGATGTTGCTGCTGGTGAAGCTGGGGCAGGGACGGATAGAAAGCGTGAAGGGGCAAGAGGCAAGGGAGCAATAGAGGGGGAACCAGACAGTATGGGGGAAAGTGGTAGGGGGAGAAGAAAAAGGAGGATCATGGGAACAAGCAGGAGGCTGAGGGTATGGAACGGGGGAGCATGACAGGCAGGAAGGCGCAGGATGTAAATAGGATTATAGCGAGCAGAAAGCCAAGTAGGTAAACGGATAGGTCAGACGGATTAGTCAGGAGTGGGGAAAGAGATACAGAGAAATATACTGGGGGGGATAAAGAAGCCCAGGACACGGGTAGAGGGGGTGACAAGGGAAAATAGTGAAGGGGCTACCTTCGACGCCCAGATTGTGGAAGGTGCGAGGAGCCAGTTGGGGGGGAGAACCTGGACGAAGGGATGAGGAGGGGCATGGGAGGAGGGGAAACCCGAGGGGTGAACAGGGAGGCAAGGGGGAGGTTGGAGTACTGCTGTTGGGGGACTCCATGATCAGAGGCATCTAGTGGGAGGGGCAGGGGGAAGGTAAAACCTGTCTGATCAGAACTAAATGCCACCCATGCCTGATGGTGCACAAGGCCAAGCATGAGTTGTATTCACTGGCAAAGGAATGTTTGGGGGGGAGGACCCCAGACATTCTAGTGCACTTCGGAACAAATGACATAAATGGAAATAGTGAACTAGAAATTCAGGCAAGGTTCTAGGAGTTGGCCAGGATATGCCTTTCCATAGGCTGTAAGATCTCCTTTTCGGAAATCCTGCTGGTGCCAAGGGCTAGTGGGGAAAACAAGAAGATTAGGGAGATAAATCTGTGGCTTAGGGAGTGGTGTGGGGAATTGGGGTATGGCCTGGTGGGGGGGGAGACTTGGGAGGATAAGGGGCCGTACGCTAGGGACGAGCTCCATCTTAATTTGGAGGGAAGGAAATCCTTTAGCTCAAACTAGCTGGGTTCATCAGCGAAAGGTGAGGTTTAAGCTTGTGAAGGGGGAGGGATCAAAAAAGGGGCAGTGCCAGCAGGTATGATAAATGAGGGACATGGTCTTTACTCCTCTAGGGGGATAGGGAGATATGGAAACGGGTCACAAGGTATGGTGCAGGAGCTGAGAAACGGGAGCTCAAGGAGGGGAAAGAGAGGAAGGAAAAGGGGTGGAGAGTGGTCCTGATAAATGGCAGGTGCTTAGGAAATAAAATGCCTGAGCTCCAGGCAATGCTGTTTTTTTTTTTTGGGGGTAGATGTGGCAGCAGTCACAGAGACCTGGGCCACTCAAGGGCATGAGTGGAACCTAAATCTGGAAGGCTATATACTATGTTCAGAAAAGATAGGGGAGGAAGGGGTGGTGTAGCACTGTTAGTCAGAAATGGCATGGGTATTGGAGGGTAGAGGAGGCAGAGGGGAACTTGGAGGCTATTTGGGTCACACTGCTGATGCGGGGGGGGTAAGAGAGTAAAGGTCGGAGTGGTATACAGACCACCAGCACTGGTGGAGGTTCTGGAAGAAAGTTTGGTGGTAAATCTTGAGGGACACTGTAGTTTGGGAAAGGTAAGGGTAGTGGTAATGGGGGACCTCAACATGCCGGGAACAGACTGGGGGACTATGATGTCACCAATGGCCAGGGAGCAGAGGCTGATGGATGTTTTCCAGGACACGTTCCTGACCCAGCAGGTGGGTGAGCCAACTATTGAGGCCTGGACACTGGACGTGGTCCTGGCGGACAGTGATCAGATTAGGGGCCTAGAGGGGAGGGATTACACCACAGTCTTGTTCTTCCTGAATCTGGGTGGAGGAAAGCCGGAAAAGGACAGTAGTAACCAACTTTAGGGGTGCAGACTTCAAGGAGATGGGAAGGATCCTTAAAGATAGTTTGGACAGGATAAGACCGGATATGGATGCTGACAGCAGGTGTGGGATCATTAGGAGGGGAATACAGGAGGTTACCGGATCCCGCGCAAGGGAAAGGCATAAGTTCGGTAAGGCCAGAAAACCCTGCTGGTGGACCCGGTAGGTACAGGAGGTGGTGAGGGACAAGAAGGCTGCTTATAGGTGCTTCAGGCGCTCAAGGAGTGAAAGGGATCAGGAGGAATATGAGCTGACAGCCAAGGGAGTCACCAGGGTGGTGAGAGCAGCTAAGGCAAAAAAAGAGCAGTCCTTGGCCAGTGGGATCTAGAGGGGGAACAAGGGGTTCTTTAGCTACAGAGAGAAAAAAAGGAAAGTAAGGGAGCATATCAGCAGGATGAGGATAGGGGATGGTTGGGCACAGGAGGCGGGGGAACAGGCAGAAGTCCTAAATGAGTACTTTGCCTCAGTTTTTAACCAGGGGGGTGGAGGGGCTATGTCTTGCAGGGGGAGCGGGGGCAAACTGGAGGAAGGGGTGGGACTGTGTAATAGGGAGTGGGATAACGGATGGACGCAAGAAGCAGAATTATGGTTCAATGCACCATTGGCAAGGCGCAACGTTTATTCAAAAGTAAAATAATAAAGAAGCTCAAACTGTGAGCAAAATAAAGACTTTACAAACAGAATAATTCTAAATCTGTGGTAAACTTAGCAAGCAGTTTCCACTTGGCGACAGAACTGTCTCGGTCCTTCACCTGCACTGGTCAGAAGGTACTGACCCTATCTGCTATCATACAGACCAGATAAGCCTTGTATACCCGCCCACACAGTCATGTGCTCACAGCATCATCAAAGTTTTTATTTTATCTCTATAGAGCTCCTTTTAGTGTATATAATACTATGGGGCCTTTAACTAAAACATTCAAACAATATTTGACAAATAAAAACAGTCTTCAACTAAGGAGGCTTAAATTTAAATGCAAATCGTTCAGTTCTGCTGTGATGGACAGGTACTGCATTATAAAAACAGACACTAGAGGCTGCTGCCACCTTGTAGTGAAGGCATACAGCAACCTCGCTAGCAACAGAGGACAAGCCTTGTATGTAGAAGTCTGCTCTGTAAGAAAAGTAAGTTTTGTCATACTTTTATATGCTCTAAAATGTCCCTGTTTAATGCAACCTGCAAAAGAGTACTGTGCATGGTACATTCAATCAGTTTCAGTCCTTTGTTGGATGCTCGGCTGTAAGCTTGTAATACCTTAGTCTCACTCATACATTTTGGTAGTATTTTCTGTCAGCATACCTTCAAACTGTTTGCCAGTGCAAAATGTATTAAAATTACTTTGCTGCACCTCTGTGTAAGAAGGGGGGCTTGCTAATGCGATAATTCACAAGTTCAAGGAGAAAGGACATTCATACTATATTTGCCTATTTTAGACAGTTCCAAAACTGATCATTTCACGTAAGTTTTCCAAATAGCCACAGGCATGTACACAGTGCCTGGTTCATTAATTTAAACAATGCTAAACTGCATATGGACCTGCTATTGAACCAAGGAGAAAAAGAAATATACAGTGGAGACAGATAAGTTTTAAGATGGGCGGCGTCCAGAGGTGGCCAACCATCTGAACTAGGAGCAGTAGAATAGTGTAGAAAAGCAGAAAAGAACTGTTGCAACAGTAGTTTTATAAAGAAAAAGTAGGTCCACTTCAAGGGACAGGTTTAATCCCTGTCACAGACCGGTAGAGATCAGGGGCCCTGGCAGGTCTGGGGAAAGGGAGTGGCCACCACAGACAGGTGGGGGACCAGCAGTACAGAGTGAAAAGGGGGAGGACATGGAGGCTGAAATCCCGGTAGAGAGAGTAAGGGAAGCCCTCGGGTCCCTTCGGACGGAGAAAGCTCTTGGGCCGGATGAGATGCATCCCTGGGTGCCGAGGGAATTGGCGAATGTCCTGGCAGTCCCTCTAGTGGAGCTTTTCAACATTTCTCTTAGGACTGGGTGGGTGCCCCAAGACTGGATGACTGAAGAGGTGGCTCAGGGGAGGGCAGTGGACATGGCCTGTCTGGACTTCAGCAAGGCCTTTGACACTGTGCCACATAGAAGACTATTACACAAACTGGGGAATATGGGTGTGGGCAGGACAGTAGTGTGGTGGGTAGGTAACTGGCTGGGTGGCAGGACACAGAGGGTGGTGGTAAATGGCTGTCACTCCACAGAGGGAAGAGTGACCAGTGGGGTACCACAGGGATCAGTGCTGGGACCGGTCCTATTCAACATCTTCATCAGTGACATTGCTGGGACCTAGAGGCAGAATTTCACTGTTCGCTGATGACACAAAGCTCTGTAACAGAGTAGGAACACCAGAGAGTGTAGACAGAATGAGAAGGACCTGCAGAAACTTGAAGAATGGTCAGGGTTTGGCAGTTGAAATTCAATGCAAGGAAGTGCAAGATAATGCGTATGGGCACAAAAACCCTGGCACAATATATCAGTTGGGGGTGAGGATATAGCATGCACCAAGCAGGAAAGGGATCTTGGGGTTATCATCTCTGATGACCTCAAGGTAGGGAAACAGTGTGACAAGGCAGCAGGTAAAGCAAATAGGATGCTGGGATATATAGGCAGGGGCATCACCAGCAGGAAAAGGGAGGTCATAATTCCGCTGTACATGACACTAGTGAGGCTCCACCTGGAGTACAGTGTACAGTTCTGGAGACCATACCTACATAAGGACATAGACAGGGTAGAGAAGGTTCAGAGGAGGGTAACAAAGATGGTGCATGGATTGCATCACAAATCCTATGAAGACAGGTTGAAGGAACTGAACATGTACTCCCTGGAGGAGAGGAGGGAGAGAGGGGATATGATAGAGACATACAAGTATCTTACAGGGAGGAGCAGGGTGCAGGAATACACTATTTTTAAGTGAAAAAGATGTTCTAAGACTAGCGGGCATGGGATGAAGCTGGAGGGGCCGCCCACTAAACTGTCGCCCAGACACGGAACCAGGAGCCCGGCCGCACCCTGGTCCCTTGTGCCGGTAAAGCCGTAAACAGCCGTAAGGTCCTCTCCAGGCCCATTGGGGCTTTGGAACGCTCCTCCTCGCTCCCAAGTACTGCCGTGGACCCTCTGCTATAGACCCAGGAACCCACAACCAGACCCGCTTGCCCAGCGGCAGCTGCCGAAGTCTGCGCCTTGCTCCTCCAGGAAGACCTGTTGCCAGGGGCCGCCCGCTAAACTCTCGACCAGATGCGGAACCAGGAGCCCGGCCGCACCCTGGTCCCTTGTGCCGGTAAAGCCGTAAACAGCCGTAAGATCCTTTCCAGGCCCATCGGGGCTCTGGAACGCTCCTCCTCGCTCCCAAGGACTGCCGTGGACCCTCCGCTATAGACCCAGGAACCCACAACCAGACCCGCTTGCCCAGCGGCAACCGCCGAAGTCTGCGCCTTGCTCCTCCAGGAAGACCTGTTGCCAGGGGCCGCCCGCTAAACTCTCGCCCAGACGCGGAACCAGGAGCCCGGCCGCACCCTGGTCCCTTGTGCCGGTAAAGCCGTAAACAGCCGTAAGGTACGTTTTCTACCGATTTCAGCTGACGGCTCCCTCCAGCTTAGTCTGAGGCGCTGCCAGACTGTACTTTTCAGGAAAAGCGTCTGTTCTCATGGAAAATTGCTGACTTTTGGACTGCTTTCTGCGACCTGGGCTAGGAGCGCCGCTCTCCGGAGCCTCTTTCCCCGCTTGAGAACTCTAAACGGTCACAATAAGCAAGTGGTACAGCTCCTCCTGTGACCATCTGTACTGGCTTCTCTGCAAGAGTTCAAATTTGTCTTTCTATCTTAGAGTTTGAGCTCTAGTTTTCCTGCTTAAAGATTGTTTGAAATAAGTTTAGAACTTTAATTCTACATGCATGATAATTGTTAAACCCACAAAAGTATAGACCTAGCTTACCTGCCTTAAAGTTGTAAAGTTACCTAATCTTCCCACTGTTCCTGAATCTTCTCCTCTCTTTCTCACTTCCCGCCCTTTTCTTTGTTCTCCTAACCGCACCTTGTTGCACTGCTCACCTGCATAAAGCCTCTCCCTTGCTGTCCTCCTTAGGTCCTCTCCAGGCCCATCGGGGCTTTGGAATGCTCCTCCTCGCTCCCAAGGACTGCCATGGACCCTCCGCTATAGACCCAGGAACCCACAACCAGACCCGCTTGCCCAGCGGCAACCGCCGAAGTCTGCGCCTTGCTCCTCCAGGAAGACCTGTTGCCAGGGGCCGCCCGCTAAACTCTCACCCAGACGCAGAATCAGGAGCCCGGCCGCACCTAGTCCCTTGTGCCGTAAAGCCGTAAACAGCCGAAGGTACGCTTTCCCATTTCAGCTGACGGCCCTCCAGCTTAGTTCGAGGCGCTGCCAGACTGTACTTTTCAGGAAAGCGTCTGTTCTCAAGGAAAATTGCTGACTTTGGACTGCTTTCTGCGACTTGGGCTAGGCGCTGCTCTCCGGTGCCTCTTTCCCCGCTTAAGGAGAACTCTAAACGGTCACAGTAAGCAAGTGGTACAGCTCCTCCTGTAACCATCTGTCCCGTCCCCACCCTCACCCACCCTGGTTGACCCTCTAGCTTTATAGGACTCTGCTGGTCATATGACTAAGTGTCCACTTTCCCATTGGTTCCTTATATTTTCTCACCACTGGGGGTGATCAGCCTGCTCAATGACTGCCGAAAATTTTAGTCTCACTTGGCGCCAAATCCACCTCCCCATATCCTATCTCTTTCTCCTGAACTGACATTTCAGCTATTTTCCCACCCCCTCTCCCTCCATAAGTCCCTCATCCCTGAGCTCTCCATCTGTTTCTCTGAACCTCACTCTAGCTATATTTCTCTAGCCAATCCTTCCCTGCAAACTTCTAGCTGCTCAGATAAACCGGTCACAGCCCCCAAAGCGCTAAAATGTCTCTCCTACCTATAGGCCCACAGCCCCCAAGTGGCAGATTAAAAGCGCTAACCATTCCAATCTGCCTTGTCCTTCTCTGGAGCATGAATGAAATCTCTCTGACACTGCGGTGCGAGAAACACCAGTACCCCCCCCAGCCACGGACTTCAGTTTCTCTAACCTTATGATAGCCAATTCCTGGCCAAAACCCTCCTGGGAACACTTACTCCTCAACAAAGGCTGCACTTATCGAGCACTGATTGCCCTCAAAAATAGGTGGAGGAAACACCGGGAAGCTTTAAATCACAACAGCATCATGCTCGTGTTCCTGGCATCACTCCTGCTCAAACTGGCTAGCGACATAGAACTGAATCCAGGCCCCCCTGCAACGGTGCTCCCCTGAAAGCAAAAGGTAAAGCAAATAAAGGACTATCCATAGCCCATATGAACATCCAGAGCTTACTGAATCACCTGTCTGAACTAGAAGCATAGCTTAAAATTTATGATCCTGACATATTGTGCCTATCGAAACCTGGCTGAAACCAAGGACCCCCAGTACCATGTGCGTCATACCTGGCTATTCATTCATACGGCAGGACAGACCTGGGCCAAAGAGAGGTGGAGGCGTTGCCATCTACCACAAGTCTCACCTCAGCCTCAGTACAGTCCCTGCCCAAAACCCCCCAACAACTTGTGAATCAATTCATGCGCTCCTGTCCCTTGGCACTAAGAAACTACACATAATCTGCCTCTACAACCCGCCCTCTGGGGGAATGGATGGTTTCCAGGAAGTACTCAGTCTAACGCTACAATCCATCAACAGCAATGAAGCCGTCATCCTTGGCAACGTTAACCTAAATTGGCTGGGTCCCTCCCACAATGTCCTTGCATCACTGGTACAAAGCTTTAACTTCCACCAGCTAATAACTGAGAATACCAGGCTGAAAACACCGCAGTCAGGTACATTGATTGACTGGATTCTTACAAACCGACCCGAACATATGGCACACACGGGGATTCTGGCTGATTCGATTACCGATCACTCTCCTATCTTCTGTCAGTGGCACTCTGACCAGTCACCCCCCCCCCGGGCTGGTCACTTTTACGAACTTTGCCTACTTGGACACAAATGCCTTCCTCCTTGAAATATCAAACTTAGACTGGTCAGAAATTTACCATGCAATTAATGTGGAAGATGCCCTAAAAGTATTCCTTCTGCAGTTTACCTCAGTACAAAACAAACATGCGAAAGCCACAAGAAGAGTCAGGAAACAAACCAGATGGCTCACAAAAACCTCCTACAGCAACTTAAGCACAGGGACAAATTATGGAAGCACTACAAAAAGCTCTGGTTTGCCCAGTGACCACATAATATACAGACAACATAGAAATTCCTGCAGAAAAACATAAGGCTAGCTAAAGCATGTACTACCAGAACTTACTAAACAACTCAGCCCAGTCCCGAAATTCTGGAGCCACATAAAACCTTCCTTGGCTCTCCTCAATCTATTACCCCTCAGAGATGGTCATTAATGGATCCCACTGTAATAACCCTCTCACCATAGCGAATGCTTTCAATAACATGTTCTTTGACCTCTCATCTTACACCTGTACTTTACCACTGGCACCCTCTACGTCCTTCCCCTCACCTGACAGTGTGCCAGTAACTGCCTATCCCTCCCAAACTACTGATCCAAAAACTAAGCCTTTCCACTTCAAAGCCATCACATGCACTCAGGTTCTAAATCTCCTAAAGAAGATATCCGAAAACACCAGTCCTGGTTCTGACCACCTGGAACCCCGCTTGCTAAAATTAGCTGCACATCTTATCTCAAAACCACTGGCTAAAATCTTCACACTGTCTCTTGCCAGAGGTACAGTCCCGGACCTCTGGAAAACTGCTAGGATTATCCCAATCCACAAGAAAGGGAACAAAAATGAAATCTCCAACTACAGGCCAATTGCAATCCTGGCAGTACTAAGCAAAATCTTAGAAAAACTCGTAGAAAATCAGATCCTGGAATACCTTGATTCTACAAAACAGCTCAGTGATGTGCAGCATGGGTTCAGAAAAAACCATAGCACTACGACCGCCCTTGCCAAGTTCTCCTCGGACATCCTCTCGAACATGGACAAAGGCAGGTTTACAGGAGCTGTTTTTATTGATCTCACCAAGGCTTTTGACCTTGTGGATCACCCCTTGCTCCTGTCCACCCTCCAGAAAATAGGCTGCTTCTCCCCCGTGCTAAACTGGTTCAGGAGCTACCTAGCTGACGGATCCCAGACTGTTAAATTCAACTCTGCTATCTCCAACAATGCCAAAACCAACGTCGGTGTTCCTCAAGGTTCGATTCTGGGTCCTCTTCTTTTTACACTCTTCATTAACAACCTCCCTGATAACATACCAGTCTGCTCCTCTCTTCTCTACGCAGACGACCTGGTCATCTAAGCCAGCTCTCACAATGTGGAGCACATTAACCGATCACTTACCACAGCCTACAACAGTGTACAGACCTGGCTCAACTCCATCGCCTTATCCTCAACTCCAGCAAGACTAATGCCATGCTCCTGGGCACAACACAAAAAGCAGTCGTGCACCACTCCTCAATATTCTTGATCTTAATGGGAAAACTCTTCAGACCGTCACCTCCTTCCGCTACCTGGGTATTTTACTTGATCAATCTCTGGACCTAAACCTACACATCCAAACCACCTGCAAAACTGTGAACTGCAAGCAGGGGGCAGCCTATAGAACCAGCTATATGCTCACAACATCAGCTAAGTTGGCTATTGCCAGGGGAATCCTACCTACACTTACCTACTGTGCCCCTTTACTAACTACTGCCCACAAAACAGCCCTGCAGAAATGGGACGTTACTTATAACAACGTGTGCCGGTTCACAGCCAAGGCTCCTTGACTTCAACATCACTGTCAGTTATACAGAGACCTTGGGTGGCTCTCCCCCTCTGCCACCAGGCTCTATTACCTGGGCTGCCTAAACGACTCTTTCCTCAGGCTAGGACAGCCAGCAGCCCTTGCTGAGCTGCTTCATCCTGCTATACCAAACCGGGAACTAAGATCGGCAGATAAAGCCCTCCTGGAAGTCCCACGATGCCATACCAACAAAGGAACTGGATCCTTCAATTACGCTGCCTCCAAAATGTGGAACCAGCTCCCTCTCGATCTCAGGCAAGCATCTTCGCACCATGCATTCAAACGTGGGTTGAGACACTACCTGGCCACCTCTGACCAATGCACCTGCTTTGACCCTACCTGACAGCCTTACCTACTCTACCCTATTGCTCCTTCCCCTTGGCTACCTACCCTCCTATTTCTCTCCTCCCACACCTCCTATTTCTCTCCTCCCACACCTCCTCCTGCCCTCAGCTCCTTAAGCTCCCCTGCCTAAAACTACTTCTCTATAAACATCATAGATGTTAAGTTCAATTTTAATGTTGTGTTGTGAAGATCTTACTGTTTTCTTTTAAACTTTTTGTAAACTGCCGCTATTGTTATCTTGTGTTGGTAATCTCCAAATAACTGTTTTGTTATGTTATTTTTGCTACTTGTCTCAGGCTCATCTATCTAATCTGGCAGGGCTACCTCTGACCAGACAGGTACTGGTACTGCGAGGGTCCCTAACCCCCTTCCCTTCCTGCTCCTAGTTCTTTGCCTCTAGATGTCCCGGGGCAGGGACTGACTTATGATCCCGTGTCCAGCTTCGGTACTCCGAGCCCGGCGACATGTACCTTCCGCTAACTGCTAAAGCTGTAAGTGAGCCACCCTGTCTGTTTATCCCTGACCGCTCCTTACTCTCATGCCCAACCACGGGACCACGAACCCGGCGCTTATTTCAACTCTTTGCTGCTACAGCCGTAGGGTGCCTGACAGTCTCCAGATGCCATGGTACGCCTACCGCCGTACGCCCGCCTATGGCGCAGGTACTGCTAAGGTCCTAAACCCCCTTCCCCTCCTGCCCTAGCTCTTTGCTTCCGGATGTCCTGGGCTGGGACTGACTTTCTGATCCCATACCCAGCTGGAACCATGAGCCAGCTGCATGTACCTTCCTCCAACGCTAAAGCCGTAAGTGCGCCCGCTTTGTCTGTATCCCCGACTGCTCCTTACTCTCTTGCCCAACCGCTGAAACTGAACCCGCGTATCCCTACACCCAGCCGCTAAGCCGACGCTTACCTAACTGTCCCCGGATGCCATGGAATGCCTGCCGCCGTATGCCTGCATATGACGCTTTCCAGCCCGGCCTCATGTACACAGCTTTGCTGGTTGCCTTGCTATCTCCCCCTAGTCGCTTTCCCACAAATGACGAAACAGCGAGCCCGGTTGCCTGCCCCTTCTAAAAAACCTCTACGGCTTTGTAGTTTACCGACCGCTTTTAACCCTCTTGCCCAGCTGTGAGACCATAAGCCCGGCTTCTACTCTCGCTCAACCCCAAAAGCCGCTAGGTTCTTGACTGTCCTCAAGACCCTGACCGCTTGCCGCTCGCCCACCGACTTGGTGCCCAACAGTGCAGCCCACCTTCTCCCCCATCGCCATATCTAGGAGCCATGCTTACTCCCTCCTAAATCCTCAACGCCAGACCTGGGTGATTTCAGCTATCTGAAACCGTCTCCAATACTCCCCCTTCTCTATCTCCTTACCCTTATACCTGTCCTTCTGGGGTGAAATGACTCTGACTTCGTACCAGTACCTACACTCCCTTGTAACATCTCCTGTACTTTCTATCCAAACGTTTTGCCTAGTTCTAGCCGACTCAGTGTTCGCCTAGCTGAAACTGCCTCCCTGAACATATGTACTCTGCACTGCCATTCAAATTGTACTGTTAAACCTTCCTTGGTATATCCTGTATTGTACTCTCCCAGGTCGTGCCTGAAAATAGTCACTTGCTGGCTAGTGCACCTACCCGGTAAACAAAAGCTAAATAAATAAATAAAGTATCTTACAGGGAGGAACAGGGTGCAGGAATACACTATTTTTAAGCAAAAAGATGTTCCAGGACTAGAGGGCATGGGATGAAGTTGGAGGGAGGACGATTCAGAGGAAACATGAGGAAGAATTTCTTCACAGAACGGGTGGTGGACAAGTGGAACACCCTGCCAGAGGAAGTGGTGGGGGCTGAAACAATCACAGGATTTAAGAATGCATGGGATAGACGTAGAGGAATTCTGGAGGTCGGGTATGGGGCAACAGACTTCTAGGAAAACATAAACTGAACTTACAAGCTCAAATGGGCAGACTGGGTGGGCCATAGGCCCTTATCTGCCGACACTGTCTATGTATCTATGGAGGGTGGCCAATGTTGTACCGATCCACAAGGGGGGATCAAGAGAGGAGGTGGGAAATTACAGGCCTGTGAGTGTTAGTCTGATGTTGGTGGTTGGCAAGGTGATGGAGAGTATTGTCAAGGAAAGGCTGGGGGGGGGGTTACTGGAGCAAACTCGGTATTTGGATGATAGGCAGCATGGCTTTGTCCCAGGAAGATCGTGCCAGACAAACCTTGTTGAGTTCTATGACTGGGTGATGAGGGCCCTGGACCAGGGTAGACCGGTGGATGTCCTCTTTCTGGACTTCAGCAAGGCAATTGATTCAGTACCCCACAGTGGCCTGCTGGCTAAGCTGAAGGAAATAGGGGTAGGGAGAGAATGTTGTTAAGATGGATAGGAAATTGATTCTCTGAGCATACTCAGAAGGTGGTGGTTGGAGGGTTAGCCTCATCCCCACGGTGGGTTACTAGTGGGGTGCCCCAGGGGTCAGTGCTGGGGTCACTCCTGTTCAACGCCTATGTCTCAGACATAAGGAAGGGGATCAGGAGTGAAATGAGTCTCTTTGCAGATGACTCAAAGCTGGGTGCAGTGGTGGATGAGGAGGAGGGGAGGGTGGCCTTGCAGGAGGACCTGGAGGCTCTGGAAAGGTGGTCGGAGAAAATGGAAACTAAAATTCAATGCGGGGAAGTGCAGGGTTCTGCACCTGGGAGTCAGAAATCCAGGCCAGGGGTATACCTTGGGAGGAGACACGATTCAAGTCATGGAGGGTGAGAGGGACCTGAGGGTTGTGGTAGATGTCAAAATGAACAACTCGGAGACCTGTAGGAGGGCAGCAGTAAGGGCAAATAGGATGCTGGGATGCATCGCCAGAGGATTACCTCCAGAAAGGCAGAAGTGATCCTTCCAGTGTACAACTGCTTAATTAGGCCACACCTCGAGTATTGTGTGCAGTTTTGGATACCACATTCAAAGAGGGACATTACACTCCTAGAGAGGGTCCAAAGGAGGGCAAACAAAATGATCTGGGGCCTGGGGGAGAGGACCTGTGAGGAGAGGCTCAAGGAGCTCGACATGCACACCCTGGAGGAGAGGAGGGACGGGGGATTTGATAGAGGTCTTTAAGTACATGAAAGGGATCAATAAGGGAGGCCCAGTCAGGGTGCTCCAAAGGAAGGAGGGTGGGGCAACGAGAGGTCACGGGTGTAAGCTGGAAGGGGGCAGGCTTAGAGGGGAAAGGAGGAGGTGTTATTTCACTGAAGGGGTGGTGGAGCCATGGAATGCACTGCCCAGGGAGCTGGTAGAGGTGGAGACTGTGGATGGGTTTTAATAGGGGATGGGACAGGTACAGAGGGAGGGAGGGTAAATCTGACCAGGCCCAATACAGTTGGAACATCTGAGACTGAGAACAGTATGACCCAAGGGGGGAAGGGGCACGAGAATCGGCCCTCAGTGCGGGTGCTGAAAATCGACCAGACTCGAAAGACCGTTAGGCCTATTCTGCTGCCATTTTAGTATGTTAGTATTCTTTTTATTAGCAGTTTAAAGGAGAACAGTCATCTCTGAGAGCCCAACATCCAAGTGTGGGGCTGGACCCAATTTGCACTTTGTGTGCAGAAACTTTTTTTTTTTTTGTGAATTGACTGTTCTTTGCAGTATAGTTGATTGTATCAGGCTGACTTGCAAGCTGACATTTTCTGTAACTACAAATCCCAGAATCCCCTACAGCTGACATCAGAAAAGGGCTGCAGCAATAGATAAGAAGCCTTCAGTGCAAGTTAGAGTTCTTATCACTACTAGGTAGAAATGGGACAAATCCAGGGCTTAGAGTCATCTAGCATTCCAACATTGCCCCCTCAGAATTTGTTTTCACACGTAAAGCACATTTCTACCTACAGAAGACACTTAATGAAAAGTAATAAAAAATAACATAAAAAGTAACGTACATTACTATAGAAGTAACTTATTACAAATATTTGTGTTGATACCCATCTCCAGCCAAGGGTAATGGTCAGATGTCTCCCAGGTACATCAGCATGGAGAGACACTGACCGCATTGCTAAAATTGTTCACAAAGCAGGAGAAAACATTGATGTCCTAGTACACATAGGGACTAATGATCTCGCCAGCCGGTCAGTTGTGGAGACCAAGGAACACCTGACCAGGCTGGGTGACAAACTATCATCTATTTCATCCGGCATCTCCTTCTCTGAGATCCTGCCAGTCTGGGAGAGGGGAGCAGATGGACGGAAGGTCAGAGAAGGGAGATAGGGGAGCTAAACACGTGGCTCAAGGGCTGGTGCCAGGAAAAGGACACAGATTTGTAGGGAACTGGCAACAGTTCTGGGGCGAAAGTTCTTTAAATTTGATGGACTGCATCTGACTAAGGAGGAGTCAGTGCATTGGGGCAGAAGTTTGACGTCTTTGCAGAATATTTAAACTAGCAAATGGGGAGAGGGTGCAGCACCCCATCGTGAATGGGAAGAACACCCTCCCCTCAGCTAGTGGTCAAACAGGGATTCAGCATGTTTGCAGTTCATTTGCATCACCAGGTAAGAAAAAGGTTTGTCTCCCCATACGACGCACAGGGGTAATGCCAAACCTCACCCAACAACTAACACACCAAAATCTGGCCAATGGAAAATCATGTACACAAATGCTCACAGCCTGGGAAATAAGATCCCAGACCGCAGGCAATAATGTCAGAGGCTAAACTGGACATAGTAGCAATTAGTGGGACGTGGTTTACAGACCACCTTGGTAGACTTCAGTACCTGGCTATGTATTGTTCAGAAGAGACCGAGGTGCAAAAGGGGGAGTGGCCCTGTATGTCAATGAAAATATCAAAGCTACAGAAATTCAGAATACACATAAGGAGCCAGAAGAACTGTGGGTCACCCTGGAAACAGGAAATGGGACAGCCATAAGAACTGGGGTTCTACAGGCCCCCAGACCAGGGGAGGACATAGACACATTACTGTTAGAAGATATACAAAACATGACAGCTAAAGGGAGGTTCTGATGATGGGAGACTTCAACATGCGGATACAGATTGGTCAATACCAGCAGGAACATCTGCCAGAACTAGACACATAGTGGATTCCTGCATGGGGAGGGCCTCAAACAATTGGTACAGCAACCCACAAGAGACAGAGCTATCCTAGATCTAGTACTGACTAACAAGGAAGGGATCACAGATCTCCAGGTAGAAGGTCACCTGGGGCCAGTGACCATCACATGGTATGGTTCAATTTCGCTACATCTAAATCATCCCATTCCAAGGCAAAAATATGGGACTTCAGAGGAGCTGACTTTGATAAGATGGCCAACAGAGTTAAGCTAGCCCTGGCAAAAAGAAACACACATGAGGGGGTACAGGCAAAGTGTGCAGGCATTAAGGATGCAATACTTGAAGCAACATCCCATTGTGTTAGACAGAAAAGGAAGTGCAAAAGAAGAAGGAAACCACTTTGGTTCTCAAATACAGTAGCAGAAAAGGTCAGAGCCAAAAGGCTGGCCTTCAGGAAATATAAGGGAACACAGCGGGATGAAGATAGGGAGGCATACCAAACTGCCCTAAGGGAAGCTGGGAAGGCAGTAAGACAGACAAAGTCCCAAACTGAGGAAACACTAGCACGAACAGTAAAAGAAGGTGACAAGACTTTCTATAGATACATTAGTGAAAGGAGAAAGTCCAGAGGGGTATTGCTAAGCTTAATGGAGAAAAGGGAGCATGTGAGGAGGAGGACCCTGTAAAGGCATCTATCCTAAATAGATACTTTTGCTCAGTATTTACTGAAGAGAAGGTAGGGCAGGGCCCACAGCTCAGCATCATGGACACAGGGGGGAGGGAGGTGAGCACTACTCCCTTCACAAAAGAAAGGGTCCTACAAGAGCTTGCTAAGCTCAGGGTGGACAAGGCAATGGGACCTGATGGCATACATCCCAGGGTACTTAAGGAGCTAAAGGTGGAATTAGCAGAGCCATTAGCAGAACTGTTTAGTGAGTCTCCGAGCACAGGAGAGGTCCCAGAAGACTGGAGAAGGACTCATGTGATCCCGCTCCACAAGAGTGGTAGCAGAGAGGAGGCGGGAAACTACAGACCAGTCAGTCTTACCTCAGTAGTGGGCAAGATTGTGGAGGCACTCCTTAAGGAAAGGATAGTGCAACACCTGGAATCCATAGGGTCACAGGATCCAAGACAGCATGGGTTTACAAAAGGAAGGTCCTGTCAAACTAATCTCATAGATTTCTTTGACTGGGTAACCAGAGTGGTGGACCAAGGGGGAGCAGTTGATGTCGCCTACCTTGACTTCAGCAAAGCTTTTGACACTGTTCCACATAGAAGATTGATAAATAAGCTGGGTAGGCTCGGGGTGGTCAGAAGTTGGTCAACTGGGTGGCAAACTGGTTGACGGCAGAAAACAGAGAGTGGTGGTAAATGGTATACAGTCAGAAGAGATGCAAGTCACAAGTGGGGTACCTCAGGGATCAGTCCTGGGGCCAGTCCTCTTCAACATCTTCATTAGTGACCTTATGATGGACTAGAGGGTAAGGCTTGTCTGTTTGCAGATGACACCAAGATCTGCAACAGAGTAGATGATCCAGATGGGTGGGCAGAATGAGAAGAGATCTGGATAAACTGACAAAATGGTCAGAAGAGTGGCAACTGAGATTTAATGCAAAGAAGTGCAAAATTATGCACATAGAGAAGAGAACCCTGAAGCCACCTATAGGCTGGGAGGGGAGTTGCTAGCAGTCACAAAGGAAGAAAGAGACTTGGGTATCATCATCACTGATGACCTGAAATCATCCAAGCAGACCTCTAAAGCAGTAGGTAAGGCTAGGGGGTGTTAGGGTGTATTAGTAGGGTATCACAAGTCGTAAGAGGGAGGTAATAATCCCTCTTTACAAGACACTGGTTAGGCCCCATCTGAGTACTGCGTGCTAGAGGCCACACCTTCACAAGGACATTAACCAAATTGAGGCAGTCCAGAGAAGGGCAACCAAAATGGTGCAGGGACTGCATCAGAAGACATATGAGGACAGATTAACAGAGCTCAATATGTATACCCTTGAGCAAAGAAGGGAGAGAGGTGATATGATCGAGGCATTCAAGCACCTTAAGGGCATTAACAAGGTGAAAGAGTCTAACATGTTTAAATATAAGAAAAATAGCAGGACAAGAGGACACAGCATGAGATTAGAGGGGCCGATTAAGGGGGAATGTGAGGAAATTCTTTTTCACAGAAAGGGTGGTGGATGCATGGAATGGCTTACCACAAGAAGTGGTGGCTATGAATACAGTGCAGGGCTTCAAACAGGCATGGGATAGGCATAAGGGAGCAATACAAATGACTATGAATAGATAGGCCACTGACAGAGCAAAGGCCGATGGCACATTTATAAGGTAGAAAAACAAATGGGCAGACTGGATGGGCCTTGCGGTCCTTATCTGCCGTCAACTTCTATGTTTCTATGTAACTAGTAACTGTAATCTATTAGTAAAATTACCTCACACCCATAAAGTGTTGAAAGCACAAGGCAAACCATAGCACTGGGTGGGGGATTTTAGCATTACCGTACACCCTTTTATGTCTTATTGCTTACCTACCTATATACTGTTACACAGAGGTACCTTTTTTGGCAGAAAATGTTATCTCTAGTGCACAAGATAGCAGAGCCTCGTGTTTGGTGTATCTGATATTTTAATGTGTTGCCCAAGAGTAGGTACATACAAAAACCCTAACACGAACATCAACATGCAAGGCTCTGGGCTTATGACAGATCATTAGAGAGGCAGTGTAGCCAAGCTGTGAACCTGGAGATCTAGGTTTGACTTAAGTGTTACATACTTGCTGTGCGATGCTGAGGAAGTTACTTAAACCTCCATCTGCTTAACCTCTTTTAGTCTCTCTTTAATGTATCTTTATGCTGTCTGAATTTTACTGTACATGGAAAACAGCTGCAACACCCTCTCCCCAACTGTAAAGCGCTTTGGGATACAGTCTGTGTGAAAAGTGGTATATAACATTCTTTGCCCCCCCCCCCTTTTTTTAATTGACTCACATGTCTGGTCATTTTCCTTCTTTTTTTCCTTCCCACAGAAGTTTTTCTCCCATCCTTGAAAGGGGTAGCAGTTAAGCCCTGGCCCCACCTTCCCTGACCAGTAGCTACCTCCTCTGGGACTCGGATCATTGAAGTTGCCCCATTGCTTTCCTTACGTGGCAGAGCCAGAGGCGGGAGGGCTGTCCTCCCCCAAGTGAATAATCTAGGATGGATCAGGCTCCAAGGCCATAGCATGGGTCGGCGACAGGCATGCAGGACTTCGACAAGCCCTGCTACAATTTTACACTTTCAGTCCTGTCCCTTCTGCAGTGCATGTGTGCATGGGTGTAGAGGCACACACACACACACACCCCTGAAGTCACTCCCCTCTTGCCACCCAGAGCAGTACTGCCACCAAGCCTCCACCTTGAGGCAGTCTAAGGCCAGTCTAACAGGCATCCCCTCCCCTTCCCTCCCCAGGAGAGGAGTCTGTCAGTTGCTTGATCCTCTCTTGGCCCGATCAAACCCCGACAACCCAAGCTTATTTCCAAACTCTGGTCGCCGATGTGGCAGGAGGTAAGGCCCACACCTCCACGTACTGGGTTGGCTGTGGTCAGGTCATTTTCTAAACAAAATGTTTTCTTTTTAAATTTAGTTGTAATATGGAAAATATTTGAGCATATCAATATACGTTTTATTTTTTTGTGATTTTATTTCCTTGATTTTTTGCAACAGTGGAGCTGGCCAAGAAGTGGGAAGATCATGCATAATTCTAGAGTTCAAAGGAAGAAAAATAATGGTAACTATGTTTTGTTCTTGTCTTTTTAATATACGATTAATATGCACAGTACTTTATATCATGCCATGAAAAACTAGACACCCTTTTATTCATCCCTGTACTCGAGTCAACTGTTATATTAACTCTTGTTTAAAATATGCTAGTTAGATACCCCCACATTTGAACACTCTGGTGAACCATCTTGGGTGGTTATAGGTTTTTTTTTTTTTAAGTTAATATTTATTATTGCCACTTGGTTTACAATGACCACTCGTGTCTGACTGGTCTCCCTGGCTCCTTCACCCAGCTTCCCTTTTCTTCATTGTCCTCTGCACAGGACCTTGGAGGTGCCAGTCATCTGTGTGGGGTCTGCAGGGGATTGGGCTTCATCCCACGGTCCATTTTTTTTCTGCCTGTTTTCTACCCTGGGATCACTTTGCGCGCAGTGAATGCGATGTGCGCTGTCCTCTGTGGAGACGCTCTCGGCTTCCTGCATATGGACCCCCCATGTCTGACCCCGCTGCACTGCTACCCAGACTCTTCCAGGTGGCAGACAAGCAGCAGAACACATTCACCCCCATATGAGAGACTAGAGCTGTCGAAGGGATGCTTGGTCCTCCCTCCTCCGGCCAGCTCCGAAGCGACTCTATTTCTGAACCTGGGTCACCAGCATGGCAAGACGTGAGGCAGCCATTGCCTCTGCCCTCCATGCCACTGGGCTGCTTTTTATTCTTTTGTTAAATATCTAAGCACAGAGAGACTTTATGAAATGGATAGGATATAATCTAGTACCCAGGTCCGATACCAGGGTTTTGAATGGCTGGTATAGCATAGCAAAACGCTATGCAAAACAGGAAGTAATGCTGACCATTTCCAAAAATGCGTAGCAGTAGACAGCTAACTATTTGTTGTTGTTTTTTTTCAGTGAGTCTATGGCACAGTAGATAAAATTAATAAAATTATATATATTTTTAAATTTTGCTAACCATTCTGTGCCAGGTGCTATGCATTTTTACAGCTGATTAGCACTTTCACATGTAAAACTGCTGATCAATTTTTCCGGCTTATTTAATACCCTGCAATCTCCCAGTACCATGTCATAGAAACAAGTCTCTATGACTTCTTTACATACAGAATCATTACACTATCTAAAGGTCAGCTTGAAATGCCCAAACCCAAACATGGCTGCCCTGGCATTACTAGGTAAAGCCAAACACAATTCCCACACTGTACTGTACTTTAATTGTAAAATAAGCAATCTCCCTCCCATCTAAACAGCAGAAAATGAACAGACCACATGGATCTACAAATGCCTGCTCTGCTGCTTAGACATCTTGTGACTGCAGCCCACTCTTTGCCACTGCTGTTCACTACCACCAACCTTGTGGCATAAATCAAAGCCCCTAATTCATCTGTGAGCAGCTGCCAATCCTGCGGCTTTGCCTGGCATAAATCAAAAGGCGCAACTGCACCATATTGTCCTGCTAATTGTGAGGCTTCAATCAAAAGTTCCAGACTGGTCAAAGAACTGCTGCCAGTTGTCCACGAATATTCAGAGACCCTGACGGGGCTGCCAGTAACCATGCGGCTTTAATCAAATGTCCCAGAGTGGTCAGAGAATTGCTGTCAATCATCCACTTGATCAAAGGCTCTGATGGGGCTGACAGCTGCCATACACTGTGCGGCTTGAGTCGAGTCACTGTGGTTAACAAGAGTTGTGGGCAGAGCAGAGTGAGGGAGACAAGGGCATATTACAGGAAATGCAGGAAGACCCAGGAGGAAGAGTACAGGGCAGAATAAGGGCAGCCGAAATCAGCTTGCAGGGTGGTAAGGCAAGCCAGGGCGGAGGCAGAATGCCAAATAGCTGAGGGGGTCAAAGAGGGTGACAAGACCTTCGTCCGATACATCTGGGGGAAAAGAACAACAAAAAAGGGAAATAGTGAAGCTGAGAAATGGGATGGAGCAGGTGGAAGAAAACTTGGAGAAGACGGAGGTACTTAATGGATACTGTTGTGCTCAGGCTTCACTAAGGAGAAGGATGGGCCACTACCACAGAGGTTAATGAGGATGAGGGAAGGAGGAAACAATAATAAGAGGACAGAGTCCTCAGAGGGCTCAAGGCTGTCAAGATGAACCGGTCCCCAGGGCTGGATGGCATGTTCCTGAGGGTGCTGAGTGACCTGGCAGCAGTCCTTGCTGTGTGCCCCTGGCCAGCCTGTTCAGCTGCTCGCTGCACACAGGTGGTTCTGTGGGATTGAATGACAGTCAGTGTGGTGCCCCTGCACAAGAGTGGACCTGGTGTCGAACCTGGAAACTAAAGACCAGTCAGCTTGACAGCAGTGGTTGACAAGCTGATGGAAACCATACCTAGGGTTCCCGGGGGTGGATATTTGCCGCTTGCAGCTGGTGCTGAACACAGCGGCCCGGTTATTGACAGGAACCTCCCGGTCCTGTCATATTTCTCTGGTGCTGCGCAAACTGCACTGCCTGCCAGTACAGTGGCGAATCATCATCATAGTCGAACTTATGACATATAAAGCCCTGCACGGACTTGGTCCGGACTACCTGAAAGAGCTCCTGGTCCCTTACTGCCCTGGGTGATCGCTCCGGTCAGCTGATGAGGGTTGCTAGAGATCCCATGGGTCTGTTTAAAATCTGGGGCACGTGCATTTATGCATGTGGCCCCTACCCTATGGAATTCTCTACCCCGTCATTTACTTGAGTGCACGACTGTGGAGGGATTTAAACAGGCCCTAAAAACCTTCCTATGGACCCAAGCATTTGGGGAATAACTAGAATACTATTTTATTGCTTTTCTATATTTTATGCTGTTTATAATGCTTGTGGTTATGTGCTGTAGCTGTTTTAATTGCTATGTGCGGTGCCTTGGTAATTGAAAGGCGCCATACAAATAAACTTGATTGATTGGATTGATTGATGAAGGAAAGGTTGGTCGAGTTCCTTGAGGCAAACAGGCTCCAGGATAGCAGGCAGCATGGGTTCATGGCAGGGAGGTTATGCCAAGCAAATATGATTAGCTTCTTTGATTGAGTCACTAGGGACAAGCAGTGGATATACTATGCCTAGACTGCAGTAAGGCCTTTGACTCAGCCTGCTACAAGAGGTTTATCAAAGAAACTGACAGATATGGGGGCAGGGAAGAAAGTAACTCAGGCGGGTGGCACACTGGCAGGGGAGTAAAATGCAATGGGTGGTGATAGTTGGGACCACTCTAGGATGAGAGAAGCTACTAGCAGGGTCCTGCAGGGGTCAGTGCTGGGTCCGATTCTGTTCACTGTGTTCATTAACGACATTGGGGACGGCATCGAAGTCAATATGTCTTTTGCAGATGATACCAAGTTCTGTGGGAGGGTGGACACTGAGGAGGGCATAAGGAAAGGGAGGACCTAACCAAGGTTGGAAAGGTGGTCTGAAACCTGGCAGTTGGGGTTCAGTGCTGAAATCTGTAAGGTGATGCACATAGGGTGTAAGCACCTCGGGGCCAAATACAGTCCTGGGAGGATGAAGTTCACTGTCTGCAAGAGGAGAAAGACCCAGGAATAGCAATTACAAGTGATCTGAAACCATCAACGCAATGCAAAAAGGCAATGGGGAAGGTGAACAGGATGCAGAGTTGCATATCAAGGGGGTTCTCCATCTGGAGAAGAGGTCATTTCATTCTGCCCCTGTACAGGTCCATGGTGTGTCCGCATATGGAGTACTTGTGCAGTACCGGAGTCCCTACCTTAAGACAGACATGGACCAGATGGAGGCTGTACAGAGGAGGGCTAGTTAGATGATTCAGGGCAGCAGGATACCCCATATTAACTGAGGCTGGTGAACCTGAACATGTACTCATTGAAGCAGAGAAGAGGGAGAGGGGACATGATCGAGACTTCAGATTTCTTTTAGGCATTAACAAGGTCAGTAGAGAGGATCTTTTTTGCAGTGACTACAGAAACACCAGAAGGCACAACTACAAATTAGCGGGTGGGGGGGGGGAAAAGGAAAGAGGTCAGAAGGCACTTCTTCACTGAGAGGGTGGTGACAAGAATGGAATGCAGTGCTTGAGGGGGTAGTAAATCACAGTACAGTTGGGGGTTTTAAAAGTGGGTGGGATAGATTTTAGGGCAAAGTTAGGGTGACAGGAGGGGTTATAGCAACATGTAGCATAATGCATGAGTTCCACATTGAGCAAACTCTGTAGATCTTTGGACCTTCTGCTGGCCTTATATATGTTTTGTATGTAGGAAGCCCTAGTGGGGCAGTAGACTGTTTTGCCCCCTGAACTAATAACATGCATGGTAACTGCTCTCAGCTCACTCGGAAACCACCATCATTGTAATGTACACTGCTCCAGCCTGTTCTCGCTTACACATTTCAATAAAGCCTTAATAGATCATGGTGCTCCAGCCCTTCCTATGTCTCCACACATCCTTCAGTGGGGCTGCTACTCTGCACAGAATTGCTTTCTTTAAAGGGAAACACTGGAAAAGGCTCGGCTTTACCCAGCCGCTACAAAAATGCCTGATTAGTGCTTTCAGACAGTAAAAAATTTTTTTTTAATTGCCTCTTACTGCTTTTTTAGTGATTTAAACGGTGGCCTTCAACCTTCACTTTCTAATGCTGGCAGCCACCATCTCCTGAGCAGCAGAGAGCTTCCTGAGCTCACTTTATGCTAATATGTCCTGCCAAACAATAGCAGACGCCAAGTAGATGCAGTAAAAAGTGGAAGTTGTGGGTAGCTGTTTTAAATCATTAAAAAAAGTTGTAACCGTGTGAAAGCACTAATTGAGAGTTTATGTAGTGTCTGAGGAAAGCTGCGTCTTTTCCAGTGTTTTCCTTTAAAAAAAAACAAAAAAACAAGCCATCAGCATACATGCAGTGTTGGTGTCACCTAGTGGTCGGACACCAACATTACAGTGGTGAACAGAACTTTTCTTTTGTTATTTATTTGAATCAAAAAATATGTTAAATCATTTAGTTACTTCTACTAACTGATTCATTTCATAATAGTAATAAGGCACTTCAAGGTGTATGTCGTGCTGGGATAACAGCACTTCTTGGGTGGAGGAATCACTTGGCTTACAGTCTCGTGCTGCAGTCCACCCAAGGTATGCCGTTACCCAGCACAGTGTATACCCTGTAATGCCCTATTGCTTAATTGTATGCTTGTGTGTTTTCATTTACAGAGGGAAATTACTTTTCTCATCAGTAACTAGCCCAGGGCCAGTCTTTAGCAAAACTCACTAGTCTTAAAAATTCTTTTAGTGGTCTATATTTGTAATTAAAAACTAAGACTTTTGGCATTATAACATGGAATTTAAGTTTGCAGTGTACTATATTCAGATAGCAGTAAAACATATTGTGGTTATCGCATAAACGGCTATTGTGGTATTCTTACTTTTCGTAGTGCTCCTCTTTTTTACCCCCACCCCCCAGTTAGTCATTCACAATATTTTACCTATGATTCAAACAGCAGGAATCCATCAGTGATGCCTTACAAAATTGCATCAGTCCGCAGGAGCATGCTGCCCCAGAGCTAGAACTTCATGGTAATTTTAGAATTTAGAAAAGTTCAAATTCTGTGCTGTGGTCATGTCCCCCCTATCTTGCTTAATGTTGGATTTACTGGATTAATAGGACAAAAGAAGGCACATGGCCCATCAAGATTGCCCCCCCCCCCACAAATGTGGGCCATTAGTTGAGAGGATAGTAATGGTGTAGCCAAGTATCAAGATTTTGCTTAAAGATGTCAACATTTGAGCAATTAACTAATTTCTGAAGCAGTAAATTCCAGGCTCTGGCTGCTCCAATGCAGAAGGAAGTTATCTCTCTTGTTAGTGTTTGCCCAGTGGATGACTGATTGTTTGTTATGGACTCTACCCACTATGCGTTTGGTGGCCAGTGACAAACCGCACTGTTCCATTACAGTATGTGACTCAAGAACTTTGAAAATAAGTAGGATGTCGCCTCTAGCTTCTTTGAGGTAATGGAAATAGGCCGGTGGTTTTTAGCCTGGTGTCATAGTCAAGGGGGATAGTTTAGGAATAATTTTTGTCAGTCTCTTCTGAACCTATTCGAGCCTGTTAATGTCACTTTTGAGGTAAGGGTTCCAGTAGGGAGAACCATAGTCAAGCTGGGGACGGACATATGCTTTGTACAAGGGCAAAAGAGAATGTTCAGAATTGCTAGTAAATTTTTTTTTTTAATTTGTTTTAGAATGACGTTAGTTGTATGGGCAACTTTATTACAGTGGGTTGAGGAAGGTAATTTGTTATTAATTAGGATCCCCAAGTCGCGTTCACTTATAGAAGACTTAAGCAAGGAATTATTTAGGTAGAACTTACTTGATGGATTATTTTTCCCTAAATGAAAAACTGTACATTTGTCAATGTTAAAAGTCCTGGAGTTTTGGGATGCCCATAATTCAATAGTTCTTAGATCGTATTCTAAAGATATTGTACTAGATGGATTGCCTACCCTACCACCAAGCTTGGTATCGTCAGCGAATTTTGAGATGAAGTTAATAGAGCTGATTGACATATCGCTGATAAAGATATTGAACAAAGTAGGCCCAAGGACAGACCCCTTGGGTACGCCACTTGTGACATGACCAATTTTTGATTTTGAGCAATTTATCCTAACTGTTTGTGTTCTGTCTGTAAGCCATTTGGCAATCCAATTAACAAGTTTTGAATTGAAGCCAAGCGAATGAAGTTTATTAGTTTTAATGAGATACCTTATCAAAGGCTTACTATAGTCAAGTAAAATAATGTCAGTAGGAGTATTGGTATCAAGGAGTATGTTGATGTTATTGTAAAAGGATATAAGGTTAGTAGTAGTACAAGAGTGACCTGGTTTAAACCCATGTTGTGCTTTGTCATGAAGGCCGAGGTTACTGATCTCATGCTCTAGCCGTTTTTTAATTAAGTGTTCCATCACTTTCCCTATAGTAGATGTTGGACTGATGGGTTGACGTGATGGGAAACAGTAGCCCTTACAGTTTATTTACTTCAAAATTGATAACTGGGAAAGGCACACTGAGCTGAAGCTCATTTCCAGGTGTGACCAGGGTTAAGAGGGAAAGGGAAGTACAGAATGCAGAAAGTTATATCAAGCCATAAAAACATGATCTGTCTCCTATTGCTGGTTGCAGGACTGTCGTACCACTGGGATCTTCCCTCTCAGGCTTCCATAGAGGCAGGAAGTAGACTTTTGACACAAGAACACAAATCCAGCCCCTGTGGATTGTGCCAGTCTTCTTCCTGCCTCCGCAGAGTCAGGCAGCACAGAACACAGGCTGTCACTGTGTAACAGCAGTACAGATTTTGCCGTATTTTATTTTATTTTCCCCCCTTCTATGATTATCAGGACTGTTCAGTTCCTGTTAGCCCTCAGCATTCATCTTAGATTCTGGTCAGTAAAAGAACTCTCAGTGTTAGGGAGCCCTCCTACGTGGACCCTACCCTACACTGTTTGGGTGCTTTTCTATGCAATACTCCATTTGTCTCGCTTCGTTTATTTGCTAATGCTAATACGCAAATAAATTGCATTTTTTAATGTTTACTGGTGATGGTGCCATCTTTTCTTGTTTTGCTCCATCTTATCGTTATGGCCAGGGCCTACATGCGGCCTTGTTGTGCCCTCCCCCATGTGCCCAATCTCCCTTCCTGGACATGAAGCAGTGCAGACACAGGAGAGAGCAGTAGCACCACAGAGGATAACCTCCCATCAGGAAGGGAACTACAGAACAGTGATAGTAACTGTGAGTGCTAAGGACCTGTGGGGGGGGCGCAGCTGCAGTGACTCTTAACGAGATGTAGTGCTCTCGTTTTACAGTTTTGATTGCGTTTTTGCACTCTGGCTAATGCATGTTTTCCCCCCTTTGTTTTTCACTTCCGGACTATAGAGCAACACTGATGATTAGCAGCTGTGAGTCATTTGACGCACTTTGCAAGTTGATGGACTTTTCCTGTTGCTCTTCTGCTGTCCTCTGGGCCTGGAAGCCATTACACTGTTATGCCTTAGTGCCTCACCAGACAGACGTTTGCTCAAGGTTCGGCCATGTATTATTTTTCTTTTATTTTTAGTTGTTTAACCAGGAGTATTATTCTCCTGCCCAGTCATGTCATACCAGACAATGACTCCGGTTCCCTCTGGGGCTTGACCGCTGTTTTTTTGGGGGGGATTGTGCGGCGTCTGTGCTTCATTATCCTCTGTTTCCCACTGGAGCACAGCTGTGCTGTGACAGAGAAGTCTGTCATTAGGGGGCTTTTAGGTGCAGACTCTTATCTCACAGTGTCAGGGGAACTGAGAGCTGATTGCAACTGTCTGGACAGGAATCGTATTATGACTTGATCTCTGGTGCTGCAGCACCGCAGTGAGAGAGTGGGTCTAAGAACTGAAGTGGGAGCCTCGGCCGAGTGTTCGTGCCCATCCCAAGGCTGTTATCCTGACTGGCAGCAGCTGGCAAGGACACAGTGAGTAGCTGGAGACCTGAAGGGATTGAGGACTACTGTGGATCGAGAATACTACTTGGGAGGTGCTGATTTCAATAGTGCCAGCAGGAAAATCCCTCAGCATTATCTGGCTAAGAGAGAAATGTGCGAAAATGCTTATGGAGTCCCTCAATCTTGGCTGCAGCCCAGTTTACTGCTAACTGGCCCTGTACTAGACAGTTGGTTCCTCAGGACACTGCAAAGATTGGTTAATTATACAAATAGCTGGACACGTTTTTTTTTTGGTTTTTTTTTGTGAGAAACAGATGGAAGGCATTGCAAGTAGCTCAGTTGCCTGTCTCCCTCCCTCTCACTACCCACTACAGAAGCTGGGACCAACAGAAGAGAGCAAACTCTCATGCCATTTTTAAAGCCAGGCAAGCAGGGATCGATGTAGACTCTGCTGCTTCCAGTATCCTGTACCCAGACTAGCAGCTCAGTTCATTCTTCAGCCAGATTATATACTGTAACTAGTCACTGTTGAAACCAAGTTCAGATAGCACCATTTCAGCTGACACCAGACGTAATAGCAAATTAGAACAGAGCCTTGGCAAGGGATCTGACATGCTCTGATTTTTCAAGTCCTGCAGTCACCATGGACATCAGGCAAATCATGGCACATGAAGACCTTAAAAGAGAACATCTCCATCCCAAGAAGGGACCGGCACAGGTCACAGGGCTTGCCATGGTAGGCGGGGTGTAGTATAAGGCTCCAGACATGCCCCAGTCAGACTGACGGTGTTGGCACCCACCGTCTTCTATGTAGCCATTGACTGCATCATCCCTGAGGTGGCACTTTTGATGGTGGCATCAGCACCCCTTGCTTGGGAACTTGAATGTAAAACAGCACGGCTCCCCCCCCCCCATTGTAAAGCTGCTGTATCCCACAAGGGAGCATGGTATAGCTACTTCTGGGTCCCTCTCTTATAGACACCTGGGATTCATTCCTGTCAGCTGCACCTCCAGGCTGTTTAATCTGCCTTGTTCTCCAGGCGTCAGGAACGAGACAGACAGTGGTCGGACAGTGTACCGCAGGTACCCTTGGCCCAAGCAGTACGCTGTCTACACAGAAGGTGGCAAGTTATGGGGGTGGAGGGACAGCAGCTCAGACTCCAGTTGTCCTTCATTTTTTTGACCCAGATGGGGTAGAAGATGCTAGCAACACTTTGCGAGGGTAGCACGACAGATCACCATAGTGGTCAGTGATTAATGCACATTAGCTCTGACTGATATAGAAAGACCATGTGCTTTATTTATGTGCTTGTATATCCAGTTCTGAGGTATGGGACCCCTCTGTTCCCTTTGTGCTCTGCCAACCCCCTCCAGCTGGAGGCCACCTAGTCTTCGCTGGGACCCAAGCATTTGTCTGAATGGTATGTCATTCTCGCCACAACACCAGTCTGTGACTCTATTGTCACATGACAGCGCTCATCGCTAACTATTCAGAGGTGGATGGTAGACCACCTACCAATGCCCACTCCACTCAACTGCACATGGGGAATCAAGAGACTTGGGTGACTTATCTGTTTAGAGTAACCAGGACATGCCATTACATCTCCTGCCCTAAATCTTTGCTTTTGTTAGTCATGTACTGGTATTTGGATTTTGCATGGATGTCTTGAACCTTGAAGGACAGTTAACTAACTTTTGTTTCAGGTCATGTCCGGAAAAAGTCTTCCGCAGGCTGGTTGCCCTACCAGAGTGACATTCCAACATGCAGAAGGAAATCTTACCACATAGAGACATGTCACCTTGTATCAGGGAACGGTATTTGAAGTATATTATCATTCATAGGAAGGGCCTTGCAAAGATTAAATGTTGCCCAAGTGACAGCACATCCTGGGAAGAAACACAGGCATTTGAACTGGCTTGCAGACTTGTACACCTTTGGCACTGGCTTCCAGACTTATGTATGCCTTTGATAGATGACAGGCAAGGGGTCCATATCTGAACTGGACCCACACAGATCAAGTGACTGATCATACGAGACAGACAGCTTCACAGCGCCACTAGATACCAGTTGACTAGTAAGCCAGTCTGGACAGGAGTAGACACTACCATTATCATTCAGCTACCAGAAGTCTTTGAATTCCAGATCCTTTTTTCATATGTTTAGCCTCGCTTCTGGCAGTTTAGTCCTGATAGGCACCCAGTTCCTCTGTGCCAAGGGAGATTCAGAATCACTTTTTTGAGTGCAGGAAATTTTCAGTAGAGACACTTGCATCCATCTCAGAGAAGGACATCCAGGGGGATTGCAGGACATCTCCATGTACTTGTCAGACGGGGTGCACAGGCAGTGCCTGAGATTCCAGGTACAGGGTTGGCAAGTCTACGTCAAAATGCTAACTTTTAGTGTTCATCCATTCCTCATGAATTTTCAATCACGACACAAGGGTCCACTAAGGGACAACACACAGCAACGTGCTCAAGTGTCAAGATGGATAAAGACCAGTCTGACCTGATGCAAAAACTGGGCAATGCTCAGGATGGGTTATGTCTTAGGACAGGTACAGCCTCATCAAATGACGTCCGTCACCAACCTCGGAAGTTGGGGGAGCACACCAGGAATGGGGAAAAAAAAGTTATATTATGGATTCTGATCGCCATTCTGTTTCTGGGAAAGTGGTTAGAGCAGTGGTACTCCAGCAGGGTCCAGGCTGCCGCTGCTACAATTCCTTGCAGAAGGCTTAGGCAAAGTACTGCCCGTGGAACTTTTAGTACAGGTAACAACCTTTGGAACCCTCTTTCTGGTGGATTTGGGAGTCCCAGAACCTAGAAACCTAGAATTTGCAAGCAGATAATGACCACTTGGCCTAACTAGTCTGCCCATTTTTCCCTGCTTATAATATCGCTACAGATCCTACTTCCTCTCTGGCCTATTCATCCCACCCCCACCCCAAAAGATTCTTTGTGCCTGTCTCATGCATTCTTGAACTCAACACTGTTTTCGCCCCCACCACCTCTGCAGGAGGACTGTTCCAGCAATTCACTGCTCTTTCTGCGAAGTACTTCCTCACATCTCTCCTAAATCTACTCTCTCCAGCCCCCTTGTCCTTGAGCACCTTTTTTTTCTGAAAAATACTTCCACCTTGTGACTTACTTACCCCCCGTGAGGTAGTTAAAGGTCTCTATCATAACACCCCTCTCTGCTTTCTTCCACGGTGTATATATGCTGAGATTTCATCCTTGTATACAAGTCATTGGGGTTGTTGCTGCAGCACCCACCAGGAAAACCACTTGTTCCACAGGGAGTTTTGGACTGGGTGTTATTAGACCGCTATAGAAGCCAGTTTTCTGCACACCTTGCAAACGCTTCCTTTGTCCACCATCCAATACATGTTGCACTTATAAAAGTCATTATGCCACCTGGAAGAGTGAATGAGGTTGGGGACCTGATCCTTTAAAGAGCCATATATGATTTTTCCCATTAGGACTCAGTCTTACTTTGCTCAAGTCCAGAATGCCTACTAAGGTTACCATGGCGCCCTGTAAATCGTAATCAGGATCTGATTTTACCATTTTGTCCTAAGCAAAGAAATGACCAGGATGGGGCGCTGTGCATCCTTGATCCCAGGAGAGTTCAGCAATATGAGCAGTGAACGTCCAGCCTTCTGATCTTCATACCAGGTCACAACAAGGGTACAAAAGCCTCACATGACACTGTAGCTGGATGGATAGGTTCAACTGTCTTGTGGGCAGACTATCAAGTGGGCGGCTCAACAGGCAGATGAAGAGTTCTTGAGCCAGGCTCAAGTCTGCTTGCCGAGGGCGATGGCCACATTGTAGGCCAACTTTATGGCTATTTTCAACCATTATTTGGATGGCAGCCACCTGGAGTACCGACATCACTGGCAGAGATTTCCACAGCGATCACTGGAGTGGAAGTACAAGATATCACTGGCAGTTACTTGCAGGGAGGCCACTCTAAGTATCCTGCAAACTTTCTCTAAACTTTTCCAAGCTACTCATTGCAGCCTAGGTGGCCGCATCGTTCAGCCAGGTAGTTCTGCAGGCTGTAAACAATACATGAGCAAATAAGTAGATCTTACTTCGAGACACAGCTCTTGCAGCAGGTTACACCATTAGGACTGAAGCCGGCAGGCATCAGGACCCCACAGAAAAATTCTAGGTAGCTATCTTCAGCGGGGACCGCCCCCGGCGTCGGTCCGCCTCCGGCGTCAGGCGTAGTACATAAGGGGGCGGTCCCGCCAGATTCCCCAGTTCTTTCCCGCCGTCGACTTGCATGTCTCGACCCTTCGGTTCAGTTTCTAGCGTGCGACGCGTGGTAAAGTGTTTTCCTACGGGAAATTAGTTTTCTTCGTTCAGTTTTTTCTCTGATGTCCTCTCCGACCTCCGGTCACTCCTCGAAGTGTGCCTGTGGGAAGCAGATCCCATTCAAGGATCCGCACTCGGCCTGTGTCCGGTGCCTAGGCCCAGACCACGACACCCGGTCCTGCACCTTTTACCAGGGTTTCAACAGCAGAACCTGGATCCGTCGCCAGAAGGCCCTACAGGCATTCCTGCTCGGGGAACAACTCAAGACCATGGCTTCCAAGGGGGATTCTTCACAGAAGGCCCGCAATCATGCTGAGAAGCATGGGAAGGCCCCTTC
This sequence comes from Neoceratodus forsteri, assembly GCA_016271365.2. Classification (NCBI taxonomy): domain Eukaryota; kingdom Metazoa; phylum Chordata; order Ceratodontiformes; family Ceratodontidae; genus Neoceratodus; species Neoceratodus forsteri. The sequence goes on from CM057449.1 coordinate 393,215,101, forward strand.
CAGGTCCCCGCCTAGGGCCTCCGACTCGCGCAGCTCCGGCTCCAGGTCCGACCGCTCTCCTTCCCGGGCCAGCTCTCAGCCTCCCCGCTGCGGTGAGAAAGTCTTCAGGCTCCTCTTCTCAGGCCAAGACTCCCAGGCCTTCCTCGTCCTCCAAGGCCCTGGCTAAAGTCGGGGATCGCCACCATCACCACAAGTCAGGTTCCGCTATTCTGAACCCGGCGTCAGGTCTGCTTCCTGCCTCCTCCTCCCAACAGAAGACCAAGGAGCTCCACCTCACTTAAGAGGCCGTTGGACCCGGCCGGTTACGCCCGATGTCGGCCTCTGCGCCACCCAGTCCCCAGAGCCGCGTCCCCGTCAGAAGACCGTCGCCGGCCAGGCTAACTCATCACCGGACACCGGTAGGGGACCGCACCGCCCAATCGAGAAAGGGACCTCGACGCCCGACCGGCTGTCGGTCAGAGACCACCACGGAGGAGGAGTTGACTCAACCCGAGGACCAGGCAGGCGACCCGGTCCTGTTGAGACTCCCAGGAACCCTGCGCAACCCAAGCCCCCTGTGGAGCCGACGCCGGGACCCGACGACCGACCACCGGCGCCCGGGCCGTCATCGGGCATTTCTTTTTCAAGAGGTGAAGGGGCTTTTCACTTACTGGTGGGATACCATCAAAAAGGACATGGTCCCCACTCCACCTCTGCTTCCACCTCCTCCTCCTCCTCCTCCTCCTCCTCCTCCTCCTCCTCCACCGGTTGCTCCTCCGGTCCCTCGCCTCTTCTCCATCTGGGTCTGCAGGCGGTTACCTCCTCCCGGGAGCCCAGGACCCCTCCAAGGGGGAGACCAGACAAAAGGAGACCTCCGTCCAGATCCTCTTCTAGGTCACCCAGTCCCAAGAGACCCAGAAGACGCCGCCGTTTGCTTTCGACGGAGGACACGGGATCAGAGTTTTCAACATCCAGATCCCTATCTCCCCTCTCCATCCCTTCTCCGGACCCACATGAGCTGCCAGAGTCTCCTCCGGATGACCCTTCGTTCTCGGATATCATGAGACACATCCAGGAGAACATGGGATGGGATGCGGAGAGTTAGACCCCGAAAGGCTACGTCTTGCGAAGTATCTTCGGTAGAAGGACCCCAAGCCTGTGGTGGTGCCACCCTTGGTAGACACTTTCATGGACGTCACCAAGGCACCGTGGAAGCATCCATATTCACTCCTGGCGATACCGAAGAAAGCTGACCGCTTGTACAAGGCTCCAAGAGAAGACCAGTACTTCACTCAGCATCCTCAGGCCGACTCTCTGGTCATAACAGCCTCTCATGACCGGTCCCAGAGACCGCAACATTTGAGCACCCTGCCACCAGACCCAGAGTCCAAGCAGCTGGACGCCATAGGTAGGCGCACGTACGCTTCCGCTACCTGCGCCATCAGATCCCTGAATTATTTGACCCACATGGTGCAGTTCCAAAATGCCCTGTGGGAGCAGGGTCTGGATGCGACTGAGAAATTGCCCGTAGGTGAGCAGAAGGAGGAGATGTTGCAGCTCCTCCTTACGGGTCCGGACGTGGGAACCCAAGTGCTACGAGCCGCGTACGACTCCGCGGACTTCTCAGCCTGAGCAGCAGCTTCAGGCGTATGCCTCCGGAGGCACTCTTGGCTCCGTGTCTCCGGTTTTACCCCGGACGTCCAGAAAAACATCATGGACGCCCTATTCGAGGGAGAAGTTTTGTTTGGTAAACCCTCAGAGAAGATAATTACCAAACTCCAAGAGGCCAGGAAGGCGGTGAGGTCGGTTCAGGCCATGTACCTACCCAAGCTTAGTTCCTTTCGTAGGAACCAAAGCCGATTTCGTGGACGGACGCAGAGACAACAGTCCCGCCCCGTTCCACAACAGAGGGGCTCCGGGTTTCGCAGAGCCCAGGGGAAACAACCCGCAGGTCGAAGCCAGCGCACTGCTAAGCCGGTCCAGCCAGCGGGACCCTCAGCCGCCACAGCCTGACTCCTTCCCGGCCCCCGCCCCTCAGGATCAACAGGATGTCATGGTCGGGGGTCGCATTGCGAATTTCCTGCCAGGATGGCAGACTGTAACCACCGACAGGTGGGTTCTACAGATGGTCGGAAGAGGCCACTTTATAGAATTCGCGGAAAAGCCAACCTCGAGGCCTCCTTTGCTCTCCCGGTACCTGGGTCAGCACAAGTTTTTGATCAGACAAGAAGTACTCGCGCTCCTGCAAAAGGGAGCGATAGAGTACGTCCCAGAGAACCAGAGAGGACACGGATACTATTCCCACTTCTTCCTGGTTCCAAAGAAGACAGGGGACCCTCCGTCCGATTCTGGACCTCAGCAACTTCAATTTGTCGGTCGCCTACAAAAGATTCCGCATGGTAACTCTTCCGGGTCTTATTCCCATGCTGAAGCAGGATGCCTTTTTGGCGTCTCTAGATATGCAGGATGCTTACCTGCACATCCTTATAGCTCAAGCGCACAAGAGGTTCCTGCGCTTCGAGTTTCTCGGCCATCATCTTCAGTTCCGAGCCCTTCCATTTGGGGTGTCATCGGCACCCAGGGTCTTTACCAAATGCATGACAGTCGTGGCAGCGTCTCTAAGGAGACAGGGCCATTATGTGTTCCTGTACCTGGACGATTGGCTTCTCAGCGCCTCAGAGGCGTTGTTACAGGCGATCCAGAGTACCCAGGACCTGTTTCGATCTCTCGTATCCTAATCAACCACAGAAGTCTCTCCTGGTACCGTGCCAGAAGCTGCAGTTCATATGCCAGTACTGGACACTGTTCAGGGAAGAGCATTTCTTCCAGACGACAGAGCGGGAGCGATCAGATCCCTCATCAGGAGCTTTAGTGAACAGACCGTCCCAGCCAGGTCGGTCCTTCACTTGCTCGGACACATGGCTGCGCCATTCTACTGTCCCTTCGCAAGGCTCCCCATGTGGGAACCCAGTGGATGCTCAAGGTGCAATGGGACCAAAGGCAAGACCACATGCAGCATCCGGTCAGAATCACGAACACCGTGATTCGAGACTGGCAGTGGTGGCTAGACCCAGGGACACTCTCTATGGGCGTCCCGTTTATAGCGCCGTCCCTGGAGGTAATCCTCACCACAGACGCCTCAGGTCTAGGGTGGGGAGCACACCTGGATGAGGTGAAGTCCCAGGGAACGTGGACCCCTCAGGAGGCCCACCTCCATATCAACGTCCTAGAGATGAGGGTGGCCCTTTATGCCCTGCAGGCATTTCAGTCAGAGATCCCGCTGAGTACTCTCCTGCTTCAGACAGAGAACATGGCGGTGATGTATTACCTCAACAAGCAAGGAGGCGCACACTCTTACCCCCTTTGCAGGGAGGCCATGAGGATGTGGGATTGGGTAATCCGACACGGCGCGAACCTGATCACAGTACATGTTCCCGGGGTGGACAACACAATTGCAGATGGCCTGAGTTGCTCCCAGGCCAGAGTCCACGAGTGGGAACTTCTTCAGGAGGTAGCAGAGGATCTGTTTCTTGATGGGAACTCTAGAATTGGACTTGTTCGCTTCCCCATCCAATGCAAACTGCCCAATTTTGCTTGCTAGATCCAGGGCCTGGTGTTTTCTGGCGAGACGCGTTGTCCCTCTCCGGGGCAGACAGATTCCTCTACGCTTTCCCTTCCTTCCCGTTGATCCAGAGAGTTCTTCTCAAACTGCGCAGGGAGCATGCAACAATGATCCTGGTGGCCCCTTTCTGGCCCAGACAGATCTGGTTCCCTTTGCTAATACAGCTATCCCAGGAACCTCCACTCCCGTTGCCATTCAGCTCCCATCTCTTGTCTCAGGAGGAGGGTTCACTGGTCCACCCGGACTTACGCTCACTGAACCTGCATGCATGGCTCCTAGAGACATGGCCATCTTGCGTCACGGGGTCTCGCAAGAAGTTGCGGAAGTTCTTTCTGCAGCCAGAAAGCCGGCAACGCATGCAACGTACGCCATGAAATGGCGCCATTTTTGTCTATGGTCGCAAGCACGCGGCCTTTCCCCTTTAGGTTGTCCGGTGAAAGCGGTGTTAGAGTACCTGCTCTCCCTTTTCCGTTCGGGTCTCGCCTAGTCCTCTATTAAGGTGCTCCTCTGTGCCATTTCAGCTTATCACCTCCCGGTGGGACAGCGCACAGTGGCACAATTAGATGCCTGTCGAGAATTCTTGAGAGGGGTGTTACATCTTAGGCCACCCATTAAGGACCCAGTGCCTCCATGGGACTTGCTCTTTGTCCTGGAGCAACTCACGCTCCCCCCCTTTGAACCTGCCGCGGATTGCGAGCGGCATTTTCTGTCATGGAAAACGTTGTTTTTGGTTGCTGTTACGTCAGCGAGAAGAGTTTCTGAGCTTCATGCTCTCATGTGCAAAGAGCCTTATTTAATTTTCCACCGGGACAGAGTATCCCTGAGGACGAATCCTAAATTCTTGCCTAAGGTGGTTTCCACACTCACTCTCAATCAGGATATTGACCTGCCGGTCTACTTCCCTAATTATTCTAATAGAGGAGAGGTGCTGCTCCACACCCTGGATGTTCACCGCAGCTTGAGGTACTACCTGAACAGAACTAAGCAGCTTCGTAAATCGGAGCAACTTTTCGTTTCTTTTACTGAAAGGATGATGGGCCAACCAGTATCCAAACAGTCCCTGTCTCGCTGGCTTGTCCAGTGCATCTCATACTGTTATGATATCAAACAAAAGCCCCTCCCGGGTTCAGTCCGGGGCCATTCCACTAGGGGTGTGGCCACCTCCTTTGCAGCACTTCGGAACGTCTCCACTTCTGCCATTTGTGCTGCAGCCACGTGGAGCTCTGTACATACCTTTATCAGGCATTATAGCCTGGACATCGCTCACGCGAAGAGCAGGCTTCGCCTGGCTGTGCTACAGGGTCTCCTGTCCTAGATTCAGGACCTGGAATGTTCTTTCTAGTTCCTCCTCCCAGAGTGTTTGCATGCCACTGCTTGGGAATCAGTCCTAATGGTGTAACCTGCTGCAAGAGCTGTGTCGAAGTAAGATAGTACAGAATACGAAGAACTTAACCGTAACAGTAGATCTTCGAGAACAGCCTTGCAGCAGGTACCTTCCGCCCACCTTCCCCTTGGAGGAGGCATGGCTTAAGCCTTTGTTAACAGGGAATTTTACCTTTTGTCTTCTCACGGTGGATCCTCGGTCTCCCATTTCGATGTCAGCCTGCGGCGGAGTCTCGGCCGGGGAAACTCAGGAATCTGGCGGTGACCGCCTTATCTCGCCTGGACGCTCGGAGGCGGGACCCGGCGTCGGGGAGGTCCCCGCTGAAGATAGCTAGCTAGAATTTTTCCATGGGGTCCTGATGCCTGCTGACTTCAGTCCTAATGGTGTAACCTGCTGCAAGAGCTGTTCTCGAAGATCTACTGTTACGGTAAGTTCTTACGTAACTGTACTTTACATAGCCGATCCTTGGGATGAGTTATCAGCTTTGGCTATGCTTATATCTGTTATTATTTTAGAATTCGATTTAGTTTGATTGTCTAGTTCACACTGTTTCTGTTTTGGAACCAACTGACACAATCCATAGGGGGCGGACCTGTGCTTCTGTGTCAGAAGTCTACTTCCTGCCTCTGTGGACACCTGGGAGGGAAAATCCTAGTGGTACAACTGCTCTGTGACCAGGAGCTGAAGAAGGAAAATGTTCAGGTATTTAAATATCATTGTTGCTGTGATAACTTAAAAAGTGTAATAGCAGAATAATGAACAAGCAGGTGCACACCACCACGACAAATGGACCAAGAAATTAACTTGCTGGGTGGTGTAGACAGAAGACAATAGCTAAACTAAGTTCCTGGTACCTGTGACAAAAAAAACAAGCATTTGTCAATGCCGAATGTTTGCTTACTGGCATTGGCAGTGGTAGTGTAGAAGTTACAGAGCTGCATAATAGGAATGGCAGTGAAGTATTGAACTGAAGCCAACCCCACCACCACCCTGCAGAGAGTGACAGGCATCGGGGTGTGCATTTGGGTCGTCAGGCATAACGGCCACGCCATTTCACCACACCCCACTCTGCAGAGACTGACAAGTGTGACGTGTTCCTTGGGGTCTTTGGCCCTTATGCGCACCCCATTTCATTAGGAAATATGGTGAGATGGGTGCGATATAGGAGAATGGGGTGAAGTTTGGGGCCGAAGAGTCCAAGGCATACCTCGATGCCTCTCAGTGACTGCAGGGTGTGGAATGGTATGAGCATCACAGGCAAGAATCCCAAGTCACACCCCTGATTCCTGTCATTCTCTATAGGGTTGGGCGATTTAGTTGAAAAGCCTAATACCTCAGGCATTCGTTGGTATTTTAACTCCAGATTTTCAACATGTTTGTTTTGTGACCCCACCTCATGAACAGGGGGAATATCAGTTTGGTAGCCGAAAGCTGCTTATGCACAGTGACTACGGGATTTAGCACCACAGATGCAAAAATATTCCGAACAGGCTGTAAACAATGACAGCTGTACTCTTTCATGGGGAGGTGTAAAAATGGCTATGTTGCAAATGTGTAGTAAAAATATTTAAAAAAATGGTGAAGTCACGAGCGTACATAGAAACTGTGCCACGCACACCCGTTATATAAGTAGGTTGGGGATATTTTATAGCAGATTGTCAACTCAGGCATTTTGGTGCCTCCGATCATGAACAGTGTCACTGTGATTTTCTTTATCTGTGCCGAACAATGATTTCCCACAGCGACCACGCATCTCTGCACTGAAAGTGTGAAAACACACTTCGACCATGTTGTGAAAAATGACAGCTGTACTGTTCATAAGGAAGTGTTGAAAAATGCCACTAGTGAAAATCTGGACTGAAAATATTACAAAGTCATGAACTAACGAAGATGCGTGGAAACTGCACAATGCTCACTCGTAACACAGTCATTTTATGGACTTTTGTCACCAAATTTTCAACATAGCCATTTTAAGACCTCTGCTCATGAACAGTGTAACTGTGATTTTCTTAATCTGTCCTAAACATTGCTTCGACACCAACAGCACCATTGTGGCTAGATGTGCGATAACACATTTTGGTGACATATGAAAATTGCAGCTGGACTGTTCATAAGGAAGTTTAATAAATGGACATGTTGAAAATCTAGAGTGAAAAATATTAAATTTGCAAACTACGAGCATGCATAGGAACTGTGCACACACATCGTAAAAGTCATTTTAGGCATTTTTCACCAAGTTTTCAACATAGCTATTTTAAGACCTCTGCTCATGAACAGTGTCACTGTGGTTTTGTTAATGTGTCCCATACATTGAGTTTGCACCGACTGCATATTGTGCCAATGCGCTACATGAGGCAAACACGTTTTGGGCAGGATGTGAAAATGACAGCTGTACTGCTCATAAGGAGGTGTGGAAAATGGCAATGTTGGAAATCTGGAGTGGAAATATTGAAAATTCGCAAACCTACGAGCGTGCGTGGGAACTGTGCAACACACTCGTAAAACAGTCATTTTTAGGAATTCTGTCACCAAATTTTCAACATTGCCATTTTAAGATCTCTGCTCATGAACAGTGACACTGCGATTTTCTTAATGTGTCCCATACACTGAGTTCGCATAACGACTGCGCCATTGTGCGCTACATGGGCGGAAACACGTTTTGGGTGAGATGTGAAAAATGACAGCTGTACTACTCATAAGAAGGTGTGGAAAAATGGCAATGTTGAAAATCTGGAGTGGAAATATTGAAAATTCGCAAACCTATGAGCGTGCGTAGGAACTGCGCAACGCACGCTCGTAAAACAGTCATTTTTAGGAATTTTTTCACCAAATTTTCAACATAGCCATTTCAAGACCTCTGCTCATGAACAGTGTCACTGTGATTTTCTTAATTTGTCCCATACATTGATTTCGCACACCGACTGCGCCATTCTGCGCTACAAGGGCGGAAACACATTTTGGGTGAGATGTGAAAATGACAGCTGTACTACTCATAAGACAGTGTGGTGAAATGGTAATGTTGAAAATCTGGAGTGAAAATATTGAAATTTCGCGAACTTACAAGCCTCGTAGGAACTGCTAGCACGCAGCTCGTTAAACAGTCATTTTTGGAATTTTGGCACAAATTTTCAACATGGGGTTTGGCCTTCTCATGAGTGATGTCACTGTCATGGTGGTATTCGGTTCGAAGTGATTTCGCAGTCATTGCGGCGAAATCACCCTTGACCAATCAACGCCATGACAGTGACATCATTCATGAGAAGGGGTCCCAAAACCCATGTTGAAAATTTGGTGCAAAAATCCCAAAAATGGCTGAGATATAATAAAGTTGAACCTCCTATCTAGCCCATTATACAGCTTACCGGCATTTCCTCAGTTCGTGGTCGGCTTTGAAGAGTGCAGACGTGTTCCTGGTCCACGAAGATCGTCCGCGCCCGGAGGTAAGTATGGGGTGAGGGGGTGGGGGAAGCTGGATGCGCAGTGGGTGGGTGCGGGTTGTGGGAGGGGTTCGGGAGGCAGCGCGGGACCGCTTTGTTTTACAGGTTAAAACAAAAAAAAGGTCGTGGGATCACGCTTGCCACGCTGGGTGGGCTCCCAGCGTGGCACCAGGACTATGGGAGCGTTCAGCACGGGGATTGGGCACTCTCGCCGGAAAAAAAATTTAAAAAACAAACGCTGGATTGTTTGCCACGCTGGGGTGAGCTCCCAGCGTGCACAAGGACTTTGGGGAGGGGGTACAGCCGACGGGGATTGGGCACCCCTCGGCAACATGATGGATTGCCACGCTGGGGTGGGCTCCCAGCGTGGCATCAACTAATGGGAGGGAGGGGGAGGAGACAGACGCAGTTCAGCGCGGAAGATTGGGCACCCGTCGGCTATACGCCTGGCGTAAGGGTGTGCCAGACGCCTGCAGCTGGGGGAGGGAGCTGCGCATGAGCAGCTTCTTATCGCTGCTCACTCAAGCGTAGCTCCCCCTTTCAACTGTATGCCAGTGCAGTTTGGAGCGTGTCTTAGACAGCTCCAAAATGCATTGGCTTACAGGGGCCATGCCTGCCAGCACAGTGCCTGAAATGGAGGAGGAGGTGACACACCTCCGAAATCTCCGATGAAGGCACTATGTTTCTTGCACATACGTGCAAGCAAACATAAAAGCTGTCCGTGCAAAAGCAGTACAGGCAAGTAAAACGGGTAGTTTTTGTTTATAGAGCAGTTTACCTGTGGAGAGGTTGGCAAAGGTAAACCAGCAGTTAGGAAGACTGTCTCTAGTTGGATAGCTTCCTGTGTACAGTTCTGTTATGAATAAAGCTGGCAAGGTACTCCCCAGAGGCTTATGGGCACACCTCATAAGGGACACCTCTACCTTTGTGGCAGCTACAAGGGGCACCCCCACTCCCACCAAGACATTTGAAAAGCAGCTACCAGGAAAACTGTATACACCTTTACAGTGCACTGCAGTCTAGACATACAGCTCAGGAGTGATTCCAGTTTTTTAACTGCTGTCTTACAGAACCTTTTTCCTAAATATGCTCTAGACCCATCCTCGCAGTGTACTTATAATGAGTCTGCACTTTTGTAAGGCATCATTGATGGATTCCTGTTTGAAGAAAAAAATTACTTGCCATAGTAATGCTGTTTATTCTCTAGGGTCCATCAGTGAGCCTTACAAACTCTGACCCTGCCTCCCCTTGTAGAACCTAAAAAATAGGTTCACACAGAATCGGTTCTTAACTTATGGTTGATTGAGCATTGGTAGTTGCAGTTTCTGAACAGTGTTAAAGCTGTGATCATGTCAGAGCTAAGAACTTGATTTGTATGCTAATAAGTGGGTTTTAAAATTTGTATAAACATTTTCTTAAAATCCTGTTAGTGGTCTTTAGATAATTTTAGCAGCACTGCTCCGATTGTTATAGAAACAAATCTAACATTAAACCAGTAAGGGAAGGTTAACCACAGTGCAGAGTTTGAACTTATGTTCTAAGTTCTAAAATTAGTATGAAGTTCCATCTTTGGGGCAGAACACTCCTGTGAACCGATGCACTTTTGTAAGGCTCCTTCATGGATCCTCAAAGAAGCAACATGGTGAGTAATTTTGTTTTCTTCTTGTCCCTTTTTAGCTGGATTGTGGGATCCATCCAGGACTGGAAGGGATGGACGCTCTTCCTTATATTGACTTGATAGACCCTGGAGAGATTGACCTTCTCCTCATAAGTCAGTAAGTACCAGTTTTTAAAAATCTCCTGTGAAATTTGTGCTTTAACAAATTCTTCATATCCCAGAATGAGTTTTCTCATTTGACTTAACTTGCCCCAGTACAAATGATTGAGAATGTTAGGAAAAACATTTTTCATGGTTATTCTTGAGGATTGTCATCATTGAAGAGTTCAGTGTAGGAAAATGGTTTTCTGGCCACAGTTTTTCATAATCACTACAATTATCACTATCCCTGTTTTTATTATTGCTTTTATAGCTGTGTGGAATCCGAAAGTGCATTTCTGTGTGTGTGTGTCCATGTTTCACATGTGTCTCTGAACTACTAACTGACAAATGGCACGCTTCACTCCCTACCTAGAGAAAGAGAGAGTCCCCTGAAAAATTCAGTCCTCCTTCCCCCAGCTGGTCCTCCGTCCTGGGCACAGCCAGAACCCTGGTCACCAGTGTCTCAAGCGGGTAGCTCTACTACTTTGCCGACAGGCTGGTTATTACCTGTACCTTTATAAAAACACTGCACAGCAAGGCCCTGTCCACACTACACCTCTGTAATGTTACAGAGTGCCCAAACCGTTACCACAACGGTTTGCGTTTACACCTGTAACGTTACAGAAGGCGTTTTCGTAACCATTGTTGAAACCACATATGAGGTGGATTCAACGCCGGTTATGAAACTGGTTCTACTCGTAGCGCTACTGGCGGTAGTGACCGATGGTAACGGGTCCCTACAGGGCCCATAGCGCAGCGCGAGCTGCATCCTGGGAACGGGTGCCGCTGTAATGGTCACCTAGCACCCCTAGTGTGGGCCGGCGGTACTGGTCCCATAACGGACACCGCCGCAATGTGGACACACTGCACCGCTGCCCGGCCGTAACGGATTGCATCCGTTGCTGAGCCAGAGCAGTGTAGTGTGGACAGGGCCTTACAGATGACAAGCAACTAATAAGGAAGCTTATAAAATGAGTAGACAAAATCCAGGCTCCTGATTGGCTGAGACAGGCAGGCACCAGGACATTTATCTTGGCCTAATGCTGAGGCACAAAAAAGTAACAGAGCCAGCCTGCCTCATTATACAAAATATTGTTGTGCTGCTGGCCCGCTGGTGCAGTGGTAGCGCTACTGCTCACATCGCTGGCAACCCGGGTTTGGGAGTGTGCCTGGGGATTCGGAGGGCTGGCCTGGGGGAGGAGGCTTGAGCATCTGTGGACCGCTTGCCTTCTCCGGGGGGGGGGGGGTCAAGGCTCAGCGCTTGACTGGCCTCTGGCGGAAGCCGGAGGCACAGCAAGCACCAAGCCATATTAAGGGAGGAGGTGTGACGGACGTCAGCAAATGCGCCTTGATGTCGTGGTGCATGTCATGCCCCCACAAGAACAGGAAAAATGGCTCCCTGCACACCAGGAAGACTGAGCGCCCGGCACGGATCCTCCACTCCCTGCCTATCCCGATGGTGTTCTGACGAAATTAGGATGTTTGGGGTGTACAAGGCCCACCTCATCCCCGCCTGGGGGGAATAACCATGGCTACATGGGGGATCACCACGGACTCCATGGAAGAGGAGGGGGTGCAGGTGCCTTGGTGACTCCCGGGGGGGGGGGTATAAATAGAAAAAAAAAAAAAGAATAAATATCGCTGTGCCACTTTTTCAAGCACCATTTCTTTTTTCCTAAGACCTACCTACCTGCTAGTGCCTCCCATCTCTGCTTCTTCCATGCCGCAGTCACAAAAGGCTGCAGAAGTTCAGCGGCAGCTTCTTATCTGTGTTCTGTCAAACCCCCTTCCCCCACCACCATCAGGGCCACTTCCACAACCCTGCTGATGGTTGTAAAGCACTGGCTCAATTCTAGTCTTCAGAGTAGGCAACAAGGACAAGGAAACACCAGCAAAGAATGTCCGGAAGCTGCAACAAAGGACAAACTAATGAAACGGTTTAAAAAATAAAACTTTGAAATAAGTGATTACATTAACTCCCCATCTACAGAGCAGGCAGTGAGTACAGGAAACAGTAGAAAATGTCTGGAAGCTGCAACGAGGGGAAAACTGTTTAAAACAAAATGGAGTACTACATAAAAAATAAACACACAAGGTCTGCCACTTACTCCTAGTCCTCAGAGCAGGCAATGAGGACCGGGACAAATCAGCAGCAGACACAACACCTAAAGAAAGTACAGCTCCTGCTACTGATAGCTAGTGGAGGAACTTTTTTACTTTAAAGGTGTGAATTTTAAACAACAAGGGCCCCACACTCAAGTGTGGGCTGGTACCAAAGTACACTGTATGTGCAAAACATTTTGGTTTACTTACTGTTTACTGTAGTATAGTAGATTGTATCAGTCTAATTTGCTTAGTTTTAGGCAGACATCTTCTGGTACTGCAAAACCAGTACTGGTACTATTTTCGTGCCTGAAAATAGTCATTTTATGGCTAGTGCACCTACCTGGTTAACAAAAACTAAATAAATAAATAAACAAATCCCAGACTCCCCTGCAGCTGACATCAGAGCAGTAGGCAGCAGTGGGAGATTGAATAGCCCGCAGTGCATGTTAAACTCAAGCTCTTACCTTTTGTTTGCTGGTGCCACTGTCCTCCGTAGGCTAACTACAGTCACAGAGGACTGTACTTTGCCCCTGGAGAAAAGTAGACCCAGTAAACATCTGATCAGAAATAATAAAAGCTCTAATATGCACTGCAGGCATTGAATCTCCCACTGCTGCCTACTGCTCAGATATCAACTGCAGGAGATTCTGGGATCTGTAGTAACAGAATATGTCAGTCTAGCACTAAGCAAAATTAGTCTGATACAATCTACTATACTACAGTAAATAAACCAAAATGCTTTTGCACCGAAAGTGCACATTGGGATCAGCCCCACACTTGCGCATGGAGCCCTTTGTGCTTACTGTTTCCCTTTAAAAATTAAACCTTTTTAACATTTTTTGTAATGTTTATTTTTAAAATTCATGTTTTTTGTAATTGCAGTTTTATTGACTTTCAGCATAATAAAAAGAGACAATGACAAGAATCACTTAGATAAAAAGAAAAAAGAATATAAGACAATAACCATGGACAAATTCTTATGCACATATTAAAGATTCAGGGAACCGTTTAAATCTAGTTCTAGCTTTAATCTAGTGTGGACATTAAAAATATAACAGACATGAAAGGTTACACCAAACAAAAACAAAGAAAGAAGAGAAATAAAGATCCCCTCCTCAAACAAACAAAAAAAAAAAACTGGCAAGGGTAATGCGGGTTACTGCCAGAGTGTAATGCAAACAACCATAACAGAATGGCACAAGGAGATTCCACAAAGCACTCTGAGGCCAACTGTAGTCTACCCCTTAAGGTCTACGAGTTTTGTGTCAGGGCTTCCAAAATGGAAATATCTTCCCTCTCAGTCAAAAACTCATTATAAGGCCGGCCCGGTGGCGCAGAGGGTTGAGGCGCTGGACACCTTGCCTCGCGCTACACTGGTGACCTGGGTTTGGGAATGACCTTGGGTCGTTGGGGTGCCAGCGAGGGGGGGGGTGAACAGGGTAGAGCATGCAGATGGGCAGCTCTCCTCTCCCAAGGGTGGTGAGGGTGGGTTGGCGCCCCCTCCGTAGTTCCGCTCCTACTGGGTGGAGGTCCGGTGGATGGCATAGGCAGAGCGGGGGTGGCAAACGGTTATGGGAGGTGGAAAGAGGCTGAGCTGGCACCACGGGGTGCATGCGTGTCTTCACATGCTAGCACAGCCATGTGCAGAGCCTGGGGGCAAGGAGAGAACCTGCAAAAAACCTCGTCCAGCTGGTCTGAGTGGCACTGAGGTGCTGGACGACTTTTCAGCTACGCCGGCGACCGTGTCGGGAATGAGCATGGTCACTGGGGTTGGCATGGTTGGAGAAGGATTGAGCGTCGAGGGACTGCTGTCCTTCTCGAGAGAGCGCCAGTGGTCGGCTGACTGACCCCCTAGTGGTGGCTGAGGGGCAGTGCGCTGACGCTGCAAAATAAGGGGCGGAGATGGGGCCGACATCTGGAGGAGCACGTGCAGATACATGCGCACGCTGTCCCCTGACATCCTGCATACCCCTCTCTGCATGGGAGAAAAAGGCAGGGAAAAAAATGGAGCCCTTGCCACAGATGACGATGGTCCCCACTTACAGCGCTGCCGGGAGGGCACCTCCCCCGAACTGGATCCGGACTGGTGGGTGAGGGTCTCCCCACCCCACCCCGCCACGAGGGGTAAGTCGTGGAGGTTGAAGGGAGGGTCTAATACCCGGTCAGCAGCGGGGGCGTGCAGATGGCTAAGGGCTCCCGAGAAACACCAAAAAATACCTGTGTCTCCCTGTCACCAGTTGGCAGGAGGAGGCGATGGGGCCAAATAGCTATTTATATATATATATATATATATATATATATATATATATATATATATATATATGTGTGTGTATATATGTGTATATATATTTATATATATACTTATAAAAATATATACTGTGTGTGTGTGTGTATATGTGTGTGTGTGTGTGTGTATGTATGTATATATATATATATATATATATATATATATATATGGATGCCACCTTGTGCAGCTGCAAGAGAGCCGTTATCCTTTCGATCTCTTTAATTTGAGCACAACAGGTCAACCATTGCATTTCATCTGGTATTGTCTCTGATAACCATTTCTGAGTTAGAGACTTGGCCACAGCTGCAGTCAGGATATTGAAGAAGTATTTTGCTCTTGCTTTCCGAACCCCTGCTGCTGGGAGTCTTCCCAGTATTAGAGTATCACAGGTGTTGGAGATCTGAGTATCTAATATCTTGCTCATCATCCTGGATGCAGTCTCTCAAAAGCCCTTTAGTTTACTAATTGCCATCTGACCTCATGCCATGTTGGGAATTTAGTAGTTGCATCTGTTTGATCCCTGATCTTTTCCCATGTTTTACTGGGTAAGGGGTACCTCAGTTCTGCCTCCTATTTGTGTTGAATATGCTCTTTGGGCTGGAGATTACTTTCTTTACAGGCCTGGTAACTCTGGAGATGAGTTTAGCTTCACCCTTCCCCTCAATTTCCAGAGCACAGAGCTCTAGCAGGGGGTGTAAGGTGGAATATTGTAGCAACGTTTTCCGCAGTTCGGTGGTTAAATAGTGTCTGACCTGAAGGTAGCAGTAAAAGCTCTTCTGAGGTAGTCCATATTCCCTCTACAGTTGTATGAAGGGCTTCACCACATTCCCGTCTAAAAATTGGCCAAACCTCACCAACCCCCTTCTTTCCCATCTAGCATATACTGTTTTTTTTTGTACCTGGAAGAAAATCTGTACAGGCCCTGATGGTGGTCAAGCTATTAACGTCATTCTCCCCCCCCCCCCCGAAAGCTTTTTGCTCCCCTGTGCCTTGGCAACTGGAAGCCATGGTATTTGTGCTTTCTCCCGTTACCTGGGACCCCAATCATGTTCGCGCATACACGTGAGGCGCAGACATGACTCGCGGCTCCGTAATGGTCCTTCCTCCTCCCGCCGAATGCCGGGCACTCACCATGGCTTGGCACTGCCACCTAGCCTCCACCGGGTGGCAGCCAAGTCAGGAAACCCACGTCTTTTCCCGGAGGGAGAGCTGCCCTGGCGGCTGCTTGATCTGACTCCTCCCCTCCCGGCTGACCCTGGCAGCCCGAGCTCGCCTCCCCGAACTCCAGGTCGCCGGGCGCATGCGGAGGTGTGGGCATCCAGCGCCAACACTCGCACTACCGGGCCGCCAGATAAACTTAATTTTAATACCTTGTTTTTTGATTACCTCTCTTCAAGTGAGTAGGAGGGTCTTAGTCCATGGATTTTTAATGGATTTTAGAATGCCAGCATCTCAACTACTGAATATTAAATTAGTCAGCTGTTCATCCCCCAGATTGGACCGCTTCATTGCCACCCATCCCAGCATCGGGTGGTCTCCTAAGTTGGGGATAAAATGTATTTTTTTTTTTAAACTACCTGTGACCAGTTTTATCAGTGTAATAAGTCACTCCAGGGTGGGCATTATGATGAGATAACTAGCCTTCTAGGGGCTGTAAGTCCATCTGCCTGTAGCATCGGGCCTCACTACACCCCTGGGCTTGTGATTGATTTATTTATTTATTGATTGATTGATTGATTTCTAGGATTAACACCTTTGAACCAGAGGTTCTTTTACAAAGGTTCCGCGTCATCATAGGTAAAACAAAACAAAATAAGCAATGCAGGAAGTTACAAATTTAGGAGACGAGGATAACAATAGAGTTCAAGGTTACAGTGTACAAATTATATATAGAATAATGCACTGGGTTGTCTGTTTAACGATTTTTGTCGGGGTTTATTTAAGCATTCAACACTGAGGGGGGTGTGTGTAAAAACTCAAGTTAAATGCACAACCCCGTGTTTTATTTTATATGATTGCTGGGGAGCGTTTTCTCACCACAGCAATTTTATAAAATAAAACTGCCGTAGTCGGTGTGGAGGAAGCCAGTCTGGTGTGGAGGAAGCGCAGTCAATGCTCAAGCGGCTCCTGAAAACTTTTTTTTTTTTTTTTAAAGTTTATCGCAAGTTTCTTTTTTTTTTTTAATTTACTTACCGTCGAGTCATACTGGTGGTGTACAGTTGAGTGTTGAACTGTCTGGCGCCATGGTTAGTGGAAAGAGCAGAAGCAGGTGCATGCATGGAGTATTGGAAACTTGGCACGTGTTCGCCGTTATAACCCGCAGGTTATATCTGCGAATTATAACCCTGGTTTCCAATGGGAGAAAACGCTCCCCAGTTGTAATAAATGAATTATTAATAGTACAAATGAGTTCATGGTTACAGAATACAGTATAACAGGAGCTATGAACATATCATATAACATATCAGCATAATGCTCACCCCTGCAATGTCTTACTCCTAGCAAAGTAGATACTAGAGAAACCAGAGACAAAAATATTTTAAACATAGATGCATAGACATTGACTGCAGAAAAAGGCTTGTTGGCTCATCCAGTGTACCCATCCTGCCTAAGTACTCTGCACTTGCCCTAGTGGCCATCCCTTCCCTTTGTTTCTGCCCCCCCAACCCCATTCCTAACTAACCCCATATGCCTACTCCATCTCTGCCAGAAGCAGTTCACTGATTTGTTCTGTACCACTTCGTCCACCAGCTTGTTGTTCCACTTGTCCACCACTCCTTCTGTGAAAAGGTGCTTCGGGATGTCCCTTTTGAACCCCCCCCCCCTTCAGAATTCATGCAGGCTACAGGGGGATAGTGGCTTTGGGGTTGGGCACCTGCCACCAGTTATTAAATGTTTCTAATGGGAGGGTTTGTGGGCAGAGGAGATGGGCTCCAGACCACTGGAAAAACTTGGAGAGGGGCAGTGCCAGTGGCAGGGATTTGTCCTGACTGCTTACATTGTAAACAAATTGAGTGCTTTTTTCATGACTCGAAACGTTTGTAGTTGTACTAAGTTAGGATGACCACAAAAATATATCTTGTCTCAAAATTGTGTGTATATTTTTTCCTTTTAAAAGCTTTCACTTGGATCACTGCGGTGCTTTGCCATGGTTCCTGCAGAAGACTAGCTTCAAAGGTCGAACCTTCATGACTCACGCCTCAAAAGCCATTTACAGATGGCTCCTTTCAGATTATGTGAAAGTCAGGTGAGTTATGGTTATGGGCTGCCTATGTAGTGCTGTGGATTGTTTTCTATCAGAAACACATGAGAAACCACCATCTTTATTATCCCAATAAAGTTATATACGACTTGGATAACATTTAAGCTCCTGAAGACCCTCCATTTTTTTTCTGGGCATTTATTTAGAGAAGTAAGCTTTATATTTTCCTTTCCCTCCGCGAGAATAAAATGATGGCAGAAAACAGGTTATACGTTCTGTCCGGGGGAATATCAAGGCCATAAGTGTCACAGTTAGTCTCTCACAACATGCAGGTCTTGTAAATACTCAGGTACATCACACACAATGTAAAAAAAAAAAAAAAATGTTTAAAAATAAGAGGCAGTCAGTCTCAAGGATCAGCACATTTTTTTTCGTCATTGATTTATTTATTATTATTACCTTGTTACTTTATCGCCCACTGCTGACAGGGCTCTGTGGCGGTTGTGCTGACCATCCATGCTCACCCCTACCTAAGATCATACTGCATGGCAGTGGGGCTTTTGAACTTATGTTGCACCCCGAAACTCTACTCCTGAGAGGATGTCAGCACAAGGATGGAAGTGCAGGCTGTATATGTGCTGACGCATGTCTCAGCAAAGCGCCTAACAACACACACACACACACACCGTTAGTGCTGAACTGCTGCCCATGTATTCACCGGTGGCTGAAACAGGGTGGTGTGACAACCCTCCCCGGAGGAGGAAAGTGGCCCATGGGATGCTCTAACCTCCCCCGGATGGCCCCTGATGTCCCAGGCTTAATTTTTCAATTCTGAAGTACTTTTTTCTTGTGGCTGTTCTCTTCTTATCAGTACTGCATGTGATGTACAGATCAGCACTGTACCTGGGGGCTGACACAACTAGTGCTGTTCGCAGCTCATCAACTTTGTGACTGCACTAACAGTGGCATTGTAACTAACGCTACAGGGCGAGACAGCACTGCCTACCAGTCTGAGTGCTCCCACTCCCTGTGTGTGAAACACAGCTGTTCAGCCAAGAGCATCTCATGAGCAGCTGCCCTGCAAATGGCCAGGTTTGAAGAGTCCATTTTTTTTTTTCAGCTTTTTATTTATTAAAAAAAAAAAATTAAATAAGAGTACAATACAAATAGTGTACAACATAAAACAGCACAGTAGCTGCATATGTATCAGTACAGTTGATATAAAACTGTAAATAATATGGGCATTGTGGAAGTAACCTGTGTTAAAGGCAGCGAAAATAGACATGATATGGCATAGTGCTGCCAGGAAGGGTAGTCATACAGGCCTCTTCTGGCAAGTAAAACTCTTTCTGGTTTCAATAAATAGGTGCACAAAAAAGTGACCAGGGGCTTCCCCTGACTGTAACACCACCACTGTGGAACAAAACCTGGCCTGTGAGCCATAATATAGAGAACCCACCAGCGCCAGAAGACTTCGGATTTATCACTCCTATAGTTCAGTTTGGCAGTGATTTTCTTCATCTTATAGATTTCCACTGTCAAGTTCTGCCGTAGTTGTACAGTGGGGATGGTAGCGCTGAACCAATTTTTTGTGATTGCATTTTGAGCACTAGGAAAGGCATATAGTCAGTAATTTTTGAGGGGGGGGGAGTGTGCAAAGTATGAGACAAGGCTGAAAATAAAAACATATCATCTGTTAATTGTATCTGCTCTCCACATAGCTCTATAACTGCAATTTCCAGTTTCATGGAAAAAAATTGTAGGTCAGGGCACCCCCAGAACAAATGACCATGCATGGCTGGAGAACCTCCACAGTTTCTCCAACAGGCAGCCCCCCTTCTTTATTTAATTTTTATTTGTTTAACCAGGTATAGCACACTAAGCTGAAAGCTTTTTTACAGGAGCGACCTGGGAGCACAAGGAGGTTAAGTGAATTGCTCAGGGTCACACAGTATGCAAGTGGAAGCTGTGGGATTCAAACCCAGGTCTGGTCTGCTGGATGTCACCAGATTAGCAGCTCAGAGCCTTAGACCACTGAGCTATACTGCCTTCTTAGAAGGTACTTTGTTGAACTGCAGGCATACAGAAGTATTGAATGGAGACCCTCCAGGAAAATTATTTCCATACATGTGTGAAGCTTTTACTGAATACATGTAATTCATTCTGCTTTCTTGTCTGAATCTACACGATCTGCACTCAGTTGTGCTAAAGTAGGGAGGCAGTATAGCGCAGTGGTTTAAGGCTCTGAGCTGCAAATCTGGAGACCTGGGTTTGAATCCCACAGCCCCCTCTTGCATACTGTGTGACCATGAGCAAGTCACTTGATTTTCCTGTGCTCCCAGGTTGCACCTGTAAACGAGCTTTCAGCTTAGTGTGTCTCACCTGGTTAAACAATTGGGGGAGGAAAAAAAAGCACCATAGAGGTATGAAAATATGTGAAAGGGGCAGTTCCCTCTAGTACAGACTATAGAACTTCCACAATTTTCAGTGTGGTTGGATTTCTGACTTGCAGGCAGTTAATCATGTTATGAATCTGTCACCTGCAAATAATGAAACCTGGCATGGGGTCCAAGGGAATATTGTGCCTGTAATTACCCAGATGGTCCAGGGTTCCCCTTTGAGAGAAAATGAGCAATCAGAAATGAATGCACAGCCTCTCCTGTCTTATGTAAATGTGATCTTGTGTAGCTGGAAGGAAAGTAATTAAGACAAGGGGCCTGATTTTCAAATGGGGACGCAGAGCTTGTGACCAAGCCCTGCGTCCCTGCAAAGATTGCTGCACCTGTGTCCAAGGATTTGCCGCACCTTGCACCAGAATTTATAACCTAGGACGCAAGTTGTGACAGTGCCCTCATTTTACTGCAGCTTGCGCCAAAGCTGTGGCACAAGCCCCGTAAACCAGCTCCCCCCATGGAGTGAAGTTACGCCATGAGGGAGCTGGTGCAACTTTGCTGTGTTGCCACAAGGGACTTGTGGCAGGGAGATTTTGTCAAGCTTCTTTTTAAAATTGAACTTGCGGCACAATTTGATGCAGGTCGTTACTTGTGTCAAACTCTCTGCTGTAAGTCCCTTGTGGTGAACACAACTCTTTTGAAAATCAGATCCAGGGAGTATAATAAATATCTAGTGGCCTGCAGTCTGGTGTTGCTCAGAACAGGTAGCCAAGTCCTGAGCACATTACTGGTAAAGAGATTTGTTGTTCCTGTAGTAGAAGGTGGGATGGGGTGGGTGGGTCTGTAAAATTTTTTTGAATATTTAAAAGTGGCAGCACTCCTTTGACCAGTAATGTATGGTGTTCCCTTCACCCTGAATTAAATAGAAGTTACTGCAAGTTGGCCACTGAAGTGGTTCTTAGGATGACAGAACAGCTTAGTTTTGCTTCCCTGTTTTCTCACCTGATTAAACTGTTATTCACGGGGGGGGGGGTGCAGCAGAGGGCGATTTGGGTGGGGGCACGTTTTAAAAAGCTCTGGGTGGCGGGAGGGAATGTGTAGTAGTAAACTGCATGGGTTTGAGCAGGATAAGTTGAAAAATTTAGAAATGCTTCCCATAGTTCTATGCAGGCAAAGTGCAACTTCATCCGGCAGTAAACAGCTCAAACTGCCACTTCACAATTTCACCAGGCACAGAACTTCGCAGTCAGGAAACATCGCAGTGTTCAAGGTAAGCAAAGTTTTTCTGATTTTGCACATCTCTAGCTTGACTACCTGGCTCTGCCCCCAGAACATCAAAGATCTGAAACAGTTTTTGTAGATGGTTTGTCAAAGATTATATACTAGTGTGGCCACTCATGAACTTAATCCCTCTACCAACAAGGCCTAGAAGCTGGGACTTAAGGAACGAAAGTAACCTGCAGTCTACATCACAGTTCATAAACCATTTGGAGCCAGATGGGATGCTGCTTGTGATGAGACATTCCAAGAACTCCATAAGCATGAAACCAGAGATGTCCGGTGATATTATCACCCTAATGGCAGCCGAAACAGAGAACTCCATGTACGACCCGGCAGAAATAACCTCCCACAAGCTACTGTTTCGGACAATCCTTCTTCAGTTCAACAGGGAGGACTTGCCTAAATGATGCGGAAAATGGACAAAGTCAGAATGCATTTTGGGGTAAGGCAGATGGCAGGAGATGGGAGACTGGACCCGGATGACTTGAAGGTGTTGTAGGCCACTGCTTCCCTTGCATCTCTGGAACCCGAGAACCCTTCATCATCTAAAGGCAACAAAAAAGGGAAAAAGTTAGACACTGTTCATTGAGAACTTCGCAATTTTCATTCCTGTTCTGTTAAAATTAGATGATATGGGAACTGAACTGACAGATCCGAACAGAGGGCAGGTGGTGTGGATGAATAGCTCACAGCCATGGACCACTGAGTCAACCACGTTGACGCTGTGGTTCTGCAGATGGCCGTAACCCAACAAAAATGCAGGGAAAATCAGGAAGATGTGGAGAGTAGAGCCTGCTGCTAAAACATACGGCCCTACAGCCTCCCCAAGAACACAGAGGACCAAGACATTGACTCCTTTCTGAATGGCTTTTTTAGAGAGGTTGTACAGTTGTACCCAGACATGCCCCTGGAACTGGAGCACGTACACTGGGCGCTAGGTCCCAAACCAGGTCCGGGTTCCAGACCTCGTTCTTTGATGGTGAGATTTCATAATGTAAAGCAAGATACCCTGATGCAAGCATGGGGCATGAAATGTCACTTTTCAGAATCACTAATTTTTCTTTGATACTGATATCCCCCGCACCATGTGAACATGCCGTTTGTACATTTCTATCTTGCAGGCCCCCACACACACACACACAAGAACAAAAGTTCCAGATCTCAATCCTGCTCATCTTGTGGTATTCTTCCTGTAGGGCCAAAAGACTTACAAGTGTGTAGAGGAGGTGGAGAGGGACTTGACTGCCCATGGAATAGCAGTCTGCAAGGAACGACGACTCGCCAATGCAGCGGATTATGGAGACCGCATGGCAGAAGGCAGGCATCATTAAACAATGCCATGTGGCAGAGGTGAAGTTGGAAATCACCACGCAGCTTAAGGCGATGCAATGTCCTGTCCTCTTAAGGTTCAAGGACACTGTGGACACATCAAAGTGCAGTCTAAATAGGGAGGGGGCAGAAACACAGGCAGACTAAATGGATCATGTGGTCCCCATCTGCCGACATGATTCCTATGTTCCTCAAGCTCTACGATTATATTTATGCTACTAATAAATTTCTGCTACAACACATCTTTACTTTTGACTTGTTCCTGAGTGCAGGCCTGCAGACTTTGGTCTGGCTGCCTGTACCTTTTACCACAGTGATCTCTGTGTCGTGCTGCTCCTTTTGTTTCCTATCCCCCATGAGCCTGGCAAATCCACAGACACCCGAATATAACAACGTCGGACCAGCTTGCCTGTGCCTGAGACTATCCAGAAAAGTCCCACATTCTGTACACAGATGCTAGTCCTTGGGCCATTTTGTACCATCTTGTACCAAGACTTGCCAGAAGGATTAAAGCAAGTTGCCTTTGCCAATCGGAGTCTGATGTTGTGTGAGCGACATTACCCAGTGCATCAGGTGGAATTCCTGGCCCTCAGGTGGGCCTTTGTTGCACAGTACCTTGACTGTATGGGGCTACGATCACAGTCCAGTACACTTATGTGCAGACCACAGCCAAATTGGATGCAGCACCCCATACGTCGAATGGGAAGAACACCCCTCCTCCCCCCTCAGCTAGTGGTCAGACAGGAGTTCAGCATATTTGCAGTTCATTTGCATCACCAGGTAAGGAAAAAGATCCAGCCTCCCATACAATGCACAGGGGAAACGTCAGACCTCACCTAACAGCTAACACACCGAAATCTGGCCAATGGAAAATCATGTACACACATGCTTGCAGTCTGGGAAACAAGATCCTAGACCTGCAGGCAATAATGACAGAGGCTAAATTGGACCTAGTAGCAATTAGCGAGACGTGGTTTACCAGTAACCACACTTGGGAGATTTCAGTACATAGCTATGTACTTTTCAGAAGAGATGAGGTGCAAAAGGGGGGGGGGAGGTGGAGTGGCCCTGTATGTCAATGAAAATATCAAAGCTACAGAAATTCAGAATACACATAAGGAGCCAGAAGAACTGTGGATCACCCTGGAAACAGGAAATGGGACAGCCATAAGAACTGGGGTTGTCTACAGGCCCCCAGACCAGGGGGGAGGACATAGACACACTACTGTTAGAAGATATACAAAACAGGACAGCTAAAGGGTAGGTTCTGATAATGGAAGACTTCAACATGCCAGATACAGATTGGTCAATACCAGCAGGAACATCTGCCAGAACTAGACACTTGGTGGATTCCCTGCAGGGGGAGGGCCTCAAACAACTGGTACAATAGCCTACAAGAGACAGGGCTATCCTAGATCTAGTGCTGACTTACAGGGAAAGGATCACAGATCTCCAGGTAGAAGGTCACCGGGGGCCAGTGACCATCGCATGGTATGGTTCAATTTGGCCACTACAACTAAATCATCCCATTCCAAGGCAAAAATATGGGACTTCAGAGGAGCTGACTTTGATAAGATGGCCAACCGAGTTAAGCTAGCCCTGGCAAAAAGAAATACAGGTGAGGTGAGGGGTACAGGTAAAGTGGGCAAGCATAAAGGATGCAATACTTGAAGCAACATCCCATTGTGTTAGAGACTAAAGGAAGTGCAAAAGAAGAAAACCACTTGGGTTCTCAAAAACAGTAACAGAAAAGGTCAGAGCCAAAAGGCTGGCCTTCAGGAAATGTAAGGGAACACAGCAGGATGAAGATAGGGAGGCATACCAAACTTCCCTAAGGGAAGCAGGGAAGGCAGTAAGGCATGCAAAGGCCCAAACCGAGGAAACGCTAGCACGAACAGTAAAAGAAGGTAAGACTTTTTATAGATACATTAGTGAAAGGAGAAAGTCCAGAGGGGGTATTGCTAAGGTCAAAGGAGTTAAGGGGGTGTGCAAGAAGGAGGAGGACCATGTAAAAGCATATATCCTAAATAGATACTTCTGCTCAGTATTTGCTGAAGGGAAGGTAGGGCAGGGCCCACAGCTCAGCACCGTGGACACAGGGGGGAGGAAGGTGAGCACTAGTCCCTTCACAAAAGAAAGGGTCCTACAAGAGTTCGATAAGTTCAGGGTGGGCAAGGCAATGGGACCAGATGGCATACATCCCAGGGTACTAAAGGAGCTAAGGGTGGAACTAGCAGAGCCATTATCAGAACTGTTTAGTGAGTCTCTGACCACAGGAGAGGTCCCAGAAGACTGGAGAAGGGCTCATGTGATCCCTCTTCACAAGAGCAGTAGCAGGGATGAGGCAGGGAACTACAAGACCAGTCATTCTTACCTCACTAGTGGGCAAGATTATGGAGGCACTCCTTAAGGAAAGGATAGTACAACACTTGGAAGCCATAGGAGCACAGGATCCAAGACAGCATCGGTTTACAAAAGGAAGGTCCTGTCAAACTAATATCATAGATTTCTTTGACTGGGTAACCAGAGTGGTGGACCAAGGAGGAGCAGTTGATGTCGCCTACCTTGACTTCAGCAAAGCTTTCGATACTGTTCCACATAGAAGATTGATAAGCTGGGTAGGCTCAGGTGGGTCAGAGGTTGGCTAACTGGTTGGCGGGCAGAAAACAGAGAGTGGTGATAAATGGTATACAGTCAGAAGAGATGCAAGTCACAAGTGGGGTACCTCAGGGATCAATCCTGGGGTCAGTCCTCTTCAATATCTTCATCAGTGACATTGCAGATGGACTGGAGGGTAAGGGTTGTCTGTTTGCAGATGACACCAAGATCTGCAACAGAGTAGATGATCCAGATGGGGTGGGCAGAATGAGAAGAGATCTGGATAAACTAGCAAAATGGTCGGAAGAGTGGCAGCTGGGGTTTAATGCAAAGAAGTGCAAGATCATGCACATAGAGAAGAGAAACCCTGAAGCCACCTATAGGCTGGGAGGGGAGTTGCCGGCAGTCACAAGGAAAGAAAGAGGCTTGGATATCATCATCACTGAAGACCTGAAATCATCCAAGCAGATCACTAAAGCAGTAGGTAAGGCTAGGGGGATGTTAGGGTGTGTTAGTAGGGGTATCACAAGTCAGAAGAGGGAGGTAATAATCCCTCCTTACAAGACACTGGTTAGGCCCCATCTGGAGTACTGCATGCAGTACTGGAGGCCACACCTTCACAAGGACATTAACCAAATTGAGGCAGTCCAGAGAAGGGCAACCAAAATGGTGCAGGGACTGCATCAGAAAACATATGAGGAGAGATTAATGGAGCTCAATATGTATACCCTAGAGAAAAGGAGAGGGAGAGATGATATGATCGAAACATTCAAACACCTTAGGGGCATTAACAAGGTGAAAGAGTCTAACATGTTTTAATATAAGAAGAATAGCAGGACAAGAGGACACAGCATGAGATTAGAGGGAGGCCCATTAAGGGGTAGTGTGAGGAAGTTCTTTTTCACAGAAAGGTTGGTGGATGCATGGAACGGCCTACCTCAGGAAGTGGTGGATATGAATACAGTGCAGGGCTTCAAACAGGCGTGGGATAGGCATAAGGGAACAATACAGATGAGTATGAATAGATAGGCCATTGACAGAGCAAAGGCAGATGGCACATTTATAAGGTAGAAAAAGAAATGGGCAGACTGGATGGGCCTTGCGGTCCTTATCTGCCGTCAACTTCTTTGTTTCTATGATAGTTGTCTGCTTTGTCTGCTTAGGTCTCATAGGTCAAATTCTGAGCATTTCAGGCAGATTTGCCTGTTTGTTGCTCACCTTATCTCAAAGGTCATATCCTCCTATGTGCGACTGTATGTTGTACTTACAGTGTGGAATATCACCCGATCCTGAATCATATGGGTGTGGATGATTTGTCATAGTGCCCATCAGACTGTGACCCACTGACTTGCAGTTTGTAAAGATACCTAAATCTGCCTAACATAAA
Organism: Neoceratodus forsteri; assembly: GCA_016271365.2. Lineage (NCBI taxonomy): Eukaryota > Metazoa > Chordata > Ceratodontiformes > Ceratodontidae > Neoceratodus > Neoceratodus forsteri. Next base: position 393,241,865 of record CM057449.1, read on the forward strand.
TCTGCCTAACAATTTGACACAAATGAGCACCACCACCACCACCGTGAATGCAGATCACTTTGTGGATTGCCTGGGGCCACCCAGTGACTGTACCACCCGCATAGTGTGGATTCTCATCTCTGCAGAAAACCTCTGCCCCATCTAACTCATTTGATCTTCAGAAGACAGAGACTAGATCTATTGCTGAGACACAGTGTGTGTGCTACAAAGAGGGCAGGATGTTTCAAAGGTTGTTCCCAGTGTCCAGGTAATTTAGACAGACAAGAGTAACTTACTCCCCATTTTTTTTTTTTTTTAAATTAGGTGAGTAAAATGAAGTTTTGGTTAGTAAAATGCATCCTATCTGAAAGAAAAATTCTCCTGTTGAAGCAACAATAGTCTTAAGAAGTGCTCTTTTAATTTGGTACGGAGCATTTTCAGGTGCACAGATGAGTATCTTTATTTATAAAAAAAAATTTGAAGAGTATTTTCTTAAAAATGGTGAGTAAAACAGGCTGGTAGTCACCTTATCTGGAGCACCTTACCCAAAAGAGGAGATGCGTGCCTGCTGATGAAGGACTGGCCAAAATTAAAAGTACGTGATAACTTGCTGTACTTTGGGACACGTGATCTGCATGATTCCTTTAAAGGACAACTGCTGCTGCCTTCAAAATTCTACTGAATGGTGATGGATGCGCTACATGACGAGATGGGGCATCTGGGAGTGGAACAGATCCTGGACTTGGCCTATGAAATTGAGAAATATTGCAAGCAGTGTAGCTGCTGTGTGAGACGAACAATTTTGCCAAAAGGGGCAGCCCCACTAATGAACATTGAAACCAGTGCACCCACAGACTTGGCCTGTATTGACTTATTAAACTTTGAGTCTGACTCCAAAAATGTTGCTGACATCCTGGTGGTCTTTAACTGAGGTCACGCATGGCAGCTGGCGGGGGGAAGGTTTAAGAGGGGTGTGTGGAAGTTCTGTTTTACTGAAAGGTTGGTGGAGCTGTTCAACAGTATGCGAGCAGATGTGGTGGATACCAAGACCATAAATGGTTTCAGGCATGATTGGGACAAAGTGAAGGGTTTTGTGGTTACTCGGATTAGTAACAGTAGGGAGAAGAACTCGGGATGAACAGGGAAGGATAAAATCCTGTATGGATAAGGGGCAGATAAAGAATTATGGGCAGACTAGATGGACCCTTGGTCGTTTTCTGCTGTCATTGTCTATGTTCCTGTTTCTCTTGCTAGGCCCAAGCCTATCTGACCAAAGATCAAAAGGCCACTACTGTTGCCTGTATACTCAAGTTCATTGTCCACTACAGGGCATCAAAGCAAATACACTCAAATCAAAGACAGTACTTTGAGAGCCTTTTGATGAGAGAAATGCTGTCTCTGGGTATTAAGAAATCATGAGTAACTCTGTATCACCCTCAAAATGACCCGGCAGTACTTTGAGAGCCTTTGAGAAGAGAAATGCTGTTTCTAGGCACATGGATATGTTGTTCATCCACACTGTCTGGCAGGTTCCTTGCCACTTTAAATCTTGCCGGAAGGTCTTCGTGCTGGCTCCTCCCACCCACCCGGGTGGTAAAACTCTCGGCTCAGCCCCATGACGCCAGATCTTCCTTACCGCTTGGAAGCTCAGGTTCCCTCCTTAACGCTCGGCGTGATAGACTGGATCCTAATTCTTCGGTTCGCCCGAAACTCATTTTAAAATTTTCAAGACTTCTGTCATCTTTCTCCCTCGCGGCTGCGATGGACAAGTCGACTCCCGGATTTCGGCGGTGCACTTGTGGGCAGAAAATGTCCAGGACGGACCCGCACTCCACGTACGTCTACTGCCTCGGCCTAGAACACGACCCGCAGGCCTGCGAGTCATGCCGTTCATTTTCGGCCAACGTCCTGGAGGACCGCGCTGCCTGGTTCCAGCTTGGGCGCCCCGAGAAGTGCTACCCGCCGGTGAAGTTGAAGGAGGCCCGTTGGGTGGTTACCGTGGTGGCTGGCTCAGCTGAGCAATTCGAGCAGATGAGCGCCCTCCAGGAGGAGGCGGCACAGGCCGCATCATCCTCTTCCTCGGTCGCAGCATTTATCCCACTCTTACTGGGTACCTCGTATTCAGCTTCGTTCAAGGAGCTTTGCCAGTCCCTTTCCACGAAGGGAGAGGGGCCATCAGGACATTCCTCTCGGTCCAAAAAGAAGGACTCAAAGGGTAAGTCCCATCGCCGGCGTTCGTGGGAGCGGGAGAGGTCTCCTTCCCCGGACAGCCGACTCTCGACTTGGGTCGAGGTTGAGGCTAAGGCCGCTGGCTTCACGGCGTCCCCGTCAGGCCAGCTGGCTGTGACACCCGTCGACATGGTAGAGATTTTTCTCGACCCGTTGGACGGGCTGTCGACTGGTGAGGGCAACAACCCTGCTTCACTGGTTCCCCCGGTGGAGACCGAGGACCTGCCTGCACCCCCGGTGCTGCAGTCCCTGGTCAAGGCTTCCGAGCCGAGGGAAGAGCGAGTATCCCCTGCTCCTTCCCAGACCTGTCCTCTGAAACACAGAGGATCTCTGTCTCTGTCTCTGACATCGTCTCGGTCCAGCCGATCCTGCCGACATCGGCTGTCTTGGCACCGAGGTTAGCGGCGCCGCCGCTCATCCTTGTCTTCCTCCTTGGAAGAGGAGAAGCTTCGGCGCAAATTGCGTCAACGCTACGAGGACCTGATGTGGCAGCAGTTACTTCTGTCTGGGAACAAGTCGACGCCGTCGCCTTCCCTGGCCATGAAGTGGCTGTCACCCGAGCGGCCGAAACAACCCCTCGCTGTAGTCGAGGTGCCGAAGCCTGGGCCGGTTGTTCGGCCGAAACCAGCTGCCCCACCGATTGTGGTGGAACCTACGCCTCCACAACCGAAATCGAGGGCGCCAACCAAGGACTCTAGGTCGGGTCAAGGCCTGCCCCACAGGTTGTATGTCACCCTCACTCCCGACCGTCCTCAGCAGGTGGAGGGTGGCTCAGGCCCCAGGCAGCTCTTCGCGGACTCTTCAGAGTCTGACGATGATTCCTCCCTGTTCTCCAGGCCCATCAACCTGGAGTCTTCCAGGGGCCAGTCGATGGACGAAAGCCCATCGTCCTTCATAGGTTTGCTTCGGCTCATCTCGGAGTCCACCGGGATGCAGCTCGAGCCCGTATCCAAGTGGGCCAAGTATCCCCTGACGGAGATACTGGACTGAGGGGATTCACCCACGGAGGCCTTTCTGGTGGCGAAGACATTGTTGGCCCAACCTTGGAGCTCTGGCAGTGCTTCACTTCCTGTCCTGCGCCTTGGCCAGGATGGCCAGGAAGTATGCGGTCCCTACCGGCTCTTTGCCCGGTTTTTCGGAACACCTCTCTGCCGAGGGGTTGGTCACCGACAGTGTTTTCCGGCGTTCCAGGAATGCTAGGCACGTGGACAAGCCGCCCGACAACGAGTCCAAAAAGCTGGACTGTGCCGGGCGCAAGGTGTACGCTGCATCCTTCCTTGGCCTCCAGCAGGCCAGCTCAGCCGTGCTGATGGCACACTTCTCCCACACCCTCATGGGCTCCCTGGACACGGTGATCCCTCATCTCCTGGCTGACCTGCAGACCACGGTCCGGTAGGCGCAGGACCAGGGTAGGGCAGTGGCTAAGCAGCAGCTCCAAACGGCTCTGGACATAGGAGACTCCTGTGCCAGATCGGTTGCAGCCGTGGTGGCCATGTGCCGCAGAGCATGGCTGAGGATATCCACCTTCACGGTGGATACCCAGCACAAATTGGCGGATGTCCCCTTCTTGGGGACCGACCTCTTTGGCCCTGGAGTGGAAGGTCACCTCCAGTGGATCATAAAGTCCAGTGCCACTCTGGACTTGGTCAGCTCCGCCCAGAAGGACAAAGGCCGCTGACAGCAGCAGCAGCACAAGTCCTTTCATTCTTCTGCGCCTGCGGCACGTCCGGCCCAACAGCACCAGCACAGGCTCGTGCTTGGCATCCCAAACCTAAGACCGCGACTTCCTCCAATAGGAAGCAGGGAGGTAAAGGCCCAGGAGGTCCCTCGGCCGGTCTCTTCTCCAAGCCTGCCCAGTGACGGGTTGAGGGGTGTCACCTCCAGCCTCGTCACTCCCCCCTGGGTTCCCCTCATGGGGGGACGGCTCCGCCACTTCCTTTCTGCCTGGTCCACTATCACCATGGACCGGTTTGTTTTGGAGGTAGTAGGAAAGGGCCTGCCTCTGGAGTTTGAGCAGGCCACACCCTTCCGAGCCGTCGCCCCTTGGGGGCTACGGGGTCCGCGGCCTCTCTGTCGGCTCGCCGAGCTGATATTGCCCTGCTCCTCGATAAAGAGGTGATCAGGAAGGTGGCGGATCCTCCTCCAGACCCGGGGTTTGTGTCCAGGTACTTCCTGGTCTCAAAACGGACGGGGGCTGGTGCCCCATTCTCGACCTGCACGACCTGAACAGGTTCCTAAGGTCTTGGACCTTCAGGATGGTCACTCTGGCTCAGATAATCCCATCCTTGGAACGAGGCATGTGGTTCTGTTCTCTGGACCTTCAGGACGCGTTCTTTCATGTCTCAATCCGTCCTTCCCACCAGAGATTCCTCTGCTTCAGAGCGGAGGGATCCCTCTACGAGTTCCGGGCCATGCCCTTCAGTCTTTCCTTAGCTCTCAGGGTCTTCACCAAATGCATGGCAGTGGTGACAGCATTCCTGCGGCGCCGAAGGGTCCAGTTGTACCCCTACCTGGATGACTGGCTGATTGCAGCGCCCTCGAGAGCGGAGGTGGAGCGGTCCAGAGATCTGGTCCTCCAGGTTTGCTCACAGGTTGGCCTACTCATCAACGAGGCCAAGTCGGAACTCATGCCAAAGCAGGTGATACAATTCATCGGGGCAGAGCTCGACTCTCTACGAGCCAGAGCATGTCCCCCAGCAGACAGGGCCGAGGTTCTTTCCTTCTTTGCCCAATCATTTCAGGTTGGGCAATCCCGTCCTGCCTGGGACTTCCTGCGCCTCCTGGGCCTCATGGCAGCCTGCACCAGTGTGGTCCGTTGGGCCCGTTGGTACATACGTCCCCTCCAATGGGGGCTGGCCAGCCAATGGTCACAGCACTTCGATCCGCTGGATCAGTTGGTGACAGTGACCCAGGGGATGTGGAACGCTCTCCAGTGGTGGACCGTTCCAGCACATCTGCAGGGGCATTCAGTTTGTCCGCCCCAAACCCGGCAGTCTCACTATCGACCGATGCCTCTCTGATGGGTTGGGTGCCCATCTGGGGAAGCCTGAAGGCGCCACGGCCTCTGGTCCCCTCGAGAGTCCGATGCCATATCAACCTGCTGGAGCTTCGAGCGGTTCATCTAGCTCTCACCGCCTTCGCTCCATTTCTACGGGGTCAAGCGATTCAGGTCCAGACGGACAATACCACGACCATGCATTACCTAAACCGCCAGGGCGGGACATGCTCCATGCCTCTGTGCAGGGAAGCTTTCCGCATTTGGTCACTCGTGCGCAGCCTGGAGGCGGATCTCCTTGCCATTCATGTGGCAGGAGCCTCCAACACCCTGGCCGATTCCGTAGGCCGGTTAGGGGATGCGTCCCACGAGTGGTCTCTCCTGCCGTAGGTAGTACAAGATCTCTTCTTCCACTGGTGCACGCCTCAGGCGGACCTGTTTGCCTCCAGGGAGAATGCGAAGCTGAGACTGTTTCATGCCTGTCCCCCTCAGCAGGGATCGCTGCACGGGGGGATACCTTCTTGAGGCTGTGGACCCCGTGCTTCTTCTACGCCTTTCCCCCATTTCCCTTGATCCACAAGGTGCTTCTCAAGGCAAGGAGGGACAAGGCGCAGGTGATTCTGGTAGCTCCAGACTGGCCCCGCCAGTTCTAGTATCCAGATCTCCTCAGTCTCGGCTCCAGGCTCCCGAGGCGGCTTCCAGCCCTCCCAGACCTGATCTCTGTCAGTCAGGGGAAGGTATTCCATCCGGACCTTCAATCCCTGCATCTGATGGCCTGGTTCCTGAGCGGTTAGAGTTCCAGGCCTTGGGTCTTTCCGACGAGGTCCTCAACGTCGTTGAGGCGTCCCATAAGGAGTCGACCAGAAAATGCTACGCCTTCAAATGGAAGAGATTCTCCACTTGGTGTCAGGGCAAGGGCCTGGACCCTTCCTCCTGTTCCTTGGCAAGCATTCTGGACTACCTGTGGTCCCTTTCTCAGCTAGGGCTTCGGTCGACGACCCTTAAGGTGCACCTGGCAGCCATCTCTGCTTACCGGGCGCAGGCCAGGAAGCAGTCAGTGGCGCAGGAGAAGGTGGTCGGGCATGTTTTCAAAGGCCTTGATCACATATCCCCTCCGGTGCAAGAACCTCCATCTCCGTGGGATCTACTGCTGGTATTGGCTAAACTCCTGCGCAAGCCATTCGAACCGATGCACAGGTGTGACATCTCTCACCTGTCGTGGAAGATCGCCTTCTTGGTGGCTATCACGTCAGCCAGAAGGATTGGAGAGCTCCAGGTGCTTTCCATCGAGTCTCCTTATCTGGTCTTCCACAGGGACATGGTTGTCCTGCGCCCCCACACGAAATTCCTTCCGAAGGTGGTGTCGGAGTTTCACCTTAACCAGGTGTTGACTCTGCCGGTGTTCTACCCCAGTCACACCTCTGAGGCCGAATATAGGCTCCATACTTTGGACCCTAGAAGAGCGCTCGCTTATAAGGACCGGACGGCTGAAGTTCGGGGAGAGGTTCGCCAGCTGTTTGTCACCTACGCTGAAGCCGCACCTGGCAGACCTGCTGCCAAGCAGACGATAGGCAGGTAAGTCACCTCCTGCATAGATCTCTGCTGTAGGTTGGCGGGCATGGAGCCTCCCAGAGGGATTAGAGCTCATTCTACACGCCATACCTCTGCATCGGTGGCTGCTTCAGGGATGTCCCTATCCAGGAAATTTGCAGGGCTGCTACCTGGAAGTCAGCACACACCTTCATCACCCACTACCATATCGACCTTGAGTAATGCCGGGATGCTGGTTTTGGGGCCTTGGTTCTCCAGTCTTTATTTCCCAAGTAGGGGGTGTGCGCCTTGCCTCCCTCCTCCCGGAGAACTGCTAGGAGTCTGCCAGACAGTGTGGATGAACAACATATCCATGTCCCTAGAAATACAGGTTACTCACCTGTAACCAGGAGTTCTAGGAATGGTATGTTGTTCATCCTGTTCTCCGGCCGACGCAGAACCTGGTTTCCAGTGGGCTAGATCTGGCGTCATGGGGCAGAGCCGAGAGTTTTACCATCCGGGTGGGTGGGAGGAACCAGCTTGAAGACCTTCCGGCAAGATTTAAAGCGGCAAGGAACCTGCCAGACAGTGTGGATGAACAACATATACCATTCCTAGAACTCCTGTTACAGGTGAGTAACCTGTATCTTTGGGTATTAAGAAATCATGAGTAACTGTGTATCTCTCTCAAAATGACCCCAGCCTGAGCAGTTCAACCGGACCTTACCGAACATGCTGAGCATCTTGGATGCGAAGGACAAAGTCATATGGAGCCAGCAAGTCACTGCATTGGTACATGCCTACAGCTGCACTCTCAGCGATGCCTCTGGGTTCTCTTCATACTGCCTGATGTTTGGTTCAGTTGAAAAGTCAGGCTGCCAGTCGACTTATGCTGTGGAGTTTTTGCTGACGGAGCTTGCTGTGAAACATATTTGCAGTATGTACATAGACACAAAGATCAACTTGATATTGCTTATTGCTTGGCGGCTGAGGTACCTGGAAGGAAACTTTTTGGCTAACAAGAGAAAGTATGATTAAAAAATGAAAGCAAACGGTCTCCAGCAAGGGGACTGAGTTTTGTACGGAACTTGGTACTAGCTGGCAAGCATAAGTTGGCTGACCTATAGGGCAACACCCCTTTTATTGTCAAGGAGCAACTTCAGAACTGGTGGGTGTACTGCATGCATCTGGAGGCAGACTCTGGCAAAATCAAAACAATTCATCTGTTGCCAGTTTGGGTACAGGGATATATCCCGGGACACTGAGGCATTCAAACTGCCTCAAGGGCAGAGACACAAGCCCTTCGGAGATGGAGGGCTGCGGCTCACCAACCTGCCCCGGAGTAAACAGACCATAACTCCTTAGATGAGGAACCTTGAGTGACCAGGTATCCTTTGTTTCATGACATTTCTAGCCTGTTCCCTGTGGATATACCTGAAATGGAAAACTCTTTGAATTGGGGTAATTTGGAACCTCAACTAGAAAATTATTTGTCAACTGACATTTAGCCCAGTGCAACAGAGGAAGAGGAGTTGCCTACTAAGGGTGACATTGTGGCTCAACAGCCAAAAACTGAACATGACCTCTCAAAAATGGAAGAGGATACTGAGGCTCAGGAGTCTGATAGAGAACCTGAATTGTAAGAAGTAGATATTGAACTGGAACCCTGGGAGGCTGAGGCCTCTGAAGCTGAGGAGGACATGGTTGCTCCTGTCAGACATTCTGCCATGCCTATAAAGCCTATTCTGAAGGTCAGTTAGGGGCACCCCAGGAGCCCTCCTGAACTGCTGTGTTGAGGCTAGAGCCCATGGATGGCATGGACACATCCATCTTTGTGAAGACTGACCCAGAAAAAGCCAGTCAGTGAGTTGGGGGCTTACAGCAGGTTTCTGGAAGCATCTGGGAGAAGGAACGATTGTGAGCTTAGTGCCCTTTCATGGACCCGTTGGGTATTGTACTTTTGGAGAGACTGCAGTGTGAACTTGAGAGAACTGGCTTCAGGCTGTGGATATAAAAAAAGGGAACTTTGCTGGAGGCTGGCAGATGTAAGAGACTTCTCAGTGGGACAGGAACCACTGCCTCTTTTAGAAGATGAACTGTGCCTGGAGAAGGAGCTGTGATAGAAGCCGCTGAGGTCCATAGAAGGAAATGAGTGGCAGCTGCATGGAAGCCAGCCCAAGTGTGACATTAAAGAGCCAGCGTGGAGCTGAAGTCTAAAATCTAGCACTGCTGATCCAGGTCCTTTAGCAAGCATTACTGCTAGGTGTGGGCTGCCACCGGTCTGAGAGTTTAGAAGCAGAGGTGTGTGTGTGTGTGTGTGTGTGTGTGTGTGTGTGTGGATCCAGAGCCTCAGCGGAGAAGCCAGCCCCAGAGAGCAGGAATCTAGGCTGAGCCAAGATACCATGGGAGATCAGTGGCCTGTAGGGACAGACAAGAGCTGTCTGGTTGGGGATCTGTGAGTAGCTTGCGGGCATGCCCTGCATCAGAAAAATACTGTTTTTTGGAGTTTGTTTGCAAGTTGGTCATTGGGCTGAATTACAAACACTTTTCTTTCAGTGATCTTAGAGCCATTTAAGCAGTTGCATGGCCTTTGGGTTTGGGGTAATTAAAATAATTGTGTTTAAAGTGGACGAACGCCACTCAGCCTGCAGCAGCTACATCAGGTCTGCAGTGATATATCACCTTGTGTACCCAGGGACTGTGTATTAGGGAGCTCTTGCTAGGCTAAGGGATAATTTCTGGTACCAAGTTGGAGGAGGGTAGTGGCCTCAAGTATAGGAAGGTTATTGCAACACCTTTGTTTGTATTAGTGTGTAGGGAAGTGCAGTAGTGCCTTATTACTGGCAGTGAAGTTACTGACATTTGTGCTGTGCCCTCTTAGGGCTTATCTTCCTGAAGTCTGAACTTGGGTGGTAGTTGAGACCCCACCTCGAAGGGCACGTAATCGGGGTCTGGTGCTTTTGGGGCCTATTTAAACCCACCTTCCATTGTAAGGGGCAGTATTAGTAAATACAATAGTGTTTTGCTGTGAAACCTTTCATTGTTATTTACTTCAGTTATATTGTGAGTGTCTGTTTGGTTTGAGTGTTGTATTTGCATGTGTTCTGCGGGGGGGGGGCCACAGTGAGTGAGGTGGACAGGTGCGATATCTGGGGGGGGCGGGTACTGATATCGCATTGAGCCCACTTAAATCTTTTTCTGGGTGGAGGCACTGCACATTTGTTTTCTTGTAGATACAAATCCCCCCTCATTGTTAAGTGGGAAAATAACCCAGGAGCCACTGCCAACATCTAGAACAGCCTGGTGGCATTGAAAGGTAGAGACGCCTAGACCACTACACCAACGGGGGGGGGTCTGCCCTACACGGGCCTTACACTGGTTAGAAAAGCTGTTTTAAAAAATGTTGTAGGGAATTGAAGAAAAGTATCAGTCATGAATCTAAGGATGTCAGAAATGCATTATTGTTGAAAAATAAGGTTGTTTTTTTTATTTTGACCAGTTGTATTACAACTGCAATGTAGTTACATGCAACAAATATGTAACTATAGTGTAATTACTCTATTGAGTGCAGTTAATGATTAGTTACTTTGAAACAGACACAAGTGTAACCATGATACTTTTTTTTTTTTTTCTGCCAGCTAGGAAATAGTGCTGTTTTAAGTGCCTTGCTCAGGGTCACACAGTTAATAAGCAAAAGTTGTGGGACTCAAGGCCATATTTCCAAGTTCACAACTCTGTACTCTAACTACTGTGTCAAACTGTGGAAGTGGCAGTGACAGTTTTTGTTCTTGAAGACTGGCATTATGATTTTTCATAACCTTGATTATACAGTATTTTTATATAGCGCTTGTGAAAATGAAAAAAAAAATGAAAACTGCAGAATAGAATTACACAAAACTGTAAAATGGAAACCATAATAAATTATAAAACCACTGTAACAAAAATTACACAGACTACTACATGTCTCTGGTGTGGTACAGGTTTCTCAGAGTTACTGGGATTCCGATGTTCGGATTGAAGTGAATCCCCATCCCTTGAGGTCTTTAGATCTGCTCTCAGAACCTATTTATTTGAGCTGGCTTACAGTGAGTTATAATATTGATGCTGTTTTAATAATGTAGTAATGTTTTTAATTTGTTGTGTTTATTTCTGTTGTAAAACACTATAATCTGATATGGAAGAGTGTTTCATAAATAAAGTTGGATTAGAAGTGAATCTGAGTAAACTGAAGGATTTTGCCTTTCAGGGAGCAGTCCATATAAACAGTAATGTTGTGTTTATTTGCAGCAATATCTCAGCAGATGATATGCTCTACACAGAGACAGATCTGGAAGAAAGCATGGACAAAATTGAAACTATTAATTTCCATGAAGTAAAGGATGTAGCTGGCATCAAGTTCTGGTGTTACCATGCTGGCCACGTGCTGGGGGCAGCGATGTTCATGATTGAAATAGCTGGTGTCAAGGTAACTGAAAACTTCTCATCTATTAACTCTCTGCTGTTCAGGTTTGATTAGTAATTTGTATTGTGTTGGTGTACAAAATTGCAGCATGCTACTGAAATTAACCAAGCAAAACTTTTGTCAGTTTTCATCATACGCCTGCGGCAGCATCTTTGTGGACAGTCTGAAACTGGAAGGATGTAGCCTTACTCCCGCACCATGATGGAATGTAAGAGGGAGCCACCAGTGAGTGGTTCAGTCTCGATTTTTTACTTGTTTCAGTTTTCAGATACTGCGATTTTATCCTGGCCTTGTGTATTTGGATTTGCCCATCCTGTTTGTCAACAACAGTAGAACACCTAGCAAATAAAGGCTATATTCCAGCATCATAATCAGATGAAAAATCTTGCACGAATTGATCTTTTCTATAGATCTGCCACTCTTTGGCTTTAGGACTAGAGGAGGTAGGACCCTGCAGGAGGTGGAAAATGTTAAAGCGGGACATTCCATTACATGGGTCTTCCTGTAGATGATGAGGGATCCCCAGAGCTGGGCTCTGGAGGGCGAAAGTTGGGTCTGCCACCTCCGAGGAGGAGTGGAAAGAGTACTGGGCTTTGTTATGATTCAGTAAGCCGTGTTGCAGGGTAGCATAAAACTGGCTGGACAAGGTGGACTGGAGCTCTTAATGGAACCAAATCCTCCTGGGGTGATAGATCCCAGGTCCTTGTGGATAGATACTGAAGGTCTTATGAAGAATAAAGAATGTCTGTGGATTAGAGAGTCCCCCCAAAATACAAGCACCAGCTTAAAAAGAAATTATCCTTGTCCTACTGAGGGCCTGAAATAAGAGTACTGCAGAATGATGACTGTTTTCTTCCCCTATGGCTATAAACTGACCCTCAGAACTATGAGTGGTGGATTTGCACAATGAATGGCAGTATAGCGCATTGGGGGGGCAGTATAACGCAGTGGGTTAAGGCTCTGAGCTGCAGATCTGGAGACCTGGGTTTGAATCCCACAGCCGCCTAGGTGCATACTGTGTGATCCTGAGCAGGTCACTTAACTTCCTTGTGCTCCCAGGTCGCATCTGGAAACAAGCTTCAGCTTAGTGTGCTACTCCTGGTTAAACAATGTTCCCTTTCCCTTTCTTTTGCTAAACACCCCCAGTACTGTACGGAGAAAGCTCTGTCCAAGGAAGAGGCTAATAACTAGCCCCCTTGGGTAGTGCTGGCATTTTTGGGGACAGAAATGAGGGCACAATGGCCACATAGCTCGGAATGCACAAGGGTGGCTTATGCAGAGATAGCTGCTACGGCCAGACAAGCATGTGTGCAGCGATAACCAAGATGGGCGCTGCATTAAAGCGCAAGGTGTGACTGTGCTCAAGATGACCACTGCCATACAAGAATAAACGTATTTTTTAGAATACTTAATATTTCTGAACGAGGTCCAAGTAAACCACCAACAAGAGAGCGTGGCTGGAGACCCATGCTGCCTGTGAAAGTAGCCGTAGTCCTTTGATAAGCATACAATTTATCTCTTCCCTACAGAAATCCAGCTAACTGTTAAATTACTGAATCGCGGACTTCCAGATCATGGTAGGGTTCAGTGCAGGAGAAACAAAGATTATGTCAGTTGGTGTAGGTGATATTTTTCTCACTCCAACAGTGCCATTAAAGCTACCCAAAGGTTTCAGCAGCTTTCAGTTTCTTGAAAGAAACATTTTTTCAGAAATACATTTGAAGAAAAGAACCAAGATGGTCAATGTTCACTTCCTTGACTTAGTCGATTGGGGGAGGGGGGGTGGCGAGCACAGGATTTCTTTCACGAGAGCAGGTGAGAAGCGCGTGCCAGGGGGGTATAGTGGTGCATCCAGGATTTTATTCAGCTGCAGAGAACTCAAAAATTGGAGCACTTGTAGGCTTACAGTTTTTTTTTTTTTTTCCTTTTGGGCACCAGATTGTGCCAAAAACAATTATAGCAATAAACAGACTACTGTGACAGACCCAGAATGTTCAGAATCTGTCATTGTAGTCTGTTTAGTGCTATAAATGTTTTTGACACAGTTTGGTGGCTGCAAGCTTCTGATGACACATGCTCTTATTTTTATGTTCTGTGTAGGATTTACTCAAAACGTCCACTTTTTTTTTCTATAGAGCTTTTTACTTTCCCCATACCCCAGTCGACCATTATTGTGATGCCTGCCCCAGCTCTATCACTCCGACATCTCCTAGGATTTGCATCACCATATGTCTGTGTCATCTGAGTCACCGGGTGCACATGCAGTGGCATGCGCGTGCGACATAAAGATGCAGTTATGTACTTGAAACACCCTCAGAGAGTGTCTTCATGATGTGCTACCTCCCAGCCTCCATTAGATGGCAGTCAAGCAGTGGCACATGCTGTCCCCCCACCCTGAAGGAGAGCTGTCTTTGGGTGCTCCATTCTCCTTCCCTCAGCCGACTTGGGTCACCAGTGTGGCATGTGGTGTGACACTGAGCGCCTCAGACCACCACGCCACTGGGCTGGCTCATGACTTCAACTTTTTAGCATCTTCTGTCTCGGGAATGATGTTTGGAGCCTCTGCCTGCACGGATACCAGACTAAGTTCCAACCCTCCATGGCTGCCCCTAATGTTCATCTCACAAAAAGGCACTCACCTTGGTTCAACAGGGGCCTAATGTTTTGAGGGGTTCCTCTGGAACAAATGAGGTACAGAGCTCTTTAGCCTTTGTGTTGGCTTGGCTGAATGAGGAAACCCCTCAAAGTTGGGGTTCTCAGCTTTTCAGCCCTCTTCCAGGCTTCATGCCTAGGCTTTGTGTAGTTTCTGTCTCCCCACAGCTGGCCTTGGACCAGAAATGTCTGAGCTGTACCCCTTGACCAGCAGGATCACCAAGGCAGAAGTCCTCATGCAGAGTTCACCCTTACTGTTTACCTTGAGTACCAGGGGCTCTTATATGTATACTTGATGGTATTGCCAGTGGGTAGCATGAGTCATGACTTCTTGTGGACCACTTCATGTCCTTGCGCAGGCTGCACACAGAGCAAATGACCAGCGCTGTAACCATTCCCGGCAAAGGCAAACACAAATTCTACATTGTGGGGTGCATGGTTAAATCTACAAGCCTCAATCTTTAGTTGTATACACAACTTGCTTTAAGGCCTGCCAGTTCTTCCCTTTGGTCAGCTGGCCTGTCTCTACTGACAAGGGGCAAGGATCAGCACTTTCGGTGCATCTCGCTACATCACATGACAGTAAGGCACAGTACTACCTGTATACAGGAGTGACTACATTAATGCCGTCCAAACATCTGAAAATCATAAAATCTGTCTAGTCTCCAGGCCACTCTAGAATAGGCCTTGTCACTGACTATAGGTGTTGGCAGATGTTGATGTAGCGTGAGACGCCTTCGGGTCCCTCCACCATTAATCTTGACAGGACATCTGGGTCATCCTGCACATCTGACATGATGAACTATTCTAGTTCTAGTAGGTGCCCCAACATCAGTGGTGGTATACTCCCTGTAGTAGTGTCGCACAGAGGAGTACTTCCTGGATGTCTCCGATATCGGGTGTCATCTTAATCTTCGATCCTTAGTCAGCATGCCAACCGGATAAGCAGACTAGATGGGTATTCCACTCCAGGTACTACCGGTATCAAGCACTTCACTGAGAACCAAGGACTACCCTTCATGTTTCTCTGTCTGGATGGTGGATTTCCGGGGCTCTGCCTCAAGACCACTTGCAGTCAGCAGCTTCCAAACTCTCCAGTGCTCTGCAACACACCAACAGGAGAATGGACCACAGCAAGGTCCTGAAGCAGTCCTACCAGCACACTCAGCAAAGGGTCACTGGTCATCAAACAGAGTCCTGATGTCAGTAACAGAGGACAGTGAGAGAGAGGCACACGCACACACACACACACACACACACACACACACACACACACACACACACGCTCACTCTCTCACTCTCTCACCTCACACTCTGTTTCTTTGTCCTCCCAGCTTGTGATTAACTGAAACCCGCATCCATACAGATCATAGGCCACATTCAGCAAGTGCCAGCTTGCATCGTGGCATATGTTTCCTTGTTTCAACAGTACAGGTGTTACTGTCCTCTTTTGTCAGATCCACATCCTGTGCTGGTGGCATCCACAGTCTGTTCCCCTTTGGCCATGATCACTTAGGCAGGATCCTGTCTCTGCTGAGATGATCCTTAGGCGCTTACCCCCACCCCGGAAAATTTGCTGCAAAATGGGATAGGCACAGACAGTGACTTAAAAGACATAGCATCTGATGGAACAGTCTTCTGTTATGGTTCTGGCAATGAGAGGGACATTCAGGATGCTGCTTATATTCACAACAACATGCTGAGCCAGGCTTTAGTGCGCACAGTCACTGTGTAAAACATAATACAAAATATACCATACTCGTTCAGGTTACCTCTCCAGACAACAGATTTATCTTCTGGTCTGAGATTATCCTGGCAGGCATTTGGCACAGATTCAACAGGTCAGTAACACATTTCTCTTTGGCCTTGGAGTACACCTCTTCTAGCTCTGTGTTTGCCAGGTTTTCCACTAGGACCCAAGATATTTTTTGGCAGATTCGGTGACCATCGGTCACTGGGGATTGACTAGCTCTTCCGACAGGGCTGGAAACCACACTGTATGTTCTCCTGGCCACTAGTACCAGCAGTACTCGATGGCACTAGAGATCCAGATGGCTTCTAGTACCAGCAGTGCTCAGCAGCTCTAGGGATCCACAAAGTTTGCTTCTTTCTGTTTGCCACAGCAGCAAACAGCATGGCGCTCAGTGCAGATGCTCCTGCCACTTTGTGTACCGCCTCTTCCCCTTCTTAGGAGGGGCTGTTTTCCTTCCATGGCTACATTCACTGCCTTGACAGTTTTCTGCTATTGGTTCAGCCCCGAAATCAAAATGTTCAGAGTGTTAGATACTCCCCTGGTGTCTCTCATTCTTCGATGCTTCTCAGAAGGAGTTTTATGAATAGCTCTTTCCTCTCTATTGGGGATACTTTCTGCTATTAGTCACGTTCTTTAGGGGTTAGCTCCTTGGCCACCTCCTTCCCCACAGGTTGGAATTTTCTACATCAGGGTCTCATTGATATTTGGCATTTTTTTCACCAGTGTGCAGGTGACAACCCTCCTAACTTGCGGGGAATTAAGCAAGGTCATTCTCAATGGGGTTTTCCTCCATATTTTGTCTTTTTGTTCCGTCGGCATATTTTCAGTGCCTCATCAGCATCCAACAGGTCTCAACCTATAGATACATAGACATTGACGGCAGGAAAGGGCTCTTGGCCTAGCCAGTCTGCCCACCATACCTAACTAATGTGCCCTGCTCTAGTGGCAGTCCTCACATTCTTACTGGCCCCCACCCAACTAAACCTAGCTGCTGACTGATTTTGCCTCTATCAGTTCTTCTGGTACCTTGTTCCAGTTATCCACTGTGCTTTCTGTGAAGAAGTGCTTCCAGACGTCCTTATTGAACCTCACCCTTGCCAGCTCCAGTGAATTCCCTCTTGTCCCTGTGTTTGAATGCAAGAGAATAGCTCCTTAGCATCTACTTCCTTTAATAACCCATGCAGGTACTTGTAAGTCTGTCATGTCACCCTTTCCTCCAAAGTGTAAATGTAAGTTCTACAGCCTCTCTTATGTCAAAGCCCCAAGGCCATGCACTGTCTTACATGCCTTTTGCTGTTTTCTGTGTGCAAATATATTTCACTGCCGTCTCAAAATGATTTTTTTTTTTTTAGTTGTTTAACCAGGTGCAACCTGGGAGCACAGGGAAGTTAAGTGACTTGCTCAGGGTCACACAGCATGCAAGTGGAAGCTGTGGGATTCAAACCCAGGTCTGGTCCGCTCGATGTCACCAGATTTGCAGCTCAAAGCCTTAAATCACTGCGCTATACTGCCTCCTTTTCTGTGTGTTGTAATGCTGCTACTTTTGAAATACCTATTTTTGGCAGACTTCAAAACACATGTATTGCTGTAATGCTTCTAAAGTGCATAAATTCTAATGAAAACATATATATATGCACATATTTTTTTGTTGTGTTCTAATAATTGGGAACATAATCTGAATTTGCTCACTACCTCCTGAGAGCATTCTACTGTTTGTTGATGCTCCTCTGGTGTGGGCTCTAATACCTTGCTCAGTGTTCCAGGTGCGGCAGCACTAGTGAACTTTACTGAGGGAGGATCACCTCTGACCTTCCACTGTTAATCCCCCACCCTGTGCATCCTAGCAGTCTGTTTGCTTTGCTCACTTCCCTGTTGCAGATGTTTTTAGGGTCTCTAATATCACTCCTAAATCATTCTCTTCCATGCTGCTATTAAGCACCAGCCCCCTTCCCTCCATATTGTACTCCTTGGTTCCTTTTTCAAATGTGCATTACTTTGCATTTTTTGTAGTGTTAAAGTTCAGCTGCTAGCTTGCAAATCTTGGACCAGCTCTCCAGCTTGCCTAGATCCTTCCTTAGTTCTCTATTCCCTTCCTCGATGTCTATCCATGCGCAGATCTTTATGTCATCTGCAAAGAGGCAGACCTTACCCATGATACCTTCAGTTATGTCACAGATGAAAATATTGAAGAGAACAAACACCTGAGATACCCCGTTCATCATTTCCCCTCACCTCTGAAAACTCCCCATTGATACCACCCTCTGTGGTCCCTCTTACTTAAGACTGTGGTCTGTGATGCCAGCGCAGATGATCCCTTTAAGCCCTTCTGTGAGGACTCCAGGTGGTACTACTGTTTAAGTTCTTCCTATGGCTAAGTAGTCATTCTTCCTGTTGTGTATGGGCTGAGTGGTCATCCACTTGGTGCCATCCGTAACAGCACTGGCATATTCTGCCTCCCACAGGTATTAGTGGCAGCATTGCTTTGACACTGTCAACCTTTTTTTGCACTGTATTATTTCTAGATAAAAACTCACATTTTATAATTGCTTACTTTCTCTAAAATTGATTGACGTTGCTGGTTGTTTTATCTGCCTTCTTTCTTAGTAGAAGCCTTATCTCTTAGTAGAACTGAAATGCATGCAAATGGTATTGTTGTACCCAACCTTTTTTTGTTTCAAATCCATGCTCTACTCTTGTTATGTACTTGCGGAACATCAGGAATGCCACCAAACCATGCAGACACTCATGATAGATTGTATCCTCTCCTACTACTTCATGATGAGTGGCTGGACTGTGTTGGTGAGTTCCCAAGCTCAGGAAAGATGCAGTGGGAGTTAATCAAGGAATGTAAACAAACATGTTTTGTGTGGTAACACCAGTATGGTGCGCAGTCTGGTTTCCATTTGTTAAAAGAAAAAAGGAATCCAAATCAAACTCCCAGCTACATCAGCAGTCTCTACAGAATGTGAACAATCATAATACATATTTTTTTAAACTAGGGACACTTTGAGGCCTAAGGGGGTTGACAGTGTCCCTTTAACCAAAGGTAGCAGGTGGCACCATGTATGGATTCCCTGGCAGTCATGTGAGCCCTCATAATTCACCTGCAGTGCATACTGTCTCTGACACTCTTTGCTCTTCTCAGTCAACAGAGCAAATGATCTACTTAGATTCATTCTTTCTCTAATGGCTCTATGCCTCTATTAGACTAGCTTGTTCCTGGGGTCCTTATGACCTCAGGGCTTTGAGACTTTCCAGTTTAGCACTGGTCCCCTTTGTATGCCAACCGACCCTTGGCGTTCTTTGATGGCACTGGAGAGGCTAATCATATGCACTCCATCCTATCTGTTCTCAGGCATTCTTGCCTCTGTGCTCAGCTCTGCTGATGCTGTGTCTGGCAGGCAGGGTTGAGCTTGGTGGAACAGCATTGACTCTCCCTTGTAGGGGCTTCTTGTTAAGGCTCATACCAACTGTCTGCTTGTATGATCCGATACAGAAGGGGAAATTATAATTTCTTTACCAGTAATCCTGGTTGTGTGTAGGCTCTGTCCATAGGCAAACCCATCTGTTTTTCTGTGCTGTGTTTCCTTATAGTATCTTAGTTCTGATTTGCATAGTACCCTTAACAAAGACTTTGCTGGTGCCTTCTGTTGCATATTTCATAACGATCCCTTAGCAGGTGTGGTAGGCTAACATGACTGGTTTCCGTTTGTCCGGTTTTCTAGGCAGTGTTTGCCTAAGGACATTGAGAGAAGAGTTGACTGAAGGAGTCTGGGATGGTGCTTGTCCTAAGACTTCTTTCTTACTGTTTCAGTCTGTCCCAACTAGCAGGGGACTAGCTAACCAACTGCCCATACCAACTGCCTGCCTGTGGATGGAGCCTACACACAATCCAAATTACCAGTAATGAAGTAATAATTCTCCTCTTGTAATCCCCAAGCCCTCCATGGTTTAGCTGATGAAATCACTTGATCAACTCATCTGATTAAGCAGCCGCCTACAGCAGAAACCGTGCTCAGCCCTGTGCACCACTACCAGCAGTTGCAATAACAGCAGTGTCTTCGTGAACATTCATGATTATGTGGTAGTAATGTGCTGCTGGCGTACCCAGAGCAAATAACTGACCAGTGTGGGCAATTCAAGCAAAATTAATGTTACTGCTGTTGTACTGCTAGGAGAAAAAATTAAAACAAAAGGGGGAAACTCACAGTTTCACTTTGTCTTGTCCCTAAAATCCTGAGATAAAATGGTAGCCTTATTGTGTAGCTTATTTCTTATTTTCTTTTATATTCTATTAAATTGTTAACTGAAAGTCCAATATCTGATGGTTTTTGCCTTCCAGATCTTGTATACTGGTGATTTCTCAAGACAGGAAGATCGGCATTTAATGGCAGCTGAGATTCCCAACGTTAAGCCCGATATTCTCATTATTGTAAGTTATGAAGTGGCACGCTCATCCCTTTTGAAGCTTGGTTGGAACCAAATGAAAATTCACACACAGGATTAAAGTAAACTGCTTTGGGAAGTATCTGAGTATCTGCATCACATGTATTGTTTCTTTTTTAACCTTTTTTTTTTTTTTTAACAAGGTTGTCTGTTCTTCCTTTTTTATTTTGTACATGGTTACCTGATGGGCTAGTTACTCCTTCTGCCTATCGATATGTCCATGTCCTGTGCCTACTGGAGTGATCGTGACTCACCACCATATATCCACTTCCTATCCCCTCATATACTGTCTCGGGCTTACCCTTTCAGGTCAAGCAGCTGGCAGGGAACAGTCAGCTGGAAATTGCCAGCCAGAGACAGGTGGTGACGAGGAACCTAGGGGTCCGAGTACCACATTTGGGTGGAGATGGCAGCATCGTCTACCCCTAAGCATTACCTTTTAACACTTGGGTTTTGTCTTTCCTATGTCCCAGTCCCACCCAATAGGGTGGTGAGACAGTTTGGAAACAGTGGTTAGAGCACAGAGCCCTTTTGATACAGAGTTCTATGAAATGGAAAGCCATATTCCTTTCATTTGTTTCGTTTTGGGATAAGTCCTATAGAGAAACGTTTCTGGCCAGTCAGAAGTGAGCTGGGGCAGAAGCATGCACTACACTTTAACTGATGTTTCCCAGCACAGGTCTGGACTTTTGATGCCTCTAGCATGATTTTAATCTTGTCTGGGGCTGGGTATGAGTACATGACTTCCTCCCTCAAGGCTCACCAGAGGGCAGTTGTGTAACAGCAGGAGCTGACCCTCTCTCCTTTTTCCCAGAGGCAGGTGGCATCTGAGCTGGATGCTCTGCCACTTGGTATGCAACAGCCCCAGATTCCGGATGTAAGCTAGGATGTCAGCATTGTATCGAGCCAACATTTAGTGTAATTGCCTCTGCCCATAGCCATAGGGATATATTATTAGTGACCATTTTTGGTATTATGGTAATTGAATACTTATTATAAACCTTTTCTCAGTGACATCTGATAAATCTGTGTGCCGTTTGATCAAGCAAACCTGAATTATTGGCTTATAAATGCCTAGAGAATGCTCTGATAAACATTCTATCAGTTGCCATGGTCACTACAGAGAACCTAGCAACAGCGAAACCATTTTAACAGTTTTATACCATTTAAAAGTAAAAATGTATAATAGCAGTAAGGTCCTCAGAGTTCCTTAGGTGGATAATGCCCATTGGGAGGTTTAAGGCCTGAAGCATACTTGACTCCTTTCTCCAGGTGTCTGCCTCCTGGAAAGGCCCTCGACTCTGTCTTTATTGAATACTGTACTTGCCAAACAGAGACTACCGAGGCATGGAAATGTGTGTATTTGTTAGATTCAAATGCCTGCACATTTATAGATCTCTCAAATTTTTTCGGGAAAGCAGAAAGAACAGAGAGGGGGGTCTCCGCTGATGGTTCTAGTCTGTCCGCCTTCCCTTTTTGTGTTTAGGGACCACTGTGACACATTGCCAGATGTAGAGCTGTGCACACGTAGAAAGTAATAGATTGAATATGTGTGACAGCTGTTCTAATAGAGGGAGCAGCTTTTCTTAGCATTTTTGACTTCTGGCCATATCTACCAACACTTTTTAAAAATATGTAGACTTAGTTCTCTGTAGACCTCTGCACTGGAGATGAGAATAAATTGAAAGACAAGTGGGTAGTACTACCTTTCATTCTTGATATTCTAGGCTGGGAAATGTTTACCACAGACTCGTCTAAACTC
Organism: Neoceratodus forsteri; assembly: GCA_016271365.2. Taxonomy (NCBI): domain Eukaryota; kingdom Metazoa; phylum Chordata; order Ceratodontiformes; family Ceratodontidae; genus Neoceratodus; species Neoceratodus forsteri. The sequence continues at coordinate 393,263,673 of CM057449.1, forward strand.
CTTGCAGTATATACAAGTGGAACCCATTCTGAGGGATCTCTTGTTCTGTATTCTTGTTATGCAGTAGGTGACGGACTGGTTTCTGAAAGTGTCTGGTAAAACTCTTGATCCAGACCAGACAGTGACGCAGAAGGCTTACCTCTCAACACACCGGCAACCCAATGTCACAACTGAGGGTCAGCAGAGGGGAAGGACCGGAAGAGGATAAGCGGCTGCTTGGCAGCTCTCCTCACCCAGACTGGTGAACTGTGCTACCCTGCCACTTCACTGCACCAGGCGGAGGCCTGGTGGCAGCCCCAAGCTTAGGGAGACAGACTTAGGTTCTAGGGACATGGATATGTTGTTCATCCACACTATCTGGCAGGTTCCTTGCTGCTTTAAATCTTGCCGGAAGGCCTTCAGGCTGGCTCCTCCCACCCACCCGGGTGGTAAAACTCTCGGCTCCGCCCCATGACGCCAGAGCTTCCTTACCGCTTGGAAGCTCAGGTTCCCTCCTTAGCGCTCTACGTTTTCGACTGGTTCCTGATTTTTCGGTTTCTCCAAATTTAGTTTGGAAGTTTTCTAAAACTTCGGTCTTCTTCCCTCGCTGCTGCGATGGATATTTCGTTTCCCGGCTCTTGGAGGCGCCCGGGGAATACCTCCAGGACGGACCCGCACTCCACGTGCGTTTACCGCCTCGACTTGGATCATGATCCGCAAGTTTGCGAATTTTGCTGTGCCCTTTCGACCAGCGTCCTGGAGGATTGTGCGGCCCATTTGGGGCTTGGGCGACCTGGAATTTTCCGTTCGGAAAAATCTTTAGAAACTCGTCGGGTGGTGTCAGCGTGGCTGTCTCGGCTAAACAGCTCGATCTCTTCCTCCATGGAGAGGCGGCGACAGGCTATCCCCACGGTCATGACGCTTATCCTGCTCTCTTTGAGTTCCTCTCATTCAGCTTCCTTCAAGGAGCTTAGTCAGTCCCTTTCCTCGAAGGAGAGGGGCCTGGACCTGCCTTTGCCCCAGGTCAAAGGAGTCGCAGGGTAAGTCCCATCGTCGGCGCTTGCAGGAGCGGGAGAGGTCCCCTTCCCCTGTCTGCCGACTTTCGACTTCGGTCGAGGTTGCGGTTCAGGCTGCTGGCTTCACGGTGTCCCCGTCAGGCCAGCTGGCCATGACTCCCGTCGACATTGTCGAGTCTTCTCTCGACCCGTCACCCGGGCGGTCTACTGCAGGAGCCGTCAACCCTTCGCCGGTTTCCCCGGTGGAGGCCGAGGTTCTCCCTGCACCTTCGGGGCGACAGGCCTCTGTCTTTTTGTCCGAGCCGAGGGAAGAGCGGGTGTCCCCCGCTCCTTCCCGGACCCACCCCTCGGTTTCCCTAAGGATCTGGGTCTTGGTCCTCTTCTCGGTCAAGCCGCTCCCGCCGACTTCGGCGGTCTCGGTCGGGGCACCGAGTTAAGTGGCATTACCGTTCCTCCTAGTCTCCCTCCTTGGATGAGGAGTGGCTTCGATGCAGATGGCGTCGACGTTACGAGGAGTTCATGTGGCAGCAGTTGCTATTGTCCGGGAATCAGTCGACTCCGATTCATTCCCCGTCCAGCAAGCAGCTGCCGCCCGAACGGCCGGCGCAACCACTCGCTGCAGTCGAGGTGCCCACTTCAGGGCCGGTTGTTCGTCCGAACCTTGCTGCCCCAACGATTTCGGTGGAACCTCGGTCGGGTCACGACCTGTCCCGCAGGTTGTCTGTCACCCTCACTCCCGCCCGCCCTCGACGGGTGAAGAGTGGGTCAGGCCTGAGGCAGCTCTTTGCAGACCCTTCAGATTCCGACGACGACTCCCCCATGTTCCCCAGTCGGGAGGGCCAGGGGTCCTCTCCGGACCACTCTGTGGACGACAGCCCATCATCCTTTCTGGGTCTGCTTCAGCTCATCTCGGAGTTCACCGGGATGCAGCTTGATCCCGTGTCCAAACGGGTCTCTTATTCCCTGACGGAGATTCTAGACTGAGGGGGTTCACCCTCGGAGGCCTTCCCGGTGGCCGAGGCCATTGTCGGCCCGGCCTTGGAGCTCTGGCAGCGGCCTACTTCCTGTCCTGCGCCCTCGGCCAGGATGGCCAGGAAGTACTCTGTCCCTGTTGGTTCTTTGCCCGGTTTTTCGGAGCACCCCTCCGCTGAGGGGTTAGTTACCGATAATGTCTTCCAGCGTTCTGTGAATGCTCGGGATGTGGATAGGCCCCCTGACAGAGTCCAAAAGGATGGAATATGTCGGGCGCAAGGTTTACGCCGCGTCCTCCCTAGGCCTCCGACAGCCAGCTCGGCTGCACTGATGGCACATTTTTCCCATGCCATTTTGGGCTCCCTGGATGAGGTCCTCCCTCTTCTCCCGGCGGACCATGGTCCGGCGGGTCCAGGACCAGGGTAGGGCGGTGGCAAAGCAGCAGCTTCAGACTGCTCTGGACTTAGGTGATTCCTCTGCCAGGTCGGTAGCGGCCGCTGTGGCCATGCACCGCAGGGCGTGGCTGAGGATATCCTCTTTCTCAACGGATACCCAGCACAAGTTGGCGGACATCCCCTTCTTGGGGACTGACCTCTTCGGCCCTGGAGTGGAGGGACACATCCGGGGGACCGAGAAGTCCATTGCCACTCTGGACTCGGTCACCCCCGCCCAGAGGGACAAGGGCCGCCGGCAGCCTTTGCGTAAGCCCCTTTGTCCCTTGGCCCCTGCGGCTCGACCGGCCCATCGGCACCAGCATGAGGGCCAGCAGGCTTGTGCGGGGCATCCTGACCCCAAGCCAGCGGCTTCCTCCAGTCCCTCCTCCAAGTCTGCTCAGTGACGGGCTGAGGGGCGCCGTCCCAGTCCTCGTCACCCCTACCCGGGTCCCCCCGTAGGGAGACGGCTCTGCCCCTCCTCCGCCTGGTCCGCTTTCACGGACTGCTGGGTGTCGGAGGTGCTAGGGGAAGGTCCTGCCTCTGGATGCAGCAGGCCCCACCCTTTTCGAGCCGTTGCCCCGGGGCCATGCGGTCCGCAGCCTGGCTGTCGGTCCGCCCGAGCCGATCTGCCCTGCCCCTCGAGATAGAGGTGATCAGGAAGGTGGCGGATCCTCCTCCAGACCCTGGGTTTGTGTCCAGGTATTCCTGGTCCCCAAATGGATGGGGGGCTTGCGCCCCATCCTTGACCGGCACGACGGGATGGTCACTCTGACTCAGATATCCCATCCTCGGAACGAGGCATGTGGCTCTATTTCCTAGACCTCCAGGACGTACTTTACACTTCGATCCGTCCGCTTCTTGGGAGACTCCTCCGTTTCTAAAGCGGGGATCTCTTTACGAGTTCCAGGCCATGCCCTTCGGTCTCTTCTCAGCAGCATTCCTGCGGCACCGAAGGGTCTGGGTGTACCCCCAACCGGATGGCGGCCTGACTGCAACCCCTCCAGGGTGGAGGGGGACGGTCCAGAGTTCTGGCCCTCTAGGTTGCTCTCAGACCAGTCTTCTCTGTAATGGAGCCATGTTGGAACTCGTGTCTAAGCGGGTGATCCTTTCTTTGGGACGAAGCTTGACTCTTGAGTCTGAGCTTGGCTCCCGGCGGACAGGGCCGAGGTTCTTCCTCCCTTACCTAGTCATGTCTGACTGGACAATTGCGCCTTGCCCGGGGCTTCCTGCACCTCCTGGGGATTACGGTGGCCTGCACCAGCGTGGTCTGTTTGGACCCGCCGGTCCATGCGTCCCCTTAATGGGGGCTGGCCAGCCAGCGGTCACAATGCTGCGATCCTTTGGACCGGTCCCTGACAACAGCCCAGGGGTTGGGGAACACTCTCCTTCAGACCATTCCAGCTCATCTGCAGGAGAACATCCCGTTTGTCTGCCCGAGTCGACGGTCTTCTCCGACCGATGCATCTCTGATGGGTGGGGGTGCCCATCAAGGGGAATACAGAGTGCACTGCCTCTGGTCCTCTCGGGAGTCCCGATGTCATTCCAACCTGCTGGAGCTCCAGGCGGTCCGCTTAGCTCGCACCATTCGCTCCGTCTGTGCGGGAACTAGTGGTTTAGGTCCAGGCGGACAATACCACGACCATGTGCTACCTAATCCGCCAGGGTCGGATGAGCCCCTTGCCATTGCGTAAAGAGGTTCTCCGCATTAGGTCTTGCTCGCAGCCGGGAGGCGGTTTCCTAGCCGTTTTGATAGCAGGAGCCTCCAACACCCTGGCTGATGCCCTAAGCCGGATAAGGGCTGCGCCTCACGAGTGGTCTTCCCCTGCCGGAGGTAGCACAAGATCTTTCTCCCTCTAGGTCACGCCTCAGGCGGACCTTTTTTTTTTTTCCCCTCCAGGGAGAATACGAGGCCGAGACTGTCTCATGCCCGCCACCTCAGCAAGGTTCGCTGTAGGGGATGCCTTTGAGGCCGGAACCCCGAGCCTCTTCTACGCCTCTCCCCCATTTCCCTTGACCCACAGGCAAGGCAAGGCAAGGAGGGACTAGGCGCAGGTGATTCTGGTAGCCCCAGACTGGTTTTGCCAGCTCTGGTATCCAGCTCTCCTCAGTCTCAGCCCCAGGCTCCCAAGGCGGCTTCCAGCCCGCCCGATCCTGATCTCTATTATTAGGGGAAGGTATTCCATCCGGACCTTCAATCCCTGCACCTGGCGGCCTGGTCCCTGTGCGGCTAGTGGCCAGGCCTTGGGTCTTCCGGCAAGGTCCTAGACGTTGTTGAGGCGTACTGCCAGGAGTCGACCAGATATGATACGTCTTCAAATGGAAGAGTTCTCCATTTGGTGTTAGGATAGGGCCTGGCCCCTCTCCTGTTCCTCGGCCGACATTCGGACTACCTGTGGTCCGTTCTTCCTCTTAGGCGGGGCTTGATGCGGCGACCTTTAGGTGCTCCTGATAGCCACCCCCTGTCTTCGGGTGTGGGCGGAAGGTGATCGATAGCACAGGAAAGGTGGTCTGGCGCTTTCCAAGGCCTTGATCACACTTCCCTCCGGGGAGAGTATCCCCATCTCTGTGGGATCTTACGCTGGTATGGGCTTAGCTCACGGGCAAGCCGTTCGAACCTATGCGCAGGTGCGATTTCCCCACCTGTTGTGGAAGAACACCTTCTTGGGGGCTACCACGCCAACCAGAAGGCTGGGAGAGCTCCAGGCGCTCCTTTGAGTCCCTTTCTGGTCTTCCACAAGGACAAGGTTGTCCTGCGCCCCACCCGAAGTTCCTTCTGTAGGTGGTGGCGGAGTTTTTCCCTAACCGGGTATTGCCTCTGCCGGGGTTCAACCCCATTCACACCTCGGAGGCCGCATATAGGATCCATTGGGACCCTAATTTAGCGCTCGCCTTCCAGGGAGTGTAGGGCTGAAGTTCAGGAGAGGTTAGCCAGCTGTTTGTCATCTACGCTGAAGCCGCACCTGGCAGACCTGCAGCCAAGCGGACGATGAACAGGTGGGTCACCTCCTGCATAGATCTCTACTATAAATTGGTAGGCGGGCATGGAGCCTCCCAGAGGATAAGTGCTCATTTACCGCCCTTCCGCTCTTGTCGGTGGCTGCTTCGAGGATACCCCTGTCCAGGATATCCGTCTGAAGCTGGCATATACCGCTTTTGGCCCCCACCACATCGACCTTTGGGTCACGCCGGGATGTTGGGTCGGGGCCTCGGTTCTCAGTCTTTATTCCCTAAGTAGGGGGTGTGCGCCTTGCCTCCCTCCCTCCCTCCTCCTGGAGAACTACTAGGAGTCTGCCAGATAGTGTGGATGAACAACATATCCAGTATCCCTAGAAATACAGGTTACTCACCTGTAGCAGGAGTTCAGGAATGGTATATGTTGTTCATCCTGACACCTCCACAGCTTCGACGCACAACCTGGCTTCCAGCGGGCTAGATCTGGCGTCATGGGGCGGAGCCGAGAGTTTTACCACCCGGGTGGGTGGGAGGAGTCAGCTTGAAGACCTTCTGGCAAGATTTAAAGCAGCAAGGAACCTGCCAGACAGTGTGGATGAACAACATATACCATTCTTAGAACTTCTTTTACAGGTGAGTAACCTGTATCTATGGGGGAGGGGGGAAGAGACTGGATGGAACCGGGGTTCTGGAATGCATGCGCCTCCAGACATGTGAATCCTCCATGCTGCTGCGGGTTGGGGACTGAGTGAAAAAAACGGAAAATGATCTACTCTGGCTCTGTTACATCCACCTACTGACCCCTGTGCTCCGCACTGCCGTCTGCCCAGCCCAGCAACTAGATGATCTCCAGGAGAAGGTAGGACAGCACTCCACTGCGGGGGGCAGTCCATGGGGTTGAAGGGCCCCGGCTGCTTTGAGGCAGGAAGCCAAATGGGAGTCTTTAGGCCTTACACATTTTGTGTACCTTAATCTCTTCATCTGTGTCCCTCCTCGCCCCCGTGGCACTGGTCTGTCATTCTGTTTATGGAAGACTGAACAGAAATACTTTTTAAGTACTTCTGCTTTCTCTTCACTATTCTCTGCCCACCCACCCTCACCTTTCAGTCTATCTCATCACACATATCCCTCTTCTCCCTGATGTTTTGGAAGAAGGCCTTCTCCCCTGACGTCACTTCCTCTGTCGTCTGCAGCTCTCTGTTGGCCTTTGCTTTCGTAACTGCTCTGCCTGCCTTCTTTGATTTGGCACAGTATTCCTCACTCTCCTCCTCCTCCTCCTCCTCCTCCTGAGTGTGCTTGTACTTCCAGAAGGCTGACTACTTGTCCTTAACCTCCTTGGTCACCCTTTTATCAGTCCATCTGGGCTTTCTGGACTTGGATCTCTTGCTCCTGATCTTGGCACACACGTTAGTGCCTGCCAACAGCCCTTTCTTTAATTAGGATCCGTTTCTGGTACACCTCCATCTCCTTCCTGAGCCCAGCAAGGTGTCTTTCAGAATTTCTCCTGTCCTGCTGTAGTCCACCTTCCTTAATTCAAGAACACTTGCCATAGTCGTAACCCTCTCCCTGCCCATGTACATAGAAACATAGACTTTGAGGGCAGATAAGGACCACTTGGCCCACCCAGTCTGCCCATTTCCCTACCTATTGGATAAGCTGCAGATTCTAGTTAACCAACAGCCTACTTCCTGCAACCCCCCACTATAATTGCCTTATGTCTGTCCCATGCATGTTTGAATTCCCCACTGTTTTAGACCCACAACCTCTCCAGGAAGGTGGTTCCATGCGTCCACCACTCTCTCCGTGAAAAAGAATTTCCTCACATTACCCCTGAGCCGTTCCCCCTCTAACTTTAAATTGTGCCCCCTTGTTCTTACACATCACTCTTTCTGAAAGATGCTACCCTCCTGGACTTTGTTGATTCCCTTGAGGTACTTAAAAGTTTCTATTATGTCCCCCCGTCCTACCTGGAGTACTGTGTGCAGTACTGATGTCTGTATCTGAAGAGGGACATTAAGTTACTGGAGGGGGTGCAGCGCAGAGCGACAAAGATGATCAAGGGGCTGGGGGACTTATCATCACGAGAGGAGGTTGAAGGAGTTGAACATGTACTCACTGGAGGAGAGGAGAGACAGGGTGACATGATTGAAACCTTTAAATACATGAAAGGAATAAACAAGACAAGTACAGAGGGCTGTTCAAAGTAAGGAGGGAGGACACCAGGGGCCATGATATGAGACTGGAGCGAGGAAGGTTCAGGAGGGAGATGAGGAGACACTTTTTTTACAGAGAGGGTGGTGGCTGGGTGGAATGCGTTACCTCCTGAAGTGGTATGCTGTAGAACAGTGGACTGCTTCAAACGAGGATGGGACAGGACAAGGGGGAGGGTTAATGAAGGGGAAGGATGGAAGGGAGGGGCAGTTTCAGAATAAGGGGTGCTAGCTGCACCTTCCAGCAGACTTGATAGACCTCTAGGCCTTTATCTGCTGGCAAATTTCATATGTTTGTATGTTCCTTTCATCAAGGGTATACATATTAAGCTCTCTCAGTCTCTCTTCAAATGGTTTCTGATGTAGACCCTGCACCACTTTAGTTGCCCTCCTCTGGACTGCTTCCATCCTGTCTATGTCCTTTCGTAGTTGAGGTCTCCAAAACTGCACGCAGTACTCCAGATGGGGTCTCACCAACTGTCTGTGTAGAGGGATAACCCCTTCCCCTTTTCTACTTGTGATGCCCCTCCCTATGCATCCCAGTATCCCCCTGGCTTTCCTTACTGACTTCTCACATTGCTTACCCACCTTTAGGTCATCTGATATGACTACACCCGGATCCCTTTCCATTATTGTTGTTGTTAGTACCTCCCCTGCTATTGTGTACTCTTCTCCTGGATTTTTATTTCCCAGGTGCATTACTTTGCACTTCTTTGCATTGAATCTAAGTTGCCATATGTCCAGATGGAACCACACAGTGTGGTGATCGCTTCCTGCAGGTGGTTCCTCTATCTTATCATCCTTGACATGCCAACATTTGTACAGGACCAGGTCCTGTATGGCCCTCTCCCTAGTGGACTTCATGACCCCTTGGGTGAAGAATCCACTCTGGAATGCATCCAGCAGTACTTGCATCGTGGTGCAGGAGGTAGCTAGGATCCTTCTGTCCACCCTGGTAGATTGAAGTCCTACATAATCACTACTGCTGGTCATCTCTACAGTTTGGGACCCCAGTTCCCTGTCCTGCTCCTCATTATGGTTTGGTGGCCTGTATACCACCCTAATCCTCAGTTTTTTTACCCTTAATGGGTTGTACCTGTACTCACAGCAGCTCTGTCCTTCCTTCTGCACTCTCCACCCTGGTACAGGTTATCCTCTCCCTCATATACAGAGCCACTCCTTCCTACCTCTTCCCACCCTGTCTCTCCAGTACAACTTAAAACTGAGGATGGTATGATCCCAGTCATGGTTCGTTGTGGCCCATGTCTGCCATATCCACTTCGCTATCGGCCATTAGTGAGTGAAACCCTTCCATTTTATTTCTGAGGCTCCTAGCATGCAGCGGTACCACTTTCCACCATGACTCAAGTCCTCCACCCCCACTGTGTCGTGCCTCTCCCCACCTGCTCCTGGCTCCCCCTCTTCTGTTGTCCCCTTCCTGTCTCTCCTCCAGACCCACCTCCCTTTGTCTGATTTGGGAGGAGGACGATTGGCCTCCTCCACCAGGTGACTAAGGGTGCTGTGACCCCTGCTGCTGCCCCATCCTTATCAGTTTTAAATTGAGGATTCTACCCATAAATTTCTCCAGTTTGGACTTAAGTACCCTGGTGCCCGCCCTGCTTAGATGCAACCTATCCACTGCATACAGTGCCTTATTCCTCCAGGTACCCCCCAAAACCACAGACTAGCCTGTAATTCTTCTCCCCACACCACCCCTGAGCCATTCATTGAAGTTTATGTGTTCTGTTATTTCTAGCAGTACTAGCCCTCGGAACTGGTAGCACCTCCAAGAAGGCTACTGATCTCCCTGACCTATTACAGATCTTACCTACCTCCCTCAATTCACCTGCACCATATCCACTTCACATACTGCTAGGTCGTTCATTCCCACGTGAACAATGATGTGAGATTTTCTTCCCCCTTGACCTGCATGTTGGGCTATCAGGAGGCCCACCTTCCCTCACATCCTTAACTTTCAAATCCCCCAAGATCACTTCCCTCCTCGCTCACCCTGTGCCCACTGCTTACCCTGCTTTTCTCTCCCTGTTTTCTCCTTCCTTTCCTTTCCTGTATCCGACCTGTAATCTTCCTTGTCCCCCTTATCCTCCTTTCCTGATCCCTGCCCTCCCCTCTGTTCCCCCCCACTCCCCTTGTCTGTCCGCCCTCTGTCATTTCCCCTGATCTTCCTCCCGACATCTCCTCCCCTTTCCCCCATGCCTGCTTACCCTCCTCTGTTCTCCTTGCCTGACCCCACTCGTTTCTCTCTTAAGTTCAGACAAGTGGATTAGGAAACATTATGTAACAGGCTTAGTGCTGAGAAAGTGTTCATGAAATTTACTTTGGTTTGCAACCACTTTAAGTAAATGCCAGCATAGCAAGAAAAGAGAGCACACAGTAGGCTATTAAAGTTGCCATGGTGTTTATTGATTTAAAACAGATAAGTCAAAATGATCAGGTTCTACGGACTGAAGAAAAAAAGACCCCGACTTTTTGTATTATACTAACTGTTCAGCTGGGGGCAGTGATTGTTTCACTGAGGCTTCTTTTTGTAGTACCTCTAATCAACCAAATTGGCTTAATTACTAGCTTGAGCTACCATGTGCTAATAATGTGAAGTGCAAGAAACAGAGTTCAGAACCATACAGTTTAAAGTACTGCATCATACTAACAACAAATGTAGCAGTTACAAAGCATAATATTTTTCAAAACGTTTGCTTATCCATTAATGCTAACAGTATTTATTGTAGTTTTAACATAAACTCTGCAGTGAAGGCAGAATCTAGAGGTAGAAGTAGGAGAAGAAGAGGGGGGCAGGAAGAGGAGTGGGAAGAGAATAATAATTATGGCTATTATTGAATAAAAGGCCACCTAATAAAACCATTTCCAGGTTAGAGTTGCAGAGGGCTAGTTGTGGGAAAGAGTGTTTTATTTGGCTTGCATAAGTGAAATGACCAGCAGCCACTGGTGAATCATATCTGCTTTCCTTTAGAACTTTTCAGAGACTTGGAATCTAATGAAATGCTTGTTCCTCGCTCTACAGCTTATATTTGTTTGAGTGTCTTGCGCATTTCTTGGGTGTGAGAACTGCAGTATGAGGCTGAGCAGTCCTGGCACTTTAAGGATGCAGAAAGTTACATACTTAGAAGAAATTCATACACATATGTATATATTAAGGGGATGCATGATGGGCATGAGTGTGATATGGAAAATATTTTCACTGATTAAGAGTGACCTCTGGATATTCACGAGTGGTGAAGCCACGAGTGAGTATCCAGAGGTCACTGTGCAGGAGTGGAAATCTTTTCTATATTACACGAGTGCACATCGACCACATTATTGCTGATGCTTTTTATAGGTATAACTTAAAATTGTTTAAGTAGAATTATGTACTCTGGTTCCAGTACAACAATTGGGAAGTTTAAAAAACTTTCATAGACTTTCAGGGGCATTCAGTTTTCATCGACCCTGCTGCCTGGCTCACTTCTGGTGTTCATATTCTCCCCTTCTGTAGGAATCCACGTACGGCACTCACATTCATGAGAAACGCGAAGAGCGAGAGGCTCGATTCTGTAACACTGTGCACGACATTGTCAATAGGGGTGGCAGGTGTCTCATTCCTGTCTTCGCCTTGGGAAGAGCGCAAGAACTTCTGCTGATTTTAGGTATGCACCTTTTGGGCTCCCAGGAGGCTACCAGTGATAAATGGATTTAAAAGATGGGATCTGGTCAATTCTACCTCCTGCTTTGTCAAACCCCAGTCACAAGGGGTGTGTTAACATAGCATGAAGTATATGGCTAGAAGTATGTCAACTGAAAAGCACTGCTCCAGGATCACAAAGTCATTACATAAATTGAAGAGAACCATGTGACAGAAATCACCATACAGACGATCTCTTCCCACACTTTGACAGGCAGATTTGAAAAATTACTCACACCAGTCAAACACAGGAAGAAAATGTAATGCAGCATGCCAACCACATTTAAGCATGGCATACCTTCACAATCACAGTAATTTCACAGAAAACAAATACATACACAGACCCAGAATGCTAATAGAAACATAGGAATCATGGAAACCTCTAATTTGATTACAGAAGACCGAAGTTCCATAGAGTCTGCCTTTGCTATATTACCCCACTCCACCGACCTGCTGTCCTTCCTCACCGCTCAAAGCTGTGTTATCCCCTGCCCCCATGTCATGTCCAAACTGTGTTTTAAACCCATTGAGAGTAGCTGCCCCACCAGCAAGCAGTCTGTCTCATCATGGTGTTTGGTCCACAACCTGTAAAGATTTTTGAAGGACATAAGGGGTAAAAAGGATCAGTTGCCCATGTCGAGGAGACATTAAAATGCTATCTTCTCATCTAGAGGGACAGACTCCGGCAATCTTACTTTTTCCAAAGGCAGGCCAATTTAATCCTTTGAGGATACAGCAGTTCAGGTTTACAGGGCTATACAGTGGTGTCTAGAACTCGCAGAGCAGAGTTTTTATCTCACGCAAATGCTTCAGTGGTGTCTACAGACAGGATGGATTATTTGTATAGAATTCATGGGTCCATCCTAACCCCCAGACTCTGAAAGAATGTCTTCAGAATTTTTATGGGAAATGCACTCAAATGGTGGCAGACTCCTGGGTTCTGGGGATTATATTGTGAGACTGTACAATAAGAGTTTTATACCTTGCCTTCCATGATTTGTCCACAGGCTGTGTGTGAACGCCTGCAGAGGTTTTACGGCAGGTGGGCCAGACCACTTTAGAGATCTGTGTACCAGAGATAATTATGCAGTAATGCATAACAGGCTGTGTGCCGCACTGGGATAACATCACGCCTCAGGTAGTTGGGCACGAGACAACAGGTCAAGTGCGTCCAGCACCTGAGAAGTGACATTGTCCCAGCACGACACACACCCCTGGAGTGCATTACTGCGATTATACAATGGCTTGTTTGGAAACATTTTTAAAAAGTTAAAAAGTTTATCCACTTTCATTCTTCTCGGTGCCAGCTTCTTCTAGTGAAGGGAGAACAAACTTGGGCCTTCGGGCCCTTTTTGATTTAAAGTGAAAACTGTGCTGATGATGTGATTGCCTTGCTGGTAGCTGGTGACTCTAGCAGTAGGGAACGTGTAGGCTGACTTCGGAGTGCCTGGCCTTGCACAGCCAGCATATGCCCCTTATGAAGTCCTCACCACAAAGTGTGGGGAGGGGGGGGACCTCGTAACGCAGCAGAATAAAGCCGCACTTTCAGGCCCCACTGAACAGGCCTGTCCACCTGCCTCCCACACTTTGCAGACCTGTGGGGGACCTGCCTCTGCCCTGCCAGTGGAATCCACCAATCGCTGTTGACCCACTGGAGACTGGATATAGGATGAAAGGGAATGGAGGGGGCTGGGAAGTAGCTGAGCAGAGAGGGCAGCTCTGCTAACGGGAGATGAAGGGGAGGGGGGATGCTGCAAGATTTATAACCCAGTAAATCACACAGAGAAAACACAGTTGGCAAAAGTAACTTTATTAAATGGCATGGAGAGTAGTTATATTTGCGACTACCTTAGATCAGGCATACCAGGAAGATCCTATGTCATGATTAAACTTATAAAGAAAACAGTACAGCACAGCACCATATGCAATGGAGGCATCCATCTGTGTTGTTCACAGTTCACAGTGACAGCTGCAAGGCTCGTATGATAAATTCAGACAGACAGTTTTCAGGAGCAGTTACTGCTTGCCTGATCAGTAACTAAACTGGTTTTGAAAATTTTTTTAAGCTGTTTTATAGGTGGTCGGAACCCAAGATTATGTGTCCTCTCCGTCTCCAACATGTTAAAACCCTGTGATAGGTAGAATCTGGTTACATGACCCTGGGTTGGGAAAATCTTGTACTGGAATAGATGGAATCTGATCACATGACCCTAGTATATCTTATATACCCACGGTTCAGAACTCCTTTCTTTTTTTTCTGTTGGTAATAACTAATTCAAAACATGTTGTGGTATATCATTGGATCTGCTTCTCAGGTGCCTGAAGGCACTCTGTTTTATCTCGTCGTGGTTTGCAGTGCACCTAAGGTATATGTGCATCCCATGATTTACCACACCCTGTTGACTTGTATTAATAATAATTGAATTGCTGTGCAGTGAAACTTTCTTTTAGCTGGTACAGTCTGTTACTTGAGACCACTGTTTGCTTATAGTCTGCTTCCTCTTCTCAGATGAGTACTGGCAGAATCACCCTGAGCTTCATGATATCCCCATATATTATGCCTCTTCGTTGGCCAAGAAATGCATGGCTGTTTACCAGACTTATGTAAACGCCATGAATGACAAAATCCGCAAGCAGATCAACATCAACAACCCTTTTGTGTTTAAACATATTAGCAACCTAAAGGTGAGTAAAACATGGAGTTAAGGGGGTAAGACAAAATTTTGGATTTTTGCTAATGCTTATTAAATAAGATATTCAGCAGAATGTATTTTTCAAACAACATGAAGTCTTGCTATATTATGACAATTGCAGTTTGTCCCACCATTAGAACTGCTCCGGAGGTGAAAGAGTTAACTCCATTCCATGAATGGAACTTAGAGCACGAGCTCTAAAGAGAAGCTCTGTCTGGGTAGTTTCAAACCTAAACTGTCAGATTCTTTACTCCGCCACACTGAACAGTCGCTCCGGAGATTCCTCCTACTGCTCGGTTCATTTCTCAGTTTAAACAGTGTTTTCTCGGTTCAATTTAACCGAGAATAGTTTTATTTTAACCGCAAAACCGATCGGTTCAAGCTCTGTCTGTGGTATCGTAAGTAATTCATGTTTTAATAAAATACAAAATCACACATGCCCCCACAGTGCAAAGCATCATGGGCTGCATATGCAAATCACCACAAAATGTTATGCTGGTCCAACTTTAAGCAGAATTGCATGGTGCCGAAAAGCCTCTCACACAGTTTGCAAAGGGTGCTAACAGAAGACATAAACACGTGTTCTAGGGACATGGATATGTTGTTCATCCACACTCATTGGCAGTATCCTTGCCGCTTTAAATCTTGCCGGAAGGTCTTCAAGCTTGCTCCTCCCACCCACCCGGGTGGTATAACTCTCGGCTCCGCCCCATGACGCCAGATCTTCCTTACCGCTTGGAAGCTCAGGTTCCCTCCTTAACGCTCTGCGTTTGCGACTAGTTCCTATTTCCTCCGTTTGCGGATTTAAAATAAAAATTTGCAAAAGACTTCAGTCTTGATCCCTCGGCCACGATGGACCGTCGACTCCCGGATTTGAGATGCCCATGCGGGCAGAAGATGTCTCGGACGGATCCACACTCCGCAGTGTCTACTGCTTAGGCCTTGAGCACGACCCGCAGGCTTGCGACCTGTGCTCATCTTCTCGGACCTCGTCCTCGAAGACCGTGCTGCCGATGCAACTGGGCCGTCGAGCGTTCCCTCGGTGAAGTCAAGGAGGCCGGTCGGCGGTGTCATGGCGGTTGGCGGATCAGCTCGAGGCGGATGGTCGCCCTCGAAGAGGAGGCGGGCGGCCGTATCTTCCTCGACGCGGCATTTATCCCGCTCTCTCTGGGTTCTTCCTACACGGCTTCTTTTAAGGAGCTTTGTCTGTCCCTCTCCACTAAAGGAGAAGGGCCTGCGTCTGCTGGACCTTATTCTCGGTCCAAAAAGAGGGACAAGGGTAAGTCCCTCCGTCGGCCGCTCTTGGGGCCGGGAAGGTCTCTCCCGGGCCGTAAGTCCGTCGGCTTGATCCGACCCGCTTGACCACTGGCCTCACGGTGTCCCCGTCAGGTCAGTTGACCGAGACTCCCACTGATGAAGTCGAGATTTTCTCGACCCATTGACGGCTGTCGCCTTTAGCAGCGAGATTCCCTCTCCCGGTTCCCGGGAGGGTTGAGGATCCCGTGGGCTCGTCTGTGCCTCCAGTTCCGGGCCCTCGGATGGACCTTCCGAGCGAAGGAGTGCGGTTCCGGCGACACCTCCCGCACCGACCCGGAAATTCCGGGACTCTCGGTCTCGGTCCTGGACCTCTTCGGAGTCCAGCCGTTCCCCACCGTCATGGCGGTCTCGGTCTGCGACTTACGCGGTAAGCGGCGTCGCCCGCTCGTCCTCGTCCTCCTCCTCGGATGAGGGAGGCTTGGCGTAAATTCGTCGGCCCAGGAGGACCTTATGTTCTAACAGCTCTCCTGGCGGGAATAAGCCGACTCGGCGCCTTCTGACCATTAAAATGACTGTCACGGGCAGCCGACACAACCCCTCGACTTGTCAGGAGCCTATACCAGGCGGTTGTTCGGCCAAAACCAGCTGCTCCACCGATTCGGTGGAACCTCCGCCTCGCCACCAGTGGGGCTCCGACCAAGGATTCTCGGTCGGCTAAGGGTTTACCCATCGGCTGTCAGTTACCCTCACTCCCGACCGACCTCGGCAGGTGAAGGGTGGCTCAGGCCAGAGGCAGCTCTTGAGGACTCTTCCGAGTCGAAGATGATTCCTCCTTCTTCTCAAGCGACTGGACTTGGAGTCTTCAGGAGAGTCAGTCAATGGGCGATAGCCCGTCGTCCTTCCTAGGACTGCTTCGGCTCATCTCGGAGTCTACGGGATGGGCTCGAACCCGTTCCAGGCGGGCCAGGTATCCCCTCACGGAGATTCTGGACCGAGGATTCTCCGACGGAGGCCTTTCCGGTGGCGAGGCCATAGTGGGTCCGGCACTGGAACTTTGGCAGCGCCCTGCTTCCTGCCCTGCGCCTTGGCCAGGATGGCCAGGAAGTATCGCGTCCCTACGGTTCCTTGTCCGGTTTCGGAACACCCTCTGCTGAGGGGTTGGTTACCGACAGCGTTTTCCGGCGGCGCCCGGCGGCATGAGGATGTGGACAAACCTCCTGACAAGGGTCAAGAAAGTGGACTATGTCGGGCGAAAAGTCTCGCTCCGTCCTCTCGGCCTCGTCAGGCCAGTTCGGCCGTCCTCATGGCACATTTTTCTATGCCCTGTTGGGCTCCTGGATGAGGTCATCCCTCATCTTCCGCCCGATCTGCAGACTACGGTTAAGCAGGTGCGGGACCAGGAGCAGGGCAGTGGCCAAACAGCAGCTCAGACTGCTTTGGATATAGGGGACTCATGTGCCAGATCGGTGTGAGCGCAGTGGCTATCGTCGGCAGGCTTGGCTGAGGATATCCACCTTTACTTGGATACCCAGCACAAGTTGGCGGATGTTCCCTTTTGGGGACTGACCTCTTCGGCCCTGGGGTGGAAGGTCACCTGCAGAGGATCGAGATCCAATGCCACCTTGGACTCGGTCTCTTCCGCTCAGAAGGACAAGGCCGCAAACCACAGCCTAAGCCCTTTAGTCCTTCTGTGCCCCGTAGCGCCTGACCCAGCAACGTCAGGGCCAGCAGGCTCGGCCTTGGCATCCCAAACCCAAGCCGCCGGCTTCCTCTAACAGGAGGCAGGGAGGAAAGGGCCCAGGAGGTCCCTCGGCGGTCCCTCCTCCAAGCCTGCCCAGTGGCGGGCTGAGGGTGTCGCCCCCATCCCCGTCCCTGCCCTGGGTCCCCGTGAGACGGCTCCAGCACTTCCGTTCCACCTGGTCCGCTGTTACCACGGACAGGTGGGTCTTGAAGGTGGTGGGAAGAAGCCTGCCTCTGGAATTCGAGCAGGCACCACCCTTCAGAGCCGTCGCCCCTCGGGGGGCCTCGGGATCCCCAGCCTCACTGGCGGCTCGTCGAGCCGACATCGCTCTCCTCCTCCAGAAGGAGGTGGTAAGAGAGGTGGTGGACCCTCCTTCAGACCCAGGGTTTGTGTCCAGGTACTTCCTGGTTCCGAAACGGACGGGGGGCTGGCGCCCCATTCTCGACCTACACGACCTAAACAAGTTCCTAAGGTCTCGAACCTTCAGGATGGTCACTCTGGCTCAGATAATACCATCCTTGGAGCAGCGGCGTGTGGTTCTGCTCTCTGGACTTGCAGGGCCAGCGTTTTCACGTCCCTATCCGTCCGTCTCACCAGAGATTCCTTCGCTTCCGGCGGAAGGATCTCTCTTGATTCAAGCCATGCCCTTGACTTGTCTCCAGCTCCCAGGGTCTTCACCAAATGCATGGCAGTGGTGACAGCATTCCTCTTGGCGCCGAGGGTCCGGTGTACCCTTACCTGGACGACTGGCTGATAGCAGCTCCCTCCAGGAAGGAGGCGGAGTGGTCAGAGATCTGGCCCTCCAGGTCTGCTCTCAACTGGGCCTCCTTATCAAGCGAGGCCAAGTCGGAACTCGAGCGAAGCAGGTGATTCTATTCATCGGCGCGCTCGACTCTCTTGAGCCAGAGCGGCTCCGCGGACAGGGCCGAGGTTCTTTCCTCCTTTGCCCGATCATTTCTGGTTGGGCAATCGCCCCTGCCGGGACTTCCTGCGCCTCCTGGGTCTCATGGCGGCCTGTACCAGCGTGGTCCGTTGGGCCGCTGGAACATCGTCCCTTCAGTGAGGACTGGCCAGCCAGTGGTCTGAAGCTGCGATCCCTTGGACCAGCTTGTGTGGTGACACAGGGGATGTGGGCAGCTCTCCAGTGGTGGACCGTTCCAGATCATTTGCAGGAGGGCATCCCGTTCCGTCCGCCCAGGCAGCCGGTCTCTCTGTCGACCGATGCCTCTCTGATGGGTTGGGGTGCCCATCTGGGGAACACCGGGCTCATGGCCTCTGGTCCCCTGGGAGTCCGATGCCACATCAACCTGCTGGAGCTCCGGCGGTCCGCAGCTCTCACCGCCTTTGCTCCGTTCCTCCGGGGTCAAGTGGTCCGAGTCCAGGCGGACAATACCACGACCATGTACTATCTAAACGCCAGGCGGGGCCGCGCTCCATGCTTCTATGCAAGAAGCTCTCCGCATTTGGTCACTGTGCGCCAGCCTGGAGGCGGATCTCCTAGCCATTCACGTGGCGGGAGCCTCCAACACCTGGCCGATGCCCTGAGCCGGATAGGGGCTGCATCCCACAGTGGTCTCTCCTGCGGAGGTAGTACAGCATCTGTTCTCCCTTTGGGGCACACCTCAGGTGGACCTGTTTGCCTCCATGGAGGCAGCGAAGCTGAGTCTGTTCCATGCCGCCCCCTCAGCAGGGGCTCGCTGCAGGGGATGCCTTCTCGAGGCAATGGACCCCGGGCCTCTTTCGCCTTTCCCCATTTCCCTTGATCCACAAGGTGCTTCTCAAGCGAGGAGGGACAAGGCGCAGGTGATTCTGATAGCCCCAGACTGGCCTCGCCAGTTCTGGTACCAGATCTCCTCAGTCTCAGCTCCAGGACTCCCGGCAGCTTCCAGCTCGCCGGACCTGCTCTCAGTCAATCAGGGAAGGTGTTCCATCCGGACCTTCAATCCCTGCACCTGACGGCCTGGTTCCTGGCGGCTAGAGTTCCAGGCCTTGGGTCTTTCCGACGAGGTCCTCAATGTAGTTGAGGCGTCCCGTAGTCGACCAGAAAATGCTATGCCTTCAAATGGAAAAGGTTTTCCATTTGGTGTCAGAACAAGGGCTTGGACCCTTCCTCCTGTTCCTTGGCAAGCATCTTGGACTATTTATGGTCCCTTTCTAGTCAAGGGCTTAGGTCGCGACCCTAAGGGTGCACCTGGCAGCCATCTCTGCTTGCAGGCGCGGGCCGGGAAGCAGTCGATGGCGCAGGAGAAGGTGGTCTGGCGCTTTTTCAAGGCCTTGATCACATTTCCCTCAGTCGCGGGAACCCCACCTCCGTGGGATCTACTGCTGGTACTGGCAAAGCTCATGGGCAAGCCATTCGAACCTATGCACAGGTGTGCTCTCTCTCACCTGTCGTGGAAGACCGCCTTCTTGGTGGCTATCACGTCAGCCAGAAGGATGGGAGAGCTCCAGGCGCTTTCCATCGAGTCTCCTTACCTGGTCTTCCACAGGGACAAGATTGTCCTGCGCCCCCACCGAAATTCCTTCCAAGGTGGTGTCGGGATTTCACCTTAACCAGGTGTTGACTCTGCGGTGTTCTACCCCAATCACACCTGGAGGCGAATATAGGCTCCATACTCTGGACCCTAGAAGGCGCTCGCTTATTATAAGGAGCCACGGGCTGAAATCGGGAGAGGTTCGCCAGCTGTTTGTCACCCACGCTGAAGCCGCATCTGGCAGACCTGCAGCCAAGCGGACGATAAGCAGGTGGGTAACCTCCTGCATAGATCTCTGCTATAAGTTGGCGGGCATGGAGCCTCCCAGAGGATAAGAGCTCATTCTACCCGCCATACTGCTGCTAACGTGTGGCTGCTTCCAGGGCCGTCCCTATCCAGGAAATCTGCAGGGCTGCTACCTGAAGTCAGCAAACACCTTCATTACCCACTACCACATCGACCTTGAGTCACGCCGGGATGCTGGTTTGGGGCCTCGGTTCTCAGCTCTCTTTCCCAAGTAAGTATATGGGGTGTCGTCTTGCCTCCCTCCTCCGGAGAACTGCTAGGAGTCTGCCAATGAGTGTGGATGAACAACATATCCATGTCCCTAGAAATACAGGTTACTCACCTGTAACAGGAGTTCTAGGAATGGTATATGTTGTTCATCCACATGACTCTGACCTCCGCTTGACGCACAACCTGAGCTTCCAGCGGGCAGATCTAGGCGCCATGGGCGGAGCCGAGAGTTATACCACCGGTGGGTGGGAGGAGCAAGCTTGAAGACCTTCCGGCAAGATTTAAAGCGGCAAGGATACTGCCAATGAGTGTGGATGAACAACATATACCATTCCTAGAACTCCTGTTACAGGTGAGTAACCTGTATTTTCGTCCTACCAGGACTCATCAGTATGCCTCGTCTGTTTGACACCCCAGTGGAATGGACCAGCTACCCTTAAGGCAGTGTGCCTTGGATATATTGTGGTGAACCCATTAAAATAAAAAACTATTTAAAAGACAAAGAACCTCTGTGTGCAAACAGTGAGGCAAGGGTTACCCCAAGGGGGCATTTGGCTGGGAAGCCAAGTTTCAAGAAAATACAAAATCACACATGCCCCCACGATGCAAAGCATCATGGACTGTATATGCAAATCACCACAAAATGTTATGCTGGTCCAACTTTAAGCAGAATTGCATGGTGCCGAAAGGCCTCTCACACAGTTTGCAAAGGGTGCTAACAGAAGACATAGACACGTGTTTCGTCCTACCAGGACTCATCAGTATGTCTCGTCTGTTTGACACCCCAGTGGAAAGGACCAGCTACCCTTAAGGCATGTTTTAATTCTGTGTGGAACTTGTAAAGGTTTATCGGTTCCGGTTTTGAACCGATCAGCTTGTGTTAAAACTTGAAGTATTTAAACTTGAGATTTTAGAGTGCGGTTCCCGGATCTTATCGGTTCTAAAAAAAAAAATGGATTTCATTACGGTTTTTTCCAATACCCGTGACACGGTTAGGAACCGATAAGGGTGTCTTGCCTGGCACTGCCGGTAAAAGGGCAAGTTTTTTGGTTAGGCTGGCATTATGTCTGAGAAACCCAAAAGAAAAACCGGGCCCACTGGGTTTCAACACTGTGATGTCTGTGGGGAAGTCTTTGCCAAGGCTGACCCACACACCACATGTGTCTGGAGTTTGACCACCTCAATTCAGACTGCCAGATTTGTAAAAATTTCCCTGCAGCCACCCTGGAAAAGAGATTGGGCAGGCTCAGGGAACGAGAGGCCAAAAAGTCCGCTGACCCGGATGGCCAGCCCGGTTCGGTACCTACCGAACCGGAGGGAGTGCCCTCTGACCAGGGCGAGACTTCCTCGGGCCAACGAAAAGCTGGCTCGGATGAGCCAGTTCCAGTAAAGAAAACAAGAAAGTCAGTAGGTTTGGAGCCCAAAATCCTTTCTCCAACTGCTGCAGAGATAGCAAGAGCTATTCAGATTGTCCAGTCACTTTCTCCGGTTTAAAAGGTTGGTTCGGTCGGTTCCATCGGTTCAGGAATATGATGTTGAGGAGTTTTATGAACCAGAGGAGGGGGAGGATGATTATGAACAGTATGAATGTGACTTGGAGGGTCTGGGTGTGCCCATTAAACCGGACATCTCCCCAGACAGACCTTTAGAATCTCCCCTATGCTTTCTGAGTCCCTCTCATTTTATGTTTTACAAAAAGTTGTTGAAACCCTCCAGCTCCCTTTGGAGGAAGCTGTGGATGAGCAAGAGGAGCCTGATTTTGTAGAAATGATGGATATACCAGAGTCTAGGAGATTGTCTATTCCTTTGCATAAGTCATTTAGGAAGCAAACAATAAAAATTTTAAAACTCCTAATTCTGTGCCTCCTGTGGATAAAAGATGGACAGGAGGTACACACTGTCAGGTCCTGATACAGAATTCCTTTCTCAGCAATGCAGTCATGTTGGGGTAGTTCAGGCTGCAGCCTGTGATAAAGCTAATATTCCCCTGGCTTCACATCCTCCTGACAAGGATTCCAGGAAGATTGATGCCATGGCAAAAAAACAGTACATGGCAGCGTCCTTGGGACTCAGGTAAGCAAATTATATGGCTTATGTAGCAAGGTATCAGAAATCTAGATGGGACACTGTTATGGGTTTAGCCAAACAGGCCTCTGGCCAGCTTGCTAATGAGCTGGAGCAGGTGGCTGCCGATGGCATTGAGGCTTCTAAGGTGCAGTTTCATGCTGCTGTGGATTTTAATGATGTTTCCTCTAGAGTCATGGCACATCTGCAGCTTTTCATAGGTTGGCCTGCTCAGGTGTATAGCTTGTCACAGGATACCCAGACTAAGGCTATGGATTTTCCTGTGGTGGGAAATTCTCTGTTTGGGGAGCAGACAGAAATTATATGAAAAGATGGATGAATATAGGACTACCTATAAGAGTGCCCAGGCAAGGAGGCGGCAAGCCACTCCTCAGAGGTACACCCCAGGGGATGAGGTGGCCTTTTCACAGGCCTTTTACCAAACCCAGGCCTCCTCTGCTTGTGCTCAGAGGGGTTCTTCAGAGGCAGAGGCAGACGGGGTGTGGGCAGGCCTGCCCCCATCCCTCAGCCTAAAGCACCTGCCAAACAGGCACCCTGATGGGGTGCCCAGGGCCGATTCTCCTTTACCAGTAGGGGGCATGTTGGCTTACTTCAGTCAGAACTGGGTGTCTCTAACTTCAGACAAGTGGGTTCTGTAAGTAGTAAGCCAGGGTCTGGTTCTCAGCTTCAAAAAGTTCCCAAAGATGAGAGTCAGGTCTTTTCCACCTGCAAGCTCTTTAGAGACCTTTACTCTAGAAACAGAGGTCTCAACCCTGTTAGCTCTCAGAGCGGTAGAAAGGGTTTCTCCCCTACACCAGGGCAAGGGTCTGTACTCCAGATACTTCCTTACCCCAAAAAGGACAGGAGAATGGCGGCCCATTTTAGACCTCAGATATCTGAACAAACACCTTTTGAAACCAAAGTTCAGAATGGTAACTCTGGCAATGATTTTACCCTCTCTAAGGCCAGGGGACTGGCTAGCTTCCCTGGACCTCAATGTTGCCTGTTTTCACGTCCTGATCAGAGCTCCCACGAAGTACCTCAGATTCGAACTGCCCTCAGGTCACTACCAGTTCAGAGCAATGCCCTTGACCTTACCTCTGCCCCAAGGTATTCACAAAATGTCTGGCAGTAGCAGTTGCTCATTTAAGGAGGCAAAGGATTGCTGTTTTTCCCTATCTGGACGACTGGCTCATTGTAGGCCAGTCCCCAGAACAGGTAAAATCTCACCTGCAAGTCACCCAGCAGCTTCTTACCTCCCTGGGCTTCTTGCTAAATCTACCAAAGTTGGTTCTGGAACCAGTTCAGGTGCTCACCTTCATAGGTGCAGAGTTGGACACAAATCTGGCCAGAGCCTTTCTTCCCTTAGAGAGGGTAAGGAACTTGGTGGCTCTGGCCTCCTCCTTCACTCTGCAGGTCTCTCAGCTAGCAAGACACTTTTGCAGCTCCTGGGGCACATGGCTGCGTCCCACAGCTGTAGTGCAGGGAGCAAGATTTCAGATGAGGGACATTCAGTTTCACTTGAGAGCCTATTGGTCTCAGAGAAGAGCCCCTTTCCAAGTTGGTCCCAGTGACCGAACCTTGATCCAGGCCCTCCAGTGGTGGCAGGATCAGAGCAATTTAAGATGGGGTCCCTTCATTTCCTCTTTCTCACTCACTGACCCTCACTACGGATGCTTCCCTCCTGGGGTGGGAGCCCACATGGCGACCTCTCCTCAGGAGTGTGGTCCCCAGGAATCTCTGCTCCACATCAATTTGCTGGAACTCAGAGCTGTCTTTTTAGCACTTCAAGCGTTCTCTGCTTCTGTTCAGAACAAAGTGGTACAAGTCAGAACAGACAACACCACAACAATGTGGTACATCAACAAGCAGGGGGCACTCGGTCTTGGCCTTGTGCACCGAGGCAATGAAGTTGTGGTCTCTGGCCTATTCCTGAACACTTCACTCATAGCAGTTCACCTTCCAGGAAAGGACAATATCTAGCAGATGCTCTCAGCAGGATTTCTCAGGGCCATCACGAATGGTCTCTGGATCCTCAAGTACTGGGGATAGTTTTTGCCAGATGGGGCACCCCTCACATAGATCTTTTTGCAGCCCCAGACAATCACCAACTTCCACTGTTCTGTTGCAGGCCCCCAGTGTTGGGCTCAGTCCCCCTGGACGCCCTTCTCCTGGATTGGGAAGGGAAGTTTCTTTATGCTTTTCCCCCCTTCCCTCTCCTATTCAAGGTGTTAGTCAAAATCAGATCCCAGCCTTGCAGGGTGATTCTGATTGCCCCAGATTGGGCCAGGCAGCCCTGGTACCCACTCCTTCTGTCCCTTTCAGTCCATCTCCCCCTGTGTCTCCCCAGGAATCACAACCTGTTAACCTGTGCCCAGGGGAGAGTTTGGTATCCGAACCTCAAATCCCTCAACCTCAAGGCCTGGCTCTTGAGGAGTTAGAATTGCTGACCTACACCTTTCTCAGGGTGTTCTTGAAATCCTAAAGGCTTCTAGGAAGCCTTCCACTAGACTACTTATAATTCTAAGTGGAAAAGGTTCTCCATTTGGTGTTCTGGGAAACATATTTCCCCAGAATCTGCTGATTTGCCCATTGTGTTGGACTACATGGTCCATCTTAATTCTTTGGGCCTGAGACCAGCTACCCTGAAAGTTCATTTGGCAGCTGTCTCTGCCTTTGTTTCAGCAGGAAAGCCATCCTCTCTTTCCGCTCACCCTGTATTTTCCAAGTTTTTTAAGGGATTACTTCATACTAATCCACCTTTTCGGGATCCGGCCCCTGCCTGGGACCTTAATGTTTGCATTGCCCAGTTAATGCAACCCCCTTTTGAACCTCTGTCCTCTGCAGAGCTTAAGTATCTAACTTGGAAAACTGTTTTCCTAGTGGCTATCACTTCTGCTAGACGCATAAGTGAGTTGCAAGCCTTGTCAGTAGAAACTGACTTTATTTCTTTCCACAAGGATAAGGTAGTCCTCAGGACTAACAGGAAGTTTTTGCCTAAGGTGGTTTCAGATTTCCATCTTAACCAATCTGTCTCCCTTCCAGTGTTTTTCACTGAACATTCCTCTTCTGGTGAGAGGAGATTGCACAGTTTGGGCGTTAAGGGCCCTAAGTTACTATATAGAGCATACCCAGGGTCACAGGTTCGAATCCCTCCAACTTTTTCTCACTTATGGTGAGGTCGGAAAAGGGAAACCTGCCACTAAGAGATCAATTGCCAGGTGGATTGTCTCTTGTATCCAATTTTATCAGAAACTGGGGAGAGATCCCCCCTCTGGCCTGAGGGCTCATTCTACCAGCGGTACAGCCACGTCTCTAGCTGCTGCCAGAGACATCCCTATCTTAGAGATATGTCAAGCTGCTACCTGGAAAACGGTACACACTTTCACCAAGCATTACTCCCTGGATGTCCAGGCTAGGAGATGCTCGGTTTGGCACAGCTGTGCTTCAGAGCCTATTCCTAAGTAGGTTCTGTCCTCCTCCATGGAGGTACTGCTGTGTAGTCTGCAATTGTCATAATATAGCAAGACTTCATGTTGTTTGAAGAAAAATTACTCACCTTAGTAATGTTGTTTCTTCTAATGGAGTCTTACATATTATGACTCTCCAACCTGCCCTCTCAGAACTTCTACTTGGGTATGGGGTGGGCAGCCTAGTGTGGGCACTAGTTTATGCCCATTATATGTGTTTCACCCTTCTTGGGGTTTGGGTGTGGTGTTTTTCATTTTTCCTTATATTACTTCTCATATTGTTAAATTATACTATTAGTTCTGGTCCCCTGACTTGAGTCTTTGGTGTTGGGACCAGCAATGGGTGTTAGTATTTAGGTAGCCGGTTGGCTAGTGTGAGGTTACAGCTTCCACACAGACCTTAGTGAGTTTTGCTCGAAAAGATCTGACTGTTTAGGTTTGAAACTACCCAGACAGAGCTTCTCTTTAGAGCTCGTGCTCTAAGTTCCATTCATGGAATGGAGTTAACTCTTTCACCTCCGGAGCAGTTCTAATGGTGGGACAAACTGCAATTGTCATAATATAGCAAGACTCCATTAGAAGAAACAACATTACTAAGGTGAGTAATTTTTTCATTCATGTCATTCATTCAGAGTTTGTAATTATGAGGCTAGCCGGCAGGGAGTACTTCATATCAAGTGAGAAAGTGATTCTTCTACTGTATAGGTCCATGGTGAGATAAGCAGCAGGAAATTCCCAGCCTTCCCCTACAAAAGAGGGTACTAAATGAGAAAAAGACCAAGGTAGAAAGGACAGTGGGGGATGCTGCTACAAAAGGTAAAGTCATCAAAAAATGGAGAGCAGTGAGTACCAATGCCTGTAGTCTGGGTAACAAGCTTCCTGAATTAGTGGCCTTGTTGGAGGAAGAACATCTGGATATCGTGGCAGTCAAAGAAACGTGGTACACACAGAACCATGACTGGGACATAAACATACCAGGATACACTATCTACAGGAGGGACAGGGAGGGTAAAAGAGGAGGAGGAGGAGTAGCTCTCTACATAAGGGAAAGAATCAAAGCAACAGAACAAAAGAGTAAACAGGGAGGAGAAGAAGCACTGTGGGTCAACTTGGAGACAGGCAATGGCACCACAATCCACACAGGGGTTGTGTACAGACCCCCCTCTTAGGGGGAGGAAATGGACAAGGAAATGATGGAAAGTATACTTAGAATGGCAGAAAATTGGAGATATTGCTGATGGGTGATCTGAATATGCCAGATGTTAACTGGAGTGCAGTTGCAGCAGCCACTTCTAAGAGTGGGGTTATTCTAGATGCCCTACAGGTGGCATGCCTTAGACAACTAGTATTGGAGCCCACTCGAGAGGGAGCAATCTTAGACCTGGTTCTCTCAAATGGAGATGAAGAGAGGATCACAGATGTAGAAGTGGGTAGCCATCTGGAAACTAGCGACCATCAAACAGTATGGTTTACAATAAACACAGCAGTAGAGTCAAGCCATACAAAGGCGAAAGTACTGGACTTTAGGAGGGCTGACTTTACCAAAATGGGTGAGTGCCTAAGGAATGCCTAGCAAATGGGCAGGAAGGAGGGGTGGAAGAACAATGGGGAATAATAAAAACTGCCATCACAGAGGTAACAAGCCTTTGTGTGAAGCAAATAAACAAAACAAAACCTGGGGGTAGTCATATCAGATGACCTAAAGGTGGGCAAAACAAAACAATGTAAGAAACCACTATGGTTCTCAAAGAAGGTGGCAGTGAAGGTTCCAGAGAAAAAGAAAGCATTCAGGAAGTACAAGGAATCACAGAAAGAGCAGGACAGAGAAGTGTATCAGTTAAAGCAAAAGGAAGCTGGGAAGGCAGTCAGAACAGCAAAGGCCCAAACCGAGGAAAAGATAGCCAACTCAGTTAAGGAGAGTGATAAAACCTTTTATAGGTACATCAGGGAGCGTAGGAAGACCAAGGGAAGGATAGTGAGGCTTAATAAAGGGGAGGGGGGTGGGCAGAGGGTGATGGTGAAAAGGCAGAGATACTAAACAAATATTTTTGCTCAGTATTTACAAATGAAGAGGGGGAGGTACCTAAACCGAGCAATAGAAATACTCTGGATACAGAAGTTAATACCAGCCCATTTACAGAAAAAAGGGTTCTGAAAGAACTCTTAAAACTGAAGGTGGACAAAGCAATGGGGCCTGGTGGGATTCATCCCAGAATTCTAAAAGAACTAAAGGTAGACCTAGTGACACCACTGACTACCCTCTTTAACAAATCATGGGAGGATGGGGTGGTACCTGAGGACTGGAGGAGGGCAGATGTGATTCCACTTCACAAAAGTGGGAACAGGGCAGAAACGGGGAAACTACAGACCTGTTAGTTTAACCTCAGTGATAGGGAAAATGATGGAATCACTTCTGAAGGAAAGAATTGTTGGGTACCTAGAGGCCAGAGGGGCACAGGACCCAAGGCAGCCTGGATTCACAGTGGGAAGGTCATGCCAGACGAATCTAATAGATTTCTTTGACTGAGTGACCAAAGTAGTAGATCAGGGAGGCGCTGTGGACATGGCCTACCTAGACTTTAGCAAGGCATTTGACACAGTCCCACACAAAGATTAATATACAAGTTAGCCAGCCTGGGAGTGGGTCCCAAGATGATAGCCTGGGTAAAGAACTGGCTGGAGAATAGGACGAGAGGTAATAGTAAATGGAGTCACTCTGAAGAAAAGGGGTTACTAGTTGGGGTACTGCAGGGTTCAGTATTAGGACCGGTCCTCTTCAATGTCTTTATAAGCGACATTGCAGGGGACTGGAAGGAAAAGTATGTCTCTTTGCAGATGAAACTAAGATCTGCAACAGAGTTGATGCACAAGGAGGTGGAAAGGATGAGAAGGGACTTGGCAAGGTTAGAGGAATGGTCAAATGTATGGTAGCTTAGATTCAGTGCTAAGAAGTGCAAGGTAATGCACCTGGGAAACAAAAACCCAGGGGAAGAGTACACAATGGGGGGGTGAGATACTAACAACAACAAAAATGGAAAGGGACCTGGGGGTAGTCATATCAGATGACCTAAAGGTGGGCAAGCAATGTGAGAGGGCAGTAAGGAGGGCTGTGGGCATACTGGGATGCATAGGGAGAGGCATCATCAGTAGAAAACAGGAAGTTGTTTTACCTCTGTACAGACAGCTGGTGAGACCCCATCTGGAGTACAGTGTGCAGTTCTGGAGGCCCAATCTCCGCAAAGACATAGACAGGATGGAAGCTGTCCAGAGGAGGGCAACTAAAATGGTGCAGGGTCTGCACCGGAAGACATATGAAGAGAGACTTAAGGAGCTTAATATGTATAGCCTCGAGGAAAGGAAGGAGAGGGGGGATATGATAGAAACTTTCAAGTACCTCAAGGGAATCACCAAAGTCCAAGTGGGTAGCATCTTTCAGAAAAAGAGGTGTGCAAGAGCAAGGGTGCACAATTTAAAGATGGGGGGGTGGCTTAGAGGTAATGTAAGGAAGTATTTTTTCTCAGAGAGGGTTGTGGATGGCTGAAACGGCCTTCCGAGGAGGTTGTGGAGTCAAAAACAGTGATGGAATTCAAGCATGCATGGGACAGTCATAAGACAATTCAAGGGGGTGGGGGTAGGAAAAAGTAGGCTGTTCGTTAACTAGGATCTGCAGCTTATCCATTAGATAGGGAAATGGGCAGACTGGGTAGGCCAAGTGGTCCTTATCTGCCGTCAAATTCTATGTTTCTATGACACCTGGAGTATTGTGCTGAGTTCTGGACTCTTGCTTTAAGAAATATGAGGATAAATCTGAGACTATGCAAAGAAGAGCAACCCAAATGATTGTAGCACAACAGAGTAGGACACACGAGGAGAGACTGCATAGCTGAAACATGTACTCACTCAAAATGGGAGGAAGATGGGGGACATTATTGAAGGGTATGAAGTTGACAGCCAGCATCTGTTCACACGCAGTATAAGTGCCTGCAGCAGAGGGGAAGAATACAACCTCATGAAAATGAATTTCAGTAAGCAAAAGAAAGAGAAGGCTGCTGTGGCTCTCAAAAGAGGTAGAAGAAAAGGTAAAGGCTAAAAGAGTAGCATTCAGAAGGTATAAGGAGACTCAGAGCGAGCACGATAGGGAAGTATATCAGGGAAAACGGGGAGGCAGGCAAAGCAGTAAGGAGCGTAAAGTTACAAACTGAGGAATGGATAGCTCAGGGAGTGTCAAAGGGGCCAAGAAATCTTTTAGGTGTGTTAATGAAATGAGGAAGACAAAAGGAGGGAAGAGAGTGACTGAGCAGAAGTATTTGTTCAAGATGCTTGCCTTTTCTTGACCCCCTCTGTACGTTGTTCACAGTGGAAGGGGATTGGGAGGGAATACAAAAGACACCAGGAGCTTTGATGGGAGGAAAATAGACTCTAGTCCTTTTGCTGAGGAGGGAGTCTGGAAAGCACTCGCTAACCTGAAGGTGGACAAAGCTGTGGGGCCAGACTGGATACATCCAGGGGTTGTGAAGGGGCCCGGGGAGGCACTAACTGCACCTCTGACAGACCTATTCAACAGATCACTCACTGGAGACTGGCATGGCCCTGGAGGACTGGAGAAGGGCAGAGATAGTACCACTTTACAAAAGTGGTAGCAAGGAAGAGGCAGGCAACTATAGGCCTGTTAGCCTGTTAAATTGGTGGTGGATAAGTTAATGGAAACACTGCTAAAGGAAAGGGGTGTAGAATATCTTGTATTCAGTGGATTACAGGATCCAAGGCAGCATGGTTTTACAGGGCGAAGGTCATACCAAACAAATGTGATAAATTTCTTTGACTGGGTGACCAAGGAGTTGGATCAGGGAGGAGCAGTGGACGTGGCCTACCTGGATTTCAGAAAATGCTTTCAGCACCTTTCTACATAGGAGGCTGGTAAGCAGGTTAGGTAACTTGGGGCTGGGTAGCAAGGTGGTAACCTGGATAAGAAATTTGGTTAGGAGGTAGGACATAGAGGGTAGTGGTAAACTGAGTTCGCTTCGAGGAAAGGGGGTGCTAAGGGATCAGTGGTGAGACTGGTCCTCTTCAGTGTCTTTATAAGTGATACAGCGAAAGAACTGGAAGGGAAGGTCTGGTTATTTGCAGATGACGCCAAGATCTTCAACAGAGTGGACACTTGGGGGCTGGGAGGACGGGCATGTATCTGAAAAGACTAGAGGAGTGTTCAGGGGTATGGCAGCTGGGCTTTAATGCAAAAAAAGTGCAAGATAATGCACTTGGGCCATAGAATCCTGGAATCGGCATACAAAATGGGCAGAGTGATACTGACAAAGACCAACCAGGAAAGAGAAATCGGGGTAATCATATCAGATGACCTCAGAGTGGCCAAACAGTGTGACAGGGCAGTCAGAAAGGGCTAGTGGGAAGCTGGGGTGCATAGGAAGAGGTATCGCCAGCAGAAAGAGGGAGGTGGAGATGCCCCTTTATAGATCGCTGGTAAGACCCCACCTTGAGTACTGCATCCAATTCTGGAGACCACATCTCACGGAGGGCATAGACAGAGTGGAGGCGGTATACAAACAAAGTAGAGAAAGAAGTAAGAGTCTCAGCTGGGACTTCCTTTTTTCTTTCCTCTGTTTGTATATGTTCCATAAATGTTGATGCTGCACTGATATGATTGAAAAAAAGAGAAGAGTAGAGGCAGACCAGAGTAGGGCTATCAAAATGGTGCAGGGTCTGCATCAAAAGCCCTATGAAGAGAGGCTTAAGGAGATAAATATTTACACCCTGGAGGAGAGGAGGGAGAGGGAGAATATGATAGACCTTTGAATACCTCACGGTGGTTCATAAGGTACAGGAGGGGGTATTTTTGAGAAAAAAGGGTGTTCTAGAACAAGGGGGCATGCTATGAAGCTGGAGGGGAGGGTAAATTCAGGAAGTGCTTCCTCACAGAAAGGTTGGTGGATGCCTGGAACAACTTTCTAGTGGAGGTAGTTGGGGCAAAACAGTGGGGTTCAAAAATGCCCGGGGCAGGCACAGAGGAATCATAGGGGTAAGGAAGTGGGGGGAAGAGATGGCGCCGTAGACCAGGTAGGGTCTGCAGCAAAAAAGTTAAGGTTAAATAAAAGGGGCAGTCTGGGTGGGCACAGCGGTTCTTATCTGCCAGCACATTCTATGTTTCAGAAGGGATGTGAGAAAGCATTTCTTTACAGAGAAGGTGGCAGGGGGATGGAACAGTTTTCCAGGGGAGATTGTTGAGCTGAAGATTGTGGAGAGATTCCAGAGAGGATAGGATAAAGGAAAGGACTGATCAAAGTTGAGCATCATCATATGCTAGGGGTTCAGCACTACAAGTAGGGGATGCTGGAGTGCACTCACAAAAACAGGCTGGAGTAGAAGGTTAGGCAGTAATGGAACAGTCTGTATGGACTTCAGGCTTTTTTTGCCTGATAAATTTATGTTTCTGTTCTGCAGCATTGGTGGGGTAGTAGAATGCTATGTAAGTACTGCTGTGACTGGAGTGGGGGGGGTAGGGTTTGCTTAATTGTAATCTTCACTTTGCGGGGACACAAAATTGGATGAGTTCCTTGCTTCTTGTGATGGTGCATTGGTTTAATAATATGTCTTTCTGTATGAGAATGGAGAATTATCACAACCCTGAGGGCAAGGGCATATATTTAATTTAACCTGGGAACCACCCCTGCTAAGGGCAGTTTCACAACAGATTGTTTCCTTGTAATGCTCCCTCAGTCGTCCCTGTTTCCACTTTCATTGCTTATTCATGTGATGGTTTCAAGAGTTCAGCTACTCAGACTCTGATATTTATAAAAGTAATATCTTTTACTGCTAGGTATATAGACCTGCTGAACCAAGGTTGATACAGGCAGATTGCAGCACCACTTTCACATGCTGCCATAATGCATTCCACAGGCCAAGTTGTGTAGCAGATTTTTACCATCTTATAGGTTCATAGGTAAGATACAAAGTCGAGGGAACTGGCCCATTATGACTTCGCCACCCATTAACTAGGATGGAAGTAGTATTTATTTTCACCCATATAATTGTCCAAATTTGTTTTGAATACATTAAAGCTAGGACTATTTACCACCTCTTGTGGCAGAGAGTTCCATACTGGAATTGCTCTTTGAGTTATGAAGTTTTTTCTTTTATTTGTTTTTACATTGAATGTCTTGATTTTTATGTTATGAGATCGAGTAGAACCTAAACTATTTCCCCATTCTAGACATAGAGTTTCAAATAAAGACTCATTTTTTAAAGCACGAAAAATTAGACATAAGTCGCCCCTCATAGACCTGTATGCTAATGAATAAAGGTTACGTTTTTTTAGTCTTTCTTGATAGGGAGTATGTTTAAGACATTTAATTCTTCTAGTGAATCTGCGTTGTACTCGTTCTCTATTTATTTTATCCTTTGTAAGTGTAGGTGCACAAAAGGGAGAACAATAATCAAATTTAGACCTTATCAAACTGCTATATAAGGGAATTAGTACCTCTGGGTCTCTACTCTAAATTTTTAAACACACAATTTATTAGACAATGGCATTTTTTAACTAATAAGTTGTTATGATCAGTGAATTTTAAGTCATTTGTAATTACAACACCTAGATCACTTTCTGATGAGACTTTAGTCAGAGGTGCATTTTTTAACATGTATGTGACATTTGGTTATTCTTACCGAAATGCATAACTTTGCATTTGTCTATATTTAATGATAAGTTATTATTAGTAGCCCAAGTTAATATATTATTTAAATTTGTTTGGAGATTATGGACTGAGACTGAATCATTAACACTGCAGCCCAATTTGACATCATCTGCATATTTATTTAACCATACCCCATTTGATGTAGACATACTAGAAACCACAAAATTGGTCCCAGCACAGAACCTTGAGGTACTCCACTAGGCACACTACTCCATGCAGAATCATAACCTCTAATACTAACTTGTTGTTTTCTTTCTACTAACCATGATATAATCCATTTAATTATGTTTATACATATCTTTTGTTTAATTAAACATTCGGTTATTATCTTATGTGAAACGGTATCAAATGCCTTTTCATAATCTAAGAAAATAACATCCACTGGAAAGCCAGTATCCAAAGCCAGGCTCACTGGTTCAAAGAAGTTTATTAGATTTTCCTGACACGATCTTCCCTTTCTAAATCCATACTGAAAGATGTCAATATCCCCATTACTTATAATATGTTCTTCAAGTTTTTGTAAGATAAGTTTCTCCATAATTTTACCAATACTAGACGTTAGACTAATAGGTCTGTATTGTTTAGTATAGAATTTTGACCCATTTTTATGTATTGGTATAACCCGAGCATATTTCCATTCCCGGGGTACTATACCATGTTGTAAAGATTTATTAAATAGAAAGGTCAAAATGTCAATCAACTCAGCAGCCAATTCTTTAAGAAAAACAAACAGAATATTGTCAATACCAACAGAAGTTGAAGTTTTAAAGGTCATCAAAGCAGAAAAGACCTCTGTGGATGAAAAAATTATGTTTTGGTTACTATCATGATCTAATGGAAAATTTAATTTTTCTTGCTTTTTAAATACGCTAGAAAATTGCTTATTAAAAGCATTTGCCATGTCTAATTCGTTGGATATGAACAAATCATCAGTGGTCAAAGGTCCGACCTGAGTCTGTGAATTTTTCAAGGAACCAATATAGTTAAAAAAAAGATTTCTTGTTATCCTTCTGATTAACCAGATTTTTTTCAAAATTCTTTTTGGCAATACGTATCTTTAACTTAATGTCTTTGGATTTTAATTTGAATCTCTGCCAATTAACTTCAGTTTTATTCTTGTTGTATTTATTAAAGGCCTTTTTTTTTTCTTAATATAGATTTCCTTATAGTATTATTAAACCATACAGGATTACATTTTTTATTTCTATATTTAGTTCTATCAGGTACCCAAGTGTTTTATACATAGTTGAAGTTGAATTTTTATTTTTTCCCAAGTTTCCTCAACAGACAGATGATCTAAGTCTTTTTCCCAGTCCCATTTTGATTAATCTTTTATTTCCGCATAATTTGCTTTGTTGTAATTTTTCATTTTTGTGATTCCTCTATTTTCCAAGATAGTAACGAATATTTCCCAAAAAAGTGTATTATGATCTGATAATCCAAGAGGTTCAAGAATTATTGGATTTTTATAATATTGTTTTGTATTTGTAAAAATTAGATCTAGAACATTATTATGTCTGGCAGGTACTGTAACAATTTTATCCAATCCTAACATAAAAATAGTTTCCAAAAAGTCTTTTTCATTATGAGTTATGCCACATAAAGAGTTCCAATTTATCCCAGGGAAGTTAAAATCTCCCATTATTACAGTATTAGCTGGCAGTTTAATACTTTGAAAATAGTGCAAAAATGATTCTGATTATTATTATCTAAAGATGGGGGTTTATAACATATTCCAAAAGTAAAAGTCTGTCTTTAATTTTATAGAAAGCCATAATATTTCAACTCCTAAAGGGTCTGGAAGATCAAATGTTTTTGTACATAAATGTTAAAATCTACGCAGCCACCTCTGTAAAGTGCTGTATGATCATTTTGTGTTTCATTACTGATGTGTAACAACTGCTGTAACCTTTGTTTGTAACCGATCATACTTCATTACGTTCTGTATTTTGCAGTACTACAATAAACTGTTTACAAAGAAAACTTTGCTGGGACATGGGGGGGGGGTCAGTGGGCCCTTCTAGGGTGAGTGGTTGTGGGGAATAGGTTTTTTTTAACTCAGGTGGGGTGGCATGTATGCCATGTGGGTGGAGTTTTTTTGTTCCAATTTGCTGCTTTGTTTTAAAAGCACGTACAGAGTAGCAGCTGCGCTGGCTAAATGCCACTATGCGTAGCCTCCATCTGAAGTGGGCAGTCTGCATGGTGAACTACACAAGGAGGCACTATGTGCTGTGTGAATTGGGACCAGTTAAAATAGTTTTACTCGTAGCAAAGTTTAAAACTTTGCATGCACCCTGCAGTGCTCCTCAGTGATCATATTGTTTTTTCCATTGCCCAGTTTGTGAATATCTCTGAATGTAGAACCCATTGTTTCAGAATTTATTTTCTTCGCCCCTTTCAGAGTATGGATCATTTTGATGACATCGGTTCCAGTGTAGTGATGGCATCTCCAGGTATGATGCAGAGTGGCTTATCCAGGGAACTGTTTGAGAGCTGGTGCACAGACAAACGGAATGGTGTTATTATAGCAGGATACTGCGTAGAAGGAACGCTCGCTAAGGTAATCATTAACATTAACCCTAACACTGCTGTAGTAGCTGATGTGTCAGCCTTGTGATGTACAGCATATTGCATTTTACCTACCAACAGCTATACCAACCATGTTTGAGAATTACCAGCCCATCTCCATACTTTGCCCCCTTGCTAAAATCCAAGAAAAAATCACCCCACACTCAACTACAATCCCATCTAGAGCTTAATAGCTCTCTTTCCATGCATCAGCATGGATTCTGTAAATCCCATAGTACTCCCACTGTCCTCATTAAGGTAACATCTGACATTCTCACATCTATGGACAAGGGCCTCTTCACTGGTGCAGTATTTGTCGACCTTACCAAGACTTTTGACCTTGTCAACCATAACCTCCTGCTCCACACACTCCTCTCCATAGGACTAGACATCCTATCGCTAAACTGGTTTTTGAGCTACCTCACTGGCCGAACTCAAGGCATAAAATGGACCGATCATACTTCCCTTTTAGTGCCATAAAGGATGGTGTTCCTCAGGGGTCTATCCCTGGCCCTCTTCTGTTCTCTGTATTTAATAATGACCTCCTGCAGCACTGCGGTGTTGCGACCGTTGAAATGTATGCTGATGACACCATCCTGTAGAGGTCCTCCTCTGACCCAGTCTCGCTAAACACCCATGTGCAGCAAGATTTCTTGAACCTCAAGGTGTGATTTCTCGATAATCTACTGGTGCTCAACACCAAGAAGACTAAATCCATGCTTTTCTATCACTGCACCCCTAAACTACCCTCTCCCGCCCCTGCCCCCGGTGATAAACTCCTCCCATAGTGCCTCTGTAGAGCTGGTTCGGTCCTTTAAACATCTTGGTGTCACGCTGGATTCCCATCTCACTTTGGGTTTACATGCCTCAACTGTGGTTAAGATCCTTCACCAAAAGCTAGGACTACTGTACCACCTCCTGCCCCACCTTACTCCTCCCAATTGGACATAGCTTCCTCTTCCCTTCTCCCCCTCATCATTTATGGACCCACTATACTCCTCTCTGCTCAGGTCTCCCCCTCTTGCCAGACTCCAGCAATCCTATCACAGAATCGCTCGATTTGCCTATGGCGCCAATGCCAGAGCGCACCACTGTTCAGTCCTTGACTCCCTTGGCTGGCCTTCCTTTGAAGCTAGGCTGCGATACTGAACCCTTTGCCTGACCTACAAACTAGTGCATTCTTTCACTCTCCCCTACCTCGTGCCCTTTGTCCAATGGAAAACTATGATCAGATCCTTAAGGTCCACCGACCTACTGCTTCTCACTATCCCTAAGCCCCACCTTGCTGTGGGCCGGCGTACCTTGGCCTTTTCTGAGCCCTCTTTCTCTGGAACTCATTACCGTCTGCTGTTTTGTCCTGCCCAACTATCTGCACCTTCAAGTGCTCCCTTAAATCCCAGCTTTCCTCCTCCCAGCCCTGTACCTGTTACTGAGTCGACGGACGCTTAGCCTCTACCTCGCCCCGCCCTCCACACCTACCCTCTCCCTTGTGCGGTCCTTGTTCTCTTTTTGCTCTGCTCCCTAGTACCTTACCTGCTTTGATTTTGAGCTACTTTTGTATACCTGTGTTTATCCTGCTCCAGTTCCACTACAACTATGACTTTTTTGCTTGTATATGCTGTATTATTTGTAAATACTGCCCATCGCACCCTGTTAACACTGTTTCTTTGTTGCTTTTGCTACTTGTAGAAATGTGTCTGCCGTGCTTGTGTATACTGAATCTTACTTGTTGATGCTGCCCATTGCACCACGTATATGCCCTGTGCTGTGCTGCTGCCTCTATTTGTGTTAAGTGATATATCACATCATTTTGCTGCTTTATTTTGTTTTCCTTATGAATATGCTATTGTAAAAGTGTCATGGTACATGCATCTGCTGCCACTATTAATTGTATCTGTATCTCCCCTTGTACCCTCCCCCGGGTCGCCCCTGAAAAGGGACATTCTGTCTCAGTAGGCTTACCTGGTTACCAAAATTCAAATAAATAATAAATAATGTTGCATGTTATCCCAACAGTGTCATCAAGAAGTAGCAGAGTTGCAGTTTAAATGAACACTGTCAACCTGTTTTTCATGATATTATTTCTAGTTAAAAACCTATATTTTATAATTGCTTACCATCTCTAAAAGTCATTGATATTGCTGTTTGTCTGTCTCCTTGATTAGTAGAACTGAAATGCATGCCAATGTATATTTATAAACAACCTTGTTTTGTTTACAGTCCTGGATCTGTTCTTGCTGCACACTTCCTTAGCATCAGAAATACACCCAAACAGTGCAGTCACTCATGATGCAATAGCCTCCTAAACTACCACTGTATCATGAGTGGCAAGGCTGTGTTGGGGGTATTCTCAAGCCCAGGAAATATGCAGTTTGAGTTGATCAAAGAGTGTAAACAAACCTGTTTTTGTGTTGTAACACCAATATGTTGGGCAGTCTGTTTTTCACTTTTTAAAAGGAAAAATGAATCGGAATCAAACTACCAGCTACATCAGCAACCTTTACATAATGTTGGCAACCATAAAATAACTTTTTTAAACTAGGGACACTTTGAAGCCTAAGGGGGTTGACAGTGACCCTGTAAGCGCTTTCAGTCAACTGATTATCAGTTGTTACAGTGCTTGAGTGCGTCACTGATCCCTAGAGCTGCTTTCCGCTCAAGCAGCTGAATACAAAATGAGTGAAATCTGCTGGTGAGCCGGGTTCAGGAATGAGCTTGGGATGTTGGGACAGTGGGGGAGGAGGTCTGAGCACCCCACAGGCTGCTTGCCTTCTTGGGACGATGGCTGACTTTGAAAATAATAACTGGAAATAATTGGCAGCAGGTTCTGTTATGTAGATGTACTGCTCTTGTACAAAGACACCACATTCTGTGAAATTCTATAATTATGAAGATGATTTTATTCATGAGAAATGGATACACAGTTAAGGACTCATTTATAGATGCGTGCAGGTTTGAATCCATGTGGTTGGGGACCTCCACAGTTTTGGATCACCATCCGTTTTTTAAAATGTGGATTTAAACTTAAGGAAAATGCTGTGGAGACTTAACGTCTCTCTGCTTTGGGAAACTTAAAGTGAAGTTAGAGTGTCGAAGGAAAACAACACAGCGGATGTATCACCACAGATTTTATGTAACACACCCAAAACAGTGCTCTGAGGCAGGATAATCTTCGTGGCTGCTACCATAACTGTGAACCTAGGCTACAAATGAAGAAACTGGCGGTGACTTTGGGGGAGTTGGAGGGGGCACAGGAGGAGAAATGTGAGGCACAAAGGGACACTAAAATAAAAATGGCTCGAGTAAAAATTCGGGATAGTCAACAAAATGGAACTGAGAAGGCACTTCTATTCCTTAAGCAAAGGTACTACGAGGCGGTGCAAGTACCTCCAAGTAACTGGCCTACCAGTTAAAGCAGCAGGTGGCTAAAGCCTGCATCACAACAATTGATCGCTCTGGATGGGGGTGGTGGTAGTGGTGATGAAGGCAGACCAGATTTCTGAAGCTTTCATCCAGTACTACCGGAATCTGTACAGCCGGCACACAGAAAGCAGTGCACAAAACCAGGTAACTGTTTCTGGGCTCTGTTGCAGTCCTCACACTGATGGAGGATCAGGGCTCAGCCATAAAGGCATCTGTCCCTGACCTAGAGATTCGAGAGGCCATCAAAAAAGAAAAAATACCCCAGCCCTAATGGATTTGGAGCGTTTTTTTTATAAATGTTTTCAGGAGAAAGTGACTCCAGCGTTCCAGAGGTCTTCAGTTTGATGAGGGAGGGGATTCTTGCCACCTACCTGGAATTATGCCACTGTTTTGACCATTCCGAATGAAGGGAAGGATTTGACACAGTGCAGGTACTACCATTCCATCTCCCTTCTGAACTTAGATTAAAAGCTGTTTAAGGCTATATTGGCTTCTCGTCTAAATTTATCCTGTCCAGTATTACTTGGATCAAACAGGCTTTATTATGAGTATACAGGTGTTGGATAATGTCCATCAGACGGTGCATGTTACCGACTATATGTTAAACATCAGATTAAAGCCTGCTTGTTGTGCCTTGACTCTGTAAAGGGGTTTGATATGGTAGTTCGACATTTTCTGTTTAAGGTCCTTGAACAATTTGGTTTTCCCGAGCTGTTTATTAGCAATGTTCTCCCATTTTACGACTCTTCACAAGCCAATGTGCGGACAAATAGCGAATCAATATTTCACCTCCACAGAGGCACACAGCAGAGCTGCCCGCTCAGCTCACTGTTTGCTCTCTATACAGAATTTCTGGCCCAGTCTATTGAACTAAATCCCCATATACAAGGCATTGATTGGGGGGCCAGAAAAT
This sequence comes from Neoceratodus forsteri, assembly GCA_016271365.2. Lineage (NCBI taxonomy): Eukaryota > Metazoa > Chordata > Ceratodontiformes > Ceratodontidae > Neoceratodus > Neoceratodus forsteri. The sequence goes on from CM057449.1 coordinate 393,303,758, forward strand.
TATATTATACGCAGAACAACATACTTTTATATTTAGCAGTCCCTGAAGAGTGAATAAGGGAGGTATGGGAAAGACTCCAGCCTTTTGGCAAACATGCAGGCTTTGTCCTGAACAAAACAAAAACCAAGGCTCTCTTGTTTCACTGCCATCCCTCACAGCAGAGGAAGGAATTTCTTCCACTGGAAAAGGTCTTCCCCCTTAAATATCTGGATATCCAGGTGACAAGAGATATGTCCAGATTATGTGACGCTAACTTTACACCACTGACAAACAAGGTGAAAGATGATCTAAACTCTACAGCAATGGTTTCTGATAAATTTTTCGTATTTTAGAGTTGGGTCACTTATAATGGATGTTTAACCCTGAGTTAATTACCTCTTACAATGCGTTCTCTTGCTGAGCCCATGAAAGCAATTGTTAGTGACTGCAGTCCCTTTCCAAAAATACATAGGCAGGTGGATGCCCTTGGATAAAGTTCAAGTTGATGTAGTAGGGAAAGTCTGAGGGAGGGAGGGAGGTTTGTTACAGACCTGGTGTTATATTACATTGCTGCGCATGTGCGAACATTATTACTTTGACCGGTTCCATCCTACAGAGCCACGTGGGAAGGGATAGAACAAGTGGTGGAAAGAGTACCATCTTTGGGAGCTGGGGACAGTAGGGGGGGGAGGAGCTTAGATGGGATATACATGATTTAACATTATTCACAGTGAAAAGCACTCTCGAAGTAGGCTGTAAACCCTGGAATAGATTAAAAGTGGGTCATATTTGTGGAAGTTTCATAGATTAGTGTAGGGCACAGCTTTCCCACCCCCCCTCACTGGATCCCAGACTTCCACAGTGGGCTCAGAAAGGGCTTTTTAGCCCAATTGAGTTCATAGCTCAAGGAGTGCTTGTGGAATTTAATACCTTAAAGCAAGCATTCAGTTTGACTAATAGTCTTTTTTTCTGGTACCTTCAGGTCTGAGCCTGTGTTCAAACATGAGAAAGGCAGTTGCCAATACAGAAATGCATGGGGCAATTAGGGAGCACCTTACAGGACATGTTGGGAGGCATGCCCCTCACAAGACAGATTTTGACCCCATATAAGGCATTCTGAGAGTTGACCCCTAATCAAGCTACTGGGATAAAATGGGCATAGGCATGGGAGAATGAGTTCATCTTGACAGACCAGGAGCGGTCCACAATCTTCCAGTCTTCAGATGGTGTGTGTGGGGAAAAAACACTACATCTGTGGCATGTGTTGCTGGCGACATTGCAAAAAGGCCATCACACCGCTGGTTAGTAGAGGAGGCACATCCCTGCACAATTGTATCGATGTGGTACAAGAAATAAACAAGATGGGACAATTAACATTCCAAGTCAGTCAATGCACCGCTGGCTTCACAGCTAAATTGTTGAGATGGATTCTGTTTTGGGGTGAGAGGGAACCCGACTTCTCCCCTTAAGTCAGCTTAAACTGAATAACTAGGTAAGGTGCTTGGTATAAGTACCACCTTAGGAAATGTTTAAAAAAAATACAGGGATTGGCGTTGAAAAAGTAGTGGGATTGGCACCATGGGCTTGCGTTGACAGACTTTACTGAAATATAATGATGCCTCTTTGTATGTCATCTTGAACTCTTATTTATTTTCTGCCTGGTGAAGACTATCTGCCTGTAAATTGTGGATCTGTTTGTGTGATGATGGACATGCTTATTATGTACCCATTAATGTACGTCTGTTAAATACATTTAATTTTTTTTTTTAAGTGTCCTTTACTATGGTTTCTAATACCAGTTCATGACAAGGCCTTGATTTTCATGATTGTTTCCTTTAATGTGCATGAATTCCTTGATTTTACTTTGTGTTTTTTTGTTATGGTGAAAACTGTAAATCAGTGTCCCTACTTCAGTATCCGTACACACACACACACACGTTTTTATTTATTTTACCAGGATATTACTCTCTTGAGCAAGGTTACTTTTCACGAAGGTCCTGAGAGTCCTGGGGCAGTTAAGGCAATTACACAAGCATAAATCCAGTGTGTGTGTATGTAGTATATACACATGAACATATACTGTATATGGAGTTTATGTGAACCCACACTGTATCTTATATGTGGAATATCAGCCTGGTAACTTCATCTGAATTTCAGGAAAAGTGGTACGTGGTTGCAAGAGATTTGAGAAACCAGGCCAAGTACAACAGTGACTTCTGACATGTTAACTAATAAAGGATAACTGGGGGGACTTGGTGGGTGCCAGTAAAATGTAACTTATAACCATAAGATTTGCATGTTCAAATCTGAGCTAATATTTAGGGTTTCTTTCAGCATATCATGTCTGAACCAGAGGAGATTACTACCATGTCCGGACAGAAGCTGCCCCTGAAGATGTCTGTGGATTACATTTCCTTCTCTGCACATACGGATTACCAACAGACCAGCGAGTTCATCCGGGCCCTGAAGCCTCCACACGTGGTTTGTGTTTGCCCTTTACAATGTCCGTGCTTTCAGTGGTGAAGATGATCCTATGGCACACTGGTTTATTCATCAGTATATAGGTTACTGTCATGCGTTTATCGACTTTATGGCAAGAAAAAGCTCTTTCTGTTGCTTGTTGAATGTGAACATCCCAAAGAGCTTTATGATCATAATGAATTTGGGCAAAGGAGAGACTACAGTAAAATCAAAAAAGTGAGCACAACTAACATTGTTCCCGTAAAGCCCTTTGGCATAACCTATCTTAAATTTAGACCTAGACAATCCCTAAGGCCGTATTCACATTGCACCGCTTAGACTGGTTGAGCTGAGATAAACTGGTTTAACAGTGCTTGTAATGGTTAGTGTCCACACTGATGCCTTAGTAGAACAGTTTTTGAAAACCGTTATTGAGACCATCTTGGGAGCTAGTCTGAGTTTAATGGAACATAATCCTAGGAGCTATGTATTTCATAAGAGAGACACACAATGACAGAATGCCTGAGGTTCCAAAGTAGGTACAGTTAGAATTAATGTTTTGACCATGAAGTCATTTTTAGGAAGATAAAGTATATTATTATTATTATTAGAATATCTTCCAGGAATTGGTCTTCACCATTCATCACTGATGGGTTTACGCCTGAGGCATGAGGACCCCATGGGAGCATATGCCTTTAAAGATTTGGAGGTAAGGGACTGATGTCAGAGGTGGTGCTGCCCAAGAGGTGAACGTACTACATTGCACTCATGGGCTGGCCAGTAATCGATGCCAGCCTCCCTGCCTCCTCAGTTCTGTTCTTCCTGTTGTCGAAGAAAGCACTGCATGGGAGTGTTTGTCATTTTTGCTGCATCACATGGCCTAAGTTCTGTTTGTCGCCGCGCTTTCGATGACATATAACTTTTTTCGGCCTTTCATTGTTGCCTTTTTTCGTTCTGTCCATTTTTACGGTGTTGAGCCCTATTTTTTCTGGTTTTCTTTTTATTTCTGTGATCAAACATGTCCAAATCTCAGGGCCCTAAGAAACAGAAGTCGTTGACCAAGAAGACGGAGTCTCCCCCAGTGAGTTGGTGCCCCTGTGGGAGAACCATGTTCGTCCAGGTTCAATATTATTACTGCTGGACCTGCCTTGGAGCGGACCATAAACACATACAACTGCAATGCCTGCTTCTGCATGGACTTCCAAATTCTACACATCCATGTGATGAGGTGGGGGGGGATGGGAAGGACCCCCATCACCCCACCTTCGCAGGTCGGCATTGCACTTGGGACTCTAAGGTAAGGTCCCTGGGCTCTTTTCCTGAGCCCCTCCCCAGTAATACACGTACTGTGGGAGACCAGGCTTCCACTAGTCCTTGTTTTGCTGAGATGGGAAGCCGGGGGAGGGTCTGTGGGACTGGTGTCCCCCCCAGGGCCAGTTCTGCACCCCTCCCAGTCCAGTATGCCCCCTGTGACAGAGTCACAGCTCTGCACTGGGACTGCTCTAGTGGGTCTCTTGGGGGCCGCTGTCTGGTGCCGCTTTGGCTCCTGGTGCTTGTGAGCGGGGTGGTGCCTCCCCTCCTGCTGCTGTTCACGGTTCTGGGAGAGGGAAGGTCTCTGGAGCCAGTCAGCCATTGGCAGTCTTCTGGATCTTGTCCTCAGAGTGGTCGGAGGATCTAGAGGGTGAGGACTGGGATGATCCCGACTGGCTTCCAGGCCCTGATGAGTATGGAGACCTTTCTGTGGCTAGCCCTAGGTCTTTATCGTCCACATTGTCATCTAGAGGTTCTTCTCGGCCTGGTGCCAGCCCGCGGTGTTGCCTCTCCTCTTTCTCGCGGTGCCACTTCTGGCACCGGGGATGGTCCTGGTGTTGATTCTGGCTCCAGCGGGAGAGATTAGCACAGGGTTGGGTTCCGGTGCCGTTTCTGGTACCAGGTCGGGTAATTTGACTCTGGTGCCACTTGCGGTGCATAGAGGGATTCTGTCGCCGCTTGCTGCTCCGGCTCCCCCTTGCTTCAGGTTTGTACTGCTGCTGATGTCCTTAGGCCTAGCCCAAGGGGCAGAGTCCATTCTGGTGAGGTGGGGGCTGGTAAGTCCCACTCGACGCCATGCTCCACATCTAGAGTGGCTGTGGGAGGAGTTGGAGTGTTGACTCTGGTCCTCTGCCCCCCTCAAACCATCTGGGCCTGCAGTAGGTGGGAATAAGGGCCACCCTGTGGGATCACTATGGCTTCAATCTCAAGGGCACCATCTGGATCGCCCCTCTATAGTTGGGCATGCATGGGTGGACAGAGGACCTGGCCTGGTCCATCATGAATCTCCTCCTTCTATTCCCTCCCCCAGGCATTTTTGGTCCTATGGGACCCCTGACCTGGGGGCAGTTCAGGGCTATGGCGAGTGCCTTCCCCACCTACCTAAGGGCACTGAACCAGGCTGTCTTCCAGCTTGAAACACTGGAACCGCCGCCCCTGCGTCCAGCCCCTCTACTGAGGAAGAGGACTCCTCCGTCCACTTCTTCTTTGATGCAGAGTACATTCATTACCAGCAGTTCCTTTCAGAGATAAAGAGGGAGCTGTGACTGTCCCATTTTTCTGGATACAATCCTACACGCCTGACACTGTCCTTCCTTGGGGAGTACAGTCATGACCACAGTCTAATCTCTGTGGCCTTTGCTATTTGCAGAAGTGTCAAAGAGACGTCTGGCTCCGTCTCGCTGCCCCCTCTACAGCTCCAAGGGACTTCCAACGCAGGTATTGGCGTACCCCTGGGGTCTCCAGGAACCATGTCACACCTTTCTTCTGGGATCCAGCTCCTTGACACCCTCTCTGGGCATAGGCACCCAGTGCATGACCATTCCTCCGGAGTCTGACTCAGCCAAGGTTGATGCCTAGAGTCATAGAGTCTTCTTGGCAACACGCACCATGTTGTGCATTGTTGCACACCAGGCATCCTATGGTAGGCAGCTGTGGGTGACACTGGATCAGCTCCTAGCATCTCTGCCAGATTCTGAGTCAGCCAGACGGGCCATACGCCTTCCGGCACAGGGTTTGGAGCTGGAGAGACACCAGGCAAGGGCGTCTTATGACGTTAATGAGGTAGCCTCCAGACTTATGGGAACTGTAGTCTGCATCAGACAGATAATGTGGCTGTGTCTTTCCCAGTTGTCACCCTTGGCCTGGAGTAGGGTGATTGCCTCATGTTTTGAGAGGGCCCATTTCTTCTCTCACAAGGTCAGGCATGAGCTTGCAGGGGCGCCTTCCTGCTTCCAGGCCACTGGAGCCTCTGCCTGACCCTGATTAGTCTCTAGCCTCACTAGGCCCATGAGGTTCCCCCCTCTCTGTCTTCCCCCACTGGCTGATGGAACAACCATTTCCCTTAGGGTTTGCCAACACCGCCCTTCGTAGTAAGCTTGGCACTCAGACCCACCAGTATTGATTGGTGAAGATTGATTCTTGGAAGATATTAAAATTACGTACTCACCATAATTCTTGATCTTCCAGAAAAGTAACCTCTTAAGGGGGACATTGTTCTTTCCACATGTCCCTTTGTCGTCCGGGGGGGGGCTTTTTTCTTGGGGTCCGGTTTTACCCCAACCCTTCTCCTAGTCTTCTCTTGGTTGTTTAAAAAAAAAAACTGAAAGGACACACTTAGGTCTTTGTTATCCCTTTTTCTTTTTCAATCTTTAAAAAAAAAGTGAGAGGGAGCTAGAGGATCACAGTGGCAATGGGCTGAAGAAGCCTTTGTTCCATGTTTCGCTCTCCCTCTCCCCAGCTCCTTGGGGCCATGAGGATCTACAGTTGTTTGCT